>OY747722.1:22025000-22705000 GCA_963556495.2 Valencia hispanica
GTGCATCTGTTCAACATGTTCGATGACGGTGCGGTGTGGTGATGGTTGCTGTTCCCAACTCTCTTTAGCGATGTCCAGAATCCCTCGAGGTCGTCGTCCATAGAGGAGTTCAAAGGGCGAGAAACCAGTGGAGCTTTGTGGGACTTCTCGAATAGAGAACAAGACATATGGTAACAGGTGATCCCAATTTTTCCCATCGATGTCAATCACTTTCTTTAACATTTGTTTAAGGGTTTTGTTAAACCTCTCTACCAGTCCATCCGTCTGGGGGTGGTATATGGAGGTTTTGATTTGTTTTACCTTCAATTGCCGGCAGGTCTCTTTCACAACCGTAGACATGAAGCAAGAACCTTGGTCAGTAAGGATCTCGTCTGCGATCCCCACCCAGCTGAAGAGTTGGACCAGTTCTCTGGCGATGGCCTTTGAGGTGGCTGATCGGAGAGGTATTGCCTCGGGGAACCGGGTGGCATAGTCAAGGATGACTAGAAGGTATCGGTGTCCCCGATTCGATTTTGGCAGCGGTCCCACAATGTCCAGTGCAATCCTGCTGAAAGGGGTCTCAATGATTGGTAGAGGAATAAGGGGATTTCGGTAGGTTACCTTGGGGCTGTTGAGTTGACATTCAGAACAGTGTCGACAATATTCTTCTACTGCCTTTTTAACCCCGGGCCAATAGAACCGTGTGAGGATCCTTTCATAGGTCTTCTCTGTCCCCAAATGGCCCCCCAGCAGGTGAGTGTGGGCGAGATATAACACTTTAGTGGTGTATGGGTTGGGGACCAGCAACTGATTTATAATTTCACCTCTTCGCTGATCTACTCTATACAACAATCTGTTTTTGATCATAAAATGTGGGTAAGAGAGTCTGCTCACCCCAACTTGTGGCTGGCCCTCAATCACCTGGGCATTCCCCCATGCTTGGCTTAGTACCGGGTCTTGCAGTTGAGCGGTGCCGAACCGTCCCAGCCTTTCTCCTTGAAGGATTTCTGCCGGGGGAAATTCAGAAAATACTTCATGGGATTCTATATCGTCACAAACCTGTACACCTTCGGGGTCTTCTGAAGCAGAGGCAGTGGAGTCAGAGTGATGTTCCTCACCTCTATCCCCATCGTGGGGCTCTTCAGGGCTGGTTGCATCTGCATCTGTGGTCCCGGTATTGGTTAGAAAAACGGAGTGGCTGGACAGACTGCCTCTTCTTCTGCGCCGAGTAGGCTTCCTCCCCTCTGTGGCTCGGGTTGTCCAGTAGGCAGAAAAGGCTCGACAGTCTCGGCCTACGAGAACAGGGACTGGCAGGTGCTCGACGACCCCTGCTCGTACCCGGAACTGCCCCCGTGGGGTGACCAGGCTTAATTCAGCAGTGGGGTAGTTTCTGGTGTCCCCATGGATACAGGAAACAGAGATCTCTTTCCCCATGACAGGTCCGGCAAATTCTGGCCGGATTAGTGTTACCATACTGCCTGAGTCTATAAGTGCTTCTGTGTCTTTGCCCCCGATCTTAACAGGGATTCTAGGGGCGGCCGTCCCCTCATGAGCCCAACAGGTGGTAAGAAAATGGCATGGGGACCTGGATTCCGAGGTACTGACGGTGGGCATCGGCTCCTCTCGGCCTGGGCAATCCCGGGCCAGGTGTCCCCCTCCCCCACACGTAAAGCACCGGAATGGAGCAGGATTTCGTGGGGGCCTTTCCTCTTTCCAGTTTCCCTGGGGTTTCCTAGGCGGTTCTCGCTCTTGTCTCGGTCTCCAAGCGAGGTTTTTGGGTACTTCAGGCTTCATCAGGCTCACAGTCACCTGGTGGTTTTCTAGGAGTGCAATCAAGGCATCTACGCTTGGTGGTCCCTGTTGAGCCACATATTTTTTTGCATCGGTAGGCAGGCCACATGTGCACCGATCAATCACCACTCTTTCTACCGCAGGTGGCCCATCTCCTTCGTCCCGCCAGCTTCTTACCATGCGGGTTAACGTGGTTACTTGAGCCCGAGCTGGAAGTGATGGACAGTATTCCCAGCTATGGACACGCTGGGCCTTGGCAGGCAGGCTGAGGCCATATTGGGCCAGGATCGACCTCTTGACCACTTCATAGTTTGTGGCCTCATGAACGGTGAGGTCACGGCAAGCTTTCTGGGCTTCCCCGGTTAGCAGAGGGAGTATCAGGTTCGCCCAGTCTGCCCTGGGCCATCTCTCTCTTTGGGCAGTTTTCTCAAAAAGGTCAAGATAGGTTTCAACATCATCTTCTATAGTCATTTTGGTCAGATAATCTTGGGGCCTCCTACCGTGTGCCTCAGTCCTTCGACAGAGCTCTGTGACTGCTGCATTCAGGGTCGTTTGGGCCTGCAGAATGGCGGTCAGGGCTTCCTCCATTTTCTTAGTGTTTCTCTTTACTGTCTGAATCCCAGGCGAGGCTCAACAACTGCCTGCATTCTCCACCATCTGTAGACTTCACACACAAGGCTGAGAGGGTTAGCTCTGGAGTTCACAGTAATCATTCACCAGGCCGAACTTCATTGGAGCAAAACTTAGAGTTCTTTATTTATCATAAGGCGGGGTCAAGGTTAAAGAGGAGAAAAAACTTGAACTTAGGGTCTTCTTCTCAGGGTGCTCCTTTTGCTTCGATTTACTTCCGGAAAAGAGGCAGAAGAGGTGTACGGTTAGTTAAAGAGATTCCCCTTACTCACGCCGTCAATTACGCCTCTGCCTTCTAGAAGGTAGCTGTGCTGGCTGGCCATGTATGCTTCTAACACTGTGGCTGTCTTCTTCCCCTGCTTCCTCTCTCACTGTGGCTTCTTTGTTCACTTTTATGTGATTCCTGATTGGGCCCAACAGCCTGCAGCTGGGGCTGCCTGTCAGAGGGGAATGCTGCACACCTGTGTTAGAGCTGTCCTTGGTCCTGAACACCACTATTCCACCCAGACATTGTGCCCTCTTGATGGTACTCTCCATGGTACTGAAGGTGTCTGTGCTGCATTGTGATGGACGGTTTCCTTCCGGCCACCACTATATATATATATATATGTATGTATGTATGTATGTATGTATGTATGTATGTATGTATGTATGTATGTATGTATGTATGTGTGTGTGTGTGTGTGTGTGTGTGTGTGTGTGTGTGTGTGTGTGTGTGTATATATATATATGTATGTATATATATGTATATATGTATATATATATATATATGTATATATATATATATATGTATATATATATATATATATATATATATATGTATATATATATATATATGTATATATATATATATATATGTATATATATATATATATGTATATATATATATATATGTATATATATATATATGTATATATGTATATATATATGTATATGTATATATGTATATATATATGTATATGTATATATGTATATATATGTATATGTATATATGTATATATATATATATGTATATATGTATATATATATATATGTATATATGTATATATATATATATATGTATATATGTATATATATGTATGTATGTATATGTATATATATATATATGTATATATGTATATGTATATATGTATATGTATATGTATATATATATATATATGTATATATGTATATGTATATATATATATGTATATATGTATATGTATATATGTATATGTATATGTATATATGTATATATATGTATATATATATATGTATATATGTATATATGTATATATATATATATATGTATATATGTATATATATGTATGTATGTATATATATGTATGTATGTATATATATGTATGTATGTATATATGTATATATATATATATGTATATATGTATATATGTGTATATATTTTATATATCTGTAAAGCACTTTCAGAAGCTTTATTTTGGTTTGAAAAGCGCTTTATAAATAAAGTTTGATTTGATCATAAAATTAGTATCTTTCTTAACAGAAACCTGTCCTGCTTAACTTCTTAGAATAAGAATAAATCTGTCTGTAACAGAACTCTGTCCTGCTTAACTTAAACTTGTATAAATTAATAGAAAAAAATTGAAAGCAGAACATTCCTGTAATAGTGCACATTTAGTGCAATAAGAAAAGTGCAAACAGAAAGTCTGTCTGTATAAGTATGTATATGTATGAGATAAGCGGGATTCTGTATTGTCATACTGTGTGTAAGTGTGCTGTCAGCTTATTGGTCCCAAAGCAGGAGAGGGCCTGTGCATAAGTTTAACTTATTTTTTCATACAAAGCGTTAATTCCATTAACAATTGACAGACTACTTTGATTCTCACGATAATACGGGACAAAGTGTGTCCCTTTTCAGCTCAATACGGGATCCGTACTTTTGTTTCTAAATAAGGGACGATTCCATTTTCAAGGGACGGTTGGCAACCCTAGTCATCACCCATATTTGGAACCTCCTCCAAGTTTCGTTAGGCATTTTTTGTTACATAAACGTGCATTACAAATGTACTTAATTTCTTTGCAAGCCAATGAAAGTCTTCATGAGGATTTATTTACTTTTTAAATTTTGAATTTTTTTTTCTGGCTCTAAGATATAATGACAAATGCTCTTTAAATCTTAAATAAACTAAATATAACAACTAGGCATCACTTTCCTCCATAGTATCCATTTACAGTTTGCTGATTTCCTTAATGAATCCCTAAGTGTTTTGGGTTGCACACCAGAGTGCCCAGAGAGAACCTTTGTTTTAGTAGCAGAGACCCATAGCCATTTTGCATTCTGTGGCATTTTGAATGTTACTATTTTGCAATTAGGCTAATGGAAAATGCCCTCAGATTAAAAGACTAGAGGGACATGTTCCATTAAGCTCCCCGTAATGTACTCATATCATCTGGCTTTCACATGTTTAACTCTGGCCATGTTAATGGGATGCCAGATGCTGCCAAGGCTGCACTGCATTTAAGGTGATATTGATATAAAATAAGGTTCCGACTCAAAATGCAATAGAAAGGAAATTCCTTTATGCACTAACATTCTTTCACATGCTATTTTGTCTAGAAATAATTTGGACAACAAAAGGATTTTTTTTTTATTTCTGTGCAAATATACCAAGTAGCTTTCTTGCTGAGAGTTATCCAATAGGATCAATACCACTTCCATGTTTCTGTGTTAAGTATTATACTGAGCAGACACAGCCAGAAGATAATTACCGTAGTCTGGCAGCAAGGTGAGAAGCTGCCTTGCTTCTACTCAAAGGCTTTTAAAACTAAACATTGACTTATAATATTATACAATTAACAATAAAATGTAGTTCTAACAAAAATTCAACATTCAGCGCCTCATCAATAATAGTATGGCTGTGACTTCCTGAGTCATATTACAAATTAGTTCGACTGGAAGCTCAGTAACTATAAAAAGTAAATATAGGGCAGTGACCTGTGGTTAGTCAGGCTACTGTCCATAAAATCTCGTATTGTGAGTGACTTAATGCTGTTCTTTGTTCGCAACCCTAAACAGAAACTTGTTACCTAATTCAAATCAGCAGCTCTGTTTACTCTAAGGAGACAACACTGACACTAAACCAATCAAATGAACACATGTCTACATTGTTGTTGACTTTGCACAGAGAAAATGTCAAAAAAGCATTTTATTCATGCATTTTTGAGTGCAATTAAGCAAGCGCATATGTACACCGTAGCTAGAGGGTACGCATGAATAGATTAAGAGGGAATTGTGTGTGGGTCACTACGTACAGCAGGAAATGATTTATACCAAAGGCTGAGTGGTGCAGCAACATGACTTCAAAGGGTGACTGATGTCAGGGAAACATGGTCACTTCCTTCCAGTGCTGGCTTCACGTCATCATCGGCTGGCCTGTCCCAGTCCCTGCAGATGGGATAATGCTCCAGAGCAGACTCTTAAGTGGAGTCTGTGATGCTGGCATCAACTTCTCTGCACTGACAGAACATTGTGGTGGGGAAGGCTTCAAGTAAGGGCCTGTCCCTCAGCATCTGCTCTTTCCTCTCACTTACTGCATGATTTCTGGGTTGTCGCACCCGATCAGTC
This sequence comes from Valencia hispanica, assembly GCA_963556495.2. Classification (NCBI taxonomy): domain Eukaryota; kingdom Metazoa; phylum Chordata; class Actinopteri; order Cyprinodontiformes; family Valenciidae; genus Valencia; species Valencia hispanica. The sequence continues at coordinate 22,030,984 of OY747722.1, forward strand.
TCCGTGTACCCGTGTTAGTATATTTGTACCTCTCTACATAAGCAAGAATTTCTGTCTTTGCATTCCCTGTTGGTGTTTCTGTCACTCAGAATTCCTCCACTTCTTTACATGCGAGTGCTCGTGTTGTGTCATCAGTTTGCTCTGCTGCCTGAAGCGGTCACTCTGAGTTTGTATCTTGATTTCAACAACCTGTTTTCTCTTGTTTGTGCTTTCATTTTCAACAACTTTGCCCATTTTCACCCCTTTCTGTGACACACTCATCTGGAAGCCCTTCATCCGATGATGTAACTGGAAGAAGAGGAAGAACATTCAAGTCTTTTGGATTCCTAAGTCCTCTTATCGCTTTCGTTGTGTTATTGCTTAAGAGATTTTCTCTGCTACTGACAGGTATAAGAGAGATTGTTGAATGCATCATTTATACAAGATCCGGTTGGAGAGGTAACAGCCACATCTTTCCTTGGGCTGAATGTGAACTACACTGTGAGTTTAGCTGCTGCTCTCTTGTCAGCTTACTGGACCACTTCACTATTTGGTTCAGATAGTTCTTGTTTTTAAAAGACAGATTTCCAAACCAAGACACCAAGCAGAAGGATAAAACTGGTTCAATTAAAAGCTTGATAAAACAAGGTCAGCAGTGTTTTTTCTACATTAAAAGACGACAGTTATCTCAGGCAAAACAGACGCTGGTTTCCCTTTTTATACACTGCCTCACAGTTTGCCTCAAATGACAATTTACTGTCGATCACTGTGCCAAGATATTTATACGTGTCAACACATTCCACACTCTGGCCTTTTATTTTTGTCAGTTCTGGTGTTGGGGAGATTTTCCGAGAATCAGTAAGCATGTCTTTAGTTTTAAACATGTTAATCTGCAGCAAGGGTACATCAAACCACTGGACAAAGTCCTGTACAATTTCAACATGCCCAGTTTCATTTTCCCTCAACCACAGAGTCATCTGCGTATTTCAGAAGAAGCCTGTCCTTCCTTCGGCTACGACACATCTGTGTAAAGGATGAACAGGAGAGGTGACAGAACACATCCTTGTGGGGAACCAGTAGATGAACACACCTGGTCAGACAGAGTGTTGTTTACTCTCAGTCCCTTTGTACTGTTTGATAAAAAATCTAAAATCCAGCCCACGAGATTAAGACTTAGGTTAAAATTTTCTAAAAGCCTCTCAATTAAAATGTGGGGTTGAATGGTATTAAAAGCAGATAAAAAATCAACAAATAAAAGTCTAGCATGTATTCCCTTTCCCTCAAGATGTTTAAAAAGTAAATTCAATAAAGTGACCCAACAGATTGGTCTATAGGCAAACTGCTGAGGATCCATGTCATTCTCTGTCGTCTTAAGGATTTTAGACCTCACCAGTTTTTCAAAGGTTTTCATTACAATGGATGTCAAAGCAAAAGGTCCTTCAAGTCCTTCAAAATTGTTAGTCGTTTGATCCTCGGAACTGGGACATCGACAGCGTCCTTCCAACATTTTGGGACAGGTGAAGTTAAGAAGTAGTTGGGCTTTGTCTTCTATATGTTCACTTCCTATCTTTAGACATTCTCACATTTTGCTTCCTTGTTTAGTCTTATTTGCTTTTTCCTAGTGATGTTACGAGGCTACGAGGCATGTGTCGAGCAGTGGAGGGGACATTTCCGCAAAGCGCGTATCGAGGCCTATTTCATTTAGGGGAGGAGCCGAAATCGATGACGTCTGAAGCCCCGCTGCCTGGCTGTACCACGTGACCGCTTCAGGAAGTGGTTCAGAGTTTGCGGAGTGGTTTGACAGCAACATAAATCCCCTCAGGCTCCATTCAAAATGCAGGTTTGTGTAGGAGAGTTGCAGTCAGTTTGGAGTTTGGATAAGAGATTTTGGTTAGCGTTCATATAGTTTGGAGAGCATAGAGACAGATAGTTTGAAGATTTAGGAGAGTGAGGAGAGAAAGATAAGATTTAGGTACAGTGACCAACCGTCCTGTTTTCCACAGACATGTCCACTTTTCACGCGCTGTCCAGGGGGATTTCATAGATTGATGAAAATGTCCGGATTTTCATCGTTTTTAATAAGCATACTTAGATTGACTGGTGCGATGCATGCAATACGACACATTTCCTCTCATCTACCGTTTAGATGCTTTCGTGGATGGTTCTGAACCGTTTTGTAGACGTGAGAGCGGGGATTGATGCGGTGCACAACTTTGATCTTCACCATGCTGCGGGTGTTTACAAGATATTAAAGCGCAAGTGTAGCTTTACAGACAAACAGAGCAGATATGTGTTTCTATGTGTGATAAAAGTGGCAAAGGTCTAGTAGATCCACATGGAAAAGAAATCTAAAATAATAATTCATCTATAAACTGACTGAGGAGGATGAAGATAAAATCAAAAAAATGGAGGAGGCGTGTTTTTGAAACTGCTGCTTTTTAATTTTATTATTACATTGAAAAGAAAAGCCTACATGTTTTCTCAGAATGTTATTTCAGATTTTTGTTTAATTTTTGTCCAGTAAAGCAAATTATTACTGTTTCTGGTACATTTTCTAATTTGGAAGAGTAATTATTTCTATTATTAATTAATTTCTAAAGATTTTAAAGTCATTTTTGCACTTGTGAAAGCCTATCTGAGGTTTGTTATTAAACTGTTCATTCTAACCACATGCAGAATGCATGCTTTAAATATGTTAAAAATCAAAAGTCTGGTCACAGTCATGACAGTGTTTCAGGACTGTGCCAAGTGTCCTCTTTTTTTAGAAATCAAAATATGGACACCCTAATTTAGGAGAATGAGGAGAGAGAGATAAGTGAACGGATGGAGCCAGCTAGGAAGAGGAGGATTTCCCCTGTGGGAGCCAAATGTTAGCAGGCTGGAAACCCCCCTGGAGTATTGGGAAAAGCAAAAATTACTGTACCCCAATTTATTTACTCTAGCACTTGTGTTTTTGTGTACGTCGGCATCTTCTGTGCCATGTGAAAGAGTGTTTTGGAAGGCTGGTGAGGTGGTGTCAAGAAAAAGGAATAGCTTAAAACATAAAACTGTTGAGAAACGGCTATTTTTGAATAAACATGAATCTCCCCTGTTCTGTACATCATTGCCCAAGTTACACAATCATTTTCAGTGCCCTCTTACTAGTTCCACAAGCATTTTCACTTTCCTTTGCCTGCTTAAGCCCATGCCTTTTGCCTCAAGTGACAGAAAAACATTATTACTTATAAAAACATTATTATAACCTGCCATAACATATGATACTACCGTTTTGGGATAATTTACAGACAGAATACATTCAAAAAATATTATTTACATTTGTAATATTTTATGTAGAGAAATCATTTTTTTGGAACTCAGTCATTCCCAAGAACCATAGCAGACTTACAACTTTAATGCATCACACATTAAGTGGCTAAGAGCTACAGCTACCTGTGATTATGTACCTGGCCAGTAGGGGGGTTTGTGTTCACATGAAGCCCTGTGAGCAGAACCCTTCCTTGAACCAATTGGCTCAAGTGGTTCAATGCCTCATGGGGCTTCATATCACCATCACTACTTTTTCCTCATTACTTGTCCCGTTAGTTCTGTTATATTTAATTTATCTTCAGTATAATCTCAGTATAGTCTCTTCTGTCTAGTCATTTCTCATGTTTTGTTCTTGGCCTTCCTCTATGTTTCCTCCTTGCCATTTGTCCACTCTGTCCCAGCTGCTAATTGCCTCCACCTGTTCTCTCCCTCTCACCTGCATCTGCTTCTCTTAATTAGACCTCAGCCTTTTCTGTCACTTTCTCACTCCCTCCTCTGTATAAATACAGCTCTCATTCAGTCACTACTTGCTGGTCAGTCGTCAAACTTTCCTGCCTGGTCCTATTTTCCCTGTTGCTGCATTTTTTTTTGAGCCTCCTGAGTTTGTAAGTTCATGTTCCTTGTTTTTTTTTATTTTATTAAATCTCTCTTATTTCCCTTTGCTGCATTTGGGTCCTCTGCACCAAACATGATAAAATATTTATTTTTATGTTAAGAAGTTAAGCAGGACAGGTTTCTGTTTAAAGAAATATATTTATTTTATTATGTTTTTGTCATTTTGGACTAAATATTAATTGCTAAATAATTTGTTTTCCATGTGTTCATATCACAAAAAATACGCATCTACTTAAATCAAGTTCAAGTTAAACAGTTAAAATAGTTTGACACACACAAAAGGGCTAGAAAAAATCCACCATGCCGGAAAGGGTGATGGCAATCGCGTCGGCCAGCTCTGCCAGCGAGGTGTCCCTCATTTTTCAGGGAGTTGGCAACCGTAGGTGGGGCTGTGAGGGAGCTGGCAGATGATTGACACCCATCAAAGTCTGAGCTGACCAGGAACTAACTGAATTTACACTGTTAGACCTTTTCAAGTGTTTTCTACAGTAACTTACTGGCAACACTGTTGCCAGTAAGTTACTGTAATCCTGGGTTACAGTAGCAGAACTGTATTTCATATTTATAGTAGTAAAGAGTTACTGTAAAGACAGAATGTGGCTTTTTACTGTAAATATTCTAATTTACAGTATAGTACTGTAACATTGTTTTTTCTAATTTAAAAAAAAATGCACTTCTGACACTTTTAAATAAAACAAAATGTACACATTTATTGTAACTGGTTGCACTAACTTGCAACTAACTTCATAACACCACAAAGGTACAATTCAGGGATATAATAAAAAAATTAGAACATTATTTAAAATTTAAGTTTGAATAGATACAATTCACTCAAACACAATTGAAAAACAAAAGAGCTTAAATTGCATCAAAAGTGTGTACATTTGTGTGTGCATATGTTTGTGTGTTCCTCTGTGTGCGTGTGTGCTGTACACTCGTCTGTACACACCTTTGTGAGTCATGACCACCCAGCGTTCTACAACCTAATCTCAGGAAGCATTTTCCTCCATGTTACGGCCCCAATTCACTTTCAAAAATTGACAATATCTTGCCATTTAAACACTGCCTGGACATAATCAGCTGCCATAGTACTCATAACGACTACATTTTCCCTATCTTAGTGGATTTTTTTTATCATAAAAATGATCAATTAACTTTTTTGTTACTTCCGGTTTATGGTCTTAAACATTGTGGTTATGATTACTGGGGAAGCTGATTGTGTCATTATGGTGTTTCAAATGAGATATTAGCAATTTTCTAAAAGTGATTGGGGCTGTAACATGGGGGAAATGTTTCCGGAGACTAAGTTTTAGAACGCCGGGGTCGTCTCTGTTACAGTCTGAGTGTGTGCATATATTTGTGCATTGTATTGGATTATGTGTCTGTGTGTAGTTGTTGTTGGTGGCAAAAGCTGGATTACATGGCTGCAGTTCAGTTGCATTGTTGGTGGCAAACAGGCAGTTAGAGTTGTGTTGTAGGTGGCACAGGAAGGATGACTCTTCCTGTCTGCAATGTCTCTTATGATCTGCAGACAGATAACATAAAAACATTGAATTGAAGAAATGACTACATTAACTTTCATTGCTACTTGTTTAGAAATTCTACATAAAAACACAAAGGTACTATTCCAAATATTCAGAATGGCTGTTAAATGACACTCTCACCATGAATATTTGATCCAAACTGAACATTATTTGCAACTTAAGTCTGACTAGATACCACCGTCACCGAAACTTAGTCAAAAACAATAAAGCTTCATTGCATCAAATGACATTGAAAACTCCCCTTGGTGTAGGAGGGAGGGTTTTCTGGTCAGACAAAGACAACTCACCTAATCCAAGTTTTTCCATTCAAATTCCGTTAGCTGGTAGAGGAAGGAGGACACCCTGCTGTTGACAGGCTCCACCTTCCTCTTCACTGCTGCTCCTGTCTTACGACTTTTCCCCACTTTTGCAGAGCACTTTATTCCCTCTTCTGGATTGACCCTGGCGAAGAATCTATGAAAAATATAAATAAATTGTCTGTTAATAGCTATACATTATATCTACATGGCTTGTGACAACTTTGAGACTGAAAATTTAAGAAGTTGACAGAGCTGTGTGATAAGAGGGACTTGCCATTGAATGAGCTCGAGGGTTGCACATGCAGGCTCCTGGTACTCTATGTTAAAAACATAGAAGCATCCGAAGAATACTGACAACGCATCTGCAAAGCTCAGATGCTCTTCTAAAACGTAGGCAACTCTTCCTTCCATGCTCACCATCCATTTCGTGGCTGAGAGAATTATGTTCCCTTAAAAACAAAAAACACACTCCACATCTTGATGGTCATACTTAGGACATTCTACTACATACATGATCAGGGGGAAGTCTCATCTTACCAAGCAGTATCAGTCTTGGTGTGGCTGGCAGGGTCATCTCTGCTTCAACTGACAGCTTTGTTGCATTTATCTTAAAGATACATAAAAAATGGGATTACTGTACTTTTAAAGTGGAGCAGTGACTAGTTGGGCCAAAGAGTCCAGTTAATTAAATATTTTATTCCATGCATGTCATTTCACAAGATAAAATGTGCCTATTTACATCTGCCAAAAGAAAGATGGAGTCCTCTTTTTCAAGGAAATGCATCATTAGGAAGAGCACTGTCGCGATTCCAGACTGGCTCTGCTGCATGGCTGTTGTGTTGCTCTCAATGTCTCGTAGGAGACTCTGGATGTCTTTATCCTGACTCCGTCTTTGGAAGAAGGTTTTGATCCTCATTCCCTTGGATTGGAGAGCCTCTCCTATTCTATCACAGATATCAATACCTGTGAGGGTCTTGAAATGGTCAGAGTCCTCTATTTGTAAATAGGAAAGGCCACTGCTCTTCCATCACTTCAACACTAACAGGAGGACAAGAGTTAAGTATGTGACGCTGATAGATGTAGATCAGTCTCATAGACTCATCATTATCAGGCCTGTCTCCCGCTCGGGGTCCAAAAGACTGGAATATGGCACACATGTCTTTCCTTCGGTCTTGTAAGGAGGTGGAAGTCTCTCCTTCTGGCAGACATTTTGGTTGCCAGTTGATGCAGCCGTAGCTGTCTATTTTGTGACGTGTTGTTACTGTAGTGGTAGTACCTCCATCGTCTGTAGTTTCTGTTGTCTTCCTTGGTCTTCTTATTTTATCACTTGTATTATTCCGATTAAGATGTTCAACTCTCGTCTTGAGCTGCTTGGCCAATGAAAAGTAACCTATTCCAAGTGGTTCACCATCCTCATTTGTGTCTGCGAAGGTCTTTGGGTATTTAGACACAATGATTTTAGCGACCTCGTCACAAGCTGCCTTGTTTGGATTAGGACAATGCTCCTGAATCGCACTGACCACAGCCCTTTTCCATGCTCTTCTGTCCTCCGGTTTTGCTCTCTGATTTTTTTTATTGTTGCCTGTAGGAGTGATGCAGGTATCTTATACCAAGGAATTGCTAATTGGCTGATCCAAGAGTTCTGTGTTCTTGAGGATACAGATGAGTGTACTTGTGCAGCAGCAGGTGTATCACTGACTGACTCACTCACTGATTTCGAAGAACATCTAAGGTTGGGATAGATGCTGTCTCAATAGTATTTTGTATTGGTGTGAGTGTGATTATCTGATCAGCAGCATTCAGCACTGTAATGATATAAATACACATACATATCAGTTAAACATATTTACAATATCTACAGTTTACAGTTGAGAACCTTAGCATTGTTTTTTCAAACTGAGCATAGAATGCATTTGAGTTTATGATTTGGATATCTAGCCACTTATTCTCCTCAATACGGGTATAACAGCATCCCAACATCTGTGGGTACATTTCAGACTGAATTGTTTTTCTCACCAATGGGTTTGAAGGCCTGGATGAATCTGTGGCGCTGTATCTGTTTTAAATGTTGTAAGTCTTCATGGTCGACTAATGCAAAGTCCTCTTTCTTTTTGACACCAATCTCCGATGACAGATGTTCAATCAGAGCCGCAGATGTCACATTGTCCAGGTCTAATTCAGGGAGTACTCTCTGGACTTCCTGGATCCACGTGACCTCCATCCTTAGAATGAAGAACACACTGATTGATGCAAGCAAACCGTAGGGAAGTCCAAGATGTTGTACACTGGGGGTGGATAATAGTCTTGCAGATTATTTGCATTAATCAATTCATACTTGTTATCCGACACCAAGTAGTAGACCCAAAGATCAACTGATAGAACTGATCGATGCACCAAAACAACAAAGAACACGTTTCTCTCATCACTAAGTATCAGCTATATATTCCCAAAGACTAAAGCTTCCCCAGTGTGCTCAAGTACAACAACAAGGCCTTTAGTGTACTTGGCCCCTTTATAAGTGACTGAAGTTTTCGCTGTATGACAGAAGTTTTCAGTTTCTCAACGTCAGATGTTTGTAATACCATTTGTATGTGACTGTTATATGACTGCACATAAATTTCATTCGCCTCACCTGAAATCTGAATGTGAGGTGGGAATAAATTACCCTGTCCTAAGTATGACTGAAGGAGCTGGTGCCTTTCAGCCAGTGTTTTACTTAGGTGTATGAAATTGTGAAGTTTTCTTGCACAGTCCTTGAAGTAACAATGCTTGCTCTCAAATCTGAGGGTCCACAAACGTATCAGAGGTCCTAATTTGAGGATACGGTCAGGGTAATGCAACAAATAGTGATGCTTCGGTTTGAGAGGGTTTTCAGGGAACATGCTTTTCCGCAAAGAGACATATTCTTCTAGCAAAACTTTCAGATATGCCACCTCGTTCTGATGGATTTTTGGAGCACAGATTAACTCTGTTATTTATCTTAGTTTGAGGCACAATTGCCAGACCTCGTCTTCCAGAGGGTGTTTGATCCACCTGCTGACATACTATGGTAACAGTCTTAACAGACACCAATTCTGTGTGGCTGAGCCACTGAGTTTTTTTTTTTAGCTTTGTCCTTTAGCTCACATGGTTTGTTATGCATTTCGCTACCAAGGAGTTGTGTTTTTGAGATGGCTCGATTTATCTGGTCATATGTGAAGTGTTTTTTGGCTTTTACAAAATGTTCAATATAGAGGGCCAAATCATTTGGCACAACTCCCTCGAAGAGATCATGTCCCAGACATGGAGGGGGAGGGGGTCTACTTTTTCCAGACCAAACAACTTAAAATCATCCTCTCTTCAAAGCAAAATGAGTTGTGTGGAGTCAACAGAGGAACGGTTATGAGGTGCTATTTCCCCTAGTGTCATGTACATGGCCATGAGTTTGTGCTTTCTTTTACCAGAGCCAAGAGGGTTTGCAACCTCATAGGCATCCAGGTACAGAATGATTGAGAGTGATGGTAATGCTCCTTGTAAAATTACATTTCTTTTTACATATTTTCCATCATGTACATCATTTAAAACCATATCACTGTGCACTTGTAATTTCGACTGTACATACTGTTCTCTCACATCTGACTGCTTAAACAAGGCAGCAAGTGTATCTTTCACAGGCACATACTGACAGAATCGTTCTTTACCTGTCTTATCTGTTCCCAAGTACATCTGAGCAGGTGAAACATAATCAAATTTTTCTTTTGAAAAATGTTTTCCTGTTTTTATCAGACCTCAATACACCTTCATTATAAATAGTTGAAAGATCCTCTTGTTCAAGTTCCTTAACTATTTTCTGTATTTCATCATAACTCATGTCCAATCAGCTCAGTTTTTCCTCCACCTTACTAAGTACATGCCTCATTCCACTGTTGTGTATCTCCTGAAATTCCTCAACAATGCACTGCACTGTAGTGGCTGGCAAAACCAGTTTAGCCTGCAGTTTCAAATAGAACGATGCCAGGTTTTTTAAACAAGTGTCAGGGTTGAAATCTGGGGTCGTTCCTTCACTATCATCAGGGGAGGGATCAATCATGTCATTATCATAGTGACATTTTCAACGCGTATGCAAGGATCTTCCTGTGTCTGTACTGCACATGACGTCTGCCCTGCACATGCATTCTGCCCGTGTTTTCTTGACAAGTGTGAAGCAAATGATGTCGTCACTCTAAAATATTTCGAGCATCCCTCAAAAGGACATTTCACCTTTTTGCCATTGCGTATGTGTGTTCTTAAATGAACGCATAGCAGGGGGAAATTGTCAGCCTCATAACCGCATCCTTCAATGGTGCATTTAAGCTGGCCGCTATATTGACACCTGCTCTGTTTCTGTTGGACAGTTGGAACGTGATTCCTGTAGATATGGGACTTTAATGCCGAACATGTCCTGAAGTTGCCTGTGCACACCTCGATGCCATATGAAAACCTGTAGTTAACCAAGTTTCTGTGACTTTTAACATGACCTAAAAAGGTGCTGACATGAGCTGTGCGGTAGCTACAACGCTTACAACAATACATCGCAATTTAACTCGTATGCTCCATTTGACAAAAAACACCGGCTTCTTACATTACATGCTAGCAAGCCAACGGGGTAACAAGTAGGCCAAGTATTTTTAAGAGAATCAATGCGTTTCCCTCACAAAAAAATATCCCGCGCCTAGCTTTTCCAGCTATCGGCTGCATCTTTCAGAGGTATACCTGTAAACATCCGTACTCATGTAGCCTGCCCCAGATGCGATAGACTGCAGATATTTTTTTTCTATAGTAAACCTCCTGTCTTCCCAACAATTTAACTTAAACTTTAAAATGTCAGTGTATTAGCCCAAACGTACTTTGAATGCATTGCTCCTCTTCTGACTCCAACCGCTGCTTGATCGCACAGAATTCAGGAAATCGACTGGTCGGATGAAGTTGCACTTGACGGTGTCCGGCAGAGGACACACGTTATCCGTCCACGGCAAAATTCGTCTCAAGTTAAGATTAATTTAAAACAAGAATCGCTGGATGGTGCGCATAGTTCTGCGTCTTCATGGATGAATATCTGTTGACTGATCATTTGGAGCGGTGCTTGAAGAAGAAATGTGATCATTTCAACCCATTTTTGACCAAGCAGTGTTATCTTAAATGCACAGCAGAAATATAATTATTACCGAATAAAATGGAGCCGTGGCTTCTTGGACGGTCTGTTAGTGCAATCAATACCACAGCAAGCCATTTTTGTCCAATAAGTGCACAAATAACACCCAAACATGAATAAACATTGCGGAACCACTAATGGTCAAGTTTACTGAAACGAAATGGCCTTGGCTTTTAACATGAGGCCAATGCTGCGGCCTTCTCTGGAGCAAGCAGGGGGTGTAAGCTGCTAGCCGCCAGCGCTACTAGCCCTGACGACTCATCTGAGACCTGTCAATCAAAAGGACTCAGCCTTTATTATTCATAATTTCAAGCTTAAATTGCATCTAAACCGATGAGTTATAGAAAAAATTCACCCCCCTCAGAGCTGTCATGATGGTAAACTTGACCTGTTAAACCTAAAATGTGTTTTTCTACTAGGTAAACGTATTTCTGCCGTGAAGTTGGCATTTTTACCATTGAGTCAATGGGCACTTGCTCTTTTCTGGAGCCAGCCCCTAGCGGATGAGGGGGGAACTGCAATTTTTGTTACTTCCTCATTGGCTCCACATTTGGCCAGCGGAATTTGCCCCTTGGTTTTGACTCAGGAATATGTAATTAGCCCCCTTTATCCTTCCATCATTTCTGACCACCCTTCCTGTCTTTGTTAAAGAAAACTGTCCCACCAACATAATGGTGCCCCCTTCACAAATGTGGACTTTCATGATTTGGTCAGTCACATAAAATCCAAAGAAGTTTGTGGTTCTGTGATAACAAAATGTGCCCGAAATGTGCACAAGTATTAGTACATCAGCGATTTATTGGTGAGGGCCAGAACATAGAAAAATCAACTCTTTCTTCACCAGAATAGTCCATAGACTGTCTAAAAGTGAAATTGCTCTGGCATAACGGATTGTGAAGAAGGCAGGGAGCATCATTATTGAACCTCAAATAGGCACTGCCATGCTTAGCACTTGAATTATCAAAAAGGATAGGTGGCAAAAAAAGCGACAGGGCAGCAAAGGGTAAAGGGCCTAGCTATACACCTTCCTAATACAATGAGAAAAGAATGTATTCAGGTGGGATTTCTAATTCTGCCAGACTGCGATTAATCCCATCAATAAACAAAGCAGAGGTCATCGTGTTTTGGTGAACTCCAATTAGAAAGTAATCACTGCTAATCAGACAAGCTGCTCACCAGCATCTTGGTGATTTCGGCAGCAAAGGGCCCTCTGGTGAATAGCCTGCCCTGCAAAATGAAAATGACCGACCCACACTGTGTGATCCTGTGTTAAAGGAGTGGGAGGAAAAGGAGAGCAAGAGAGAAAGGGGCTAATTAGCGTTGCCATTCATTAGCGACTGTGTGTGATGTGTGCTTGGGTGGGCTGGTGAAATGTGTTTTTATGATGGGGAGAGAGTGCCATAAGTCAATGCGTGAGTGCTTGAAGCTCCTTTAGCCAAGCAAAGGTATGCCTTAATTTGTGCACAGTCTCTCGGTCGATCTCCTGAGCTATGAGTCAAAAGAAGTGGAACGTCATCTGCCTGCAGCCCACCAGAGGGTTTACAGTGGTAAATGTAAATGAACAAGGACTCAGTGTTTTCTCCCAGTGACTCATGAAATTTTCTTTCCTGCTTAAAGCTCACTTTCCAGGGTACAGGCCTGATGTGATAAGACTGTTCGCCAACTGTTGGGAGGCTTTAAGCTTTCTGCTAGAGAGGAAACATCTTCTTGGCATCGCAACCTCGTGGTGAGAACTAAGTGTCACAATATGGTTGCTCTTGCCAAGAACCAGGCTAGAGTTAGCACCTGGTAAAACTGTTGCTTTCCTATTAGATTAACAGGATTTAACCAGTTAATTGGTGAGATTTAAAGGACCGAGGCAAGAATTTTGAGGCAATACAGCTGTCTATCTTGGCAGAAAAGTTATTATTTTCCCCTAAATTTCAAACAGTCCAAAATGGTTTTATTCATAACAGGAAAATAAGTTATCCAATCTGATGCTATATGAAAAAGTAATTGCCCCCTAAACCTAATACAGTGGTCCCCAGGTATTCTCGAGGGTTAGGGACTACAACTGCCTGCAAATACCTAAAATTGGTGAATACTTCAACCTGGCGATGGACTGGCGACCTGTACAGATAATGAATGGATGGATGGACCTCAGAAGCCCTCTAAAAATGCTTATAACTGCCTATTTTCAGTAGTTCCAAAAATACCTTAAAATGCATTAATATGCAGAATGAAAACGATATTGGCACTACCACAGAAGCTACTATTTAGTCTTTCTTTACTCCACTCCTAGGGGTACAGCCAGTTGGTACCAAGGAAAATGGATGGCACTCCTGGACTGACTGCTTTACTACCACCATTTAAAAGCATGTCAAGCAGCATTGTATTTCAGCTTACTGAGCTGCATTTTCGTTCGAATATATTGGACACGCTGTATGAAAAAATCAGTTAATAGACAGATCTTTTGTGAATAATTTGGAGTTGCATTTCACAGAAAAGTCCGCAAACAGGTGAATCCATGAATACTGAATCCCGACTAGGTGGGGGTCCACTGAGCCTGGTTTTGCCTTCTTTAGCAGCAATTGCTTTGGTCTAACTTGTGGCTTAGGTTGCTCTGGAGGAATTGTAGCTCACTTATCTTTTCTGAATTGTTTAGCCCCACTCAAAACATTTTTTAAAGTGTAACTGAACCCCCTGAAAAATCATAACCCCACCCTCAGACAACATTTGAAAATACTACAAAGTGGGCGGTGCCAGGAAGAACGGAGGGGTATGTCTGTGAGACCATGCCTTTGACACAGTCAATGCCTGTGACGTAAAGATGTACCGCTCTCCACTAATCACAAAATTAAAATGCAGTAGCCACCCTTCAACCCTAAGGGGACAGCACTAAGACGTTTTTAGACCAAAAAGTGTAGAATTAAAGTTTACACCAAAATGTAAAAAAAATCCCAGAAACTGAAAGCTTGCATTGGTAAATACCCATTTATACAGTTTAGAAGCAAAAAAAGTTGTTTTGGGGTTTAGTTCTCAGACGCATCTCTTTTGCATCTCAGTCACACTTAGGTCTGGACTTTGAAAAGGCCATTACGTTTTAGGCCATTTGGGGAGGGACTCGATGGATTGCCCTCAGATTAATGTCCAGAAGCATAACTTTTTGATTGATCTTAAATGTACATTCCTGTCAGACATTCTTCTTCAGGGTTGTCTGTTACAGTACAAGGCAAGGCAATTTTATTTGTATAGCACACTTTCAACAGCAGGGCAATTCAAGGTGCTTTACGTGATTTGGTGATTTAAAAAAACCAATGGAAATTAAAAGTAAAAGAAACACATATTAAACATGATACACAATAAAGCAAGAGAAAGATCTAAAAAAAAGCAAGAGCATGAACACATTTCATACATATGACATCATGCATTTACTCGAAGGCAATTCTAAACAGATGGGTTTTTAGTCTCGATTTAAAGCAGTTCAGAGTTTCAGCAGCTCTACACTCGTCAGGAAGTTTGTTCCAGATAAGGGGAGCATAGAAACTGAAAGCTGCTTCTCCATGTTTAGTTCGGAGTCTAGGGATGTTTAGTAGGCTAGAGTTGGAGGACCTGAGTGGTATTGGTGGTTGGTGCCATGACAACAGGTCTTCAACATATTTTGGTGCTAAGCCATGTAATGATTTATAAACTAGTAGGAGTATTTTGAAGTCTATTCTCTGAGCTACAGGGAGCCAGTGTAAGGACTTTAGAACTGGGGTGATGTGCTCTACTTTCCTGGTTCTAGTGAGGACGCGAGAGGCAGCGTTCTGGATCAGCTGCAGCTGTCTGATTGACTTTTTAGGCAGACCTGTGAAGATGCTGTTGCAGTAATCAATCCGACTAAAGATAAACGCATGGATGAGTTTTTCTAGGTCGTGTTGCAACATCAGTCGTTTAATCCTAGAGATGTTCTTCAGGTGATAGAAGGCTGACCTTGTTATTGCCTTTATGTGACCCTGGAGGTTCAGGTCTGAGTCCATAACTACACCTAGGTTTCGAGCCTGATCAGTAGTTTCTAGCTGTATTATTTAAGCTGTGTGCTGACTCTTGATCGTACCTCCTTGGGTCCAAAAATAATACCTTCAGTTTTGTTTCTAGTGCAGAATCCATTGTTCCATCTACAGTGGAAAGTATTCTGGGTCCTGAAAGCAGCTAAAATAACCTAGACAATCCAATCACTACTTTGATAGTGATGTTTGAAAAAAGTTCCTTTTTTGTCTCATTAGTTCACAGAGTAAAGTTTTTCGGATTATCAAGATGCTCTCTGGCAAATTATAGACGGGCCTTTATGTTCTCTTTGCTCCGCAGTGATTTTGGCCTTGGAACTCTCCTATGAAGCCCATTTCCCCCAGTCTATTTCTTATTGTTAATTTCTGAACACTGACCTTAATTGAGACAACTGAACCTTGCAGGGCCTCTTGGTGTCATTATTGTTCTTTTGTGATTTCCTGGATGAGTCATTGGTGGGCTCTTGAAATAATTTCAGGAGGCCAGTATATCCTGGGAAGTTTAATCTCTGTTCCATTCCTTTTTTCAATTTGTGTGTTATGGCTCTTAATGTTGTTTTCTGCAGTCTTAGGTGTTGGAAATCACTTTGGCACTAATGAAATTTCAATTCATTGATTAAAGAGGCTATATGCAACTTTTCCCCCAAAATAAACGTAACAATTGCCTTTACTATTTCACCATTTATGACTCAAACATCTCCTGATGAGCATACTGACACCTTGTCAGCTCACAGTGGGTGCACCTATAAGCCTGTATCCAATTTTTTGTATTTTCTGTCGGGTCCTATTTTCCCGCGCTGTCTGCGGATGTGACGCCAAGCGCGTTCATGTTAAATGTTTCAGATCACTCTGCCACCACCGGTAGTCAGCACTCGCAAGCAGTTCAATGGATTGTGCGAATACACAGAAGAGACAAAGGAGAACTCTGACACCAACAGTAACTCCACATAAGATTAAGAATGTTGAACCCCTGACAAGTGCCCAAAAAAGATCGAAGATTGAGAGGGGATTGCAAGGGAGTTCGAGCGTTGGCCCAGACAGCTTCATGTACAAGACTGACCGTAATAAAATATAAGAAACACCGATCCAGAATTCAGCCTCATCCTCATGGAAGGAAGAAGATATTTTTCTTCCATGACAAATGTAAACCTTTCTAAAAACTGTGGTTAATCAAGTATCTAAAAAGGAGAGATTACATTTTTGCATTTGACTAAGTTGGCTTGGATAGCTTTCCCCCTTGATTTAATAAAATAAGTATGTGAAACCTGTTCTGAAATATTTAAGTGCGACATCAAAGCAGTAGCTGAAGAAATCTGTAAGGGGAAAATACTTTTTCACCGCACTGTGTTCTTATTGATAGATCAACAGCACAGTCCGCCTTTTATCCCCACTCCCCTTTTTGCTGTAGCTGCATGAGGAATCTGTAGGGAACCCTAATCAAATAACTTGCAGGCAATCACGGCTGCCATTTCAGTCATTTTACTGGAATAAGCACAGATGCTGGCTGGGCTCCCTCCTGGGCTATCAGACCAAATCCACCGTTGTAAGGCCTTACCCATCGCTATTTCCTGTCTCAGCTTCCGAGACATTTATAGGCTGAGGGGTGCACTGCAATAATGACTTTTAGTTTATTGCTAACGAGTAACCCACCAGTAAAAATGGCAGATACTAAATGATTTGCGAGTTTAATTCCTCCACCTGGCCCCCTGATGGCCTATCGTCCCCCACCTACGCTCCAGTACACATAAATAACATGTTAATGATTGGTTTGTGGATAATGGCTTCTGTGGGCAGTGATTTGTTATGGCCATTCAAAGTTATTAGTGAATCATACCGTAGACAGTGAGCTGTGATAGCTTAACACAGATCAATAGGTATTTTTGGGTTGTTCTGGGTCCTTTGTCTTGTCTGCCAGACAAAATAACAGGATTCAGATATGAAAGGTTTCTGATTGAGCTTCATTATTTCATCAACCCAGCTGAATTATTTTCACATCGTTGTCCTGAGAATGGTTCGCACAGGGAGAAGAAGTGAAGTGACATTAAACCACACCTACGCTCTGGAGGCATAAAATGGTCTGCTAATGACATCACATTTTTGGTGTAAGTGATCTTAGTGTCTCTAAGTCTACATCAGATTTGTTACCACCAAAATAACTTTAAATAAATGATTGAATAATTATTTATTTTGATTTAATTTTAAATTGACTTTGTTTAGTTTTAAATGATAATGATATACATAGAACCAGTTTGACTTACTCAAAAAAAGGTACTGCATGAATTCCTGAAAATGGAGAAAAGCTATCATGGCACAATTTATAATAAGCAGGTATAGGTATAAATACTTTTGAAGGTCTTTTATCTACATTGCTTTTTGAGTGATTTTGCCCATTTGTGGACTTCATTGTAAATGGAGGCAATAGGTTAAGCAAATTTACAAGCACTGGACTACTCTGTTTTTAATATTGTTCTTGTTAAAAATTAAACAGTCCAAGTTTGGCACTTTTATACAAATACAGTCATTGGAAAAAGCCCCTATTCCATGATTGGTAGAAGTATATTTAGTGGCAAAAACTTGATCTTTCCTTGTATGAATTTATCAGATGCTCACAATGTTGCGGAGTAACTTTTACCCACTCTTCAAACAAATCATTTCAGTCTGATTGAGGCCTTCATTATACATTATGACCAAACGTCTCTGAGTCTCTTCTATCGAAATTACACTTTTCCAAATGTTCTTTGGTTCATTTAAATGCACCATAGCAAAACAATTTTCCCATTGCACAGCAAGATTAACTCTTGCAGTTATTTAAGTGAATGTTCTGACAGAAAAATAAAAGGGCAAAGTCATAAAATAATTAGCTGACACGACACTCCTTTTCTTTCATTTTGTCACGTTAGCGAAATCCTTTCCCTGCAGGAGAGTAATGCTTTTTAGCCAGCTGACTTGCTTAAAAGGCTAAAAAGAAATGAAAGAAAATGTAGGCTCCTCTTGGCTAACACAGCTTCCAGTTCCGTTCTAGTTCTAGCTATTTAGAGCAATGTTACCATGAAATTTGAAGGCATTCCTTTGGGAAAGTCTTTGTCGCAGAGGAAGGAAAGGAATCCTTCCATCCTTCTAAATTAAAACATGATTTACGTTTAGTCCGAGCTATAAACTTGCCTTTGATGGTTCTTTTGTCAATTAAAAGTAAGTCCAAAAGAAGATTACATAGCGCTCATTACAAGCAGGTTATTCTCGAGGATGTGCAAACTCTGGCTTTCAAACTGCGAGCTGCTGGGTGGGTTAGAGCAAGGACACATAAAGGGGAGCTCATGCAATGAAAAAGATTCCATCCCTCCACATTATGTAACTCACCGATTGAGGGCTCATCTCTCACCTCGCTTTTTCCTTCCCATCTCCTGTCCCTTTTCACCTCCCCCGCCTCCTAACAACCCTATGCTTCATGCTCTCATCAACACAAACAAAAGTAGACATTTTATAGCTGTTCTCGGACTTGCACACTGGTGTTTTTCCTTCATGTAACAGACACGCCGGTTATCAGCTGGGAGGTACGCAAGGAGAAAACTGCACGCTCCATTTACAGGCCACCGTCAAAATGCCAATAACAGCACTTATCCACTTGGGGGGAAAAAATGTTAGCCTGTCTGAGAGAGAAGGGCAGCATCAATATTTAAAAGGAAAACCATTTTTAGATACTTGCGGGCAAAAAGGTGAGTACAGCTTGTTTTAGGATTCTTACACATTTTTTCATGAACATATTCCATACATTTTCTGATTCAAATTGACAGAGTAACAGTATCCAGCCTTTTATGACCCCCCTTTAGCACCATAATGGTATCTAAGTTTAAAAAAAAATATCATCTATAAATTTTGTGCAGTTATTTCTTTCAGTTCCAATAGATGGATGGTTGACTGTATGGATGGATAATAGAAAAGATAAAGGTAGACATATATGTATTGATTTAACACTTGGACTGTAGGTCAGGAAAAAATCTCTGGAAATACAAATTGTTTTCCATATTTCCTTTGTCTTTTCAGTCCATATCCACAACTAGAAAATGTTCACATTATACTCCGCACTTTTCCAGACTGTGTAGGATCTCAGCAGTTAAAAAATCCTTACCTATGACTGAGATCATTGACCTCATCACTGTATCCACAGCATTCATTGGCCTTAACAGTAGAACTGATACATCGCGGAGGAGCACTGGAAATATTCTTAACTTTAAAACTCACAAACAGAAGATCACATAAACGGTCTTATATCTAAGTTTCTCCAGTGTGAGAGAACTGTTCTGTAACTACTCACATGCTTACATTACTCATACTGTTAACAGAAAAAGTGAAACCAATTTATTTTCCCTGTTTCTTTAGTCCTTCCTGTTTCAGCTTTAATTGCCCCTCCAAAGATGCAATTGGATTAAACGAGGGATACTCCAGGAGCTGTTCAATATTCAGCTGTGGATTCAATATTGCTAATTCCCCTCTTGGCCGAGAGAAAACGGTGAGCCATGATTCAGACTGACAGCTCAACAGGAGAGTGTATATTCGAATGAGACAGTATAATATAAGGCCTCCTATCTCCTGACATTCGTCACCTTGGACCCGTGCAATCTATGACAACACGACTTCACCACTTTCCTAGGGTTTCCGGGTCAAGAATGCTCCCTCTCCTGCCTTCACCTTCTGTACGACTTGTAGATTGAAATGGAAATCGGCAAGATCAAATGGGATCAATTACTAAATCTGCTGTTTGACAGAAGAGGCAGCCAGGCTGCCTGAGAAGAGACTGAGAATGGAAAAAGATGAAAGATTTCCTGGAGTGGGAGAAAACATCTTTCATGGCTGAGAGGGGAGAGAGAAAAAAAATTGTGCACTCGAATGGGTAAAAAAACAAGCGAGGCGGTGGTACGATTGACAGTTTATTTAAGAGGCCATTAACTTTACATACACAGCTTCGCAAAGATACACATGCATTGCTTTTAAAGACCCTAAGGCTTTAGATTTTTAAAGAATCCGCTGAATTGAAAACATACCGCATTAAAGCAAAGACATCTCTAGCATGGTGTTGGTGCTTACTTCCCAAATTGTTTGCCTAATAGAACCAGGAAAAATATGATGAAAGTGGCAGCTTGACCTTTTGAGTTTCATGTTAGTCTTATAAACCTTCCAATTATAAATCACCAAAATTGTATATGCATCATGTTGTGTGTGCTGTTTGGGATTAAACATGAGCATGATCCGGATTCCTTCCCAAATTATTTTTGACATTTGTGAGTCTGTGCTGAACAAAGTGGCACCCATGACACTCATAAAAGCTTCTTGTAAAGAATCCCAGAATGACATCCGGATGTCTGCTGACTCTGCAGTATTCAGTTTTGGTCCTACTTGATTTTTCTGCAGCGTTCGACACTGTAGATCCTAAATTGTTACTACAGAGATTGAGTGTAGACTTTGGTCTTTCTGGAATGTTTCTGAAGTGGTTGGACTCCTATTTGACGGACCTAACTTTCTCTGTTTGTTTGAACAACAAGATGTCTGAGGCCTCTTTGCTGTATGGTGTTCATCAGAGGTCAGTCTTAGGACCAATTCTGTTTTTATTGTATATCAGTCCTCTAGGGAATAGGCATGGGCCGGTATGAGATTCTGACGGTATGATAACCATAGGCAAAAATATCACGGTTTCACAGTATTATGATTACAGCTCTAAAATTTCTTTATTTATTTTTTTAAAAGGAAAAAACTTTTTACTGATGCATATATGGTAATTAACTAGCATGCTAAGATAAATCCTCATTGGCATGCTAGTTACTGTATCTGCCTCAGTTTAAATTTTTTTTTCTAAGTATAGAGATGAAGAAAAGATAAGATATGGTAGTTACCATATCTGCCAAGGTAACAAGCTCATTTCAGTAATGTCAGACACTGATACGCTCGTTCATTCCAAGACAGCATAAACTTTACCTTGAATTTAGCATACAATGATGGGTGGTGCTCCCGAACATGCGCAATCATATTTGATGTATTGTCTCCTCGGGCTGCCACTGTTCTCAAGCACGTTTTGCACGTCGGGCGAACTTCTTCCAAGCCGTGAACGTCTGGCTTTTTACGGTAGCCGAAGTATTCCCAAACATCCGCTTAGAGACGGTGGAAAAGGTTCTGGGGGCTCGCCTCCTTCAGCCATCACACAGCCTGCAGCGCAGGCCGTTTGTCACTCACAACAAACACAGGTGTGCGCGGGGGAGGGAGGGGAGAGGGGAAGAGGGAGTGGCGTTTTACGCTGCAGCTTCACACAGCATGAGGCAGAGGGACCCTTACTTTCTCCCTGGCAAGACGTCACATAAAAAAAAAAAAACTTATTCCGCAGGGACGGTATGACGGAAAATTTTTGTGGTTTTGAAACCTTGACTTTTTCATACCACGGTATACCTTGAAACCGGTAACCAGCCCATGCCTACTAGGGAATATCATCAGCCATTTTAAGAATGTGTTTTATCATTTCTGTGCTGGTTATATCCAATTGTATTTTTCTTTTAGGGAGTCAGAGCTGCACAAACTGTCAGAGTTCTTGGAGTGTTTTCCAATTGTAAAAACCTGGCTAAATGATAATTGCCTTCAGTTGAACTCTAAAAAGACTGATAATTGATAATTGCCCCTGAGCAGAAAATCTCCTCCATTGTAATCCACCTTGGTCCCTTGGCCTCTTCTGTTCAGCCGAGTGTGAGAATTCATGGTGTTTGGTGTGATCACTCTTTGTCTCTTGACAGTGATTCCAAACTTTTGGTCAGATACTGGTTTTACCACTTGAGAAACATTGCCAAAAAAAGGTCAATCCTATCCAACTCTGGTCTTGAATTGGTCATTCATGCTTTTATTTCGTCTAGTCTACATTATTGTAATTCCATTTCTACCTGTTTTATCAAATCTGCTCTGAAGCATCTTGAAATCGTTCCGAATGCTGCAGCAAGGCTTTTAACAGCATCTAGCAGACATTCTCCCATTACGCCAATTTTATCTTCCTTGCATTGGCTTCCAGTCAAAAACTGGGTTGATTTTAAAATTGTAGTTATGACTTTTTTTAGAGCCTTGCATGGGCAGGTACCTAGATCTGTTTGTGATCTGCTTTGCCCCTACCAGGCTATTCGCATGCTTCGGTCCTCGGGCAAGAACCTCCTTATGATCCTTAAGAGCTGCTTTAAAACCAGAGGAGACTTGTCCTTTCAGGCTGTGGTTCCAAAACTATGGAATGCTCTGCCAACATCCCTGAATGAGGCTGATTCTGTTGACTCCTTTAAAAAGAAGCTGAAGACATTTCTCTTTAGACAAGCTTTTAGTTGATTCGTCCTTGTAAGTATGTTTTATTTTATCTGTTTGTAATTTTATAAATGCTTTAAATTGCTTTTGTAAAGAACTTTGATTTTATCTGTGAAAGGTGCTATATAAATAAAATTTCTTCTTCTTACAAGTTTGGGAAAACAGTTGTTTAGAAGATCAAAGCTAGAGGTCTTCAAATCGGTTTAAGGTGTCAACAACTGACCTTTACCTCACAGTAGGTTTAGCTTTGGAGTCTATTTCTCTTTCAGTTTTACTTTTATCATTTGACCTGAGATTTAAGAAAATAACCATACTTATCCAGAAGAGCATTTCTAAGACAAAACCAGAATTGACACTATAAGTGGAAGGTTGCTGCTTTGGCATCAGGAGATATAACGGATACCGCTTGGTGCATAATCTCACCATCGTTTTTTCACAAACTTGGGCAACACTTTTGCATATTTTGGAAAAAGACAAACCAAAAGATATGGTGGATGCTAATGAAAAAATCAAACTCCTGAGACTGGTCAGCTAGTAATTAAGAAGAAAATTAGCGTTTTATCTGAATATGATGTTGTAGTTCCTTTTTTATTACGAGCAAGGATGTCTTTGTTGGCTATTTTAATGTATTATTTAATGACTAACCCTAATCAATTGTAGAATAATATGTAGATAAAGACTATTTGTAGGGGCTCATTGATACTAAGGATTGTGGCTTTTTTTACTCTTTCTTTTCGGGGTGCTGTCTGTTGGGTATAAAGATGACTTTTCTGCCGTGGGCTAACTCACAATTACGGTGTCAACTCTTGCATGGTTAATACTCACTTATGCAACTAACAATTTTCTTTATTGTCCTTTTAGCCGACAGTAAGGAATTGTGTTTATAGGACTCCAAAGAATAAGAATTGTTAGCAGGAGGTCACATAAAATAGTTTTGTTGATCAGGGAGTCATAATCTCTCATTTT
Source organism: Valencia hispanica (assembly GCA_963556495.2). Taxonomy (NCBI): domain Eukaryota; kingdom Metazoa; phylum Chordata; class Actinopteri; order Cyprinodontiformes; family Valenciidae; genus Valencia; species Valencia hispanica. The sequence goes on from OY747722.1 coordinate 22,054,208, forward strand.
TAGTAAGAGTCAACTGGCCTAACTAAAGATCAGTCCCATAACATAATTCAAACCCAAAGTTTTCAGAAAACAATATCCTATAAAATTAAATCTAAGATTTGAGCAGAATCATAAGTAATTATTTTGAGAATTCAGGAAAATACTTAAATACAAAGAAAAATAAATAAAGCCTCAGAAAAGTACACAAAGATGGGATAGGTTATGTAACTGGCACAAATGACAGTGTATATACTTGAGTTAGGAGGTGGTAGAAATACAGCTTAAAGTGTTTAATTAGGCTCTTCTACTAGAGATTCCAACATCTTAACCATCTTAATAAGCATGTTCCTTGTGGACCTCTGATCAGAGTCGGAGTCCTCCCTTGGAAGAGGATATTGCTACCTGATCTCTTTTCTGTACATGTTTGAATGAGGTTGGAATTAAGTCAAGGGTTTCCTGGCTCCTTTGTTCCATCGTATCCTGCTGGGTTGGATAGAGGACAGGGCACTGAGTCAGCACATCAAGGCGGCTGGATGGAAGAGCTGATTTAAACCATGGCCGAACCAGAGCTCAACTTTCATTAACTGTTGTCATTATTCCCCGGCTGCTGTCTGACAGATGGCATTGTGGGAAATCGGATTTTATGGCAGGTCATCTTTCATATCCAATTTCTCTTCCCATTTGATGAGGAGTTCTCGCTCCAGTCAGATTCATTTTGCAGTTTGAATATTGATCGGACTATGCACTCTTTCTATTCTCTTTCCAGCCCTGGCTCTACTGCCTTTTAAAAAAAAAAACTAACATGTACTGTAAGACTTGAAGGACTTAATGTTCTCTCGCTATTGGTGCTCAGTCTGATTTTGGTGTCTTTCCTTAAGTGATGTAAAGCAACGCATTATTAAAAAAAAGCTGTAAATCTTAAACCCAATTAACTCCTCTGCAGTTATTACTTCACAATTTTCAAGTTTGCATAAATGCAATCATCGGCTGTAATTACTGTAGGGCCTAATTATCAGAGTGCATTTAAATTAGAGAGAGTCAGTTATGCAGTGCAAACATGTCTAATGAGATATAAGAGTACAGCAGAGCTACAGCACTTTTTTGGGGTATTATCCTTTTATGAGCAAATACATTGAGGGCTGTTGCGATTAGCATTGGTCTACATCACCATTCATATAACTTCCAATCCACTGGGAGAACATGCAAGACTTTGCAATGGTGTTCATTCCGCTTAAACCTTTTCACCATTTGTCAAATTGTAGCGGCAATTGTTTTGGTTTACGTCTCTCCCACGTTTGCACACCTGGAGCCAAGTATTTTCAAATCCTGACAAAGATTAATCAATTGGATTTAGGTCTTGACTTTGACTAGGCCATTCGAACACACAAACATGCTTTGCCCTTCACCCTTGAGATTGTGACAAACATGCAACTAGAGATGCAATGTAAAGTCATTTACAGCCTTTAATAGGTTTCTTCCCAAAGTAATATGTTTCCAACCCTATGCATAACAGTTATAGCGCTGGAGAGCTCCTTCAGTAAAAGGCTGCTGCATTCTAAATACACAAAAGAGCATTATCGCAATAGACTCTATAACCATCACTGCTCCAAACAAACACAATAAGCTGTTTTTACAATCCTGCTATTTTTTGCACTAGTTTTTATGTTCCTGTAAATCTGTCTAGGTTTTGCAAATACACAAATAACACATTGTACTTTCCGATAGTAAAGCATGAACCAGCACATCACAGATCAGACTGTTCCGTAGTTATCCTGCTGCTCCGGCGTCTCTCTCTAGTGATCTGACACATCTCTATCAGGAACATAACCTTGCTTACCCTAAATTTGTCATCTTGCCCTAGATACATTCACTAGACAGAGAATATATACTTAAATCCTAATCACATAGGAATATTCCCACCAAAGACCCTGGTCAGCAATTATAACAAGTGTTCGATAGCTGTAATGTAAATAAAAGTTATTCCATTTATTATTGAGAAGGGTGTAAATAATTATATACATGCTGTTTTTTAGTAAAATGTAGATAAAAGCAGGTATTGTTTTTGAGCAATCTATCTCCTATTTTCTGTCAAACAAATTTTAAACAAAGTTATTTAAAATAATAAAATCTGGGAGGGGTATAAATAGTTTTTGGCCTAACTGTATTCCTATCTATTTTCTTATTCATTCTGACCAGCTTCCATGCCACTGCTGAAAAAGCCTCTCCACAGTAGCATGCTACCACAATTTTTCCCCATTGAAGTGGTGTTTTTACAGTAAGTTGTAGTGTTAAATCAGAATGGTAGTTATTGTGGCTTTATTTTAACAGCCTTCTTCTTGCCATTCCTCATTAAAGGTCAGATATGGGACACAACTGATAGTGGAGCATTAAACATATTCTTCCACCTGAGCTGTGCATCTCTGAAGCTCCTCCAGACTTACTATGGTGATCTTGGCTGTATTTGTGGTTAATGCTCTCCTTCACTGGCTTATCAGTTTAGGTCAGTGGTCTGCAACCTGTGGCTCCAGAGCCACTCTTTTGACCTTCCACAATAGGTCCTTAAAATTTTGGCTAAGATGATTTTTTTTTTTTTGTTTGTTTAAACTCCAACTTCGGTAATGTTTTGAAATATACACATAACAATAGTATTCATTTTTTTGCATTTGTTAAAAAATACTATTTTTCTTCTCCCTAGATTGGAAACTGCTCTTTTAAAACATAATTTTCTACAAAACTACTTACTCATGTTAACTTTCCTTTCTCTTTTCTCTAATACTAAAGTTATGATGACAGTAGTGATAAATGGAGATGTAAGAAAATATTGATACACCGACATATCACAATATTTTATTTCCCGATATTGTATTGATATTCAAAAGTAAAAGATTTTTTTTGTTTGTTTTTTAGGATTTGAATGGAACCATTAATGATGACAGCCATTTTTGTAGAAAAATTAAAAGTATGACTGGTAGTTTGTGGCTGTTTTCACCTTATTTGTTCCAGTGGATCAACTAGATCTAGTAATAAAACTGGATGTGTTAAAGTATGAAACAGGTTGGAATGTTTAGAATGCTGTGACAGTTTTTCTACAGTTAAATTCAGTTTTAAAAATCACAACATACTGTCTTACTCATTGTATTGCAATATATCGCTATATATTGTATCGCCTCCCCTGTATCGCGATACAAAATCGTATCGCCAGGTTTTTACCAATACACATCCCTAGTGATAAAACCATACTCCACCTGTTTGCTATGACAGAACCCCTGCCAGAAAATGGAAGACCATAATGCGGCATTAAAAATTCAGTATTGGTGGTAATGAGATTATCTTGTTCTACAAGTAGTGCCTTAGATTTGGGATTTGTACAGAAACACTGAAGCAGCACATACTGCATTCTTGCTGTGAAAATGTTTGCAGGGATCTGTGTCTTTAAGTCTAGCTGGAAGCTGAGTAGGTCTTTATCATGTAAATATGAGTTGCTTCAGTGAGGCTTGGAAGAATGGGGGCTTTGGTCAGAATGAGCTTCATGTCATATTAGTATAAGTGATGGCTCATGTTTGAATAACACAATTTACTAAAACAACTCGTAAAATGACTCTTTTCGGTCAGGCCCGCAGTTGAAGGATCTGTGCTAAAGCCTGTGGGGCATAACGGGGAACATTTGTCTTGACGAAATATTGCAATTTAAGGGGTGATCAAGCATAAGATAATGGAAATCTCAATGTGAAAATGCTCATTTCTGAACTCTTTACTGCTTTGCTGGGCTATGAGGCAAACCGCCATCATGGTGGCACAATGTTCTGAGACAGCAACACTTGTTTTCTTTTCCGCTCCCATGATTTCCATTTCCAAAATATCTTCAACAATGGAACCTTGAACAAACTCTATCTATGAATAGCAAATGTTGATCTTGTTTTCTGCTCTTGACCTTTATGTTGAATCTTAATTATTTGACAATTGTAAAAATCTGAGCAAGGGGTCTCCCTATAACCCTACTAAAGGGAGACATGCGGCTCCTTATTTAACTGTTACTACCAGATTATTTTTATCTGATTTACTGGAAACAATCAAAAACTAGAGAAGCAAATACTACTTTAATGCGTTTAATAAGAAATCCAGCTCGAATACAAACTCTTAAAACCAGACAAGCAAGAGATATGATACTTCTGTTGGCTTTTGACTTCTCCTCCAAACAAGCAGCAAGGAAAAGCCTCGACTTCCTTTTTCTGGCTGCTTTGTATCACCTCCTGGCACCGGCTACAACCGGGTTTTTATGGATTCTTCTTCTGGCCTCTGCTCCCCCGATCAACCCCTCTATGTAAACATTATATTACTCTCGTATGGAATATAAGACTAGTATGTATTCTCCCGCTATCAAACATACAATACATTGTTGTACAATATCATACACAATCATTACCCTGCTTCTGTTGCTGAAACGGCATCAGTTGGTTCAGTCAGACATTCCCCAAGTGCTCAGATATTTGTGAACCAGCAGGATTATTCACTTATGGACACAACTGGCAGGGGTCAATCATAAAGAGCCCTTAGCCAGCCTAACAACGCGTGAAATACAGAAGTTTTCTTGGTTGACTGGTCTTCCCTGGGGCTAAAGTCGAGGGTGAACATCACACATTGGAGGAAATATGTGTGTGTGATGCAGGAGGGTAGGGGTTTGTCTGTCTGCTGCACAGGAAAAGCTCAGTTACCAGGGAGACCCTAACACCCTCCCTGAGCTTTGGAGCGAGACATCACAAAGTATGTAACAAAGTAGAGATGAGCCACAGTGGGCCAGAAAACGTCCCCCCAGCATTGAATCACGGAGTGGCACCACAGCTGGATGCCAAGCATTGTCATCCAAGGATGAGTTTCTTTGAGATATGGGCAAAGAAAAGGCCTGGATTTTCCTACTGGATACTTCTGTTTCAACTCAAATGTACTAATAGTAGGGGCTGTTAAGTGTATAACATAGATTACATGTGGAATGAAAAAATCAGTTTTGCTGTATTTTAAAAAAACTAACAAAAAAAAGGGGGTGGGGGCGATCGAGATGGCAGTTTAAGATTAAGGCTCCACTCAACTCTGCAAAAAAACACCTTTTCATCACCTATATTAAAGTGAAAAGCGACTCTGTACTAATTTGAAGACATCGACAACCACTGGCATTGACAAATCTGGCAAGACGAGTTAAAATCGACCATGCATTTCGAAGAAGAACACGGGGATGCTAATGCTGACAAAGCCTCTGTGCTAGCGGAGCTAAAATGCCTTCGTACTTTGGTTACAAACTCAACACTACCAACTCTCATTTGGAAGATATGAAAAACTCTATCAGCGCTTTGGAGCAGAGTATGATCGAGGTGAGGAATGCTGTTGACTCAAATACTGCATGGGTCACTGAAGCTGAACAGCGTATCTCATCATTAGAGGGCAAGCTAGTGGTTGCTAAAGCGGACTTGGCTAGTGATACCAAACGCATCGCCACTTTGGAAACCAAGACGGACGAGCTAGAAAACAGAGCACTGCAAGAATCTCCATTTAGTTGGCTTCTGGATAGAGCTGATCCAGAACGCTGCTCCTCGTGTCTTGTCTAGAACCAGGAAAGTAGAGCACATCACGCCAGTTCTAAAGTCCTTACCCTGGCTCCCTGTAGCTCAGAGAATAGACTCCAAAATACTTTTACTAGTTTATAAATCATTGAATGGCTTAGACCCAAAGTATATTAAAGATGTGCTGTTACTATACCAACCCACCAGAACACTCAGGTCCTCTAATTCCAGTCTATTCAACATCCGTAGAATTAGAACCAAACACGGAGAAGCAGCTTTCAGTTTCTATGCTCCTCTAATCTGGAACAAACTTCCAGAAAACTGCAAAGCTGCTGAAACACTGAGTTCATTTAAATCACAACTAAAAACGTATCGGCTTAGAGCTGCCTTTGAGTAATGCTTTGATGTATCATGTTTTGTGTATGGTTCTTGCTGTTTTTACATTATATGCTTCGTAATGCCTTGATGTATCTGTGTATGCTTCTTGCTTTATTGTTTTTTACTTTATATGCTTTGTCTGTGCTTTACTGCTATTTTTATTTTACCTCTTAATCATGTAAAGCCCCTTGAATCACCTTGTTGTTGAAAGTGTGCTATACAAATAAAATCGCCTTGCCTTGCCTTGCCTTTAAAGAAAAGGCAGAAATGAATCAGTCCCTGTTGGAGTTCGTGGAGCAATCTTTGCCAAGATGGTTAGATCTGAATGACCAAAGCTTTACTCTTGAACGGGTCCACCGCACTTTGGCACGGCCAAAACCAGGACAACAGAGCTGTAATCATCTGCTTTCTGAAGTTTCAAGACAGGGAACTTGTTATCTGCACCGCTAAGGAACTCAATGTTCAACATGAGGGAAGCAAACTCCTGTTTGTCCCAGATCTGTCTGTGGAAACCATGCGTCAACGCAACGAACTCAACAATGTGAGGAAGAAGTTTGTGGATAAAGGACTTTATTGTGGATTCCAGATTCCTCCCTGTAAGCTGAGAGTTCTTCATGAAGATAAAATACAGCTATTTGCAACAAGGAAGCCGAAGACTTCTACCAGGAAAAAAAAAAAAAAAAATATATATATATATATATATATATATATATAGATAGATAGATAGATAGAGAGATATATATCTTTTTGTTTCTGTTTGCTGCTTGTATAGTTTGACCACTCCTCTCTTGGGTAGATTGGTATTAGCTCCCATAATCTTTCGATTTTGAGCAATGGATGGGGAAGGCTGATGTATTTGCGTCAGTACAGGTTTGTTTTATTGTTCTTTAGTTTGAACCACACAGACACTATGTTAATTAAGATTACTCTATTGAAGATACTATCCACATACATATGGGTAGTAAAGAGGAGAAAACTGTTGCTTTAAAAAATACAAGTTGGAATGTCAGGGGTCTTAAAAAAACTTGTCAAATTGAAGCAGGTAATGCACAGAATTAAATTGTTGAATTCAAGAATTGTCTTTTTTTTTCAGGAAAGTCATAGCCTGGCTTTCGGCAGACTAAGTTTAAGATTGGACTTAGTCTGGGGAGTCTGCCATGTAATTTCTACTGCACACAGAGGTGTCAAAAGTATTCACATTCAATACTCAAGTAGAAGTATAGATACTAGGGTTTAAAAAGACTTCTGTAGAAGTTGAAGTATCAAGTCAAGTTTTTTACTCAAGTAAAAGTAAAAAAAGTACTTTAAAACTACTTAAAGTATAAAAGTAAAAGTAATGTATTTAAAAAAATGACATTTAAAGAATAAAGCTTAAGCCACCCCCCCACCCAACCCAAAAGAAAGGCCATAATTATAATTGTTATATAAAAATGTTAATTTTGAAACATTTAGGATACACTAGGCTACCTGTTTCAGCTGCATATATGCCCATTAAAATGTATTAATTTTAGTGCAATGCAATTACATTACAGAACCATATGTGGACAACTGAGCATTAATTGATTCCTTCCATAAAATTAATTGGTCTGTTGTGGAAAAAAAGGTTGGATTTTTCATATACTTTCGCTTCGAAATGAATATATAAATAAGTGTTTTGCTCTGCTTTGACTACAAAAAAGAGTGCTGGCTGTTTGTTTGGTTCTCTGAACACACTTGGGCTGTAAATTATTCTCAAATATAATATCAGCGGGTGTTTTTTTGTTTGTTTGTTTGTTTTGTTTTGTTTGTTTTTTTACTTTTATTGCCGAAAAAGAAAATGTTCCTGCAGGTTAAAATATAAAATAGCAAGTGTTCGGCGCAGAAAAATGGGGTCTGTAAACTCAAGTTCTTCTCCACCAGAGAGCAAGCTATGTCGACTGATGGGGGATAAACATGGGTCTGAGTCTTTGGAATATGTGAATTTCTGGATATCTGAGTGGAATTTTCCAACTGGGGGCAGTTTAGATGTATCTGAGCTGAAATAAAATCGGGAAAAAAAATACTTCGAGTGGGAACGACTTTAAAACACTATGTTTGTGCGGGGTACTGACTATAAAAAGTTTGAAAAGCTTAAACGTTGTTGGCAGATCTGGATGAATGAAGCAAAATGTTGCGAGCGTAAAACCGGTTTTAGAAATATTGGCGGAAGCAGGGACATTTCTGGCCCTGTGGCAGGCGTCCTTAAAACCTGATCGCTCCACACGTAAACAAAATAAGACGCAGACACATTTTCAGACAAAACCAATCCGCGCCTGCTGATCTCACATCAACACATGAAAACGTCAGACTTTTACTTCCTGGGGCGGCTAGATCTACACACAATCTGCCTCTCCCCTCCTCCTTATGTTCCAGACGAGGACATGCTTGGAGATCTGCAAGGTACATATAAATATAATTAAAATGAACATTTTGCCAAAGCTTTAGTATTTTTTTTCAAACTATACCTCTTTCACTAACTGATTTTTTTTACAACAAACTCAACAAATTATTCATACATTTTATTTGGAAATGTATAATGATGATGGTGAATTGCTTAAATTTATATCAACTTTGTCAAAAATTTACCATTCCTTGTAAGCATTTTTTCAAATATTTACAGTTAAAACAATTTATGGCATCACACTTGGAAAGCATAACATATGAACCATCTTTGTCTTTGTTGGAAAATATTGTCTTGACAAATTTACAAGGAAAGAAACTAATTTCTCTATTTTATAAAGCTCTGATTTTACATGATGGGGAATCTAGCGAAGACAGACTGGAAGCATGGAAATTAGATATTCAAGAAAAAATTGAGAAAACTGACTGGAAAAATGCATGTCTTAAGACACAAAAGCAAACAATTAATAGTAGAATGAGGTTATTACAATACAAGTGGTTAATGGGGACTTAATTACTCCTAAATGAATGGACCCCTGACATTCCTGATACTTGTACTAAGTGTGTTAGTGATAAGGGTACTCTATTTCATTCTTTATGGGATTGTTGGAAATGTCAAACGATACTGGAAAACTGTTGTTTAAACCATCTCCACAATAGTTGGAATGGAAATCCCTCACGGCAAAGTTATGTATTTTAAGAATATATCCCAAGGACTTCGTTATTACTAAGAGGAAATCCACCTTGGTAGACTTTGGCCTCTCACAGGCCAAAATAACTATTGCACTATTCTGGAAAAAGATGGACAGTCCTCCAATAAAAGTGTGTGTATTTGAAATGGTATCTTGCATTGGACTTGAAAGACTTGCATATATTGTCAGAGGTAAAGCTGAGGAATTTGAGGACCTATGGAGCCCCATAATAAAATTCTTGAAGAAGTGATCTTTAAGTGATTTGATTCTTGTTTTCATGTTCTCTTTTGGAGCATTTTGTCTATGTGATGTCTGTGTGGTTGCTTATTGTTTGTTGTATAGTAATTTTTGCTTGTTCTGTTAGTGTTGTAAATTTAAAAACCAATAAACACATTGTTAAAAATAAAAAAAGTATTTTCTTTCTTTCACTTAAAATTTCAAAAAAAATGTACTGCTGCTAAAATGTAATGCACATTACAGATAAAACCATCTTTATTCAAACCATAAAAGTAAGTTTTTATATTTATTAGACTGGATCATAGAAGATTAGGTCGGCTATCTGCTCAGGTAGCAAGCTTATTAATAAGAGTGGATTTCCTATATTAAGGGGGAAAACACTATCCAACCTTCTGAACAGGTTGGTTTGCATAGCATCCACAGTAATCTTTACATTGCTTTGTTGAATCAAGAACACTGACCCTAAATGAGGCCAGTTGAAGAGCAACTCACCCCCCTATCAGTCTAACTCAGCTCACATTTCCTTTTTGAAAAATGCTCCAAAAACAGGTGTTGCCTGGTGGACCAGAGAATGCTCGGGGGGGGGTAAAGGGATGGGCGTGGTCTACGCTGTGATTGACATGTTGACAGCACAGCTGTTGCAGTGGCACAGACAGTCGGAGAGAAAGATGGAGAGGAACTTGAGCTCCTTTGTGTCATAACAATCTTTCTGTGGTGGAGAATTTCTTTCCACCTCCTTCACTAGAGGAAAGAGAAAAAAGGGTTGGAGGTTCTGTGGAGTAGGCATGGCCGGGGACTCGGCTTGTTTTATACTCCACAGCGGCAGAGCGAATTCAAGGCTCGATTCAAATTCGAGGGCAGTATAGAGTTTTAACCTGAAGAGGGTGCCACACTGATGGGTTTTAGGTAGAAAATTTATATTTTTGTAAGATAAACTAGAATACCAAAGAAAACCCCAGAAATGTAGACAACACTATTAAACACTCATTAAAGGGCCTATATGCAACTTTTTCCCCAAAATAAACGTAACAATAGCCTTTTTATTTGACCATTTATGACTCAAACATCTCCTGATGAACATACTGACGCATTGTCAGCTCACAGTGGGTGCATCTATAAGCACCTATTTTCTGTCGGGTCGGATTTTCCCGCGCTGTCTGCGGATGTGACGTCAAGCGCATTCATGTTAAATGTTTCAGATCACTCTGCCACCACTGCTAGTCAGCACTCGCAAGCAGTTCAATGGATTGTGCGAATACACAGAAGAGACCGAGGACAACTTGGACACCAACAGTAACTAACTCCACATAAGACTAAGAAAGTTAAACCCCTGACAAGTGCCCGAAAAAGATCGAAGATTAAGAGCTACCGGCGTACAAGCATGCGCTGCGAGAGCGAGCAGAAAGGAAGAGCAGTTCCGTTTTATGGCCACAGGTGTCAGTTGCGAGTTTAAATTTCAGAAAATTGCATACAGTCCCTTTTAATACAGTTTATCAGCAAAAAAAAAACGAAACTTGATTTGGGGGTGAGTTGCTCCCTAAAGGCAACTGCTTTCAATGTTTTTCTGGGTTGTTTCATTGCCTACTGGATGAGCCCTTGAAGCTCTCTTGGAATGGTGAACTACTCCTTGTAAAGCTCATCACTGTTCCATGTCTTCCTACTTTGTGGATATAATGGCTCTCACTGTGCTTTGCTGGAGTACCAAATCTTTGGAAATCCATGACAATGACTGTTTCTCATGTGTTTATGGCTTGTTGTAATATTTTAGCATACTTAATGCTGTCACACAGATTCTATTCAAATAATTTCTTAAATCCACTGCTTTAACAATAATCAGCCCTGGGTGTGGCTACTGAAATCGAACTCTGCTTTCCAACAATGTGGTTAATAGGCTACAAAACTGAACAAAATTGCATTTTATATTTAATCAGTTTTCCGCTATAATTTATTTTATCAAAAACATTTAAACGTGATACAACAGAAGAAATCTGTAAGGTGGTCAAGCTTTTCCCCAGTACTACAACTCTCCTAAACACAGGTGTTAATGGCCTGATGGTATACTGCTAATTCACAGAAAAATGTATTATGGGTTTTTCGGCATTTGGTAGAAGATATTACATTTAAAGACAAGCTTAAAAAAATGGATGTTGCAGTTTTGTCTTGAAGTCTTACTTGATGTCTCCTATAGTTTAGTTTCTGTTTCTTCAGGTTCAGGCAATATGTTGAGGAAAGCTACGTTGTTTGCTCTAAAAAGAATCTTGATTCACTGGCTAGATTTATTTGATAAAAGCCTTTAAAAAATATTCTAAATGAAAGATACAATTTTATGGGTAACCCTTTGATAACAACTTTATGAATTCTGACTTCTATTTTGATTCCAGAGATGACGGTTGCTACAGCATTCAGATTGACTTTGAAGTAAGCTTTAGTAGTTGTTCCAAAAAAACCAGACAGATATTAAACCCCGCAGAATATTTTCCAGTCTCTTGATCATTTGGTTTCAGTTGATGTTGCTGCGACTTTTGAGAACATTTTTTTTAGTTAATTCAGAAGCTTATAGTCTGTAACAGCCTTAAGTTAATTTATGTTTCACTATGTTCTCCTCAGCTCTCTTTATGCTGCTAAGAATTCAGAGGGTGAGCTTGCTGAACTTCAGTTTAACCATCAACACAAACACTTCCTTTTGGGCTGTGAGTCACTCACTGAATTGCAGAGAGGCCCATCCATTTCCATGTGTGGGAAGATCATCTGGCGTTTAGAGGAAAATTCAAAGAAGCCGCGGCAAACTTCACAAGAATTTTTCATTTGAAAACTGGCACATCCACTGAGGTGCTTTTAAAAATGGCTGCTGGGGCTAAATAATCAGGCAGTGGTAAATATTTAATGATTGAGTGATTTTAAATTTCCTATAATCTTCCAGAACTACACAACCGGTGCCAGAGAAATAGCAGGGATGCTTTTGGAGCCATAATAATGATCTAAAATATTCCTCTATGACCTAAAAAAGAACTGTGGATTTTGCTGTGTTGTCAGTTTATCTGAAAATAATAGACAGACATGGAAAACATTTCTTTCATGTCATATGTTACCATAACATACTTAGAAAACCATGTTTCCCAACGTCCATTTATTCATTATCTATACAGTCTTTCCTTTGCAGGGTCGCAGGTGGGGGGGTGGGGGCTGGTGTCTGGACAGGTAGCTAGTCCATCAGAGGGCAAAACAGGGACACACAGGACAAACAATCATGCACACACAAACTCATACCTGGACCTTTTGGACTGTGGGAGGAAGCAGGAGTACCCAGAGGTAACCCATGCATGCACTGAGAGAACATTGAACTCCCTGTGAAATCAGGTCCTTCTTGCTGCAAGGCAACAGTGCTACCAACTGCGCCACCATGCAGCCCAAAGTGCACACAAGAGTGCGCCCAAACTCACAGAGAGGACTTTCTAGAAGTAATGCGACAGGGCTAACCACTACTTGAAACTGAAAAACAAAACCCAAAAAAATCGTACATTGAGATCATTAGCTAGAATTGAAATATTCCCCAACCCCCCAAAAATTGGCATGCTATGATGGCATAATAAGAAAGAAATCATTTTTATCAGGTGTACTGCAAAAAGAATGAATAGAAACGATAAATCAGAATTTATCATTAGAAAAAATAAGTCTAGTCCTGCCACATTAGGCATTCAATCTCTCAGAAATGAATCCAGGGTTGTCATTCTAAATGGCTTGGCACATGGCATGCCTCTCTGTGTAGTGTGTTTTTTTTTGGGAACATGCATATATAGATTTTACATAAACAGATGGTATTCATCTAGAACATATGTAAAATGGGTGAACACAGGTGGCGGGTCAACTGAAGCTTTTCTGTATTGGACCGTTAAAAAAAAAAAACTGTGATAGAAAAATCTCAAGGCAGTCTGTCATTTTTACAGATTAGTATTCACACTTCTGATTCCCATGAGAGCATCTGATCATCATCTCAGACTTAAACATCATACTCAATGCCTATTGCTAACTGGAGATGACGGCGTGTTGAAGACTTAATGAGTCTTTGGAGCGCTCCACAGAGAGCCCAGTGTCGTGCCAATGACCGGTGCATACTGTGGGATTTCCTCCTGCTGAAATAATAGCTTGCGGGTCAGGAAATGGCTCGTTCAGAGAGTCTTTCCAACTTCTGATCACTTCAATTGGAGATATGTTCCCTAATTTCAAAACTTTGGCTGAAGTGGCGCTTAATTCCAGTCTCCAGTGTGGCAGCTGAGCATGGATTCAGCCTCTACAACATCTAAACCACCATAAGAAGTCCTCTCTCCGATGCAAAAATCCAAAGCCTAGCGACAAAAATCTCTGTAGCAATCCCACTATTTAATAGCGCACAAATGGGTGCTCATTTCAGTTCCATATGGAGCAGGTAGAACTTCCGAGACTGTGTGTTCAGGTCACAGCTGGTGAACTATTCATACTTTAAGTGCAATTTTTTAATTCCATTTAGTTCTATTTTCAGCTTGTTTGAATTGAATATGATTTAAAATGAATAAAAAATAAATACTATTTAATATATTATCATTTAAAAATTTGATGTGTAAAAATAGATCATGACCAGGTTTTTTTGACCTCGTCCGTCAACAAAAATATCTGGCACAACCTCTGCTTTTTATTGCCACTTGCAGTTCATTTAAATCCTGACAACTGTAAAAACACTGCTATGAATTTAAATAGAATTTTTAAATTTAAACATTGCAGTTGTGCCTTGAATTGAATTCCGAAAATTCAATTCAAGGCACAACGTCTGCGAAAGAGTCCAACAGGGCTTTTGGTAGTCTCTTTTTTTTTTTTTATATATTCTTCAGCCACATTTGTCACATCACTCGTCTGTTGATAACTGATGGAAATCAACTGGTTGCAGAGATCATCTATTTTTCAGCATTCAGACAGTTTGTTTTTCGTTTAAAAAGAAAAAAGTTTTTTCCATGTTTTTGTTTTAAAAAAACAACGAACTGACTGAAAGTACACGGACCTGGAAGCCACTGGTTAAGCTTCGTCTATTTAAAGGTGCAGCTGCAAACAGTGGAGCAAGAAATTTAGCTAAACTTTTCAGCAGTGACAACAAAGAACAGCTTACTACATACACTTCCAAAATAAACCACTTTACAGCAGCTGCTGCTTTTATAGTAGAAGTTGCTAACATAATCAAACCTCCAGCACCACAGCCAGGATTAAGGTTGATAAGAATTCGTGAAAGTTAAATGACAGGAACCTATAAGTCCCGAGTGCTGCCCGGACATTTTAATTGACAGAGGTGGTGGCGGCAGCTAGCCTTTCACCCATGCAGTGTGAAATTTACTCAGGGGGTTCGAAGGCAAGCGTTTAACTTGCTTTCCTGTTTCCGCCAGTCCATCCCCTAAAATGTCACTTTTCTGTTCCTGTCATTTAATTATGAAACACATCATATTGGCATATTTCCCATTGCAAATAATCGAATAAATAGTGAATCTGCATTTTTTTATTTTATTAATATGGAATTATGCTACAGCAACACAAGATGTACTTATTTTATGGCTTTTTACAAATCTTCACAAGGAGTACTGATAATTGTGGAGTGTGCTGTGCGTATTTACATAATGAAATATTTTGTTCCATGATTTTAATAATCTAATATTCAGATCTGTTCAGTGGATGGGTAAGGTAGTGACAGATGATGCATCCTATATAACAAAAACTACAGAAAAATATGCTAATTTCGATGTAGAATTATAGGTACATTTAAAAGCAATGAGAATCCCCTAATTGCATCTGGGCACTGAGCTTGGTTCCATGGGCATCTGAATAGCTGACTGAACATTTTACGTTTTAACCCTTTTTTTTCTAACATTTCCGCTGAGAAAAGTGTTTCTATAAAGTTTAATTCATATGGATTATTATTTGTAAAACTCAACAAATTGCCGTACATGGCATGGCAGACATACAGCATTCTAACAGATCTCCCTCTTTTTGACATGTTAGCCATAGTACAATATAAATGAGTGCATGTGTGCAGCATATCTCCAATTACTGTCTAAGATGGTAAAGGCTGGCAGATGATGGACAGCTAAGCCTTCTGGCAGCAAAGGATCTGAAGCATGAAGTGGGATCTACAGAAGAGAGTCAGGGAAATAGATTTCACTGAGGCAGGTGCGGTGGAAGCATGAGGAAGTATCACCAAACAGGAATTGACACAAGTGACAAACAAAACAGTGGTGAACAACGCTAAGATCAAATCCTTCAGGTGCTCTCATTATGTGTGCTATGTGTCATACTGGTGATTTGATCATTTCAGCATGGACGAAAACTCCCCCTCAGCTATCGTTCTTCTTTCAAAGGAAAAGAGAAGCACGCCACTAAGGACCTTCGTTTTCAGGGCATTTACAAAGCTGAGACAGTTGGTGGCTGTTGGCACCGCCATGTAGCATTGCCCCCTTCCAAAATGTGCTGCGTTGTGAATTTACTCGCTCTCAACATCAAACGGTGTTCTTGGACAAGGATCATAGAAATTCAAATATTCACAAAGGATGAGTCTTGATGATGGACTAAGGCCAGCAGAAAAACATGCATCTAAATGCTATTGTTACCGAACCAACACACAAACCCCAGAATATCACTGCATTAAAGAACAGAAGTAGCAACCAAGTTGGAAATGATAGTAGCGGCACAGGAGTTAGGAGTTCGTCCAGTAACCAGAGGGTTGCCGGTTCGAGCCCCTGCTCTGTCTACTCAGTCGTGTCATTGGGCAAGACACTTCACCCTTCTGCCTACTGGCGGTGGTCAGAGGGCCAGGTGGCAGCCTCGCTTCTGTCAGTGACAATGTAGCTTGCCATTACCAGTGTGTGAATCTGTGCATGAATGTAGTGTGAAGCGCTTTGGGGTCCTCAGAGACATAAATAAAGCACTATACAAGTACAGGCCATTTACCATTTACAATTGACATTACAAGTGATTGATGAGTTACTTGCAGTACTTGTGTCTATAATGTTATATGCTTTATTAAGGTCAAGACGTTGGCATCTCTGTGTGGTTTGGCCATGTTCTCTTTGGTGCATCTGGTTAC
Source organism: Valencia hispanica (assembly GCA_963556495.2). NCBI lineage: Eukaryota > Metazoa > Chordata > Actinopteri > Cyprinodontiformes > Valenciidae > Valencia > Valencia hispanica. The sequence goes on from OY747722.1 coordinate 22,070,560, forward strand.
TTGCGCAACATTAGTCGGTGCTGAAGTCAGTGGTAATTTTGTCGTAGAGATGGTCCTTCAAGACATATTGGACTTCTTTCAGGCACACCGTTATAGGTACGTATACAAATGCAGTGCAGGTAGATCTCAGGTAGAGCTACTTTGAGCTGATTCAAAGACATAACAGACCCAAGTTTCTTTAGGAGAAGACTTCAAACTATTGTGCATGGTTTGAGTTAAAACTGATTTGGGCTTAAGCTGCTACCGAATAGTAGACATTTGACTTAACATTAAAGAACATTCTGTGATACCAGGAAATTGTTGGGATAACCTTTAAAATACATATACTATCCAAAGAGGCTGATTTATTATGAATGGCAATGCCAATAAAATACATATGGCTGGACCTCAATAAAGCTGCATATTCAGGAGAACTGGAAAAAAAAAACATGGAGAGCTTTTTTTGAATGACTTCCTTTCACTATGTAAAGTAGGTTTTTAGTGAAGCAACGGGTAAGTATATTGCAAGTATATTGCTTGTGATGGGACTTTGTTTGGCATTTGATAATTTTTACAATCAGTTTATTTTGCAAAGCTAACAATAATTTCGCAAGTTTTCCTTTTAATTTTTTTCCCACATGAAGTTTGCCAATTAAGAATTTTCCAGTTAATTTGAAACTGCGGTCAACAAGTTTCTTATAGCAATTTTTTTTTCTCAATATCTTAATTATAATGCTAAAATAATATTTTTTTGTTCTTTTTTTTTTCCTTTATTAACATCTTGCTTATCGTTATTAGATTTTGCATTAACTGTGGGCTGTTTTCAAAATACAATCACCATTTGTTTGATATACATAGTCTAAATAATTTTGCTAAAGCAATGGCTATTGGCATTTTTTTTCTTCTTCTACTGGAAGCATCCTGATAATTAGAAAGAAATTTAAAAATTTGAATATAATATTTATATATTGGACAATTTCACATTTATGATAGAATATTTAAGAATATAATTATTTCAACTCTGCTTTAATTTACATAAACAAAGTAGATAGTGGTTTTTATTGGGGGGGGTTTAGTCCATGCTTTAACATCTTTCATAAACAGAGTGGGTACATTAAAATGTAGTATATGTAACGCCTTCCACTATAAACTGCCTATTAATTTTCACACTATTCTCACATCATTTTCCCCCAAATGCTGCCTGCATAGCTTGCAAATATACTTTCATCTCAGAGAATTAAATTATTTGGGCTAAATTATTACATATGGCATGTGTCCCCCATGTTTCTCAGATCTCTTTTACTCAGTCTGCCGTCATGTACTTGTTTTGACTAAAATCAGGAGGCAGGTGGCTGGTTGTTGTGGTGCTTGCTGTTGCTGCTGTGTGACATGAATATGAAATGACATTCAGAAATGTGTTGTGCAGGCCTGGGAAGCATCCAACACGTCGTGTCCATCTTTCGCCGTTGCACATCCCTCCCCTGGAGACGCGATAATCAGGGCGAGCCTTTGCGTGAGCAGACAGGAAGCATGTGTGCATGTGCCTGTGAAGGGACCCGTTGTTCCCCCAGCGGGGGATTCCTGAGGTCAAGGTGTTCACAGATCCAAGTAAACTGCACGAACTACGCCTTGTTTGGCTCAGTGTACACTGAATAAATGGTTTTATTTCACAACCTCTGCTGGTTTTCTGTAAATATATAATTCAGAAAATGCATCGTTTCATTTCCCCATCTATCTTTCAAGAACAAGCATTTAGGATTAGGGACCGTTTGGCTCAGCGGTAGCTGAAATTACCTCAGTTCAGGTAAAATATAAATATTTTCAAAGCTGTAATTAACTTTTTTAATAGGCAAACCACAAAACTTAAAAGTAGAACAACGGTACCTATAATAACCCTATATAGAAATTCATCTTCTCTTTCATTCATGCAGATGTGGAGCAAAAAAGCACCTTGGGTTAAAAGGTTTTCTTGACACACTTATGTACCTCGAGAACAAAAGAAAGCGTAGTATTTCCGTTTGTGGTCACATTTCAACGTGTTTCTCTCAAACAACCTCCCGCAACGGCTCGGGGCCGCATGTGAAATTAAAAACCATGGGTGACGAGACTGATGCTGCAGCTCAACATGACTTTCAACTGTTAAGCAATATAGTCATTCATTTGGAGATGCCGGATCCATTATGTGCATGAATCATCATCAGCATGCGTTTCCATCACATTTACTACTCCGGCTGAAATGTGAGTTTTTCAATTTAGGTTTTCCATTACTACTTTTTTTTGTTAAAGTATTGTTTCTCTCCAGTGAAAATGATTTAATTTTGCATGAGTACATGTTTTGTCCAAAAACGGATTGAATAGTGGGTGTAATGATAAACTTCTTACTAACCATTGCTTGGAAACATAAATAAAGCAAAATAAATAAGCTGCAGCTGCTCAAGATGTACTCTGTAAAGAAACCAAATCCTTTTCTTTTCTACTGTCCTCAATATTTCCTTGGAGTTTCAATAAAAATATAAGGCTAGTCATGTCGAGTTGAGTGTTGCTGGTATGCTATTTTGCAGCGCAATATGTGAAATGTCAGGGCCATTCAATGTTTGCTGTGCGACCCACAGCAACCTGCAGGATCACGTAAAATATACAAAGATGTACCACAGTATTTCATTCTCTTCCCCCTCACACGTTCACACTACTTGCTGGCATGCTCCAACACTCGAGATTCATCCCAGTGGGTGGACAGAACCACTTCCTTATCCACGCTACCTTGCATAATTTCCCTCTGCACTGCGTGGGGGAACAGGCTGTGCATCATCAGACACAAACTGATGCAAGAGGGCCCTCCCTCAGAAACAAACCTCCAGAGAAGGCTGCTCTGCCAATCCCAGAAGAGTCAACGGCCAACCTTCTGCTCCGAGAGCCATGGTCTAGAGGCTAAGACCCCTAAAGCTACAGTCATAGAATTGCACAAAGGTCTGAGAGAAAGGTTTGTGCCAGACAGACAAGCAGGATGGCAAGAGGGAAGGATTTCTCTCGAGGTCAGAGCTCAAGATTCTTGGCACAAGCGCCGTTTCTACTGCCAGCAGGGAGCTGACCTGCTGGGCTTTTAGAGTGTGCGAACCCAGTTGGTCTTTGACATTTGTGAACCCAAAAATAGAAAAGCATAATCCATAACACCTAGTGCAGGAAATGGATATTTATAAATAGAAAACTTTGTTAGGTGTCTTTTTTTGCAAGATTTTGTTCATTCTTAGGGTCGGATTTAGGACGATGTAGGCTCCTGGGCTAGAGCTAACTTAAGTGCCCTATCCATACAAGTTTTTTTTAAGCATATCATAAGTGGAAGCACTTGTACTTTGCCCATTTTGTAGTTGTGTTCTTTAGGTTTTCCTTGTGATCATTTGGGATTTGGAATTTCAGTTCCTCTTTTTTATTTTTTCTTCAGTGTTATGGTTACTTTCCCAGCAGCACCTGTCCCTGTGCTGTTCTATCACATTAAGTCTTGCATTTGTTGCTGCTTGTTGTTTCAGCATCTTCAGCCTATTTATTTTTTACCCAATCCTTAAGTTCTCCTGGTGGTTCCTAGTTTTTCATCATGTCTCCTCTCAGTTCCCGGAGTAGACGTTTCCCCGCAGTTATTAAAAATTTAATAAAAAGTTTTCAAAGAGTTCAAGATGCCAAGAATAACAAGTATTGTGGAGAATCTGTGATGCTGTGGGCCTGCGCATTAACAATTGCTATTAATAACTTTTTTTTTTTTTAAAGGAGTCTTTTGTTTTCTTTTGAGATAAGCAACATGTTTTATGTTACTTATGTTGGAGCACAAAGTTAAACTTTAACCTCCTGTAGATTATTGTCATGAACTCATCTCAAACCCCCACACAACTGAGTGATGTCAATAGCTACCAATGCCTGTTGATGAAGATTCAGCATGTTCATACCAAGGATAGTATTAGTAGCTCTTTGTCACCTTCTAGTGGTCTTAGTTTTTGCTAATCATGCTTAATTTAGCTATTTTTATGCTAAATACAACAACTAATGTCTATTATTTCTACCATACTCATATTATCAGTACCTGGTTAAAGTTTTAGTGGACTTTAGCAAGCTCCATGTTTGTTTGTGTGGACTTAAAATGCTTTTTCCCTGACATGTCTCACAAATAGCTATCTGCCTTGTAGATAGTCTAAGATAGTAGATAGTTTTAGAAACTTGATAACCCCAACATACAAATCTTTCAAATTCTCTAACACCAAAATGTTTTTTTAATATATAATCCCTGAAACTACAGACATGATCAAGTTTAGGCAAAGAGCTGTTTTTCTAACTTGTGAATGTAACATTGGCGTTACCTGAATGTCATGCCTTCTCGTCTTCCCTTTTTTAAAGAGCGGTAAAGAGAACAGGGCTTCCGTTTTACTTCATATTAGAACTGCAGAAAGAGGAGGAAGTCAGGGATTACTAATTGAAAGTTAAATGAGCTCACAAAAAGGTTGAATTTTCAATATTTTAGTATTTTTATACGCTAGTGAAGGATACATTTTATATGAGGGATTTTTTTTTTACCACATCCCTCCAGGGGTGAAAATAATTGTAAAGGTTACTGTTACTCTGGTAAAAATGTTTCTATATCCTCATCGTTTGCTTCAGTCGGATGTTCTAAATTAGTGTCAACATATTCTCTTTGCTAACTGCTCTTTTTAGCTCGACCGCAGCCATTCGTTGAGTAAAAGTGGAACATTTGCGAGTTCTGCTGTGGACAGACTCAATTAGCTGCGTAACACTTCCTGCCTCGGTGCATTTTTATGCAAATTGCATTTACTAAAATGTCACCCAGGAGTAAAAGATAAGAATTAGCATGAATAAAAAAGATCCCTAAAACAACTCGTCTGATGCTGATTTTCTCTAACAATTTATACAGGTCTTTTGGTTGGATGTAGTTTTATGCAAAGGAGTGAAACTTTTAAATGCTACTCTGAGATTCAGCAGACATGGTAACAAAAGTGGGTGGATAAATAGACACATGTTTTCTAATTTTTATGATAATCACAAATTTGCATTGCAGCCCTAATAAACTAAGAAAAACAATAACCACTACATTATTAAGGTTGATTATTGTACGAACTTTGAATTTCAGCTTTAAGCTTAGCCAGATGGTTGTTTTTTTTTTTTTTACCTTGAGAGCAAGAGGTATGAATTGTGCATCAAAATATTAAGTTTCCTTTTATGTTTTATGTATCTGATGTACTATATAACATAAAAAGCAGAGTCTCCATCTTCAGAGGAACTCTTTCACCCGACAGGCATCATAAAGAAGATTCACAATAATAGCTTTCCATCAAGCTGGCAGTGAATTCTTGTTGTCATATCTACAACTATCCATTAAACACCTGCTCGCAGCAGTATTCTTAACCTCTGCTCATTTCTACAGGCAACAATGCTCCCCCTTCGTCAACATTTAGCACAACAATTCTGTTCTGTCACCTGTGATAGATGCGCGCGTAAAAAATGCAATATTGGCATCCAAACAATAGGCAAGGCACTATAGTTAAGTATTTCTCCAGAGAAGACTAAAATTATGCTGTCTCTCAAGGACACTGCAAGCGAGCATATAAAAAGCAGAAGAAGGAAGGAAAAAAACAGAGACTAAAATGGAAAGGTGAGCGGGAAATTGCAGAGCATCCCGTTTTGCTCCCCAGCTGTTTACACAGTGCCGCAGAGGTTGTAAATTTTAAGGAGCTGAAGAGTATTGGGCGTCATCTCCGGCACCCATCATTCTTGAAATTACCTCTCTTTTCCCGGTCTCTCAGGAACAGCTCCCAGTTCATTCTGGGGGGTCTCTTTGGACTGTCACTTCAGTGGTGACACTTGAGGGGTTCCCATAAAAATAAAAAATAAAATATGTGAAAAACGCTCTGCCATATCTCAGCAGGAGGTGGCTAGACTGGATGTTTGCTTCCCCTGTGATATATAGCCCAGTCTGAAAACGTCTGCCTCACATAGACCCTGCTATGCATAATCAGAGACTTTGGGCTTTAAGTGTCGACAACAAAAGTTGTAGAACCTCTGAATTTAGGGCTAAGATATCATTTGAGTTTTTTAGATAGACAGTACATGGAGAGATAATTTTAACGGATGTACGCCTTGCATGCTAATACTAATTGGCAAATTACATTAGCTTTCTTTGAGATTCTCTTTACCAATTTATAGGAATTTAATATAAAACCAAAAATTTTGTCATCTGTCTCGTGGTTTTTAATTTTGTTTCCCGCGTATCTCGAATAGAAGATGAATGCATCACGAGAAGTGTTAACCACCTATTGTTAATCAAACCTGCTATCTCGCATGCTAGCTTAGATCAGTTTTCAGTCTACAACTCAAACATGTCCAAAACAACCAAAAAGAAGAGAACAGTTTGAAATGGCCTCAGGAATGGCTAGAATCACACACAGACTTATCACATTAGCTGCATAGGATGAGAACATCATTCTGGACTTGTAGGCTGTTAGATTTTGCTTCACATTATATTCACATATAAAGTTTGTTTTTTTTCTTTATCCAAAAGCATAAAATACAAGTTCTCCTCCTTCTCATTCTGACCTTATAGAAATAGTAAATTATTGGGAAAAATTATTCAATTCAGAATTCTTTTCCAGAAGCTAACAAAGTTTCTTAATATTAAAATTGTGCTCACATTTAGAAGTAACTCATGAAAACTATTTTGATAAGACTGTCCGTCCTACCCGGAGCCAATCTGTCAAGTTGCTCCGTCAGTATATCTTTTTGATTGTTAATTCTTCACAAGGTCACATAGGAGATCTGGGCCTTCTTCCTAATGGCTAATTATCCTTGCACCATCTTTTATTGAATCTGACACTTTGAAGGGCTTTCTGTTGGACCTGTTCCTCCTTCTTAATAGTATTGGTTTTTTCACCGATCATATCAGGGCCTTGCATTTAAAAGAAAAGAAAAAAAAATGATGCTGCCAGCTTTTTATTCCCTCCCGTTCCCATCAACCTCACGGGCTCTCCTCTTTTATTCTTGTCCAAGGCGTTTCTGGGGCTGGCAGGATGGTAACTGTAAACACACATCTTCTGGAACGGCAATTATCAAAGGGGGCAGAGTGGGAGAGGAATTGATCCGCCGGCTCGCAGTACAGTAAACAAAGCCTCTCTGTCCCATGTGTGCCGAGCAATTATGGAGTGCTAGAGGTAGCAGGTTTTGCATGAGCTATAAAAAGACAAAACAGTGGGAGCCGAAAGGTGTCAAAAAACTTAACTTTAATGATGTGCTGCAGTTATTTTTAATATTTTAATTTTGCTTTAATCTTTTTCACATCCTCGGTTTGTCGCAAAAGTGGGTCAGTCATGTCTTTTTTTTCAGGGATAATATCATCCGCCAGTGTAAAGTGAATAGCTTTTCAAAGAAAACTAAATGTTTTTGCCAATTCCCTTGTTGCGTTCCTTTTTCCACAAACTTAGTTGTCACTTCAGTCTCCCCTATCCGCCATGTGTCATTGCGTTGTCTTTTGTCCCTCTGCCGACGCTATTTATGCAATATTTGATTTAGATTGCGATACGGAATGTCCCTGGGCACCCAACAGAGATGGATATATAAATAGCATTTAGGAAAATAAATTGATCTTTGATGCTTGTCCTTCAGGGGGAGATTATGTGACATTGGTTACTGTCAACAGTGTGGTCTATTTCTATTTTAGCTGAACGCCATGGGTGAAAACGCACTCATGAGGTCCGTTGGAATCGAAATGAAATGGGCTATTACCCTTGAATGGGATTTTTCTGAGGCGATGGAAATGAAAAGAGGTCTCTCATTTGTGCTACACTGATCTGGTTATAGCTCTGATGCACATAGTCGGAGAGAACATGTGAGGTTAGCATTTATCAATTGTTAAATATGTTTTGAAATAAAGTGGTGAAGATGAAAGACGAGCATCGTGCATTCATGAAGATAATCAGGCAGGCTGGAGAGGTATGAAAGGGGAAAAGTAAAGTGTGGAAAAAAATGACTATCCAGACTTTTATCCTTATCCTAAAATCTAGATGTTATACAGTGCCTAAAAAAAGTATTCAACCTCTTGGATGTTTTACCCTTTATCTTGCTTTTACAATCATGTTTGACAAAATGTAGCTTTTTTGACTAAAGCCATTTTGAAAAAAAACCTTTAATGTCAAACTGAAAGCCAGTTTCTGCTAAAGCTACATAAAAATATGTAATATTAAATAACCAAATGCATAAATATTCACTCCCTTCAAGTCTGCACTTAGTAGATTCACCTCTGGGTCTAATCACACAGCACGAAGTCTGCGTGGATAGGTCTGTCAGGCTTGCACATCTGGACACTGCAATTTCAATCTTTTCACCCTTGCAAAATTGTTCAAGCTATGTCAAGCTGCATGGGGATCAGCCGTGCACAGCCATTTCAATTCCTGCCACAAGCTTTCTATGGGATAGAGGTCTGAGCTTTGGCTGGGCCACCCCAGAACATCCACCTTGTCATTTTCATTTCTGTGTAGGTTTAGCAGAATGCTTCTGGTTGTTCGTCTTGCTGGAAAATGAGGCTGTAGTCCTCTTGCAGATGGAAACAAATTGTCCTCCAGGGTTTCTCTACATTTTGCTGTATTCCTTTTACCCTCTACCTTTGCAAGCCTTCCAGGGCCTGCTACCATGATGCTGCCACCACCACCATGTTTCCCAGTGGGGATGGTGTGTTTGTGGTGATGTGCAGCCAAACATAGCATCTTCTCTGGTGGTCAAAAAGCTCAATTTTGGTCTTGTGAAACCAAAGAACTTTCTTCAGTTTGGTCATGGAGTCCCCCACATACCTTTTGGCATACTCTAGTCGAGCCTTGATATGAGTTTTCTTTACCAGTGGCTTTCTTATTGCCGCTCTCCTAAAAAGCTTCAACTTGTTGAATGCAGAGTCTCTCCCATCTCAGCTACTGAAGCTTATGACTCATTCAGCGTAGTCATAGGTGCCCTGGTCGTCTTTCTCAATAGTAGCCTTCTTTCACGGCCACTCTGTTTGTGAGGACGACCTGATCTAGGTAGATTTAAACTTGTGCCATATTGCTTCCATGAAATAACCTTTTCTCTGATTTACTTGCCATGTTCTCTTGTCCTTATGCTTGAATGTATGTAATGTAGCCAGGAATACTGGTTAACCAGTGAATGGACCATCCAGACTTGGGTGTCTGTATAGTACAATCACTTGAGAGACAGTCATTGTATTCAGGTGATGTCCATTCCACTCATTATGAGACTACTAGCACAAACTGGCTGGACCGCTGTTGAATTAGGTCAGTCACTAATTTATGTTAAATATTTTTGTCATTAATTTGTAAAAACCTGTTTTCATTTCACTTAAAAGGGGAAGTTTTTCATTTGTTTGTTTTTGTCAAAGAAGCCAGATTTTGTTGATCCTGATTGAATTGTCAAAGCAATAAAGGGGTAAATACTTTTTAAAGGCTCTGAATTCCTCCTTCTGTCCTTTCTTTTTTGTGTGCCTCGCTTCGTTGTGTTCTTCCTTTCTCTCCTTGTCGCTCTTTTCTTCCTTGTGTACCTCTTTCCCTTCTGTGTGTCAATTATGGTATGTCTGTTGTACTTCCTTGTGTACTTGTTCTGTTCTTCCCTTGTTTCCCAATTTTCTTCCTCCCTCTCTTCTGCCTTTCTTTCTTCCATTTGTCTTTCTTCCCTTCCTTTTTATTTATCCTTGTCCTACCTCCCTTCTTTCCATTGTTTTTTTTGGGTGTGTTTGTCTAACCCCATTCCTTCGTTCTGTGTGGCTTACCTTGCCTTTCTTTCTTTCTTTCTTTCTTTCTTTCTTTCTTTCTTTCTTTCTTTCTTTCTTTCTTTCTTTCTTTCTTTCTTTCTTTCTTTCTTTCTTTCTTTCTTTCTTTCTTTCTTTCTTTCTTTCTTTCTTTCTTTCTTTCTTTCTTTCTTTCTTTCTTTCTTTCTTTCTTTCTTTCTTTCTTTCTTTCTTTCTTTCTTTCTTTCTTTCTTTCTTTCTTTCTTTCTTTCTTTCTTTCTTTCTTTCTTTCTTTCTTTCTTTCTTTCTTTCTTTCTTTCTTTCTTTCTTTCTTTCTTTCTTTCTTTCTTTCTTTCTTTCTTTCTTTCTTTCTTTCTTTCTTTCTTTCTTTCTTTCTTTCTTTCTTTCTTTCTTTCTTTCTTTCTTTCTTTCTTTCTTTCTTTCTTTCTTTCTTTCTTTCTTTCTTTCTTTCTTTCTTTCTTTCTTTCTTTCTTTCTTTCTTTCTTTCTTTCTTTCTTTCTTTCTTTCTTTCTTTCTTTCTTTCTTTCTTTCTTTCTTTCTTTCTTTCTTTCTTTCTTTCTTTCTTTCTTTCTTTCTTTCTTTCTTTCTTTCTTTCTTTCTTTCTTTCTTTCTTTCTTTCTTTCTTTCTTTCTTTCTTTCTTTCTTTCTTTCTTTCTTTCTTTCTTTCTTTCTTTCTTTCTTTCTTTCTTTCTTTCTTTCTTTCTTTCTTTCTTTCTTTCTTTCTTTCTTTCTTTCTTTCTTTCTTTCTTTCTTTCTTTCTTTCTTTCTTTCTTTCTTTCTTTCTTTCTTTCTTTCTTTCTTTCTTTCTTTCTTTCTTTCTTTCTTTCTTTCTTTCTTTCTTTCTTTCTTTCTTTCTTTCTTTCTTTCTTTCTTTCTTTCTTTCTTTCTTTCTTTCTTTCTTTCTTTCTTTCTTTCTTTCTTTCTTTCTTTCTCTCTCCTGCCTCGCAGAATCTTGACACATCAATCCATATGAAGTCTCTTTATAAGCCCTATCTGATCTCCACCTCCTCTCCACTTCCCAGCTGCACATGAGTAATTGAGATCATCTCCCCGGAAGATCACTGTCAGCAGAAAGGCGTCACAAGGATCGCAGAAATTTCAATTATCAATATGCCATTTAATACATCGCCACCAGGCTAAACAGCCTGGCGTCTCGACAGGCCGAGATGGAGAATGTTATTTCTCAAAAGCATCAGCAAGATAGCTGCAATTTGGCTTTGTAGTGTAGCGTGGTTCTAACCGGCCTATATCAATCACGTCATACTTTAAACCTTTGCTTTCGCATGGCCAGTCAAGCTGGCGTGCTCACAGGGTGATCACAAAAGCTCAGTGCCATTCTTAAAGTTGTGTTTGATTTCTGTGATTAAGAAGTAACACGCACTTTCTTGGATTTGACAGCATGAATGCCTTTGATTTCTCGTCAGGATATTGATGTCAGGGCACAGATATGATTGTTCTTGGACTGTACCTTGGCTTTGAAAGATACACTAATCCACAATTTGGTGCGTATTGTTAAATCTTAACTCACCTGGTATTGATTGTTGGTTGAACCAAAAAAAACTGTATTTTTTTTGTGGCCTTTTTATCATCTTCTGCCATCTTTGCGCAGCAGCTTTCAAATTCTACTGTGACATGGAAAGCAACAACTCCCAAACAATTGGCAGAAGATGACCAGTTTTTAGATCTTAATGTAAAACTGGCTTCCTGGTAATATAGCTGCCAAACAGTGAAGTTCCTGCCCCTAAAGCCACCTGCTTCTATAAACAAATGTGCTAGCTGCGCAGAGTTTTTATTTCCATAGTTTTAGCTAAGTTTGACCAAAAAAAATGGGTTCAAAGAAGTCATCATGTTTGTCTGTCATGTACCCTGCCATTGTTGTTGCAATTTACTATGCTGTACCGGGTAGTAGCCATGCATGTGTGTGTGTGTTTGTTGGAAATGTCTCTTGCTGTGGTCTGCTAAAGTTCCAATCTTAGAAATGGCTCAGTAAACCGCTCCAGACTGACAGATGTTACGACTTTGTATCTCTTCTGTTCGTCTTCAATGTCTTTACGTTATGCCATGATGTGTTGCTTTTTGCATTGTTTTAGCTTACTGTACAGTCTTGAGAATAATCAGGCCCTGGTGTAATTTAACAAGAGGAGCCATTACTTTTTCACATAGGTTTTGGTCATTTCCCTTTAAAAAACTTAAAGCATGATTTTAAAAGCAGAGTTTTGTATTTGCTGAGTTCATCTTTGTTGTCTAAGAATCCTAAATGTTTAAGTATGACAAAAGGCCAAAAACGAAAGACATTTGAATGCTTTTCACAGTGTTGATGGGACTAGATTTTTGACATCCATCTATTATATAAACCCACTTATCTTTGCAGGGTCACGGGGGACAGGGGCCCATCTCCTGCAGTCATTCGGAGAAAAGCAGGATACATATTGGATAGGTCACTAGTCTATCACAGGGCAACATAGAGACACACAGCACAAACGTGCTCTGAATTCTTTACATTTAGAGTCAAGTTTTGACTTGGTGGTTGAAGCATAACCAAAGCTACAAATATTTAGTGCAGCAAAACAGTCTTAAAATTCAAACGCTGCATGAGTACTGTACTTCAGCTCATACATATAAAAACAACAGCTAGCATGTTTTAGAGTGTGGTTGCTGCTGCACAGCAGAAATGGCGACGAGTGAAGCGGTAAGTAGTTGCACTCAATAAAAGATAAATCCTTTAGGCGGAAGAGTGCCTCTAAAAAAAAACCTGAAAACTGTGGCTCAACGTGGTAGTGCTGCATCAGTAGAACACTGAAATCTCTTCTCTCATAATATCTTGATTAGCTGGAGGTATCCTTTCCGGATAAGGAAGGACAAAAACACCTTAGCTGCCGAGGGATGAGTAGCTGAAGATGGAGGAGGGGGGGGGGGGGCTTTGTGTGCACATCTGAGAGTGTGTATGTGTTGACAGGTAGATGGACAGGTGCCTGTATTCATGTGTCTGAACCTGTCTGTCAGCTGCCTGCTATTCTGGTTGGAGTGTGTAGCTTTCTGTGTGTGTCTGTTGGTTTAGGCTGTCACCGCGTTCTGATCATGGTTCCATCTTGAGACTTAAGCTGCCACCATTAAGCAGGGAAAGGATTCAAGCAAGCAGCGTTCTAGTGGGAATTTTTAATTTTGCATGATTGTATAACAGAACCACACTGTTTGTACCTCTTAAATTTGTAATTCTTTGCTGTGACTTGTAGTGACAGATGAACTATGACTGAAACAAAATGAGAAAAAAAACTGGTGATGACTAATGATATAAATATTCATGATGAGATTGAGGGGAATTTCTGTGCCCTGTCTCATGGTGATTCACCACTTCGGAGACATTTCTCTAGAGGTTAAAATTTTAAAACATGCTGTTTTTTTTTGTAGTGAAGCCAGAGAATCTAAGCTGCAAAAATTCACAATCAGGGCAACATAGATGCCTGTTGATTCTGCCATTCAAGACTTTCCAAGTCTATTTTGTTTGTGCTAAGAAGCCAAGAAGAGGTTGTTTTTTTATTACATCTAAAAATCATGGTTTCTCACTAGTCAGTTCACCCCATGCTAATGCATACCCTCATTTCATATCTGTACATCGCAATTTTCTCCCTTTGTAGTTGAATTGTGTACCTGTAAATAAACCATTTTGTGCTAATCTGCTGAAACCATGGTTTATTTTTATTGTAGTCAACGGTGGTGTCTCTGACATAATAAGTTAGGTGGAGCACAACTCAACAGCTATTAGCAGCAACTAATTCATCTGTGATGCATAAAATGTGACTTTGATATTAAATGAACCACATAAAATAGCTCAAACCAACACACAAATGATTATTTATATAAATGTAATTGAAGAACGAAACCTTTTTTAGATATGAAACTACAATTAATGGTTTACACCAGTGTTGTCAATTTTTTTCAACAAAACAAATGCAGATCTCTCATCTGGGCAAACTTTTCTATAACTGTATAATGTTTCAAAAGAAAACCTTAAATCTATGATGATCTTTCAACGTCCTTGAACAATGTTAAAATCCACTGGCTGGTGACGTCCCAAATCTCTCATTTGCTATAAGGTGCTATATTTAGATTTCCTCAAAAAAAATTTACTTCATTCATTTTTTGTCTTGGTAGTTAGCAAGGATAACTAACATTAGATGGCTGCACACTTCTATCCAACAGAACGTAAACATGAAGTGTGCTATTCCGATATTTTAATACCAGTAATGCACAAACAACTTTCGCACTTGGTAAAACGGGGCACATCACTTCCTTCCTGTTTGGATCCCTGTGGTTTGATAACGGGTTCTCAGCTTAGCGCCGTGGCATTTATGCCCCAAGGCTGTCTACTGAGCGCACGCTGGGCATACGCACTGATTTCAGATGTTCATTATTTCAACAAATGTTGACGAGCCGACCCAATCTCTGGTGCCTCAAGAGGATATGAGCTACTGAGCTTGTCTGTATTCTGGCAAAGACATAGATATTTATACGCAGATGTTTACAGTATAACAGAATAAACAGAAAAAACAGAATGATGTGCCCAAACAAATGCCGAGACATCACAGGTAGTGAAATATTTTATTGAATAAATGGAGATAAAACCTCCTAAAATTGTTCAATTCGCTGGCATGTCATTCAATTGTGGATTATTCTCTGAAAACTGAATCACCATATTAGGCCTGACTCATATGTTATATATACTGAATATAATCTAATATTACATATTATGACCCTAATCAAGCCAAATGACTCTAATTCATCTCTTGGTGGTAGATATTATTTATTGGAGACATGTAACCATTTTTTCTTACAAAAGACTATGACTAGAATATACAGAAATTACTTCAAATTTTGTGTGGTCAAAGCAGGTACCAAGTTGCCTCCTGGTAGGTATAAATTAAAGATTGGTCGATAAAGCTGATATCTGTTCTCTCTGTATAATAACCAAATCTCAGTGTCATTGAAAAGTGAACACATCTAATTACTTGAAATTTAAAGAGAAAATAAACAGTTATTCCTAAAGCTACCCTAATAATGTGATCAGAGAGAGGGAATATTTGACCATCTTGCAGTTCCGCTCATAACAGAGTTACACAAAGAGCCATGTTTGTCTGTGCTTTTCACAACCAGAAATATTTCCAAACTCCTGAATTTGTCTTTGTTTGACTAATGGAAAAGTATAGAATCTTTCTTTCAGCCACCCGACCAGCAGTCTGCGGCGACTGGTGGATGACGGCGAGCTGCTGTCATCTCCATGTAGTCCAATAAAACTCAAGGCACTGTCTCTCACATCTCAGTAAAATTACTTTATACCACAGGAACACTACCACAACATAATAGTAGACATTCTGTCTGAACACAACTTGGCATCAAGGTTGATTTAATCTATAATTTACAACTTTATGCTAACATTGAGAATACGTCCCAGCAAAATTATTAATTCATAAACCTGATTAGCGTGAGTGGTGGAGATCATTTAGTTTCCACACAATGATTTTCCATCTATTGCAATCTGAAATATTTCCAAACAGCCAAACTTATCTTTGTCAGAAGCAAGCAAGAATTGTTTTAGCTTCCTTTCAGCCACCTCACTGGCAGTTTGCAGCAATAGGTGGGGGAAAGGCAATGCTCCATAAAAAGAGAGTAAAAGTAACTTGTTAAATTTTGGCATACCTTGAGATCAGTAAAATGCCCATACCTGCTTGTCAGGAAGGATAAATCACCCAATTAGCAACCACATAAAAGCTGATAAACTGAAAGACTCAATATAGGCAAACAGCAGTAACCACCATTGTAGCATAAAATGCTTGCAAACTCTTAATTCCAACTCACCAATTATTGCATATCCTAATACATTATGTGAGATCAAATGTTAGTATATCATGTACTGTATACTTTATTTTTGTACAACTGGTTTTGGTCATTACCTTTAACTGGGCTTACCTCTAAACCTCAGATGCAGCAATGTACCAACTTTGCCCCCAAGGCTAATCATCCGCCCTGACTGTTCATACAATTACCCAAGTCACTACAATATTCAGTCACTTATCCCTTGATCCAATATTCATGAATATCTGGCGCACCAGAGGTTCTTAAATTAACGGACTCATAAAAATAGAATGAGATGTGGTTACCATTTTATAACCTCGTTTGGCATTGATCTTTCACTGGAGAGAAAAGAGAATGCTTACTTGCATTTATAATGAAGTCTTGTGATGTGACTGTAGCAAGAATGAGGGGCACTAGTCTCTGAACAATTTTAGATCAAAACTATTGTGAAGGTGAGACTTATAAACTAAGATAAAGTAATATGTGGTCCATCATATTATGTCTGTTTTTGAGGTTGAATACAAGAAACTTGTATTACATAAAGCAGAACTGGTTCAGGTTATGATTTATTACAGCTGAAATTTGGGCGTGTAGATTATTTAAGTTGAGGAATGAAACGCATGTAATGAAGCTAAACTTTTACTTAATAACTGTACCTTTTGTTTCTGTTTATGACAGGATGGAACAGAGTGAATATGTATTAATGAACATGTATCAATGAACATACAATTGAACATGTTCAACCTAACCACAGGAGGCCCCACACAGCCTTGATCTGTGTAATACAATTTATTTTTTCATAATCTAAAAGATGCTTAACATTTTTAATTACTATCCAAACTACCAAAAAGAGGAAATTGACTTGTTCAGTTTGTTGTTGTTTTTTACAACATTTCAAAATAAGAAAAAAATCCAAAATAAAATTGTTGACCACGTGTTTTGAAAGGGCAAAGAAAATTGAAAGTATGAAACATAAATAAGACACAATTGGCTTTTCCTTTGTTTTTCAAAGCAGATAAGTGTTAGAATTTTTTTTTTGTACTCTGAAAGACTCTTTTAAGCTTTGCCCCTGAAACTCAACCTTCGTTGCCATGTATGGATGATGACATAGTCTATGTAATAGCAGGGTTTTGCTCTAGGCATATGAAACAACTGGAATATTGGCCTCAAGGGAAGAAAGGACCCAAACCTGAGGGACAAAGGCACAACAAGGTTCATGGTACAGATAAATCTTGCTGAGTCATCAGCCAGATCATCAAAGTGATCTCTGGAAATCTTTTGGAGCATAACATTTCTCAGGTAACAAGCTGTTTTGTTCTGCTGTGCTTTTTTCATTTTACATTCTCTGTCAAAAAAAAAAGTCTCACAGATCACTTTATCAAATCAAATCCCTCTCAAAAAAAGATTCATTTTTTCTTTGTGTCTGAACCAAATGGCTAAAAGACTCCTAACAGTACTTTTACTTCCCTTTCAACCATCACATGTGTAACACTGGCTTGTAGTGACCAGTTGTGTGGTAAAAATTAACTTTAGACAGACTTTGACTTTCAGAAATCTTTCAAACAAGAGATGATTTATACACTTTAAATTTGTATTGTCTGTCTGTCTGTCGTCACTAAATTGTAAAGAAAACCTAGCAAAAACTGTTGGACTCCACAGACATTCAGGAAGCTGCAGCCCCGACATAGTCTCTCTGTCCCTGTTCTGACCATCTTGGTAAAGATTGGAAACACCTTTGTGTTGTTTGGGAATATCGTAATGCAGTGATTCTCAAGTAGTGGGGCGGCCCCCCCTGGGGGGCGCCAGAGGGAAGAGGACTTTTGTCTTTATTCATAATTGAACGATAAACAAGCCTCCAATCACTAGGTGGCAGCAGTGCTCAAACTAATCCACAGGCTGCTTGTTCAACCCAGCCAAGGAAGTCTACACAGGCATAGCCTACCTGTGTACAGACTGATTTAATAGGGCTCTATGAAGTTCGCAATGTGGGAAAGGTGGACGGAATTTTGGAATTTAGCAAACAAAATTGAATACACAATAAAACGCTGTTCCTGTGGTGCTTTGGTGGGTGCAACTCCTGTCTGTTGCTACCTGGTTAGGCAGGGGTTGGGTCGCCTAACTTCTCCCCACAGACAAAATAAACAAGGCAGCCATGGCGAAAAACATACTTGAACAACAACGTCCTCCAAATAACAAAAAGAACAAACTCGAAGCTTAGTGCAAGGGTCAGGGCTAGCGATGTTTGTGAATCGGTAGAACAATCCTTCTGTAAGTTCTTTGAGCAACATGAGAGCTAAACACAAAAACACTGACATGTATTTCAGTGGAGTCTGGGAGATCTCTTTATGAGACATGTTTTAAGGCTGAGTTCAACTACAGCATTCTTAATGGGAGATTTTCTTTTATAAAATGTGAAAAATGTAAGTGTTTTGTACATAATGTTTCAAAATCTTTTAAAATGATAGGAAATGGGAAATGTTTAATGTTATTTTTGAAAATATTTATGAATAACAGTAACTGTAGGTCTCTTTGGCTATTAATTTCTTCAATTATTTTTATTCACTACATGCATACATACATACAATTTTTGGTTTATAAATATGGTCAGAATGGAATAAATGAAATTCAGAAAAATTAAAAATTTTGAATTTTGGAAAAAATAAAACAGAATTGGGGAAAAAATGAAAGGGATTTAATACTAATTATATATTTTTTGAAAAGGAATAAGATGACGAAGCTGACGACAATCAGGAGATTATCAGGAGATTGTATCCAGAATGCTGGTGCCAGTGGTTTGTACAGATAAATAATTAAATAGTATCAGGTTCTCAATATAATTTCAATTCAAGGGGAGCATGAAGAAATGTATGTTCCCTAGCTAGGCAGGTTATACATGTCTTAATGTATAACATCACATCAATATAAAAGTGGGACGAAATCATTCTGAATTCTGTTTTTTGTCGTTTAAAGTTTTACTTGTTTGTTTTTGGATTTTTTTTTAGCTTAAATTAAACCAGAGACTCATCTTTGATTTATGGCACAGCGCAAACTCTTGTTCATCCAAGTTTTATTAACATGAAGGACCAACAGGGAGTATAAACCTAGACCTGGTTCTTTCGCTGAGTGAATCATATCCAAGTGGACCTGGACAGGGTTCCTTTTATGAAAAACATGGGTGTAAGGGCAATTGAAGAAAGTTTGGAGGAAAGTACTGCCTTTTATAATTTATTAGGCAATTTGAAAGGCCACAGTGAACAAGTCATCTCAAACTGAAATGAAAATTATTTAGTTAGTTATGATTTCTTTAATGGAGTCCTTTTTACCTTAATAATCCAGCTCATGATCACCTGCAGGTTAGTGCAACAGGGAGTGCTCCTCATTCAACAGCTCCAGTTTAACTGATTCTAAAGAGAATTTCTCCTGTTGAGATCGTTTTTTCAAATGAAGTGACTTTGCCTGCTGTCTCGTGCCATAAGTGCAACCATTGCCACCTCTGTTTCAGCTCCCGCCAACAAGTATCTTCTGTTTTCTCTGCCAAAAACTAATCGTGTGTGGGTGGATAGAAGCGGAACCCAGTTTGTAATGTTCTTTTCATCACAAAGTTTTTTTTAAAGTTGGACAAGAGTGACCAATATGAAAGCTTGTTGGGGCCAATGAATCAGGCGTCTAAAGCTGTTATGATGTTATTTTTGCCAACATCTGCTATAAAGACTCAAGGTTGAAATTGCCTCTAGGGCATCCATAATTGCTGTGCATATGTTGTTTATGCGTTGTCCCGGAGCAAGTAAAAAAAAAAAAAAAAGAGCTTGTCCTGGAAATGACTTCAGTCAAGCATTTGTAATTGTGTGGACTAGAAAATGGTTAATTAATTAGTAAAACTAATTAGTTTGTACTCGTGAGGCATGTTAAGCTGACTATACACAATCAGAATGAATGTACGTAAATATTTTATGCATTCTTATGCATTTTGTCAAGTCACAACCACAAACCTCTGTGTATTTTGTTGAGATTGTATGTGATTTTACAGATTTAGGTCAAAAAAAATTTGTAAACAACCTCCTTGAGTCTCTGGACGGACATTTTGTTGCAGGTCACCTCTTTTTTTAGCTCCATCCGTCAATCAATTTTATCCATCTTCAGTGAATCCCCACAACATGATTCTACCACCAGCAGGTTTCACAGTGGGGAAAAAGCTGTTCATTGTGATGTGCCTTCTTTAAATTTCTCCAACTTTATCCCTGACCTGTCTGCCGTGTTTCTTTTATCTGTATGATGATGCTGCTGCTTGTTCTCCAACAAACCTTCTGAGGTCTTAACAGAACTGCAGAATTTTTACTGAGATTCAATTACACACAGCCACATTCTGTTTGCTATTAAGGTAACACCTGCAGGAAATTGTTTGGATTGGATTTCATACAGGGTTATCAGAGTTGAATACAAATGCATGACACAATTTGTTTGTTTTTTTTTTTTCACTTTTTTAGCTTACTATTGATTTTAGTGTGGATCTTTTCCATGGAGACTATTTTGCCCAGTCTTTTTCCTGTAGTTGAATCTTAAACACTGGCTTTAACTTAGCCAGTTAAGGAGAAGATACATTATTGTTCCATGTTTTTTCCATTGGTGTGTAATGGCTCTCATCGTCATTCACTGGAATCCCGTAGCCTCAGGAATAGCTTTTTAACCTTTTTAACCTTTTAAAGGCCTAAAGATTTTTTTTGTGTTCCCTTATTATTTTTGATTTGGGAATTATGTTTTGCTTTTTACCTCTGCCAAGAAAGTTATGTTCTCAAGAGTTTGTCTGTCTGTTAGCAACATAACTCAAAATTGTTCGTGGATTTTTATGACATTTTTAGGAAATGTCTGCAATGGGAAAAGGAACAAGTGATCAGAATTTTGGGGTGATCGGAAAACTGCCATTACCAAAAAAAGTGATTTTCGTGAATAACTACTGAACTAAAAGTATCAGTGTGACCCCAGTGTGACCCCAGGTCTGTTTTCATAGTCAAGGAATCTAAAAAATTTAGAAATAGATCAAAACATTGTGGGGCGGGACTGAGCTGCCTTGTCGGTGGTCTGTGGTCTCTGAGTGCTTTTTTAGTTTAGACGATGTATCCTACATTATGACAGGTTCTTTTTAGGTGATGTAATAAGTGGGGGGGGGGTTATGTTATTACATAGGGGCAGGCTGGTTTGTAAACATTTTTCTTCTCTAAATAAAATTATTTTAGGAAAACTGTAATTTGTACATCCTCTGATTATCTTTATCTATTAACATTTATTTCATGATCTGAATCATTTCTGTTCAACAAAAACGCAAAATCAGGAGAAACCTGTAACAAAATATGTTTTCACAGCACTGTTAGTGGTGCTGATTTTTTTCAGTTCATCATTCTAGAGTTATCTATTATTTATTTATCTATGTGATTCATTTCATTTCAGTACCCAGGTTACATTTTGTCCTCTTCATGCCACAGACGGGGGGCAAATAGGGTCAGTTGTCCTGTGCCCATGAATTAAGGTGGGGGCTCCCTTCTATCAGGTTATGGAAAAATAAATTTTTCCAAAACCGGCCTATTGTGAAGAGAAATTTGAGCTTTATGTAAATTGCATAAAACTTTTTTATTATTTTGATGTCACTTTGATTTAAAGAAATGGTACAGTGCGCTTCGAGTCGCATTTGCAACCTACCCTTGGTTCACTCTACAATCCACTTTCACCTGCAGCTGGACCTCTCTCATCTGTGTCCTCTGCGCTAACAAACTCAGCAGTTTCTGTCAGAGACGTATAATAGATATTTACTAGTAGAAGATACTGTATAATTAGAACCTATCCGATACTTAACATAGGAAGGTTGTTAAACATTAATGACTAAAGTGGTTTGTAAGTTGCGACTGACGTTTCTACCACATGCCTCTTTACTGCTGCACACAGGGTTTTGGAGCTAAGTGGTCATGAATAAACTGAAGGTACGGCGGTAGAACCTCAACTGCTAAAGGAAGATTCTGCCCATGACATTTTGAGCCCAAAACTTAACATCTCACATAACCAGAAGCGTAAAATACCATTTGGACCGCAGCATGCGTAGAAAGCCAACAGAGCCAAGATTTTATAGAATAAATGTTCCAAAATTGATACTTATACATGGTAACATTTTTATAAAACTCGAGATGCTTGAATCAAATTTACTGATCTATGTTTATCTTAAATATTTTGTTTCTTTAAATTACTTGAATTGATTAAATCAATATTTCTACTTCATGGTCATGTGTTGAAAATATCATGAATTTTTTTAATCTCTCCATCTTGCAAATCAAAATCAACTTTTATTAATAACTTTACCAGGTATTTGATTTAAGGCTGTCAAACAATTAAACATTTTAATCTATTTAATTCCAGGGTAGCTGTCAGTTAATGACGATTGACATTCCTAAATATGACTGAAAAACTAAAATTTTCCGTGTAAATAAATCACAAAACCAGAAGCCATTGCTCTTTTTTTTTATGAAATACAGGAGAGATGCATGGAAATTTTGTTTTAAACTCCATTATCACATTTACTTATGCCCTTTTTAACCTATTCATCCTTGACCAAGTTGCTAAGCCAAACTAATTGGTTAACATTTTCTAAATGTAAACCTGACTGTTTCTACTGAACAGAGGGATTATTTATTTATTAACACAGCGGATGCGCGCAAATGGTGTGACACCAGCCCTTTACATAGCTCCAGTTCACTTTAGGCGCGTTTCCACTATCAGAACTTCAGGCTGATTTAACCAGATCTGTTTGTTTTGGGGATAATATGTCGACCCGCTCCTCTCAGCAGTTGTGTCCATACACAATTGGTCCTTTAAGTAATCAGCTATGACATCCAGATATAGTGAAAACTGTACTTGTTTATCTGTTATATATATTTACAGCTGAATTCAAATTATGACATATAACAGTGTAATGTTGTAAATATTTTTCACATTTATTTTAGGGATTTGTGTCACTGTTAGGTTTGTACAGCAGAAAGGAAATCTAGAAACTGTTCTTAATGAGAATCCTAAAAAATCCGAAGTATGTGGCTGATGGGGGGGTTAAAGAACATGACTGGAGTATCAATCATGTCTTAAACAGGTAAACATTAATTATTCTCTACTAGTTACAGAATATCAGGGATGGATACCCATCTCAGGTTATCTTGGCCCAGAACCCAGGAAAATCAATCAGCTGCCCTGCTCCCCTTCAAACCAGAACACAAATACTTTCTGAGAGTCTCTGACTTCTCACTTGTCAGATAACTAAAAACAGTCTGTCCTCCGGGATGGCTACCATCATTCTAATGTATGCTGATTTGACTTTATGTTCGTCTGCCAAGGACAGAATACCACCTGCTGGAGGATCTGATTTTATGTGCATGTTTATGGGCACCTCGACTCCAGGGGCTCAGCTTGAGCGAAGTCTTGCTGCTCCGCAAGGAGAAACCTGCCCTACCCACTGCCACACCTCTCTGTTCATTTATCATTGTGACAAGAGAGAGAGGGGAACGTCTTCCATATCCTCACATCCTCTCTCCTCACAGTGAGGCAACATCATGTCACTGACAGATGGAGAAAATTAAACACTGCAAAGAAAGAATGACCAGAGTGTTGATAAAACTGAGAATTGCTGACATTTTGCTTTCCTCCCCCTTCCTCAAGTTACCCCTAACCCTGCCACTAGCTTCTCAGAGTTCCCTTGACCCTAAACTAAGAGTCACAAAGGGCCAAGGTTAAAATATTCTGCTACAAAAAGGGGAATTGCTTCAAGAACTATGCCATCAGTTGTTACTGAGAATGCTTTGTGAAAGTATTCCACCCCTTGAACCTTTTTTATATTTCGTGAGGCTACACCCATAAACTTCAGTGCACTTTACTGAGATTTTAATTTCTTTTATTAGTTTTTTAATATATTGCTGACCAGACTGGATGGATGCACTACTCTGTGCCACTGTGTGACATACAGTAGGGCAAAACAGTATTTGGGAGCCACTGATTGAGCAAGTTGCCCCAAGATGAGAGGTTTGTAATTTTCATCATAGGTACACTTCAGCTGTGAGAGAAGGAATGTAAAACAGAAAAAAATCCAGGAAATCACATTGTATGATTTTTAAATAATTGATTTGATTAATGGTGCAGAAAATAATAAATTATTCCACATATTATCAGTGTTTTACTATTTAATCTTAAATTTATCTACTCTTTATTTTAATATTTTAAGCTGTTATTTTAATCTTCCTTACAGTGTTTCCTCCGTGGGAGCCCTCTGCCTCTGGAGCGGTGGTTCGGCTGTGGCTGCCTTGGTACTCTCCAAGTAGTGCTTGGGTGGAGGTGGAGGTCTCAGCCTTCCCTCCACTGGGCGCCCTGGGCTGGTGCCTCGGCTGTTGCTGTTGATCTGCTGCTGCAGATGGCTCCCTGATGGCGTTTCCTTACCTGGCTCATCTGTTCTCTGCCCAATGTCTGTGTTTACTGTTGCTTGAAAGTGCTTTTACATGGGAGATGGGTTGGGAGGAGGGGGGGGGTATAACTGTGATCATGTTCTTGTTCTGTGAGGGCAAGGGGGGGGGGGGGGGATATAAAGCACTTTATGAATAAAGTTTGATTTGATTTGAAGTATTTAGCTCCTACAACCAAGCAAGAATTATGGCCCTCACAGACCCTGTTACTCCTTCTTTAAAAAGCTTTTCTGTCCTCCACTTGTTACCTGTATTAATGGCACCTGTTTGAGCTCATTATCTGTATAAAGGACACCTGTCCACACCTTCAAACAGTCAGACTCCAACCTCCACCAAGGCCAAGACCAGAGAGCTGTCTAAGGACACCAGGGACTAGATTGTACACCTGCACAAGACTGGGAAGAGCCAATCTACAATAGGCAAGCAGCTCTGTGAGAAGAGATCAGCTGTTGGAGCAATTATTAGAAGGTTTTTAAAATGCAAGATCACTGACAATCTCCCTCTATCTGGGGCTCCATGGAAGAGCCCACCTTCCATGGAGCCCACCTTGGGGTACGCCAAGACTACATGTGGTGTGCCCCAGGGTTCAATATTAAGGCCAGTGCTTTTTAACCTTTATATACTTCCTCTTGGCACTGTAATCGAAAGACATGGAGTTAACTTACACAGTTATGCTGATGATATACAGTTGTACATCTCCGTGTCTCCCGATGACACACGGCCAGTGGATGCACTTTTTAACTGCATTTTAGAAATCGAATCCTGGATGACAGAAAACTTTCTTCAGCTCAACCAGGACAAAACTGAAGTTTTAGTTATCGGTTCTGACACTCAGAGAGAGATAAACTTTTACCAAGATTACAATCACTGTCTTTTAATCCTTCTCTACAAGTGAAAAATATGGGCGCAGGAATTACCAAAAATGCAAACATAGAAGAAAACGAAAAAATCAAACAACCCCAGATCCTGACCAAATACTTTTAAAAGTAAAACAAAAATTCAGTGTTTTTATTTTTTTTATGTCCGTTTTTGGAGATCCGCAACACACTGACAAGCTGATTGTTATTAATATCCCACATTATTGCAAATTTTATACAGAAGCCTTACATCACACTTTTATGCTCCTTCAAGTCTTCAGTTAATGGACTTAATTTAACACAACAACCCTACAATAAACTACCGCCACACTTTCTAGGATCACATTACCAAGGTGGGCCTACTTTGCACCATGTACACGCTCTAAATGGCTTCCATTTTCCTCAATACTCCTCTGATCGTTTGAAATTCAATTATGCTAATCAGGGCTAAGGTCGGGGAAATACAGGCTCTCTGCTTCTCTTCTGCTCTGCTTCATCTGTGTGCCTTTGAGTATAATTATTCTTAAAAGCATATCATTTAGGCCTCTTTAGGTAGAAGGAGTAATCTGTGCACTTTGGAGTGCAGTGGAACCTGATGCACATACAGTAGAAAAAATTTGGACCGCTTACAGAAATTTTAAAGGAAGGGAGAGGCATTCAAGATTTTCAACTGAAGTTTGCATTCATCAGTATTTTTGGCGGTATAAGGTTTGCAAACCAAATGTTGCATTTCAATTTTCACAGTAACCACAATGAAAAAATCATTTCTGTTTAGCCTAGATAGTAGTTCCTTTTTGGGTCACTACTGTAAATGTTTTGTACTCATATTAAGCTTTCAGTGAGGTATTATTAATATTAACTGCTTGTACATTAATTTGATCAGCGTCCCGGTCCCTGCTGAAGAAAAGCATCCTAATAGCATGATGCTGCCACTGCTGTGCTTCACATTGGGCGTGTTCAGGGTGACGTGTAGCATCAGTGTTCCTCCACAAGTTTCTCACTGGGCAAATCAACATATACATCCTTACCTTCCAACTTCAAATCTGAGGTAGAGAACTCGCCATCAATACTTTCGTCTTGAGTGGACATTATGGTTTGCATACTTACATGGTTTATAGTATGGTTAATTTCAGTAAAGCTGTTTTTCCACTTTTTGTCCACTTGAAAAACAAAAGCGAGCTGTGTATTACTATATATAGGATTTTAAGAATAGGAAACGGTGCAAATGGGGAGCTGCCTGATTTTAAAACATATGCCACTGCCTGTTCTATAGTTCCACAGCTTTAAGTAACACTTGGCTTCATTTTCTCCCTGATAAATAACAGTATAAATCTAGCCTTTAGTTTTCACATTTGGTTGTCAGCTTAAAGTGGTCTGCTAGCCTGAAACGACAACGGTCCACAGAAATCTATTTATATCATGATAAACATATATAATATATATTCTGGGGTATATGTTCTGTAATATTATTATATTAGCTGCCACCGCATCTCGGCTCCATAATCATAATTCTGCAACCACACAGCTGTTTCCAGACTGTGCGCTGCTGCCAACTGGCATTTCTTTTCCACATTTCGAGGTAATGTGTTGAATATATTTGTTTAGATGTCTGAACTGCATTCAGATCCTATGACAACCTAAACTGCCACTTGGAAATACGTTTCACTAGGAACAATTTGAACAGATAATGAAAAAAAAAATGAATAACTTGCTGCATCCTGAATTTTTAGTCTGGAAGTTATTTCTAATCTCATCCAAAAATAAAGGTGCTAAGAAATTCTCCGGGCTTCTCACAACGCAGTAGCTGGTTCCCGACGGCTTAGAGCCAGCAGATTAATATTACCATCTGTCCCCATCAGTGCGATGATACTGGACTCAATGAGAAACCAGACAGAGAACTGTACTTCTGCTTTTTAAGAGGTTGCCGATGCTACGTGTTCCAACATCTCTTATAATGTGGGATGTTTTTGTCCTGGGAAAGAAGCCCAACTTTCTCTTCAAAATACTCTGTTTAAGAACAAATGAAGCAAGGACTGTTGCAAACATCTGTTCCCTGGAAACTGATAAACACTTTTAGTTGTATGATCATTAAGTTCTTTAGACTATCCTATTAATATGACGTGTTGCAGAACATGGAGGGGGAGCTTTTTAAAATGTGTATAACTGGTTACAGAATATTGTAAAAGTATTCACACAGTGTATTTTATGGTGATTTTTTTAAGATTGACAAACACAAAGTATAAGATAATGATTTAGTGGAGGGAAATTGTGCATGGCTTTCTGTTTTTCTTTTAAATCTAAGAAGTGTGGCATGCATTTGTATTCACTCGTTTAAGTCTCAGGATTTTCAGCTTCAAGTTCATTTGTGGGGTATGTCTCAACCAGACCTAGAGATGGAAACCTTTGCTCACACTTCTTTGCAGAAGAGTTCAAGCTTACTAGGATTGAGATTTAAGTATCTGTAAACATTAGATGTCAAGTCTTTTCATGGAGTGAAATTTAGGTCTAGACTTTGATTGAGGAATTCTATGTTTGGGGTGGATTTTTAAGGTTGGTGTTCTCCAGGAAGGTGAACCTCTTTCCCAGTTTCAAATCTTCTGTAGCCTCTAACCGGCTTAATTCCAGGATTGTCCTGGATTTAGTTCCATCTGTCTTCCCATCAACTTTGACCAACTTCCCTGTCACTGATGAAGAAAAGCGTCCCCAGAGCATGATACTGCCACCCCGATGTTATATCAATGTCCTGTCACATTGTTAGCTTTCCACTGCACATAGGGTTTTGCCTTTAGGCCAAAACAAATGTCTGTATCGTCTGACTAGAGATCCTCCTTCTATATGGTTGTGGTGTCCATTACATGGCTCTAGAGACCTTAATAAAATGGTTTGAGTTATACTGAGAACTACAGGACTTTCATTAAGTGACTTCTAGTTTAAGAGTTTAAGAGGCTAAATACAAATGTGCACCACACTTGGTCTTTTTCTTGTCTTTCTTGTCTTGTGTGTCAGCTCCAAAAAACTAATCAAAGTTAGTCATTGTAACAAGTATGATGAATTTAGCAAGATAATTTACATAAAGCCTCCATATTTAAACCAATATTAGTCTACATTTTTGAATCAGCATGGGATATTTTGATGGTCACAGTCTGCACTATAACCACGCATTTTTGTTTGTACAGTCGTGATCTTTTATAGCATTTTATTCCTAGAGGGAAACCAAAGAGTGGTGGAAAATATCCACACAAAGCCATGTTTCTGCATGGATTATTTCTAAACGTAGTGGTCACTTAACACAATTTGTATTAATGTCACTTATTTACCTCACAGAGCCATGCTCTTCCTCTTGCTCCAGTTGGTCACAGTGACTGATATCGTTCTGGGATATCCACAGAGCGGGTAGGCAAACTGAATTGCCTAATGTACTGCAGTGAACAAAATGTTTGTAAATGTATTATTTGGCTTGATGAGACTGCCTCGGGCGGGTGTGTACTTCCATTGTTTGTCCAAGCTGTGGCTTTCTGTCAGCACTTTGAGTCCATTATTGCGGTTGTAATTTTCAGCAAATAACAAGGAGTTAATGTACAGACAACAGCGATAATGTGGCCAATATGGTAATATCAAATTTTTCAAAGTGAGCCCACTTTAACCAAATAAAAGCTTCAACAGCAGTGCAGGCAAGTGATGACCATTGCAGAGCTGAATGCTTTGACCAGGTCAAAGATATAGAGGTCGTTCATGGTGGGTCTTGGCCACATATACGGTATGACCTGCCAAGAAGCAAAGGCGACTTCAATAACTACAAAAGGCAGAAGGAGGGCTGTCCTTGGCTTTGATGCATCAAGCAAAGTCAGCCTTACAACAGTGTCACACTAGCAGTAGTTTCACACAGCACTAAATTGTGCCAGCTGACCAGAAGACTGAGTATCAATCACTGTAACATGGTTTGCAAGCAATCATGGGAAAATACAGTTTTCATGGCTTTCAGTAGAGCAAAGAGGAAGGAAAATCATATATATTCTTGCTGTTTCTATATTATTTAAGGTGAAATGTTTCAGCCAGGGCTTGCTGATCAAATATACTTCTTATTGATGTTTTATGAAGAGTTTGTAGGTAAAATTATTAAGTTTGCTGGTCTGGAGCGTACTACCATGTGGAAACAAAATGACATGGCGGTAAAACATAAGGGGTGGTTTTTAGAGGAGAAATTGCTGCTAACTACCAATCTAGGGAAGGCTATGAGGCTATTTCCAAACAATCTAAGCTTTCAATCTAAATCAATCCCAAGGGGGAAATATTATTTTGTTTCCTTGAAGCATGCCGGCACACAATAAAACAATGACAAGATGGAAGGATATTGGCAGTAACTTGAGAAACTGTCATTGACCCATCAATCTGAGAAGGTACTTTCCATATAACTTGAAGTCCATCATTCTATAGTAATGAATAGAAAACAATGAAAACGGCCCATCTTCCCTGAAGTGGACGTCCTATGACATTCAACACAAGGTCAGACAAACCTTAGTGAGCAAGTTAGGTGTTAGAGTTCATGAAAGTACAATTGGAGTAAGATTGAACAAGTGTAGCTTATTTGGGGAGGTTAAAAGTAAAAAGTATTTCCGAAACTAAATCGGTTGTTTTGTAAATACTGAGACGAGCCCATCTGATACCAATAACCAGGCCACATTCAAAAAACCTCCTTTCTTGCTTAAACTGATGTTCGGTTGGAACTTATCAAGTCTTCTTCATGACATCCAGAGGCTAACTGAGCTGCTGCCCTGTGATTGGCTAATTTGCTAATTTGAGTAGTTGAACAGGCATTCCTGATGAAGTGGCTGTTGATTTATAAAGCATGCATTGAATTTCTAGGATGCAGTGCTGGATCTACCTGAGGATACAAGAAGTTATATTGGCTTAGAAGAAAGTTAAGAGCAAAGTCAGAAAACTGAGCTATTTGTTGATGGAGCAACTGGGAGTTGGAGTAGAATCAGCAAGTGATGAGAAATAGTTGGTGGTCCAACTTCCTGCATGTCTGTTACTCTATCCATTACTGTAATCACAGTAAAGAGATGACACAGAATCCAGCTAGGCAGCAGTGGCAGGATAGGCATGGTCAGAATTTACAGAATGTAAAGCAAAATATTCAGCTGACCTTTTGAGAACAAGGCAAGGCAATTTTATTTGTATAGCACACTTTCAACAAGGTAATTCAAGGTGCTTTACATGATTAAGGGGTAAAATAAAGATAGCAGTAAAACACAGACAAAGCATATCAAGTAAAAACAGCAATAAAGCAAAAAGCATAAACAGATACATCAAGGCATTACAAAGCATAGAAAGGATTTGCAAATTGGTTTATGGTTGTTTTCATTCTGTCTAGATGAAGGTTCCTGTAATGAGACATACATGGTAAAATCTGTAGGTTCCACAGTTTTTAGCTGTAAATGATCTGGTTTAACAGTTTTAACAAGTACAAGACTTTAACAAGATTGACGACTGTGATGTCTTTATGTTAAAAACGTAACTTTAAGTTCATAATGTCGTTAGGTTGGATAAACAAGGTAAAAAATAAGTTTATGGTTAATAAATAGTCAGTATAACAATGTGTCAGTAAATAGTGTGAAGTAGATTCGTGTTAAAAGGGGGTTAAAAATGATCGAAGTGAAACACCCTCTACAAACAATCTTTGTTGTGCCAGACATGATGTGATGCAAGCGAGTGAGCGCTCTTTCTTAGAAACTATTTTTGATATATTTTCCTCCGGTAAGCAGTTGAAAATAAGTGTTTCTGGCTAAAAGTAAAAGAAAATATGGCTCATGTCACACTGAGTGTGCTCTACACGTTTGTGCCTTGAGAAACATTTGTTTTTGTGAGTATGAATTTGTTCAGAAAGAACTAAATAAGTTAAAGAATTGTTTTGTTGGATAAAATTGTAACCCAGTCTGTAATCAAAGTATTTTGTTTTTAGTTAAGTTCATACAAAATGGTTATAAATAGGATAATAAAACGCTGCTTGTAGAGACATCAAACAATATTGATCATAAGTTTAAGGAATGTACAAATGTGTAGATTTTGAAAAACTGATACTGTAAAAATTTCCATTAACGTATTTTAATTTGGAAAGTTCATGTTGGAAGGAGGAATTGGTGTAGCGCAACACAGATTGACTGGTCCTTGATTGGTCAGGAGACAGGAAGTAGCAGAGAGAAACAGGAAGCGTGTGTGTGGAAAGGAGTTTCAGCTTGACCGCACTAAGAAACGTGACAAAGTTTGCCATAAAGGGTCTTTGGTGGCTGTTTTTGACTTTCACCTGGATAGCTTGTGGACAGCCATTGACTGTACATAGGTGTTGGAGGCTATTGTTTTTTGTGAATGGAAGCTTAGCACTGTAAAGTAGTGATGGTGATATGAAGCCCCATGAGGCATTGAACCACTTGAGCCAGTTGGTTCAAGGAAGGGTTCATCTCATGGGGCTTCATGTGGACACAAATCCCCCTACTGGCCAGGTACATAATCACAGGCTGCTGTAGCTCTTAGCCACTTAATGTGTGATGCATTAAAGTTGCAAGTCTGCTATGGTTCTTGGGAATGACTATGATTTCCATAAAATAATTTCTCTATATAAAATATTACAAATGTGAATAATAAAAATATTTTTATCTGTAAATTATCCCAAAATTGTAGTATCGTATGTTATGGCAGGTTGTTTAATGTTTTTCTTTCACTTGAGGCAAAAAGCATGGGCTTAAGCAGGCAGAGGAAAGTAAAAATGCTTGTGGAACTAGGAAGAAGACACTGAAAATGATTGTGTAACTTGGGCAATGATGTACAGAATAGGGAAGACTTTATTCAATTTTATTCAAAAAGTAGCAGTTTCTCAACAGTTTTAGGTTTTAAGCAATTCATTTTTTTGGTACCACCTCACCAGCCTTCGAAAACACTCTTTCACAAGGCACAGAAGATGCCAGAGTAGACAAACACAAGTGCTATACTATATCAACTATTTGTCTTTATCTTGTATGTTTCAATTACAAATAATGAATGTAACAAAATCAGTTGATCAAGAAAAGCAAGCCTTGTCTGGAGGCCTCCTTCATTCCTTTTATTTTGTTAAATGGCTTTCTAGCTTCTCACCGCCACATGTGGTGAGGACAGCACAGTAAAAAACGACTACTCGGCGGGTTCAAGCATACAGAGCTACATTAAGCAACATTAGTCTTCGCTCAGGAAGAAATTATCTTAAAGACTACGCCGAAGAACAGCCAGATGAAGCAACTGGTTGTGATGAACAACCAGAAGTTACCACTCAACCGGCTGAAATACAGCAACAGTCACATTCATTTGACAACTAGACAGCAGGTCTAGCAGGTAACCAGAGCATCCAAAAAGCGGTCTCAACTGAGTTCCTCATCATCAACAGGTTCTGCAGCCACAAGGGCATATGCTAAAGCTCAAGCAGCACAAGCTAAACTGGTCTACACTGAAAAGGAAGCTGACATGATGAAGCAGAAGGCAGAACATGTCCTCCAGTGCCAAAAAGCAATAGCTTTAGCCAAAGCAGATGCCTCAGCATATTAAGAAGCAGAGATTCGGAGTGGGGAGTCCTGCAGATAACTTTGTGTGGAAACTCAGCCTATCGGTGCATTGCAGCGTACTGATGAATACAATGAACAACAACGTGAGTTACTTACCTCAGACACTCAGCCCAATACACTACAGCCTCTTGAAAGAAATGAAAATTATGTAGATGTACGAGACAGTGCACGAATAACTAATCCCTTTACAACCAACCCTCAAAGAAACCCACCTCCAGTAAACAGAGAAATTAAACAGGAGCAAAGAGTGGATACATGTGTAACCAACACATATTTGCCCACCCCTCCAAAGCACAATGCTAATTTTAACAACTACATAAGTGAACCACATAGCGCACAAGATTTAGCAAAATAATTAATCCAAAAAGAACTAGTGAGCACAGGTCTCTTGCAATTTGATGTCACCTGAAAACTATTGGGCATGGAAAACCTCTTTTGTTGGTGCAACCAAAGATCTAAATTTGTCTCGAATTAGACTTAACAAAGTGGTTGGGTCCCAAGTCGTCAGAACAAGCTAAACGTATTCATGCTGTACACAACCTCAATCCTGCTGCAGGTGCCAAGATGGTCTGGCAACACCTCAAAAAGGGCTACGGCTCACCTGAGGCTATCGAGGATGCACTCTTAAAAACAGTAGAGTACTTTCCCAAACTGACAAATAAAGACAATGTTAAGTTGCAAAAGTTTAGTGCCATTTTAATGGAGCTGCAATGTGCTAAAGAAGATGATGCTCTCCCAGGACTGGCATACCGGGACACACCTAGAGGAGTCAGACAAATATTTGAGAAACTTCCTTTCAGCCTACAAGGAAGATGGACAACTGTGAGAACGCAGTTCAAGCAGATTCGAAATGTGTCTCTTCCTCCTCTCTTAGGTTTCACAATTTGTCCAGCAGCAAGCAAAAATGAAGAACGACCCAAGCTTTGCTATGTTCAATTCTAACAGCCATCTCCTTTCTCACACAGAAAAACTGAGACCTTATTATTGCAAACTTACTGTGTCAGTGCACAAAACAGACATTGCAGCTGAGCAGAACAGTAATAATCCCAGTCCAAATTAAATGGAGGAACCAGATTGCCAGTGCCCGATCCACAAAAAACTGCACCTACTCAAAAAATGTAATGCCTTGTCAAAATGTAATTTACGTTCAAGAGAATGATGAGGTCAACATTAATTCTAGCTGTGATGCAAACAGTTTAGGACACTTTGTGTTTGTTAGATCTGATTGTGATGACAAACAAGCTATGTCTGTCGATGACAAAAGATTCCTGACAATAATGGACATCAAAGTTTACCAAAACCAAGAGAACAGCTGGGTTGCACCTTTACCCTTTCGCTCTCGAAAAGAAGTCTCCCAGACTACAGTGAGCAAGCCCTAAAATGCCTCTGCTCTCTCCAAAAGACTTTGGGGGGGAAAAGATAGAGATGAGAGATCATTACATGCAATTCATGCAAAAAATGTTGGATCAATGTAACGACAAATGTAACGATCAAGCTGAGCTTGCTTCTCCTCTGCCCAGAAATAAAGAACATTGGTATCTGCCCACATTCGGTTTATACCACCTACAGAAGCCAGAACAAATGCGGGTCGTGTTTGATTCTAGCGCAGAATGTGAATGAACTTCTCTCAACCAAGTGCTTTTCAGCGGACCTGATTTGAATAACTCCCTATTAAATGTTTTATTGCTTTGTAGAGCATGAAGAACAAATGTTTTGTGTTATCTGTGGTATGAGGACAATGAAATCACAAAAACATAAGCTAGTTTAGAATGAAGGTTAAAGTGTTTGGAAACAGCCCTGCACAGAACATGTTGGCATAGTCTAACCTACGCCTTCACAAAGTAGGATCAAACTGCAGTCAAATCATGCAAGCATTCCCTCCTGAGGATCTTGCAAAGGACTTGAAAGATTTAAACTTAGGAGTAGACCCTCTCCCATTTCAAAGACGTTTAGGACTCTGTTGGAATCTACAATCAGACACCTTCAATTACCATGTATGAAGTGAGACCAAGCCATTCAGATGCAAGGGAGTGTTGTCAGCAGTCAATAGCCTCTATGACCCTTTAGGCTTTGTGGTTCCCCTAATGACACAGGGAAGAACACTCCTACCCCCTGATAAACATGAAATTTGGGTCTCATGGAAAGACTTTCCGGAAGCCCTTGAAAACCCTGCAAATACCAAGGTGCTACAGCCCAGGTGCGTTAAGCACAATGAAAGTGAAAAAGCTATGCATCTTTTCTGATTCCTCCACTGTAGGGGCAGTAGCTTATCTGTGGATGGTTGATGATGAAGGACAGTGTCATATTGGGTTTGTATTAGGGAAGTCTGCTGTAAACTGGCACCTCGCCCTTTGCACACAGTACCACGCCTAGAACTCTGCGCTGCAGTGCTTGCAGTGGAAATGTTTGAGTTAATTAGAGACAAGCGAGACATCAAAGTAGACAATGTGAGGTTTTACACAGACAGTAGAATTGTGTTAGGGTACATACACAACACCTCCAGATGATTCTACATGTATGTTGCCAATAGGGTTGCATGCATTAGAACATTTACCCACCCTAGTCAATGGGATTATGTAGCAATTGAGTTAAATCTAGATGACCAGGCCACTAGATTTATTCCAGCAGCGGACCTGCAGAATAGTAACTGGTTTTCAGGTCAACCCTTTCTGTAAGTCATATACTGGATCAAACACTGGTACTTTCACGCTCATAGAACCTGAAAAAGACAGAGATACTCCCAGAGATCAAGGTTTTGAAAACTGCAACATCAAAACCACAGCTAGGCTCTGAGCATTTTGAGAGATATTCAAACTAGACCAGATTGTGCAGAGTCAAAGCCGGACTCATACATTTCATCACATCCTTCGCAGAAAAGAAGATTGGACAGAAGGGTTGGAAAAGCTTTGATGAGACACCAAACATCACAGAACTCACACGAGCTAAAACAGTCATCATTCAAGCTATGCAACAAGATGCTTACAAAGACATATTCAAAAACCTTATAGAAGGAAAACAGAAAAAAAACACTTGACTCACTCCAAAAGCTCAATCCTGTAGTGGAAGAAGACAACCTCTTATGAGTTGATGGGCATCGCTGATCTGTCATACTCACAGAGAATGAAAAGCACCCTTTGATTATTCCATCTTCCAGCCATATTGTCACACTACTGGTACGACAATTCCACGGCCAAGTGGGTCATCAAGGGAGACCCATAACTAAAGGAGCTGTCCGTGGTGCTGGATTCTGGATAGTTGAAAGTAAGCGTCTTGTATCCTCCGTTATTCTCATGTGTGTCACATGTCATAAGTTGCGAGGAAAAATGCAGGTCCAGAAAATGGCAGACTTGCCCAAAGACCGAGTCACCCCTGTGCCGCCCTTTACCACTGTAGGCTTAGATCTGTTTGGGCCATGGACAATTGTTATGCGTCGGACAAGAGGTGGTTGTACTGAGACCAATCACTGGCCAGTGTTAATCATGTGCATGTCAACTAGGGCCGTGGATACTGAACTGATAGAATCTATGTTGACTAATAGTTTTGTCAATGCATAGAGAAGATTATTCTCTATTCTAGGCCCAGCCAAGCTTCTATGCTCAGACAGAGGAACTAATTTTGTGGGAGCTTGTGAGGAACTAGGCTTTGATTCAGAAAAAAAAAAACATCAGTGGGAAAGTACCTGCAAGAAAAACACTACCTTACTGCCTGTATTTATTTATGGAAACATAATAAAATGTTTTTTGCTGTTAAGAAGATGCTAAATTAGGTGCAAAGTGTTTATTGGAATATAGTGCATACCATAGCTATAAATGTTGGTATTATGCAAATTAGCGACATTATGCCTAATAGGGCATAATGGAAAATAAATGTTCCTGTCCCATGTTTTGTTAATTAGCACAAACAGTAAGAAATCTCATACTAATAGAAAAACTTGTTTATTTCCCTTTAAATTGCTTCGTATTAGCAAGAAAATGCATATCTGGGTTAAGTAACAGGGTTGACTTTTGGGTTCCAATAATAAAAAAGCTTACCAAATATTCCTCTGGACATGCCAAACAGTTTATTGTAGTGTTTTTTTCTTGGATTTGATGATAAAAGTCTACAAAAACAAGACATTATGGGAATCATTTAACCAATCGGAACCATGAATCACAACCACACCAGTCTGGCTACCCTTCCTCAGTCTGGCCTACAGCTTGGTCACTCACCGCTGTGGAACGGCATCTTATTCCCTAACCAGTTCTTATTCCCTAACCAGTGCTTGTCGCCAGTCGGTCCCGGTATGCAATTCCTTATATCTATTTTTTTAAATGATGAATTACAGTCATATAAAATAAAAGTGCTTAAATGCCAAGCACAGATGGTATTAGACCCACTTTTAAAAAAAAAGCATTTCCACAGAATGTATAATAATATATGTTAATTACCTCTGTTTCCCACGGAGATGCAGAGATAACCGTGAAGAAATTGCATTTTTCTTCCACTTGATCCAGTCTTTAAAGCTGATGTGAGTTCCTCTATTGACTGGCACTGGAGTTAATTCAAAAGCAATTCTGAATTATCCATGGCCCAGTGGAGTGGTAAACATGCAGTTTGTAATTAAGCAACAATAACAAATGCAGCATTAAAACTCAGGGGTACATCATTTTGTCCATCCCTGTTAAAGAAAAGGTTTGAATTAACTGTAGGGAATGCTTGGAAAATGTGCATCCTACAACAGTAAAAGCAGGCAATTTAACAAGAGAAATGCCAATGCCAGTGAGTGACAGAGGTATGTGTTAATATCGTTCTAATGCAGCGTAGAAGCAATAAAAAATCAAATTGGATGGGGCTAAATTCATTTCAGGAAGTGCTGAAAAGAAATATCTCCATCCAAAATGTCACAGCAGATATTGAAAGAAGATGGAGTGTCAAAGGCAGCGCGACCTTGTCAACTACATCAAGGCACCTTGAGTCGCTGGCTATTAATGTATTCCAAACACAGACACGGTTTTTCAGAGACCAGCTGTCCCTGGCTGTAGTCCAGCCGCCAATCATATCCCACAGACTAGCGGATTCAGAAGTTGAGCCCCAGGCAGAGCTGAGCCAGGGAACGAGTATGAAGGAGAACCCATTGGGGGGACAGAACAAGAAATAAGAGGAAATAAAATGTTGATTTTAGAAAGTGAAAGATAGGCAGCACTTGAGTTAAAGGAACAGTTTCTATAAGAGAAGCCTTGGACACTACAGAAAGAATGAAAAAACTAATGGATGCTTCAAGAGTAGAAGGTATCTTTAGTTTTTAATTTATTGGCTGTAGCATATAAGGCATATTAAAATATTTTTACATTTCATTGTAACTGTCATCTTCATTCCGACGTCTGAAATCAAAAATGTTTTTTTTTAAAGTGAGGAATTAAAAGTAAGTACAAATTGCCAAGAGTTACCGATGAGTGATGACATTACACAGTGGGCCAGTCCAGATGATGTTGTCATGGCTTTGTAAACCTCTTATTCACAACACTTGAGTAAATTCTGTCTTGATTTAAGGCAGCCCAGCCTCAAACACACTTCTTCCTTGAGTGACATAATTGAAAAATCAAAAGAAATTAGAAAGATGTGATGATGTTGGCTGAAGCTGGTAAGAAAATGACAATATGCACAAGTACATCCTGTATCGACATTGGCTGAAATACCCATCAGAGACGAAGAAGTCATGACTTTAAAAGCAAAAGGAAAAAGCTGGATTGTAGTTTGCAAGTTTTTAGAGACTTCCAGTGTTCTGAAGAAAATCGGATTGAAGGGATGGGCCATTTGAGGAAAAAGGGGGAGCTTGTGTAATTTAAGGCAAAATCCAAGCTACAAAGTACGAGGCAGGCTCCATTATGTAGTGTGGGGTTTTATTATGGGTGTGAAAGAGCCTCATTCCTACCATTTTAAAGGCAATTCTGCGAACTATTAAGGAAATGCATCTACATCTGACTTGAAGTAAGGGAAAGAACATTTTGTAATTCTGTTGGAAAACAGGAACATTTTAGTCTGATTAAATGTATTGTCTTTCTATGAAGGGTGTGCAAACATCTGGTTTTAGCTGTATATGGGGATTTATGTGGTGAGAATGAGGGAGTCAGGAGAAACATTTAAGTAGAGTATCTGGCTATGTAACCTTTTCTTAAATCTTGTCCTACTTCATGCGGTCACACAGGCTCTGTTTAAGTGATTTATTGTTTCTGGCAGTATTCAGACCTGGGTGTTAATAGTGAAATTGAGGTCAGATTTTCCTAAAATGTGATTAGTCAGATAGTTTTTCATTAAAATTTATGGAACTCTGACCATTGTTTTTTTTTTTTTAAACAGCGCTGTCTTTTATTTAGGGCAGTAACTGCTATGAGAGTTAATCCCATGTCAAACCGTTATGCTTGCTCTATTTATTTGTTTATTTTTCAGTTGAAATAAAAGAACAAAAATTGTCATCACAGACAGAACTTCTGTAAGTTATGCAAGCCAAGTCTGTCATAACACAAAGCTATGTCCCCGTCTTTACACCCCTGGCAAACTGGAGGTGGTGGCTGTCAGAGACAGAAGAGAAAAGGGAAACAGTGCAAACTTAAAACCCTAAAAAAAAGGCAGTCTCCAACAATAAAAACAATACTACGGTAGAGGCAGAAGGTCAGACAAGAACAAGAAGCAAAACATCCTCTGAGCCATGGTTATGAAATGTAATAATACCTTCTGGATGCACCCCATCCACACAACAATCCCACACAAATTTAACCCCAGCCAAATAACTATTATAGTTTGGTGTATAGTAGTGGCAGTTGGTTACACAACCGAAGAAATGGAAAGCTTGAGAAATTTTACCAGAGAATGTATTCACAAAGCTGGAATAAAACCCACATTTCACTTTGTTACCATAATGTGACTTTAGTTAAATTAGTTAGTTGCTTGTCCAAACACAGAATACAGGATGAAAACACATACTGTACGTCCCTGTCTCTTGTGGCTGACTCTTTCTAGGGAAATGGTTACGCATTCCCAAGCTAGAAGGTATATAATCCATCCAGCGAGTTCTGGGTCTGCGCTGGAGTCTTGTTTTCCAATTTGACGTGCCCAGAAAACCTCCTAAGGGAGGTGTCCTGGAGGCATCTTAATTAGGCGCCCGAATCACCTCAACTAACTTCTTTTGATACAAAGAAAAAGCAGCACCTCTGAGCTCAAACCAGACAACCTCTCCCCTCTGGTACACCTCAGGATCCTATCTATGTACACCACAAAGAGCATGGTGGACTCCAAACTGAATTAGAAAACAAATTTAATTTTGGGTAGAGAATGGCTTGCTTGGGTTATATAAGCATTTCTGGCATCTTGTACGCTCGTAGCACACTCCACAAGCTGCTATGTGGGAACTAGTCATTATCCTAGTGTGGACTGGAAAAACAAACTCCTATGACATCCAGAGCAGTTTAGCAGGGATAAAGATCGGGTCCAATGTTCCACAAGCAAGACAGAAGTCACATTGCTCCTCCCAAATCCAAAGGTTTGACAGTTTGTGGAGCTGTCTTTCCAGCACACTTTTTCTAAAAAGGGTGAATTGTTCATACTTAATAGAGAATATCTTAATGAGGGTGGATTTCAAACTTGCAAGAGGTGAAGACGGAGTGTTAAAAAATTGACTGGTAAGAGAAAGATAGATAAACCGGTCATAATCTGGAGGAAAGGAGAGTGATCGAACATTGATGGCAAGGAACCGATGAGTCTAATTAAAAGCGAGGGGGGAAAGTGACTGGAGGAATCATGCGAAAAATGGGTAAGGCTACAAAAATGTAGTTGGGAAACATTGGTTATTGTAACTAAAAAGAAAATGGACCCCTAAGGTGGCTTAAATAATTTAAAGTGACCAAGTTAGATTTAGTCTGTGCAGGCAGATAAAATTATTGTATAACCTGCCTTTTTTTTTTCTTTGTTTAGAAAACTTGAATGGTAAAAAAATGGATCTGATCCAAATTTAGTGTTTGTAGGCTTTGGTTTTAACAACTCTGACCCGTCCGTTGTTTGAGTGCAACAGAACAGTCATTCAGACAGAGGACAGGCATCAAGATTTTGAAGCTGTCCTTGAAACCAGTAGCAATAGCTTCAAGTTGAATGTGACGCGTGTCTCGGGGGTCTGACAGTATTAATCCATCTGCCAATCACCGCGGGCGCCCAGGCCACTCAGGAACCCCGAGAGTGTTTATTAATTAAGACGCTGTCACGCTGAGCGTAGAAGTATTTGGTGCACAACAAGACAGTATCATTATCCTGGCCACTGGGCCAACCGCTGAATGCTTCTGGTACTCAAGTGACATTTTTTTCCCCTGTTTTTCAGTGACATATCAGGCAGGGTGGTTTATGAAATAATGCCACACGACTGCAACTGTCGGCAGGAGTCTTTCCAAGACTGTAAAATGATGGGGTTGTAATGACATGAAAAACCTTTTTTGTTGTAGAGTCATCAATATTACTCGTCTTCCCAGTGTGG
Organism: Valencia hispanica; assembly: GCA_963556495.2. NCBI lineage: Eukaryota > Metazoa > Chordata > Actinopteri > Cyprinodontiformes > Valenciidae > Valencia > Valencia hispanica. Next base: position 22,111,590 of record OY747722.1, read on the forward strand.
ATTGTCAGAGACAGTGAGATGTCAATATTTCAGAGAAATGTCTTTGATTATAGGTAGGCAGTTTAAATACGGCATAAAAACAGAGAGAAGAAATGAACAAATGCTTGATAATCAGAAAGGAAGCACAAGAAGATTTAGTAATGGAAGCACAACCATGCGCATGAAAAAAACAAATGCATCTTAATGAACTCGAAGATCATTGAAATACTGATTTATTCCAGTAAATTCATACACAAAGTGAAACTGTGTTAGATTAATTTGCACACAGAGGTAAATCACAAGACCATAAAAAAACAGATTTTTTTAAATAAACAAATGTGTTATGGAATGCCTAAGCATGGGAAACACTGCAGACACAGCAGTTGCCGTCAAAAGGATGGAAGGTTGCAAATGATCTCTCCCAAAGAAGCTGGCTCTCAGGTGCTAGATCAAATCAATTTCAATGGGAAGTTGAGTGGAAGGAAAAAGTGAGTTAGAAAAATGTGCACAAACAACAGGGACTATTGTAGCCTTTAGATGACTGAGGCAAAGTCTATTCAACAACTTGACAAGGTGTGGATTGCGACTGTGTCTCCATGCAATGCTCTGCTGATGAAGTAATTGAAGCAAAAAGAACCCCGACCAAGAGTGCACATACAGTAGAAGGACATTTATTTCAGTAAGCCTACCTGTCTTTAAAATTGTTTTGTCACTTTTTCATTCCTCTCAACTTTCTATTTCAGTGGGTTAATGCAGCTAAATTACTTGTTGTTGCCTAACCTCTTGTGTAGTGTGTCACTGACTGCCTGACTTAACAACTTGAGTTCTCATCTTATTTTTGGTCTTACGTAATATTCTAATTGTAGTTACATCAAATCATCTAAATTAATAGAAATTATTTAAGTTTTACTATTTTAATTGAGTTAATAAACTAAATGAACTTTTGTTGATATTTAAAAGCTGTTCCAAACTGTAACTCAGTTTGACAAAAACAAACTATTCCACCTTAAATTTATCTCAATTTAGTGAGAAAAACTTGTTGCAACAAATTTGTTGCTGACTGCCATATTCAGCCATATTCTTTAAGTGTCTTCTTACTGTCGTAAAACTTGGAGGATGCAGAAAAGCTTTGTGTGAACCAACTGACCGTGTTTCCACAGCTGAAATGTAAAAAGAATTATTTTAATGTGACTCAGTGACAGGGCCTCAGCAGAAAAATGAGGCTACGCTCCCCCAAGGGTTGCTCTGTTTCAGCTGATAATTGAAAATAATGTAAAAATAGTCATGGACTGCGGACATGGGTTAACTCTCAGAGGACGAAGGACTAAGGTCAAACTTTCTCCTTTTACTTTTAATTTCCATAAGATTAATTAAACACCCAGAGTTGGGTGGGGGACATGTTTTACAATTGCTGTTGGATGTTCTACATTGATTTCTAAAGTCAAATTGATTTAGTAACAAAGGAATGTGGATTCCTGGGGGTGAAGGAAATTAGACTGAAGGGTTCACATAATAATGGTAATTACAGTCTGTCCCACATTATTTCTCTTGCCTTTCTTTTAGCAACTTTACATCTTTACTCTGAACCAGAGCTCAACCCTTTCTAGAATGGCCTAAATGAGTGTTAGTACAGTTGCACATTTTATGGACCCATCTTCACTGTCTAGGTTTCACACAGCAAAGTATTTTTTTTAAAACAGACTAACAAAATATTCTAATTAGTGTTTCAACCTCTAATCTTTTCTAATCTTTAAAACCTTAAATTCTGTGATGCAGCCAAAGTAATCTTGCTTTAATTCCCTCAGTGATCAGCGAAATGTGAATCTAAGGAAAAGTGCAATAGGATTACTTTCATAATGAGCATAATAACAAAAACACTGCACCCTTTCTGGTAATTGAATTAAAACATATGAAATGTACCCTTGATATAGGCTTAAAATCTGCAACATCTTTATTCTGTCTCTGGAAATGTTGCTTACATCCACGATTAAAAGGTTCAATTCAATTGTATTACTCTTTTGTTTCAATCTGCTTGATTATCAGAGTAAGATGCTTTCACACAGTGTAAGCATCATAATTGTCAGACAATGGAAGACAAACATGCACAGTTTGCATCTATGAAACCTAAACACTTGCTAGGTTAACAAACTTAAGACTATCAAAAATGCTCAACATCAAACATTCTATCAGTTAGCTACATTAAAACCAATCCAGTGTTTTTCAGTTAAACAGCTTCTGCTCAATTATGCATCAGGTCAACATGACCTAAAGTGCTCCATGGTATTTGTCACCAAGCCTGATTAGCAGCAGATGCTTTAAACTTTTAGGAATTTTAAGTCCAGTGCAGCAGTAGGTCAGCACATCCCCCTGATGCTGTTCTGGATTTTAAAACAGAGGACTTAGAAAGCTGAATAAAAACCTTACTTAGTCATAGCAGGGTGTGGCGCCTCCTCTGGCTGGACACAAGCTGCAGTTTTGTCCGAAACGGTGATCCAGCCGTATCTTCTTCTTTGGTCGGTCTGCCTGCAGTTGTTGTACCGTACTTGGAGACACATTTGTTTGGAGAATGTTTGGGGTGCAAAAGGGACACTCCAACATGAGGAAACACACACATTGTGTTCAGAAGGGGGTCTGTCTTGTTGAAACTGTACTGTGCCATGAGGGTGCTAGTAATGACTACCAGAGGGTTTCTGGAGGTAATACCGTGTGATTCTCTTCAAAAGAGGGTGATAGTAATGTTGATCTGTTCTTCAATAATTTTATCAGAGTGGGTCCTTCTACTTGATGCTGCCATACTTACAGTGGCTTGCAAAAGTATTCGGCCCCCTTGAACTTTTCCACATTTTGTCACATTACAGCCACAAACATGAATCAATTGTATTGGAATTCCACGTGAAAGACCAATACAAAGTGGTGTAAACGTGAGAAGTGGAACGAAAATCATACATGATTCCAAACATTTTTTACAAATAAATAACTGAAAAGTGGGGTGTGCGTAATTATTCAGCCCCCTTTGGTCTGAGTGCAGTCAGTTGCCCATAGACATTGCCTGATGAGTGCTAATGACTAATTAGAGCGCACCTGTGTGTAATCTAATGTCAGTACAAATACAGCTGCCCTGTGACGGCCTCAGAGGTTGTCTAAGAGAATGTTGGGAGCAACTACACCATGAAGTCCAAAGAACACACCAGACAGGTGCGGGATAAAGTTATTGAGAAATTTAAAGCAGGCTTAGGCTACAAAAAGATTTCCCAAGCCTTGAACATCCCATGGAGCACTGTTCAAGCGATCATTCAGAACTGGAAGGAGTATGGCACAACTGTAAACCTACCAAGACAAGGCCGTCCACCTAAACTCACAGGCCAAACAAGGAGAGCGCTGATCAGAAATGCAGCCAAGAGGCCCATGGTGACTCGGGATGAGCTGCAGAGATCACCAGCTCAGGTGGGGGAATCTGTCCATAGGACAACTATTAGTCTTGCACTGCACAAAGTTGGCCTTTATGGAAGAGTGGCAAGAAGAAAGCCATTGTTAAAAGAAAACCATAAGAAGTCCCGTTTGCAGTTTGCCACAAGCCATGTGGGGGACACAGCAAACATGTGGAAGAAGGTGCTCTGGTCAGATGAGACCAAAATGGAAAACGCTATGTGTGGCGGAAAACTAACACTGCACATCACTCTGAACACACCATCCCCACTGTCAAATATGGTGGTGGCAGCATCATGCTCTGGGGGTGCTTCTCTTCAGCAGGGACAGGGAAGCTGGTCAGAGTTGATGGGAAGATGGATGGAGCCAAATACAGGGCAATCTTGGAAGAAAACCTCTTGGAGTCTGCAAAAGACTTGAGACTGGGGCGGAGGTTCACCTTCCAGCAGGACAACGACCCTAAACATAAAGCGATGGCAACAATGGAATGGTTTAAAACAAAACATATCCATGTGTTAGAATGGCCCAGTCAAAGTCCAGATCTAAATCCAATCGAGAATCTGTGGCAAGATCTGAAAATTGCTGTTCACAAACGCTGTCCATCTAATCTGACTGAGCTGGAGCTGTTTTGCAAAGAAGAATGGGCAAGAATTTCAGTCTCTAGATGTGCAAAGCTGGTAGAGACATACCCTAAAAGACTGGCAGCTGTAATTACAGCAAAAGGTGGTTCTACAAAGTATTGACTCAGGGGGCTGAATAATTACGCACATCCCACTTTTCAGTTATTTATTTGTAAAAAATGTTTGGAATCATGTATTATTTCCGTTCCACTTCTCACGTGTACACCACTTTGTATTGGTCTTTCACGTGAAATTCCAATAAAATTGATTCACGTTTGTGGCTGTAATGTGAGAAAATGTGGGGGGGCCGAATACTTTTGCAAGCCACTGTACACATGGTTGTTGTCATGGTAATGCAGAACCAAAGTTATTCAATGAAAATGATATGTAGGCATCTCAGCACTGGTGTTTGAAGGCACCCTTGGCATGGAATAGTGAAACCTTAGTCCTGTCCTGCTAATGCCAATCAGAGACTTATTACAAGATCGCAAAGGGTGTGGCAACACAGTGCTGTGGAAAAGTATTTAGTGTGAGGTTCTGTGTTTGTGTGTCTGCTGTGAGTCATCTGTCGCAGGGAGGATCTGTGGTGAGGAGCTGCTGCATGGGCTGATTGCACTCACCTGTTTTCAATCAGGCCTTTGTGTCCCTGGGCTTCTTAAGGAGCTGGCTGACAACCATTCAACGCCTGATGGTTGCCCTACCGGTACCTCCAAGCCTCTGATCTCCAGGTATTTCTCCCGAGATTGTTCCCAGTGATCTCCACTGATCCCCTGCGCTCTTTGTGTTTCCCAGGTTCTTACTGAGGAGTCTCTTGATCCAGCCAGTCTCCCTTTTTTCCACCTTTTCTCAGCCACGCCGCCTCCTCCTTGTCACCTTCCACCGGACCTCAGCAGCCTCTGACTCCGCTCAGCAGCCTCTGACTCCGCTCAGCAGCCTCTGACTCCGCTCAGCAGATCTCACTTATCTCCCCTGAAATTGGAAATTGCCTCAGATCTGTGAGTACCACCGCTCTCAAGAATTCAGATAATTCCCATCCGTCAACGACCTTCTCTAACCTCATCTCTCCGTATCCAGACGCCCAGCAGACCCCGCTGTTTCCAGCTGATCATTTTCGTTTCATTAATAAAAACATCTTAACTTTGTTCTGTGGTCAGAGTGTGGTTCTGCATGTGGGTCCGGAGGTTAGACACAAACATGACATTTAGATCCTTATAGCTCTTTGTGGCTGCAGTAACATGTTGAACAGATTTTAATATCACACAGATAACCTGAGTAAATAAAAAACTCAGTTCTTAAATGATCTCATTTAATAAGGAAAAGGATATCCGAACCAACCTGGTCCAATGTGAAAAAAGTTACTGAAACCAGACTGTTTAAAGTTACACCTCAGCATTTTGCTCAGATTTAAGCCAGGCCTTTGTCTAGGCCTCTGTAAGACCTTTTTGTTTTTGACTTACTGGTGTTTGGTTCTCCATACAAATACGCTTTAGTTTAAGATCATAAACTCCTTTAAGACTTTCTGCTAGAGAGCAAAATTAATCAATTTTGACAGGTTGTCATGGTCCTGAAGTGCCAAAGGAGCCTCAGACAATCAGACAGCAATCCACCATGTTGGACTGTTGGTATGAGGTTCATTTTCAGAAATGGTAAAATAGTTTTACACCAGGACAGGAAACATTCCCCCCCCCAAAAAAACTTCACTTTTAGTCCTCATTAAGGACTTCTTGGGCATCATTAAGATGTTTGTTTGGCAATAGTGAGACGGCCGCTTTGTTGTTTGCTTTTTTGTCAAAAGTGGTTTTCACCTTGGAAATGTCCCAGGGTGACATTTTTGCCTAGTCTCTTTCTTCATGGTTGAATCATGAACACGGACCTTAACTGAAGCAAGAGAGGTCAGCTCTGGTTTGATGAGGATTCTGGTTGTTTTGTGGCCTCCTAGATGAGTGGTAGCTGCACTCTTAGAGTAATTTTCATAGGCCGGCCACACTCCTGGAAAGGTTCACCACCGCTCTGTGTTTTGTCCATTTGTGAATAATGGCTCTCGCTGTGGTTCACTGGATCCTTAAAGTCTGAGGAATGGTTTGGTAACCCTTTCAAGATAGATGGATCTCAGTGGCTTTGTCTTCTGTTCTGGAATTCATTTAGAACAGCCCATTTTGTTTTACTTTTTGAGATATTTTAGATCTACTTTGTTATTAGTCAGGTTCTATTTAAGTGATTTGTTGATTCTACAAGTTGGGCATTAATCAGAATAGGGTGTGGAAAGGGAGACTGAACAAAAACAATGTGGTTAGATTTAGATGTGCCATAAAACAAAAATAAGTAGGTCAATATTTATCCAGAGCACTGTATGTTGTTCCCTTCCACTTTCCCACTCCACCACAATATCCCTACGGATATCTGGTGATTGTTCAAAAAAGATGGGTAGCTTTTATGATCCCAGAAGACATATCCAAGGCCCTGCAAAGATCCTGTATATATTATTGTGATGTGGTTTTAGTGCTATTTTTGTTGTTCTTTATTAGATCCATTGTGCTATGGTAGTGTCAGTCAAGTAGTTACTTTACCAGGGAGAGCAATAACTATGGGAATAACTACAGTTCCACATCATTGGTAAATATTACAATCAGGAAAGTAAAAAGGACACAATGTTAAGAAATTAGGGTGGGCTGAGGAGTTTTGCGTATTGCTGTGTTGGGCAGTCAAAAACCCAAATTGGCTCCTAAATGTAATAAAGTAGTTTAAGTAGAAAGCCTAAACCTCTGTAAGAAGTGGCTGAAAATAAAACGTCTCAGTGGGAATCAATTTAAAAACCCAACATAAAACAGCAGCAGAACAACAAAGCCACAAACTGACAAATGTTTGGCATTGTTTTGTGGTGCCGTTAGTTTGCCACGGCCAGAGAAAATGCAGTTTGTTTTAACCAAATAAGCATCTGATAGAGGCCTCTGATATTAAGAAGCACCATTGATATGCATAGTAAATCGTGTGCAGAAACGCTTAGGGCGATTGTAGAACCCAAAAAAAATCCTTCCACATTACTGACCAGTGTTTCCTAATTGTCTGTTGTGTTGTTTCAGTAGGCCATTGCCTCTCATTCCAGAGACGGACAGGTGACCTCTCTATGGTGTTTCCCACATCTTGCGAGTTAATGAATAGACTCCAGCTTCCTCCTGCAACCTTGACTAGCATTAAGTGGGTATAGAACATAAATAGTTACTCCATCTCTTCCCCAGGAAATAGGTGCATACCTCTTTAGCATTCCACCCATTGTGACAGAAACAGCCACTGAGCTGACCATTCGTCCATTGCTAGGCAATCCAGTTCAGAATCTTGCATCCCTATGGTGGGCACTTAATGTCCTGAGCTGAGGTCAGCATGGTCAACCTGACCCATCAGCTGATATAAAAAGCTCCATTAAAGTTACATGGCTTCTACCATTTGGCCAGTTTTCCTGCTTTTACCCCAACCACTTAAACAAATTGACAGATGCCATTTATTTGTGCCAGCCGTTTTAATTATGTGGTAGATTGTTAGGTATTTCCAATTTATTACAAAATGTGTAATATTTCAAAAAACCTCAAGCCCACAATGTCTCTGTGATTGACATGAGAAGTTATTCATACACTTTCAAGGTCTCTCAAGCATTTATTCCGCAACACTTCAAAAGCTTCCAGAACACACTGAGTGGGTGCTTGATTAATGTCATTTACTGCTAACCATCCTTACTTCCTAATGTACGCACTGTAATGCACTCTAACTCTCTGCTGTCGTGGAGTTTAAAAGGCTTTCAAGTTGTTGTATTTGATTTCCACAGGATTTTTAATGTGCCTGCTTTCCAGTGGCAAGCCGCAAATGCTTGGGCCCCCGCTGCCTCGCATTAATGCAGCCTCTAAAGCTGTTGTGAGCCTGATTGAGCAGTCCATCTTACTTTTTTTTCTCCCTCCAACATCTCCCAGGCTTAACTAATGCAGGCAAGGAGAAATCAGACTTGTACAGATCATAGAATTATATGCAGCTGTATCTCAACCTCAATGTGATCGAAGTAGCAGTCACGCCGTTGACTGACTCGATGTGTGGACAGCATGGAGTGTAAAGAAAATAATAATTTGTAAGTGGTTCGGCTCCGACTGCCAGCGAGATCTGTCAAACTTTGAAGTTGGCAAAAGAAAAAAAAAAACTTTCTAAAATCAACAGCCTCTGTAATCTACAAACACAGCAGACTGAGAGTTGCTAGCAGGAGCCACTACTGAGGGGAGATCCGAAGCAACTTTTGAATTGTCAGTTAAGACACACAAACAGGAACATCCATACACTCCTACCCTCCCAATCCTTGCAAGATGTACACTCACTAACAGGGAAAAACGTCCCCCGCTCCCTGTCCCACTCCCCCAAAAATGTGTGTCTTCTCATGCAAACTGTAGCAGACAGACTTGTGGGGTTTGTTGTCAAGATATCACAAAGACAAAGAGCCAGCCCCCTCTTGGGATGTATGAGTTTGATCAAAGCAAAGCTCTTTTCCAAGTCAAGATCACTTTTCAACTTCTTAAGCTAATGAACAGTTTATACACCCTAATGAAGTCATCAGTGGCTAGTGAAAGTGACAGTGTTTTTGGTGTTGTTAAACAGCACATTCTCAGAATAACATTGTCAAAGCGCAAGGCAGCAGCGAGGAATGAAAAAGTGGGAAATGATTTCACACTTTATCTCCACTCCCATCTCAAGAACAAGCATGTCAAGGATAATCAATGTTCGCGTGTCTTTGGATCATTTAGTTCCCCCCGTATGCCAGTCGGTTTATGAGAAATGTCAGATGCAGAAATGTGCAAATGATCTGCCTCCCACATCCTCAGAGCTGTCGCCGTGCTCCCTACCACCCCCAGCAGTCCACTTGGCCATAATGTTAATGGGAGACAAAGCATAACTGCAGTTGTCCATTAATCTAAGGTTGATCACCATTCATTAGGGTGCATACAGGGAGCCCCATTGAAACGGTCTCCATGTTGTATTATAGCATATTACAGTGGCTTGATGGCTGGATTTACAAGAAAGCTGTGCTCATATTAATATGATAATTCTTATTCAGATCTGAACCATCAGCTGTACCAAAATGAACAGTTGTTGGAACCGTAATTATGGTGTGAAACACATTTTATTTTGCAATTCATCTATTTGAAGTTCTACGTATACGTAACAATAGCTTGTGATTACATCATGCAGTGCCCTGTTTAGAGAATTAACTGTTGAAGTTGAGCATCAGGTTGAATTCTTGTAAGCAAATCAACATGCTGACATGTGTTTAAAACATAAAACATAGATCTTTCTTTGGGGTAGCATAACTATACTAGCATGATAATGGTAAAGTAAAGCAGAAGTCTCAAAGGCCTGTACACACGGTACAAGAACAGAGATTTTTGTTCTCTCAGCTTGTGGTGGGGATGACCAAAATGTAGAGCCTTCTTTTTTATGTTCATGGAAAATTTGGTACTTCTTTTGTATGTATGTCTGGGGGGGTAGTTCTCATAATTTACAGGCATACGTACGTACTTTACCAAGATGTTGCTGACTGATTTTTGCTGTGGCAAAAATGGTGTTTTAAGAAGACTTTCATGGCCACAGATGTCAGCATGACAACTTTCCCCCACAAAATATATAATCCTTTTGGGTACAGGGACGGTGACGGAGAATTTATAGCTGGCAGGTTCTTTGAAGGGACGGCCCGACTCGTTAAAGCCCTCCAAGTGTGCAGGGACTAATTCTGCTGCAGAGTCCTTCAAAGGGGATAGTGTGATCTTGTGGACTTGCACATGTAAACTATACTATTAAGGGAAACATTTTGACTGCAAATGCAAAAAATATAACATTTCTTATGGTCATATTCTTGATGTAAGTGCCATGCGATGAGCTAAAGGTTCCCAGCTGTTAATCTATCTAATCTTTGGAAGGTCTTGGGCAAGAAGAGTTGGACATTGTGTGGCTCAGCTTCTTCGTGGCTTATCTCTTGGCTGGACAGTATTTTGCATCCAAAGGGCAAAAAGATTAGTTTGCTGTAGTGATAATTAGAATGTCACGATATTTCTCGTCAAAGTGAGGCTTGTCTGAGCACTGTACTTTAGTTTAAAATATAATAGACTTCATAGAATCTTCAGGAAATGCTGTAAAACATACAATGGCTCTAAAAAGTTCACATACATCTTTTAAATGCTGGGTTATGTTAAAGAAAATAAGACGAATGTAAGTAAATAAAAAAGGTTTTCTACCTTTAATACAACATATATCCTGTATGATTAAAACAGGGATATTACTAAAACTGGACACTTCTCCTATCCAGTGATGACAAGAAGGATAGTAACACTGAGCAAGCTGTAATGCCGGTTGTGTTCTAGTTGGGACAGTTTTCAGTTCCAAGAAGATGGGTTGCAAAACATTATTACTTTCTACCAGAGAAAACATCCAGGCTTGACTAAAATCTCCAAAAACCTTGTGTTAGAATGTGTCATGGTCTGACAAAAGGTTTTACACAAAAACAATACTCCACATCACTAAAAGAAATATGGTAGTGGCAGCATTTTGTTGTGGGTTTATTTGTCTTCCCTCCTTGTGAAGATGGATAAAAACATAAAAAGTTCAAAATACCAGTCAGTATAGACCCAAGACCTTTAGATGTTTTGCAGTATCACTATGAGTCCCAGCGTGCATCAGAGTCAACAGAATAGCTTCACCAACACAAAATGTAAGCTTTTGATTGGCCAGGCCTAATGCTGATGCAGGGACTTAAAAAGGCTAAACAACTTGATAAAGAAGGCTGGTTCTGTTCTTGGGACAACTGTGGAAAATCTGGAGATGATGATGCAAAGAAGGATTCTTCATAAAATCAAAAAAATTATGGACAACCCTGAGCATCCTCTTCATGAGACAGTCACACAACAACAGAGCATCTTCAGTCGGAGGCTTCTTCAGTTTCGCTGCAATACAGACCGCTACAGGAAATCCTTCCTGCCCACAGCCATCATTATCTACAACAATTCCTTAAAGAATTGATTATATGAGGTATACCAACACTTAATTTCCTTCTGGGATCAATAAAGTATTTTTGAATTTTGAATTGAATTGAATTGAATTGAAACCGAATCGAAAGGTGATTCAACAAAGTATTTGTTTAAGGTTGTGAAACCCAGTTATTGCAGCTGTTTTTGTTTTTTTTATATTTTTCCCCTGGCAGATTGATTTGCTCATCAGTTGAAAAGTTGAGAAAACACACCATGTATAAAGGATACCTGACAAAAACTAGCGGGATGTGTTCGCTTCTGAGGTCCAGTATATAATAAATTACCTATGCACAGGGTTATCACCTGGCTCCTGGCTCATCTATACTTGGCCAGATGTCCTTATTAATGTTGCTCTTGAGGGTGTGTCCGCATGTGGATTGGGTTGGAGGGAGGGGGGTATAAATGTGATCCTGCTTTTAAATCTGTGGGGGAGGGATGGGAATGTGGTTTATTAGGGGTCATTTTTAATCTGTAAAGTCCTTTGAGTTGCAATCTTTGTATGAAAAGCGGTTTATAAATAAAGTTTGATTGAGTATCAAAATTTTTAGTTAATACATTCTGACTGAACGACTATCAACTCTAAAGTGTAAGCAGTAATATTGAAGATCTCACAGTCAAGCATCCTGTGATGATAATGCATATATGAGGCCTGGAGAATCGTGGTTCAGTTTCACCTTTGCAGATTAGGAAAGTTAGACTTTTGTAAGAGTTGAGTCATGCACTGAGGATTAAATATGTAGTGATTCATTTCATATCTTTGAAAGTTGATAGATTGCACCCAGACCAAGGGACTCCTTATGCAGATCCTGTCACCTCTGTTAATGATTTCAAGTTAGTTTCAGTGTTGCAGTTTAACTTAAATTTATAAGAGCTAATCTGACCTTTTTATTAGCATATCAAAGCACAAGGGAATCTTATCCGAATATAAATATGCACATCAGCTGTTCTGATCTGACCTTGTGGGACATCTCGCCCCTACAATATGTTCAGCACATATGCTCCTTTGGCAAATCTCACGAGTATATATAATGTATTATGCAGAGCTCTTTGAAATACCTTAAACATCTCTGTCATTGTGAGTGAGAGCTGCACCGTCCTTTGGACAAACAGAGCTGTACTGTAAGGAAGATTCTTCACCATCTGCCAATCGCTTTCTTGTAATAAAAGTGGAGTTCACTCAAACAAAAGACGATGCGTGCTCTCCTCACTGCACTGACATAGCAAAAGAGTGGGAAGTCACAAATCACTTATGGCCGAGAGACAGGTTTACTGCGGCAGTAACTCTACCCCCACTCTCCACAGAAGCACACACACCGACGCTGCAGACCGATCACGGTGGCGTAGTTGCTAGGAAACACCTTGGGGCCAGCTCCCATAGTATCTGACCTGATTAGTTAATTGCAAAAAGTGAGTAAGTGGTGAAATTGCTCTAACTGTCGTCGACTGGTGCAGGCTGAAGCTTTCCAGTATTTTAGCAGGTGATTGATGATTAGAGCGGCCTCACTGGTTAGAGCGTTTGAGCGAATTAAGGCCAAGGAAGAGAAATCATGTACTGTGGTTTGCTAATATTAATATGCATCAGTGCTTCAAGTTGGCAGTGGCCATGATGAGGTGAAAAAGTCCATAAAAAGCCTAAAAGCATTAGCGATAAAACTGACATGGTAGAATTACTTTCAGCACATGTTAAAACTCAGATTGGATCAAATTTAAAAGCAAAGGGAGTGCAGCATTATCCACTGCACCCACATTAACTCATTCATTGATTTGATGGATTCTGGACACTGTAGAGGAGGTGATTCAACGTCTTTATTGGTAACAATTTAACTTTCCTGCCCACACATGACAGTGTGTTGTTTGCACAGGAGCTGATATACAGTTTAACATATGAGCAACGTAATTCCACTTACCAAAGAGCTCATAAATGACTGTAAATGTCACTTTCAGGGCGGGTGTGATTTTTTTATTTTTTATTTTTTTCCTCTTTGCTGTTCGCCAGACTCATCCTTCATCAGCGGTCCTCTAAAATATGGGCGGCAGAAGACTTTGACTTGTGCCAGAAGATGACCTTTTGCCTCAGAAAGGAGTCATTGGTAACCCAATTAAAAGCAAATGTCACGCTGGTAATTGCGCCTCACAATGTGAATCATCTACGTGGGGTAGCTCACGCTAAGCCCAGGGACAGAGTGATTTGTGACATTGAGGTTTCACCGTCTCATTGCTGCTCACTGTCCTTCTCTATGGTGACTGTTTTCTACATTCCATGTACAGTCTTTGATTGTTCACCCTTGATATACCTGAGTCTTGGCATATATTTGTAGCAGCTGCATGCATTTGCTCAAGCTCGCTTTACAGTGTATAAGAATATCTCTCTGGCCTTCTTTTAACCACCTCTTTGTTGGTTAATAACTAATAATTAGTTGTGTTGGGATCACAAGGGTGGCTGAAGCAGCAATAAAGAACGCTTTTAAGTTGAGATGCAAACAAAAATGTGAGCTGTAGCATTGCTTTATGTGCAATAAAAATGACTTGTCTAAATCTGAATATCTACACATTTTCCCTGTTTATAAACAAACTAGCGTTAGCACTGTGGCGCAGCTATCTGGTATAGGCAGTTAGCAAAGTCGGAGCTCTCAAGCCACAAAGAGCGTGAAACACACACTTTGTCTTGTCTTCACACGCACATACGCCACACATTCCTCCTGTAATTCTGCAGAAAACTAACAAACCCCATACTGAATGGACTACGAGTGATTTGTTCGCTGCACTGTCTGTTCAGAGCGCAGTCCAAGCCCCGCCTTCTGCAGGGCTGCTTCAGCCTTTATTGACAGCCTGATTGCAGGGGATGCGAAATTCTGTCTGCCTGAAATATTCCTCCTCCCTGTGCTGCGCTTACAGCAGCCAGAGTTTAAAATCAAGTTCTGTGATCACTAATGTTGTCATTCCAGTGATTGCTGTTGACTCTGTCCAACTGAAATATTCAGTCATTATGTGATGACTGTTTTCAGAAAATGTGATCATATTGGATATTTAATGTATTATTCAGTACTAACTTTCTGACACTTAAAAGTATAAAAACTACTAATTAAACAATAACATATGAATGTCCCCTGAAACGTAGAGGGTTATGAGGTGCGATTTATAAAGTTACACTGAAAATTGACAGCAGTAATTTGAGGTATTTAGTTTGTCAACTAAATTTGTAGCTCGCTCATTAAATATTTAGTCATAAATTGTGCCATTTATAAATGAATTAATATAATAGTGAAAATCCGACTTTAAATAAATGAACCCCCAACTGTTTATCTCTTATGAAAGGCTAAATTACTCAAATTATTGCTTTTAATTTTTGATTGTGTAAACTGCACCCCATAGAGGGTGACATTTTCTTATAGCTGTTGTCAAAAATGCCACCGTCATGACACTGAACAGAAAAGAGTTTTCTCTCTTTCTGTTGTAAAAGGAAAACCTTTTTCTACATTAATACACTGGATCTCCTTTGGTAACTCTCTCAATTAAGTTCCACCTACGTTACACATGTATTTACCAGTGATCATAATCAGTGATCTGATATATTTTAGGGGAATTTCAGATGACAGCAAATAAACATAAGCACATTTCTATAAAGTAAATATTCTTGTCACAATGAAGCCACATTTATTTCAAAAGCATGGCCACGTTTGTTGATGTCCAACAGAGGACAGAGTGTGGAGTAGAAGATGTGTTTTAATTAGAGGAAAGGTAAGACTTTAACATATTCTTAGATGGGGGTAGTTTTTTCCACATAGTTCATGTTTATAGGTTTATTTTGTGTTCTACTTTAGATTTCCCGAACTTCTTCCATTTCATGGACCCACAGAAAATGACTATCTTAGTGAGGAGTTTCTGGAGGACGACCTGATGGACATCCTTTGCTTCAAGAACCAACCACTTCTGACCTGGAAGCTTTCTGGGGAAACCTTTCATCAATGAAGAACAGAGTAGGATACATGGTTCTACGCACACACTGACACCATCAACTTGAAAACTATAACATATTTAGGAGAGTAATTACACCTTCTTGGTTCATTGCTTTTTAAGGTGACTGGTTTACTGAAGTTGCGATCGTAATTTTAGATGTTGCACGCTCAAATGAAGCAGAAAGAGCATTATCCATGGTTGGACTAAACAAGACTGAAAAAAAGAGCGCCTCCGCTCTGGATGGAACGCTGTCCTCAATCATGGCAGTAAAAATGGCAGACACTGAGCTACAGTTCTTCAGATGGAAGCCACCCGTCTCTGTCATCATGGCATCTAAGTGTTTCTACAAACACAAACAACAGGAAAACTGAAATTCACACACTGCACTCAAATGCACTCACAATCTGAATACTGCTGTTTAAAGGGCCCATTTGGGTCAAGTGTCTTTTTGTTTGACTACAGTATTTGAATTTTAAAAAAAATTTATTTTTTGTATTTGGCAAAATCTTTCCTTTATTAGATTAACCTGTTATCTTCCTTTCTATCGGTTATTTGTAGCACGGAGAATGTAAAATGAGACACTTTCTTAATACCAATTCTCCAACTCCAACGACACAGCTTCTAATTTATCGATTTTTTTATTTTTATATATATATATATATATATATATGTGTGTGTGTGTGTGTATGTATGTATATATGTGATTTATTTAGGGGGGGTTTCTATATATTTTTTTCAATATAATTTTAGTTGTAGTGTGTTGAATGGTGTTCAGGATTGGTGTACCTGAGGAAGTTGAAGTTTAATGTTGGCAATTATCGGCCGCTATGATAAAAGTTCTCCAGCATATTAATGATGCTATTCCAAACTAAAGGATGACTTCATCTGCTGAAGTAAGTGTAAACTATTATTGACTAATTAAGACTGGTCATCCGGCTGGTCGACAACACTCAAATATAATAAGAAATTAACTAAGCATTATTAACCCTCTATGGCATGACTTTTTATTTTTTGTGGAAAAAAATGTTTTGCTCCACCTTTTGAGATCTTGTGGGTCCCTGATGACATATCAAAATAAAATGACACCCCGACCCCCCCAAACCAGAAATCAATACGTTGCCTCAAGTCAACAATGTGCAACAAGTGTAGTAAAACGTCAAGGTTTTCTATGTTAAGTTTTGTAATGAAAATGGAACAAAAAAAGGGAAATTTTGCTAGATGTATATCAACAATGTTTATTTTGTGCCATCAAGTTCATTTCCATACATATCAGTTATTTAAAAAATCTAAATTGATACTGTTTACATGTATATCCGTGTATCTTTAACTGTTTTAGTTTGTCTGAATGTTATTTATTTTCATTTTTTTCAAGAACAATTGGTAACAATTATTCTGTGTGGAACTGAAGGAAACAGTTGCTGGTGGCTGTAAAACACAGATGAATATTGCATTTCCTGCACATAACTTTAGGTGTACCATTGCACCCTGGAAGCTTGGATCTGTCTTTTTTTCGGTCATCATCGGCCAATGTGCTGTGGCATCCAAGCGCACATCATTGACAGGGATTGGTGCTGTATGTCCTCTTTTCTTCTTTGCCTCAAACTCCATGGAAACCGTGGAACTGTTCTAGGTTTTTTCCGCTTTTGCAGAGGCCTTCAGCTAAGTAAGACTTGAACACGTAGAGTCTCATCTTTTCATTTGCCCTCATGTCACAGCTCACGCAATCTCTCCTGTAAAGCAGCCATGCCATCACTATGGTCATGTCCAGCATGTGGAACATGACCCTATGGTACCACTTCTTGGACCTAATTCTGCACCTGTACAGAGCGATCAGGGAATCAAGTAAATCCACCCCACCCATATTTCTATTGTACTCTTCGACTATAGCATGGCGTTTCACTTGGACACCTTTTTCGTGCAGTCCCATCGGTTGAACAGTCAACAGTACTATCCTCGCTGTCTGAAGGAATGGGCCTAACTGTAACTTTATGCTCAATCCTCCCATAAAAAGTTATCGTATCCATTTCCTGTAAGTTTATACAAGTTTTTATTACATGCATAGTTTTTCTTCACTATTGTCACAATCACTCAATGATCAATCATGGTACTAAAACTCCAGTTGTTCTCAACTCCGGTGGAGTCCATTTCTACCTGTTCTACACCTTATTGATATATTTATAATATTCTGCCACTGTTTCATAAGAATTGAAATATTTGAGTCAGTATTTTGTAGCAGGGAGGACTCAAACATGCATGTGGTCCCAAAGACCAGAGTTGAGAAGCAATGGTTTATCATTATTGCCTTTAGCAAAGTGACATAACTGTACAATGTTGCCCTTAGGCAACGTACAAAAAAGATCTGTTTTAGAAAATAAATGAAAACAAATTTTGTATTATAACAACTAAATATGGTTATTTATATGTTCATGTACATGCATACATTTTTGTTTATTAAATTATTTCATATAAAATAAGAAAAAAAAATGTTTTATCTTGTCTCTTGTGGGTGCAGCGCACCATGCAGCTTTGCTTGCTGAAAGACTTGACCCACCCCCTAGACAAAGGCCAAGCCCACTTCTACTCATGATTTGATTGGACAGATACATATCATGTCACATTGTATTTCTTTTAAAATGAAATAAAGTTTAAAGGGCCACTGTAATGTCCAAAAAAGTGGTGCGTGGGCAACGCCATGCCATAGAGGGTTAAGTATGTTTGTCAGCTTTGACTCTTTCATTTTTTTGATTTGAGCAAGAGTAGTAGGATCAAGGGTGTGGAATTTCTTTGTTGTAAGGACAGGGTATTTTACTGTTTTGTGATGTCACAGTCTAATTTTATTAATTTTTCCATGTATAAGGATAAATGAATGTAAAGAAATTGAATAGTCTAAGTACTGTAACACTTGATGTAAACTTTCCATTCCCATCTTCTCATGTGGCATCTCTCACACGTGCCCACACTGCTTTTCGTTGGTTGTGTCTTGTCGTTTCGGCCCTTCATGCACATAGGGAACAAATATTGTTAAATGTCTGATAGACTTGTAAAACAGTTTAGTTAAAACATACAGTGTTAGGGATGCACTTCCCCTATAGACTTTTTCTGCAAGCAAGTTGTTGAATAAAGACAGATTTCTATCTGCAGGACTATCTACTGTTTAAAATAGGAACTGCAGCACCTCAACTGCACCTCAAGTGAAGCCAATAGGATGTTTATCGTGGTGAAATTATCTCGATACAACTGATACTCAAACGTGGAACAGTGACTTTGGTGGTCAGACAATTATTAAATGAATTATTCAGAAAAGTATTGTCAGTTTTATAGGGTAGCATGGGTAGAGGTGGGTAGTTAGTTGCATTTACTTGAGTAACTTTATGGATAAAAAATATATTCAAGAGTAGTTTTACTATACTGTACTTTTTACTTTAACTTAAGTAATTTCATTTTGAATAAAAACGCCACTCTTACTTGAGTAAAATTACGGATGTTCTACCCACTGTGAGTAACCTCACTGAATGAAAAAAGAGCATGTTTCAACCAAAGGTACACCGACACAAACGCACATGCACAGTCTATCAAGGGAGACCACCTGTTTCTACAGAAGCTTTGTTTCCGTGTGTTGAGCTTGTTGTTGCATTTTAAGGTCAAGAAAATATCCAGTAACACTATAAATTCTCACTGGAAGTACTTTTGACCTTTTTTTAAAGATATATATTTACATTATCTAATGGAAGTATTGTAATTATATTGAAAAAAATAACTTTGTATAGTAATGTGTCATTTTGTAACTGTTGCTTATTTGTTTACATTTTTCTTTCATTTCTAGTCTTTATAATACCAGAATTTCCCCATAAGGTTATATTTTTGTCTATCCAATGATATCATACTCTGATTGGGTAATTTTTTGGGTGGGTACTGTTAGCAGCAAACATTTTCTTTTATCAAAATCAGAAAGCAAAACACTTGCTCCCAAAAGCTGACCTTGAGGCGCCAATAGATATCAGAGAACAAAAACAGCAAGTCATGATGACTTCACAGGACCGAACAGATAAACAACCATCAGAGATTAAGTCTTCATCTTCCTGTGACTCAGCCACATCAAATGAGTCTCCATTTAGAAACTTTACAGACAGACTGAACGAGCAAATCAAATTTGGGACACAATTAACACCCAAACTTAGACTACACCAAACGCCTGGGACTAGTGTCAATAAGTCTGGGAGCTTCCCCCCACTGATTATTAGATGAAAATAACGAAACAGCTACATTAATAGAATCTACTCCTCCAAATTACAATTCCTTAAGCGAGAACAGAAAACACAGACGAGGTGGAGGTATAGCCACCATTTTTCACAACTCAATGAACTTTAAAAAGGTAACTCTTGGCACGTTTGATTCTTTTGAATACCTAGCCACTCAGATAAATGAGCCTAACAAAGCTTTATTTCTAAGTTTATATAAACCACCAAAACTTAACTCTAACTTCTTTTAATGATTTCAATGACCTTCTTTCTGTAATATGTATCGACTATGACGATTGTGGGGGACTTTTAACATCCATACTGACAACCCCCAAGATAGACAAGCAAAAACATTAGATGATACTCTCCACAACTACAGCCTGACCCAGCATGTCAAACAACCAACACACAATAAAGGACACACTCTGGACTTAATTATCAGCAAAGGTTTAAATATTTCCAACATCTCTGTAAATAATATTGCGTTATCTGACCATTTCTGTATTTTCTTTGAAAGTACTATCTCTGCTAAATTATCCAGCCACAGTAAGACCACTATTAAAAAGCGTTTTCTAGGGGACAGTTCAGTAGAAACCTTTAAACGTATTTACCCTTCCACCACATCCCCCTCATCTCCCAACTTAAACTCAGTAAATAAGTTGGTAGATATTTTCTTGCGAAAATCTCAGACATCATGGATTCCATTGCTCCAACTAAAGTCTCCGTGGACAAGTAATCCACTGGTACGTAGTGAAAAAAGAGAGTGTCGACGAGCCGAGAGAAAATGGCGGAAAACTCGACTCCAGGTTCACTGTGAGATCTACAAAGAGAGACTGAAGAGATATCAGCTAACTATAAAAGATGCTAGGGAATCGTTCTTTTCTGAAATCATCAACAGAAACATTAATAATGCACGGACCCTATTTGCAACAGTGGAAAGACTAACTAATCCTTTAGTGACAGTAGCCCCTGAACTAAACTTTACAAGGGCCTGCAATGAAGTTGCCAGCTTTTTCACTGAAAATATTCTAACAATTAGACGGTCAATCTGTACCTCAATATCGAACCCACAACCAGTGCCATCCCCAATCAACAACAATGTAGAGAAAATGTCTGAATTCCACGAATTAAACCAGAACAGCCTTGAAAAAAATCATTATCCAATTAAGCTCCTCCTCTTGCTGTCTTGATATCCTACCCACAGCTTTTCTAAAGAAAGTTCTTCCTGTTATTGGGTTTGATCTTGTTCAAATAGTGAACTCATCCCTGCTATCAGGTGTCTTCCCTCAGGCTTTAAAAACAGCAGTTATTAAACCACTGCTAAAGAAGAAAAATCTGGACAACACGTTAATGCAGAACTACAGGCCAATCTCTAATCTTCCATTCATCAGTAAGATTATTGAAAAAGCTGTGTTTCAGCATTTAAATGGCTTCATAACAATGACAAACCGTTTTGATGTTTTTCAGTCTGGTTTCCGCGCTCACCACAGCACCGAGACTGCCCTCGTCAAAGTATTCAATGACATCCGCATAAATACAGACTGTGGAAGAACCACATTGCTGGTTCTGTTGGACCTCAGTGCAGCATTTGACACTGTTGATCATGATATTTTATTGGAACGACTGGAGAGCTGGGTCGGACTCTCTGGTACACTACTTGGCTGGTTCAGATCTTACCTAAAGAACAGGGACTTCTATGTTTTTCAATAGGAAACTTTTCATCAGAACGAACAAAAATCACATGTGGGGTGCCCCAGGGCTCAATCCTGGGGCCCCTCTTATTTAATATCTACATGCTCCCACTAGGCAAGATTATAGCAACCAATAACATTAGCCACCATAACTACGCGGATGACACTCAGCTCTACATTACAATGTCACCAGGTGACTCTGAACCCATTCAAACCCTAAATCAATGCATTAACCAAATAAATGGATGGATGTGCCATAACTTTCTCCAGCTGAATAGAAACAAAACTGAAGTGATTATTTTTGGACCCAAGGAGGAACAATCAAGAGTCAGCACACAGCTTCAGTAATACAGCTAGAAACTACTGATCAGGTTTGAAACCTAGGTGTAATAATGGACTCAGACCTGAACCTCCAGGGTCACATAAAGGCAATAACAAGGTCAGCCTTCTATCACCTAAAGAACATCTCTAGGATTAAAGGACTGAAGTTGCAACACGACCTAGAAAAACTCATCCATGCGTTTATCTTTAGTCGGATTGATTACTGCAACAGCATCTTCACAGGTCTGCCTAAAAAGTCAATCAGACAGCTGCAGCTGATCCAGAACGCTGCCGCTCACGTCCTCACTAGAACCAGGAAAGTAGAGCACATCACCCCAGTTCTAAAGTCCTTACACTGGCTCCCTGTAGCTCAGAGAATAGACTTCAAAATACTCCTACTAGTTTATAAATCTTTACATGGCTTAGCACCAAAATATGTTGAAGACCTGTTGTCACGGTACCAACCACCAAGACCACTCAGGTCCTCCAACTCTAGCCTACTAAACATCCCTAGACTCCGAACTAAACATGGAGAAGCAGCTTTCAGTTTCTATGCTCCCCTTATCTGGAACAGACTTCCTGATGAGTGTAGAGCTGCTGAAACTCTGAACTGCTTTAAATCGAGACTAAAAACCCATCTGTTTAGAATTGCCTTCGAGTAAATGCTTGATGTCATATGTATGAAATGTGTTCATGCTCTCTTGCTTTTTTTGATCTTTCTCTTGCTTTATTGTGTAACATGTGTAATGTGTGTTTTTTTATGTTTTTTTTAAATCACCAAATCATGTAAAGCACCTTGAATTACCCTGCTGCTGAAAGTGTGTTATGCAAATAAAATTACCTTGCCTTGCCTTGCCTTTTTAAGTAAAATTGAGTACAATTTCTGGGTACTCTACCCACTTCTGAGCATGGGACCAAATTTGGTCAATATTGGGTTATTGCTGCAAAGTTTGATTCTGTAGCAGTAGTGCATACTGTTTGAGTGGTATTCATAACGTGTGAGAGCTGTAGTGTTTGTGCATTAAAAACTTTCGGCATGTGCAATGTGGTGATCAAATTGTGTATGGTACAGCAACAAATATGAAGCATGGTGATAACGGAGAAATATCTTCCTTGGACGTTAGGTCATCTTAAGCCACTGTAATGAAAGGCACATACACAATAGTGTGACTGGTGTATGAATACTATAAATTTGACTTGACTATGAAAATAGCATGACAGGCTAACCGTTAATCTGTATTGATGATAAAGTTGTGATGTACTTCCTATTAGGGGTTTTCCGTGCGACAAAAAAACTGTCTGTGCAATAAACTATTTTTCATACGTAGCACTCCTGTGACAGCTTTGCAAGCTGATTGTTTTTTACTGTAAGGAAGATGCAACCACAGCAGATGTAGTTTGTATTGCTACATGTTGGTGCTACATAGTGACTGTAGTATATTGTGATAACCAAGACTTCTATATCAATGTAATTAGCCTTATATTCTACAACAATTCCTGTGGGTTTCTTGCCAGTCCACCTTTAGACAGCATATACGCATGGTTAGAGAATCCAATGGAGTTTGGAAGCGGGATTTTCAGCAGTGCATTCATCTCAAAACAACTTGAGCGTTCTGATACCGGAAGATGATTACCGTCGTGGGAGAAATTAAATCCAGTCTGGTGGAAGATACTGTATCCGATGAGCTCGCTATATTTCGGTCATAACTTACAGCAATAAAGTTGCTTCCAACAAGGAGTGTGATTTGTTTATGTGCACATGATTCAAAATGGAAAATCTACAAAGAAACTAGTTGGGCACCCAGAGCTTAGTCACATCCATGCAGCTGCAGCTGGTGAGTAACATTAATTATTACAGCAGATGTTAGACTGTATAACCATTACTGCTCCCAACAAACTAAATAAGTGTTAACATGCTCGCTGTTATTTGTCTTCTCATTTCAAATAACATTTCTGACGTTATTCAATTCAATTCAAAAATGCTTTATTAACCCTAAAGAAAAATTATGTCTTGTGGCTTATACTATTCAAATTTCTTCAAAAAGTTGTTGTAAACGCTGATGGCTGTGGGCAGGAAGGATCTCGTGTAACAGTCTGTGTTACAGCTGTGCCGACAAAGCCTCTGACTGAAGACACTCTGTTGTTGTATGATAGTCTCACAAAGAGGATGCTCAGGGCTGTCCATTATTACACATCTGTTGTTTGCACCATTTTTGTTTTTAAATTATTCTGCTCAGTTGCAGATTTCCTGAACCGGACTATGCTATTTTTAATAGCTTCACAGTATTTTAGTGTTGTAATTTTGCCCTTACTATATACTGTTATTCCTAGTTTTTTATTTTTTTTTTTTTTTTATGTTTTTATCTTTGTGTGAATCTATCACTATAGCACTTGAATTTCCCCAGTGTGGGACAATTAAGGTAATCTCTATTCTATTATATGTATTGCATTATGACCTTAATTGCTTACATTTTTTAATGCATATGCACACACCTATGTATTAAACACATCCACACCAATATAAATAAAGCTAATATGTTAGCATTTTCACTGAACTAAACTAAACTAAAATATTTCATTTTATTTTGCATTAATTGTATGCATTTCCATCGTTTGTCTGTGTGTTTAAGTAATGAGATGCACTACAGTTGTTTAGAGATTGGTTAGAGATTGTAAAAGACATTTTGTGTTGGTGCTACAACTTTTTTTGTCTGTGCTACAAAACCAGCAACCTCTGTAGCACCAGTGCTGTAAGCTAAAGAAGTTAACGTACAGCGCTGCTATACCTGCTAAACAAAAGACTCATGTCTTTGTTTTTGGATTAATCTAGACTACCTTTAATTAGCGGTAGTTCAAAATCTAAAAGATTTAGAAGTGATAAAAAAAAGTGTCATCTTTTTTTTCCTTTTTTTGTAGTGTCATCCTGAGGATGTCATACTCATACAATGTTTATAACAGATAGAATGTGTTTATTCCTACTGGTGTGCTCAGGTCATTATGTATGCATATAACAATACCTAAACTGTTCAAACCTGAACTGGATAATTTATTTTCAAAATAGATTATTTAAAAAACACTTATTATTATTATTATTATTATTATTATATATTATATATTATATTTTGTCATTTGGTCCCCTTTAGAAACAGACAAGGAAAAAAATCACAGCATATGGATGAGTCACAATAGACTGGATTATTGTACCATGATTAGTAGACAGTTTGTGGTTTTTTAACCATACTGTATTTGAAAACCTTTAAAAAGAGGACTTTTAGTTTTCCCCACAATATTGCTAAAATCTTGTCTTGTTTTCATATACCCTTATATTGAGTAACGCCCCACCTCGTGAGGCATATGTATTGTTAATTCGTAATTAATCATAACACCCGTCATCATCTAATTTTGAAGCAGAACAGCTCTGATTAGATACTTTTTTACAGTCTCCACATCTGATTCTTCCAAAATTATGCTTAAATATGAAAGAGCATTGAATCTTGCACATTTCCAACTACATTTAATAACAAAGCTAATATTTGAAATGAATGGGTTGGAGCAGTTGTTATGGCCAACACACTGAAACAGCTCGCACCACATTTACTCCATAATAATGCCACATAGTTATTAGAATGTGTCGAGCATTGAAAATGAAAAAGGAAATGACTTCTTTCCTCTGGCAAATGTATTGGAGGGATGTTTCGCACAATGTACATTAAGTTAAGCTGTACCTATAATAGCAGACAGTATAATCTTGTTCTTGTTATGCTTCTCAGAGCTAAATGCAAATGTTAAAACAGATTCGGGCACAGATGGCTGCTTGCCTCTGTCCTACAGCACAGCAGATGGGAGGTATCAGCTTCACAGCCTCATATTCATTTTGCTCTCCATTCCAGTTGTAAATTGAACTTGAAGGATTTTCTTTTTTCCACTGTCTTCCTCTCCCTGACACATTTGTAAAACCTTCCATTTCTTTTTTTAGCTGGGGTAGCACACATCCTGCTCTCTAATATTTTTACTATAATTACTTGAGAAACACACAGCCCTCCAATACTGCATCCTCACTTGATATTTTATTGTCTCATAATTGCAAAGTGATAAAAACTAAAAATGAATAGTGAGAGACTTTAAAGGTTTGGTTTGTGCTGAGTCACAGTTGTTGTTTAGGTTTGCGAATTGATTGAATTCAGACCAAAGATAACAGATTGCTTTTCATAAAAAATGTTCACACCAACAAGGCAATAGCTAAAAGCTAAAAACTTGACATACAGTAGACGATTAACTAATAGGCCAATGTCTGGACTTTGCTGGACGTTTTTCAAGCATTTAAGCATTTTTTTTTTTTTTTACGTGTCCTGTTTGGCAGTGTGGAGCTCAGAATTGGTGTCTGAGTACCAAGTAGAAGCCCAACAGATTTACTTTCACAAGCGGAGCAGTACAGCTTTTGCTATAGTCCTCCACTTGATATATGTGTGAAAAATCTTTATTATGAATTGTTGGGGTTTTTATTTCCTGATGTTATGGACACGGAGATGGAAAATTAAGGAGAAGAAAGAAAGAAGATGAAGAAGAGAGGTAGGAAACAAAAAGTCAAGAGAGAGGGTGAGTTGAAAATACAAGAGAGGAAGAGGAACAAAGAAAACACAGGAAGACATTGAAGTCTGCCTCCATACCCACAGGACGGCAGAGAGAGGGGGAAAAACAAAACAAAACACGAAAAAGGAACATCGACAAAACAAACCAAAGATTGTGAACTAAGAATTGCACAACCACATCACACAAAAATAGATATAAAAATCCAACAACAATGTCACAGAAAAACTCATGGTACCGATTAATCAAGCTCTAGTAATGATAACCTCAGCCCAAGAATATATCCTTAAACACCAGAGACCCCACATCTATGTGTGTGTGTGTGTAAGCATACTGGTGCATATAAGGTTTCTCCATAAGAAGTTTCTCCATAAGAGTAATCTATTATTAAAGGTAAATTTAGGCTCAATACAGCTGAATTTCAAATTCCAGCAAGAGTTTTAAATTTTCTTATTCTCAACCCCCCCAAATTGCTGTCTAAAATATACAAAACTTTATCTACATTAGATGAATCAATAGCCATCCCTATTTCAAAATGGGAGGTGGATTTATCAGCCAGCTTTGACCAAAACATCTGGTCTCAGATATGTTTAAGAACCTTTAAAAAAACAAAAAATCCTCATTTGCAATTAATACAATACAAAATCTTTCATAGAGTACACTATACAGGTAAACGAATGTTTAGGATGGGTTTTACATCGTCTAATACCTGCTTACAATGCACAAGCAATATACCAGATACTTATGTTTATGCGCTTTGGTTCTGTCCACCTGTTAAGAAATTTTGGTGCCAGATATGTGAGGACTTATCAAAGTGTCTGAAATGTAACATCCCACCATCTCCCTCAGTTTGCCTGTTACGGAATTTAAATGATGTCACCATGGACACAAAGTCAGTTCTAATGGTTCCCATTGCCTTATGCATCGCTAAGAAAACTATCCTCCTGAACTGGAAAAATAAAAAAGCTCTTAATATTAATCAGTATAGAAATCTCTTGTTGGACCATATTGGTCTTGAGACGGCCTCTGGCTCCATATCTGATCAATCTCTCTGGGCTCCTTTGATCGGCTCCATCACCTAGTAGGGGTGGGGGGCACTTGGTTTTGTCGTTTGGGATACTGTTGCTGATGTGGGGGTTTTGGGGTTCGAGGCGTCTGGCTGGGACCCCTGGGAGTGGGATCACTGGGTAGGGTCTGGGGTGGGCCTGGGGATTCGGGGCTCTGGGGCGCCACGCCCCATAGCTGTGGTCCTGGCTGGGGGTCAGCCGGCGTGGGGTCTCTGTTGCCTGTGGGGGTTGGGGCCGGCCGGCGGCCGGCATGTGCAGCCGCCTCTCTCTTTTTCTCTGGGCCGATTGTCATCGCCGGTCCCTGTATTGCGTCTCGCCTTGTTTGCTGGTTGGGGTGCCTGGCTGCTGGTCGCGGCGGCTGGGTGGCATTTCTGGGCCGGATCAGTCCTTTTTCGCACTGGACTTGGCTCCTGGGTCTTGGTCTTTGTGCGGGGCGCTGGGGTCGGGCATTTGGCCGGGTTCGGTCGGACTTGCGGGTGGACTGGCCGGATGGTGGGCGTAGAGGGCAGGTGGGTGGGTGGGGCGCTGGGTTTGGTCTCCTGCCGGGCCGTTGAGCAGCAGTGGTCGCTCCACAAGGAATGGCTCATCGGTTTGCTCCTGGTCTGAGCAGGTACGTCGCCGTGGTTCGGGCTGCGGGGGCCTCCGGTGTGCGGGTGGCGCTGGGGGCCTCCTTTGCTGGCGGGGAGGCTGTTGCTGTGTAGCGACAGGTGCTCTCCCCCTACAAGGGCACTTGGACGGGGGGGAGGGGTGTGCGGAAGGGGGGGGCGAACTCAACCTGGGTGTCTAGTGTCTTTTGTGTTTTGAGAGTAGAGAGAATGTCACGGTGGGTTTAGTTCCCCTTCTGGGATGGGGCTGGGGGGACACCCTTGGGGTCCAAGGGGCTTTGTGGTGCTGTGGCCGTGGGCCCCGGGTCGAACGTGCCATGGCCTCCCTCCCCTGGTGGATCCCGGTGAACAGCGGTGCCTATTGGCAACACGACCTAGAAAAACTCATCCATGCGTTTATCTTTAGTCGGATTGATTACTGCGACAGCATCTTCACAGGTCTGCCTAAAAAGTCAATCAGACAGCTGCAGCTGATCCAGAACGCTGCCGCTCGCATCCTCACTGGAACCAGGAAAGTAGAGCACATCACCCCAGTTCTAAAGTCCTTACACTGGCTCCCTGTAGCTCAGAGAATAGACTTTAAAATACTTTTACTAGTTTATAAATCATTACATGGCTTAGCACCAAAATATGTTGAAGACCTGTTGTCATGGTACCAACCACCAAGACCACTCAGGTCCTCCAACTCTAGCCTACTAAACATCCCTAGACTCAGAACTAAACATGGAGAAGCAGCTTTCAGTTTCTATGGTCCCCTTATCTGGAACGGACTTCCTGACGAGTGTAGAGCTGCTGAAACTCTGAACTGCTTTAAATCGAGACTAAAAACCCATCTGTTTAGAATTGCCTTTGAGTAAATGCTTGATGTTATATGTATGAAATGTGTTCATGCTCTCTTGCTTTTTTTTTATTTTTCTCTTGCTTTATTGTGTATCATGTGTAATGTGTGTTTCTTTTATGTGTTTCTTTTAAATCACCAAATCATGTAAAGCACCTTGAATTACCCTGCTGTTGAAAGTGTGCTATACAAATAAAATTGCCTTGCCTTGCCTTGCCAATTGGGGTCAGTGGGGGAGCTGGCTCCCTGGGAAGACATTTTGTCTCCCAGTCCTTCCCTCCCCATCCCTGGACACCTCTGTCCACCCGCTCCATCACTTTACCACTCATTTAGGGTCTTGGGGCATGGGCACATCACTGGGGTGCGAGGAGGGGCTTCCCTCCTTGCTATCCCGTGGTGTCCTGGGTCCCAATTTTAATATACAACTTAGACACTCCCACTTATAACATTCTCACGCGACACATATGTAGGGACTTTGGGGTGGGCACACTTTTCGGCATCCAGAGGGAGAGCGGTTCAATCAGCTTCACCTCTGGTGCCGGTGCCCACTGTTAAACCACATATAGACACTGAGGGCTCGGGGTGGGGGTTGGGGGATGTGTGGCTGCCTTCCCCACATCCCACCCCTCTGTTTTAAATGCACATTATAACAACACACATCAACACCATACTCGAGCGGGAGGATGGAGGCTAGGGGTCTTTTCACACCCCTGTTCGCTATGGGCCATCAGGGGTTGGGGTCCGGAGGAGGAACAGGCGGTCTGGTCGGGGTCCTGGGCTGTCGGGCTGCTTTGCCACTGTGGGGCCCTTGGCGGTCTGCTTGTCTCCGTCCAAGAAGGTAGGGGGTCCATCTCCCGGGTCCGGGGGCTGGTGGCTCTACTGGGGCATCGGTACCTGGACCTGGGAGCATAAAGTGTGTATGAGGTGTGTGAGTGAGGGTACAGCGTCATTCTTTTGGGTGTCTTGGTGAGTCAGTGAGAATTTATGTGTTTAAGAGGGAGGGAACGTTTGACTGTGTCTGTATGTCTTTGTCTACCTGTCAGGTTGGATCTTGGTCTGCCCCCTCGCCTGGCGCACCTCAGGCCTTACAATTAATGCGGGGCCTATTTCCCCTCCGTCACTCCCCGCCGATGACTGGGGCCCCTGCCTGCCGGTGCATCGGTGGTCAATCCAGTTCGGACGTAGTGCGTGCCTGGCCGGGCCTGGGGGGGCCGGTGTGTCGATCGGCCGATGCGCTGGGCCGATATCTTCCTTCGGTTGGTTGGGGCACCTCTTTTAGGGGTGCCAGGTTTGGGATTGTTGGGTGGTGCCTGCTCGGCGGGATGCGGATCCGGCGTCTCGGCTCGTTCGATCACCTGTTCTGTGCGCACCGTGCGTGGTGGGTTCATTGGCGGGTTGGACCGGCCCTGGCCCTCGTTGGATGCCTGGTCTCGGCGCTCTGCGTTGCGCGGGATCAGGACCCGGGAGCTGGTACAACTTGGTGTCCAGATGCTGGCTGAGCCCGGCCTGGGGATGCTGTCTGTCCCCTGCGGATATCGGTGGGGCGCCCCGACGTAGGGCAGGGGTGGGGCGCTGGGATGTTGGCGGTGGGGATTGGCCTAGGGTGGTGGCGGCGCCTGGCGTCCAGCCGCGGCCCCTGCAGTGCCGGGGGCCCCTCGTCGGCTGGTCCCTTGTCGGGTCCCTGCTGGGGGGTGGGGTGCCCCTGGGTTCCCGGCTCTCCCGGTCCATTGATGGCTGGGCCCGTGGGCTCGCCCCCGGGCCCCTGCATAGTAGCCGCTGGACGTTCCCCTGAGGTTCTCCTTTGCTCCACTCCTGGGGCTCTGGGGGTCCTTTGGACGTCTTTGCTGCGATCTCCTTCATGTCTGCATCGATTCCTGGGAGACGGATTGATGCCTGCTCACACAAACTTTCATTTAAGCATTTAAACGACCTAATGTAGACAGTGCCTGAGACAAAACGATACACATTATTACACAAAACAAGACCAGATTTTAGCAACATTTTGAGGAAACCTAAATATTTCTTAGGTCTCACAGACCACAAATGACTGGTTTCACATTTCACTCAAGGTTTGACCTGTCCATATACCCTACTGATCTGTGTCTACCTGTCTCATTCTAAATTTATTCTAATGCCAAAAAAGCAATAAAATTCAGTGTAGAATCATCCAGTTCAGGTTTTACCCGCCTGAACCCAAATATTTTACTGAAAATAATCAAATATATTCTTAACTTATTTTTAACAATTCTAAAACCAATGGAAGTTTAAGTAGAACCATTCAATAATGATGTCCTCATCTCAATTAATGACCTGCAGCAAAAGCCAACAACAGTATTGGGTATGCCTCAACTAAAAAATGTCAGTCTCAATAACGTGTCATGTGCCCTTTAGCATTAATTATTGCTTGACAACGGCGTCTCATGCTGTTCACAAGTTGACCTATTGTCTGCTGAGCCATGGCATCCCACTCTTCATTGGGATTCTGTGGTACAGTTGCTAGTCCTTAAATTGTGGATTCAGGTCTGGAGAAAGTGCAGGCCATTCCATTCGAGGTACCCCACTCTCCAGCAGCCTTTCGCTAATGATGGAACCGCGATGATCTGCAGCTCATCCATGAGGATGAAATTTGGCACTACATTTTTTTTCATTTGTGTCTTCCCCAAGGACAGAACAACTGAGCCACCGTTGCCGCAATGGTTTTGAATGGCACGTGGGTGCCTCTCACCTCCTTTAAATGTACCAGGAGTTGAGTAGCATTCATCATTCTGTTCCAAAAGGCACTGTTCACAATGAAGCAGTCAGTGTGGGATGTGGCTAAAGTACGTCCACTTGTATGCCTTTCTGTGACTCTTCCAGTCTCTCTGTATCTCTGTTGCAACCTGCTGATGATGTAAGCTCTGTGGCCACTTCCATCTGAGAACATCCAGTTTGAAGCCTCGCAATTGTGAGATACTGTTAATCAGTTGTTAGATGTTGTTTTAGTCACATGATATCAAAATGTGAACAGGATAGCGAGGAAGACCAATTCTGACTGAACCAGTAAATTTGTTGGTCAATTCAGGGATCAAACGCCTGTTGTTAATTTTTCCATTAGGCTTCTTGTTAAAGAACAGCAAGTTGTGAAAAAGGTATTCAAACACTGAACAGTTGGACATGTGCATTCAAAAGTTTAGAGAAGGTTGCATTATAACATGTGACTGGTACCAATTCTAACTAGTAAGTAAGACTAGTAAGTAGAAGTAAGTTGGGTGGAGGGCGGTATAACTGTGACCATGCTTTTAAACCTGTGGGGGAGGGAAGGGAAGGTGGTTTTATGTGGGGTCATTTTAATCTGTAAAGCACTTTGTGATGCAACTTCTTGAATGAAAAGCGCTTTATAAATAAAGTTTGATTTTGATTTGATCAACGTAGACCAAGCTACATACTTTGGAACAATGCCATCATAAAGCTTTTCTTTTATCATGGGTGTAACAGAGGCAGGGCATGCGTGGAACATGTCTCCCGCACTTTCCATATCGGTGCCCTCTGTTCCCCCACACTTTTTCTCAGCCATTACAGCCATTTAATCAGTCAGTATGCAGAAACGTATTTTTCCGAACCGTCTTTATACGCACCCAAAGCAGTACACATGCTACAGGCAGGGGTGAATCACAGACAGGTGCTGCTGAGCAGAGCAGCATGTTAAGCAAACCACCCAGATTCAGCAAATGGCAAAAAACTGTTGGCAGTTTTTTTAACCAAACAAAGTGTAAGTTGAGTTTTGTTGTTGCATGCAGATAATCTTTGCTAAATAATGAATAGTTAATATCCATATATCACATTAAGCTAGTTAACAATACTAATGTAGCCTATTTTACATCCCTTACTAGTCCGTTCATGCTAGGAATAAACCCAACCCTCTTTCATTCCTGTGCAGAACTTGTGCTTACTATTGCTTTCCTTATATTTAAAATAACTATTTATTGTCAATACAGACAGATCAGGGTAAGGGAGGCTCTGGACAGGTGAAAAGAGAATTGGCTGAGAAAAGATATCTATGGCACAAAAAGGACTTTGAGGCTAATTTCCACAGTAATTTCACTGCTATTCATCCTAATTCTATTTCAAAAATTTTCTTTCCACATTTTCTTTATTGCCTGAGTATGAAGATCAGAGTCAGGGAAGAGACATAATTCCAGAGGTCAGCAGCAGGGAAGATGATGCAGGGTCTTCACAGGAAAGGAGAGATTAGAACTTGCTGAGAGAAAGGGATCAGGAATCAGGACAGGGTTATAACTGATATTTCAGAATTACTCTCATTTCCACTCCAGAATATTTTGTTTGTATTTTTATAGGCAACCCAAGATTGATGTCAATCAGTTTGATAACCTTATTGTGTTATTTATTGGGATTTGTTGATTCAGACAAGCCACTGGACAAACTTGAACCTTCTTTCTTTAACCTGTAGTTGTTAAAACTTTCCAGATTGAGTCCAAAGGTCAATTGAGAGTGGTATTTGAGTTTAGTTATTTATTTCTGCTGAGCAGGTGGTACTTGTAATCATTCATTTTATTAATTGTGATAAAGATAACTGTCTTTCAACTACTAATTAATATTGCTAAAAAAAAAAAGCAAGTGCACTCATTGTGCAACAGTGATTAACGGGTTCTTTAGCCATCAAGGAAAGGTGTGATTGAATGCAAGAGGATGATACATAACCCAAAAGACCTCTGAAAAATGTGTCCCCCTCACTTCTAAGATGATGATTACCCCCCTGTCTTTATCAACAAACTCTAGTTTGTGTTTTCTATGCCTTTTTAGTTCAGTATTGCTTTATGGGGTATGTTTAAAAGTTGCATGTTTAAATATGGAGAGAAACACTTTAGTCCATGCCTATCCATTGAGCATGCATAGAGGTTTGAAAGGACATTACATTTGTTTGGTACCAAGCTTTTTAAACCAAAACCCTATACTGAAAAGTTTTGGTATGAATACATGCACTGCTAGACATCTACCTTAGAGCACGCAAAGATTTAGACCTATCTCTGTTCTTGTAACTGATATCTTGAGAAAAAGGCATGTAAAAGCAGAAAACATTGACTTTTTGGGGAGTTTCATACCTTTAGACCACAGAGTTTCAGTTTAAATATTGCAGAACGCCTCAAGAGTTAAAGTGCATGTGTCGATGCAGGTAAATATGTGCTCTGGTTGAAATGTTTTGATGGTTTTAAAGCACAACAGGAGAATTCCCTTATGTGGCAGGTTTTGCAGATGCTATGTTAAACTAGTTTTGAGAAAGATACAGTAATGTCTTTTAAAAATAAAAACAGACTGTTTCAGTGGTGTCAATCACAGATGTCCCCAGCAAGCTACTGAGTAGCTTAAGATCTGGCGAATGTGCTGTTGAATCGTTCACCATGACATCTAGTAGACGTGCTAATGCTGTTTTAAAAGATAATTTACTGATCATCCAAGTTTGAAGTGGGAAGCGAGTTCTGTCACAGCACGCTTTACTTTCCTTGAGGTTTTCGCTGTGCAAGCAGTGGATAGTCTAAGCCAAACTTTGATGAAAGATGAATATTGTGCTGGAATGAAACGAATAACTTTTCACACCAGTCAAAAGATCCGTTGTTATGCTAGGAAAATCCATCTTCTCTAAAAGCAAGATGATCTGGCTTTTCAATTCAGTCGGCTTGCATGACTTATGATAGGTTTAAGCCAAACAATACAAACAATTCTGATTATGTACTGATTGAGATCTTAAAATGGATGTTCGGACTGTTCCATGTTAGGATACATGTATTAATACTACAGCCACATCACCACCTGTCTATTTGCAAAAATACTATACCTTATGCTAACTAAATATGTTAACCTACTGGTGACACACGAAATTAATCCCATACTGTAGGTAGATTTAGGCTTAGATTAATCATTGAATTTTATTGAATTGTTTTGTTTTGGATTTTATAGTTTCATTGTTTTCTGACTGGAAATAGCTAAATTTTGAATAGGACCCAGCCAAAGCTCTGAACTGAAGCTAAAAAATAGTGTGATGGAAGGGGAGGGCTTCCTAACTCAAAGACTTGGAGCTCATCACTAAAGATAAAACATCCAATTACCAGTGGAAACATAGGAAAAGGTTGTCAGGAATTATAAGAATGGTTTGATAGCCCATTAGGAATGTGATTATTTAGATAGGTATATACAATATTTGGTATAATTTTCTTATGCAAGTAAAAAAAAGAAACTTTATTTGCAAAATTAATATTTTTACATCATTTTGTTATATTTTAAGAGATGGCTTTATCATTTTCTATTAGAAGCAAAGTTCTTGCTTGTATGGGAATCATTTAAATCTGCCAGGGGTGTGAAAATTTATGGTTGCGTTGGTTTCAGAATCTGAAGAATTAAATACTATTTAAATAGCCTGAAACTCTTGACCAGCTAATTCTCATTAGCTTGGGCATTAGCCCCTGGACAGATGAGAAAATAAAGGTGAATGGAATCCAAATTAGAAGTTATAAGACTAAGTGCAAAGCAAAGACCCAGCCTACTGTATTTTACCTCAGTTAATAAGGAGCCATTTTGGAGGATGGAAACACTTTAGGATTGGAGGTGGGGGGAAGAATCATGCTTTTCTCCTAAGAATCTCCTTTTCTCTGCTAGAACTGAAGTTCTATTTACCTGCCACGATTATTAAGATTTAATGTTTGTTCACCTCCTTAAATTAAAGGAATGATGATCTTTGTGAAAACTCTGGCATTAGTCAGAGAAGTGTCAGGGAAACACTCTGCAAAAATCATCTGCAACTGCAAGTCTAAATCCATCTGCTAGAGCCCTGCCATTCTCCTATCTAATTCCTTATCGTCTTGGAAAAACGAGGACCCAATTTATCAGTTTCAGGGACATGTAAGACATTTATCAGTTTAAGTGAAGACCATTGTCATAAGTTTCTTTGAAAAAAGGCTGAATTTGACATTAACTTATAGCAGATTGGCAATTTGACCATTTTGCAATTTCTGGGAAATCACTCAAGCTTACATTCCTTAAAATTTAAACCTCTGAAAAGGAATTTTATCTTCACTGCCTGAATGTAAATGTAGAATGTCTTTTAAGACTGCACTGAGCCCTAGGCATGATTGGGACTGGCTCTTGATGCTGTTCTATCATCCAGTGGAGTGGTTTTAGCCCAAGCTTTACTTCTATAACTTACCCAGAAATGTGCATCCATTCATTGTCCATGTCTGTGTGCCTATTTCATGCTTTCATAACCCTATTTTAAGCCATTTACTCTCTTGCTACTTCCATTTCAGACCAATAAACCATTTCATATCACGCCAGTTGCACTCAAGAAGACAGAGCAGAAAGAGAAAAAGAACTGATGTAAGTGTACTTTCTATGTTAAAGAAAGTAAACGGTTGATAAAATGACAGGGAGGATGTTCAGTTACTGGGCGCATCATCCCAGTCGACGCCCCCCGTCCTACAGGGCATTGTAGCTAAGCAGGATACCAGACCAGGTGTAGCTTCTATGGAGAGAAAAACACTGAGAAAAAACAAAGTTAACAGTTGAAATAACAGCAAAAGAAAGTACAACTGGAGAGTAGTAGAAGAGAAAAGTAACAGAATGAAGAAAAGTGGTCAGTCTGTCCTCCAGCAGTCTAAACATATAGCAGCATAACTACAGGGATAGCTCAGGATGACCTAAGCCACTCTAACTATAAGCTTTATGAAAAAGGAAAGTTTTAAGCCTGGTCTTAAAAGTAAACAGACTGTCTGCCTCATGGACTAAAGCTGGGAGCTGGTTCCACAGAAGAGGAGCCTCATAACTAAAAGATCTGCCTCCCATTCTATTTTTAGACATCCAAAGAACAACAAGTAAACCTGAAGTCGGAGAAGTGCTCTATTAACCTTGCTTTCCACCGGACGCGTAAGAGGGGCCTAACGTCTGTGAAGAGTAATACGCAGCTGATAGCCACCATTATAGTGAATGGGACAGTTTCCACCGGGCGCGAAGCAGTACGAATCAGTTGCGTCTCAGAAGTGTTGTGTCGAGGGCCTCTCCGAAATTTACGTGGCAGGTCTATTTTTTACGTGCTATGCTTCTAAAACGCTTCAATCTTAGCAGTTTCGCTCAGGCCAGACAAGAAATCAGGCACAGAAGCAATGTAAAATAGCCGGAGATTTCAAAATAAAAGACGTGCAGATTTCCATCTGCTTAGCTATGAACAAAACAAAACATGACTACCTGTGATACCAGGACTCACCTGGATGGTGAGCTTATACTGCTTACTAACATAAAATTACATTTCCCCCTGCATACTACACTTTAAGTTATGCACTTGCAATTCTCCTGTGATTCCGTGATCTCCCGGGACCAGCTGGGTGGAACGCTTTCGCGAGTGATGCAAATCTAAAATGCACCTGGTGGGAATGGACACACTGCTGAATTGGCAAGTAAAACATGTCTATTACGTTACGCATCGCTTACATGTCCGGTGGAAAGCGGGGATTAGGTGGAACAATCAGATCTCTGATTTATGATGGAGCTTGATTATTAAGGTGTCAGGATTGTTAGGTGTTTTGAGTTTCAATGATTTAATTTCTTTTCTTTACCTTATTTTAGTCTATTTCTCGGTGTTAGCTTCTGTTATGTTTTACTTTAGAATTATAGTTTAGTGATGATAGGTTTTATCGTATTCCATATTCCAACCTCCTGTCTCCCCTTAAATATTTATACTTTGTTTCATTGTTTTTGGTTTTATTTGATCTTTTATTAGTTTTTTCATTTTTTCATTATTTTCCTCTGTTAATTCTGTTTTACTTCATTTCTCCCCTTAGGATTGTCTTCTGATTTGAATCGCTTTAGTGTTTCCTTTCTGTTCGGTTTCTCTCCTCCCATCCCTGTTCATTAGTGCTTTTTTGCTAAGTTTCTCTTAGGCTCCTTTATTCTTATTTTCTTAGATCTCTTTCATCCTTAGTTTCCTTAGAGTTAGTTCTTACTTATCTCATTTAGAATTATTTTCTGTCCAGTCTTCTCTTCTGTTTATGCCTTAGTTTTTCTTCTCTGTATTCTCCCTGCCACTCTGCTTCCAGCTGCTAATAACCTCACCTGAGTGAGGTTCAGGAAACCTTTGCAGCTATGTTTAGTTAATCAGCTTTGGGTGTCGTTTCATGAATTTCCAATATTTAACTTTTTCACAATATGCAAATTCTCTGAGACACTGAATTTTGGGAATTATCTGTAAGCCATAATCATCAAAATTAAAAGCAACGAATGCTAAACATATTTCAGTGTATTTTATGAAGCTATATGAGATTTCTTAAATGGGTAACAAATGTGTATATATATATATATATATATATATATATATATATATATATATATATATATATATATATATATATATATATATATATATATATATATATATATATATATATACTTGGTTATGTTGAGCTCTCCCAGAGAGGATGTGCCTGTACAACTTCATGCCCATCTTACATCCTGAACAAATGCCTGAATTTCCTTCCACTCAAAATGGAGGACCTGTCTCTGTAATCTCACCCTGAAAAATGGAGTTCCTCACCTTATCTCATCTTAGTCACCCTATGGATAATGATCATGGGTGAGGTTTGAAACATAGATGGACCAGTAAATCATGAGTTTCAACTTTGTGATAAGAATGTAGACTAGAAAGTCTTTAAAAACATCCCTGGCATGCCACAGTTCTACAGAACAAGCTACAAAAGCTCTCAGGCAACACAGTCATGTTCATAAGCCTTCTCCAGATCCTCAACAAATGTAGACAGACAATCAAACTTCCCTCAAATTAACTTATCCAATCCTCAGCAATTAGTCTGACCCTTCTTTCCAGCATTCTAAAATGAAAACCTTTCTAGAAATGCTTATAAGACTGAGCTCTCAATAGTTTGAAAACTTTCACTTTTGTTAAGATTTGGGATCACCACTCCAATCTGCCAGTAAATGTTACAACAGTTTTCCATTTGACATTGAAGAGGAGTGCCAACAACAGCCCTAAAAAAATCTAGAATGCAAACAGATCATAATCGGCCAATTAAGCCGGCAGGGCACAGTAGAGGATGACTGCTTATACAAATAGACCTTAGATTCTTGAACCAGCAAGTGACAATGGACTATATAATAATGTATGTTAGTGTGCTCCTCATGGTGAATCC
This sequence comes from Valencia hispanica, assembly GCA_963556495.2. Taxonomy (NCBI): domain Eukaryota; kingdom Metazoa; phylum Chordata; class Actinopteri; order Cyprinodontiformes; family Valenciidae; genus Valencia; species Valencia hispanica. Next base: position 22,150,149 of record OY747722.1, read on the forward strand.
CCTTTACACCTACTTACCATTAAAAATAAAAGTGGGCCCTTGCTGTACAATTCACCTAAAGTACAAATAAAATAGAGGGCGGAAAAAAGTTGCATTAATATGGTTAAATAAATGTGCAAATCTATAAACTAATACTTTGTTGAAGCACGTTCTGATTCAATTACAGCATGCTGTTTCATCAGAATCCCACATCTTGACTTGGCAATGTGGGTGTGTGTGTGTGGGTATATATATATATATATATATATATATATATATATATATATATATATATATATATATATATATATATATATATATATATATTAGGGCTGTCAAAATGAATGCATTAATGCGGGTCAATTAATTTTTGGAATTAATGCCATTAATTTCTTTAACGCAATTAACGCATGCACATAATGACCTGCCCTGTTTACCCCACAATTAAACCCGCGCGGCTTTTAGTCCTCGGTTGTCAAGTAAACAGCATGACAACTGTTTATTAACTGCAAATAATAACAGTGGGAACCAAAGAGTAATGTAAAGGTTTGGTGTTGATAAACAAATAATCCCTCTATTAGTCAGAAAATTTCAATGAAAAAATACCTAATTCCTCCCATATTATTTAATTTTTCAAAGAGCTATTGTAGATCCTGATGGCTGTAAGCAGGAATGATCTCCTGTAGCAGTCTGTGTCACAGCAAAACTGAAAAAGCATCTGACCGAAGACACCATTTTTGTAGGATAGTCCCATGAAGAGGATGCTCAGGGTTGTCCAAAATTGAAAAAGAAACTGTCAGCTTTACATTTAGAAAATGTTAACCAGTTAGTTTATCTTAGCAACTGGCTAAAAGATTAATAGGTAAAAAGTTCCACGTGTAAATGTGATTGTGGAATTCAAAAACAAAAGTTCCATGCATCTCTCCTGTATTTCCTTAAAAAAGAGCAACAGCTTCCGGTTTTGTCCATTATTTACACCAAAAAAGTTACTTTTTCTGTCATATTTAGGAATATCAATTAATCATGATTAATTTACAGCTACCCTGTGATTAATTAGATTCAAATTTTTAATCGTTTGACAGCCCTAATATATATATATATATATATATATATATATATATATATATATATATATATATATATATATATATCTCGATCAGACTGTGAGGACATGTTCACAGTCGCAACTTTTGCATCATCAGGTCTCCATCTTCCAAGCTTGACATAACTTCCCTCTATAAGGTCCTCTTGGCAGAATTGTCTTACAAAACGATTTGCAGGTCAGTCTAGATATGCTAAATTAGATTTAAATCCAAACTCTCTCTGCATCTCTCAAGGAATTGCAAAGTTTTCCTCAAGCTGTGTTTTTTTTTTTTTTTGCCACTTCACTGCGTGCTTATGTTATTTTTCAGATGTATACCTGTGTACCAGCCTGAGTTTCTGACTTATCAGGTGGAAGCTTTTACTCATTTCACCTTGATCAATCTTTCCCTCTTGACTTGTCCCTGAAATCCTCTCTGAAATATGGTAAGATGAAAGATGATGGAATTGCATGAATGTGGAAATTAAAGACCCTGTTGACCTGCTTTGGCACTCTTGAGATAAGATTAATTATTACAATTTACCAGTGTGGGTTTATGAGCTAAAAGTGTTGGGTTGTGTGTTTTTGGGAGGATCAGTAAAATTCATGTCTATCCCCGCTGCATGAGAGATCTGTTTGCAGTTCATAAGAAGGTCAAACATTGTGATCAAAGGAGAGAGGGAGCCACTTCCAACATTCTGCCTCAGTGCCACAGCTTGGTAGCAATTTTTAGCACAGCCAGCATTCTGCGACAGGTTTAATCAAAATGTATCCCAAAGATAACATACAAATCCAGGCACATCTAAAGGATCAGGTACAGGTGTGTAGAAATTTTTAATGGGAGGCTTAATTTCAATATTCAAAGAGACAGCATGCCGCTCTCTACTTCTTAACAAACCCATCAAAGGAAATTGCAATATAGGTATCCATTTGTCATATTAGATCTGAGGCTGATATTGAGGTAGGGCTGCTTATTTGTACTTTGTGATTTATTCTAGCAGCTCAGATATTTTTCAATAGGTATTAATGTATTTTCAGACCCATACTGCCTGAGACTTAATATGAACTTTGAGAAAATACAGTGTGCCTGAACCAGTAATTTCTCTTCATCTTTCATCATTCTTGCTCTTCTTTCCACCAGCTATCTGATCTTTCACATCATCCACATGTAAACCCCTTACAAACACGGCTCATCCAAGCATCTTTCAGACACCTTTAATCTCAATGACATGGGATAATGTGTGTCAGTTAAACTCATTGATGGAAAAAACTATCTATTTGAGAATGAGCCCTCCATCCATCCCTGTACTGCTATCCCTCAATATCCGCATTCTGACATATCAGTTCTAAGAACGCAGTTCTGAGAACTACCCGCCTCGAGTTTTGTTATAGGAACCACCCTTCCCCATGGAGACTTTTCCATTTTGCGTTCGCACATCAGTGTGGACCTTGATAGGGACCTTTTGTCACCCAACCGTCTGCGACAGTGATGTGTTACTTTAGCGCCACACCCAGCAGCAAAACAAACATAACCCGTAAAAAGTGAACAGAAACAACACAAATTCCGGTCCACACTCCAAGCCAGTTGGTGGTGGTAATGCACAAAATTGTTGTTTGCCAACCGCCATAACACTACTAAGGAGAACTCTATTTTTTCTGGTATTGTTGTTGCAATCTCGTTTTTTAAAATGGCGGAGCCAGAAGAAGCACATATCAGGCAAGGGGCGTAGCTTGTCAGTTCTACCAATCACCAAACACTTACATATTTGAGTTGCTATGGCACTCAGAAAAGACCCTGCCTCAGAGTAGGAGCTAAAAGGGTTATAGGAACTGAGGGCCAAAGTCCTGAGTTCTTATATGACCAAACACACTAAAAACGTCCTGGTTCACGAAAAGGTTATAGGAACTCCAAAAGGTTCCTACAGTGCGAAAGCGCCTAATGTATCCACTGTTTACTCACCAACCCTTTATTAAAGCTGCATTATGTAATATATTATGTATATGTAATATATGTAATATATGTTCTTAAAATGAAGCTGCTTTGTAGCTTTTTCTTTTTGTTTCATGTCCTGACGATATGATTAACTGGTATTTTTTGCCGCAGTGGCATGTAGGGGTTGCAATTTCATTCATTTGATGTGATACGGGTCCGAACACAACAGCCAGGGAGCACTTGTGAGTGCGCATGCCGTGACGTAATGACACGCGTACGTACCCACGTATGCACATTCATGAGGAGGCGGTGTTCTAGGTTAGCTAAGCTAGCTGCTGGAAATGTACATTTATTACCTCGTCTGTAGAAATGTTGTCCATAACATGAGAAGAGAAACGAGTAGTGAAGCGCTTTGCAGCTGCAGCAGGCTCACGCACGAATGACCACATGCTTGAACGCCACGGAGGTGCGTGTTTTGCTGACTGCAGTTCCTCTAAATGCCACAGGGTGGCGACTCTGTCAGCAAACTCCTCAGAGCAGCTTTAACCTTATCATCCATTATCCATTTATCCGTTTGGTGACCCATCCAGCCAACCAATTTGCCCACTATCCATACACTCATCCTTTCAACTATCCATCCAGCTATTTGGTATTTAAATTCTGATTGCTGAAGAAACATTCACCATTTATGCATTATAACCTTTGATATTTATACTTAAATGGGAACTGTGGGGATCTGAGCAGAGAGCAGACTTCAAAATACTTTTATTAGTTTATAAATCATTGAATGCGTTAGCACCAAAGTATGTTGAAGATCTACTTTTACTATACCAACCCCCAGACTACTCAGGTCCTCGAATTTCAGTCTACTCAACACCCCCAGAATTAGAACAAAACATGAGAAGCAGTTTTCAGTTTCTATGCTCCTCTAATCTGGAACAAACTTTCAGACAACTGCAAAGCTGCTAAAACACTGAGTTCTTTTAAATCACAACTAAAAACGTATCCGTTTAGAGCTGCCTTTGAGTAATGTTTTCATGTATCATAGGTTTTGTGTGTGCTTTATATGCTTTGTCTGTGTTTTACTGCTATTTTTATTTTACCCCTTAATCATATAAAGAACCTTGAATTACCCTGTTGTTGAAAGTGTGCCATACAAAATAAAATTGCCTTGCCATGGAAAAGTATGGAAATGTGACATAAAAATTAGACATTTTTTATTTCACACAAGTGGTATGTTACATATTAATATAAACATGCAGGAATCTGAGTAGATTGTTACTTTTCAGTTTATATTAAATCCATAACAGTTTAATTGATTATTTTTATTTTATTTTATTTTTTACAATGTACATGGCAGCATGCTGTCAGATAAACCATCAAAAGGCTTTTAAACACTGTTAATTTAAACTACCAGCCCACTTTATCCATTAACCTTCAGGTGTAATTTGCTTTGGGGGTCATTATGGATTGGTTGTTCCCAGAACACCCTCCTCAGTGGATATGTTCATCTTAACGGTGACGTTTCTAACCTGTGGCAATCACCCTTTGCTCAGTTGTTTAATTTTGCTTTAATGGTCTTAAATGGCTCTCATTTAATTGGCAGAGGGAGCTGATGCCCTGGGCAAGGCTCTTGAAACTCTGAGCCGAACAACTTTCTATCAATAACTAAATTAGGCTGAGGTGCAGCTCTAATGAAAGTCTTGTAACAGTCTGCACAGGAGATTGCAGAAACAGGCCTCCAGTGAAACAAAGAAACACTGACGTTTGTGCTTACAGTAGATTTTCAGTCTTGACAGTTACGTGAGGACAAATCATTGCCAAGTGTTTTTATCAGCAGCTGTCACATCACACATCCATCTCAGTTTATCTGAACACAGTCACAGATTAGACGGGGAGGGTGGGTAAGTGTGACAAGGGAGTCAGCTCTCTGTTGGAAGATGCAGGACCTAACGTGTCCAAAATATTAAGTAACCATCAAAACACATCATCCACAATGCAAACTGACATGAAGCTGGAATATTAGATCATAACTGTGAGGAAAATAAAGCAAGGGAATAGATTTTATTCTAATTAAATTGACTCATTAATGGAGACCATCTACCCAGTTTAGTCTGAAAACAACCTTATATTTCTGCAGATGTCGACCTCCTGACCTATTGTGAACACAAATGTCTCTTAAAAGACAAATGAGGCCCTCAGTTTGACCTCTGCCTTGTGTCACTAGTCTGTCGTGCACCGATTACTAAACAGACTTGGTAAATTGAACTAATCATCTTTGATTAACTACAGACTTCGGGCTAGCAATACAGCAAAGACAAAGGTCATTCTTCATAATGTGATCTGACGCCACAGCTTGAACTACTGAGGCAGTGCCCCGTGACGCAGCTTGTGCATGAAGAAAGTGACTGGGCTGGAGGAACAGGAACAGTGATTGAACATCATTCACTTGAATCAGAATAGAACTCGAATTAGTACCTCCTGGTATGAAAGTAGTGAAAAATCTGTAGGAATTTGTTCAGATTTCATGAAGGCTTAAACACAACTCTGGAGTAGGTGCATTATTTATGTTGGGGAATGGATTTATCCCACACTCACCAGCCACAGTGATAGTGAATGAGCCAATCCCATGATTGCAAAGCAATGCATGTACTCTAGGTGTCTAGATGTCGTGAAGACAAGCTGCTGAAGTTCAAAATGAGCATCAGAATGGAAAAGCAAGGTAATTTGGCTGCTGGATTTTGCATGGTTGTTACTGCCAGATCAGCTGGCCTGAATATTTCAGGAAAACTGTTAACCTCTGGTTTATAGAGAATTAACCGAATAAGAGAAGGCAACAGTAGTTAAGCTTTGAGTCAAGGTATGGCTATAAAAACCAGTCTCTTAATGCACAGCGTCTCAAGCATTAGTCACACACAAAGAATACCCAAGTATTGGTCCTGACTACGTTCATCCCTTTAGGACGCAGGTGTCAAACTCCATTCCTTAACTTTTAGACATGTCTCTATTTCAAAACACCTGAATCAAATAATTAAGTCATCAGCAGGACCCAATAGAAACCAACTGCCTGCTGAGGAGGCAATTTAACCATTTTTTTCAGGTGTGTTGGAAGACATGTAAAGATTGCCAGATACCAGCCGTCGAGGACTGGAGTTTGATACCCCTGAGTTAGGGCTACAATACTGTACGTCAAAATCCACAAATAGGCAGGTTTTTTGCAAGTAATTTAGAGATGGGTTCCACTCTAAAATCTGTAAATAGGCGAATCTGTGAATACTGAACTACAAATAGACAGAGGTACACTTTATATTCAAAAAGTGCATTTTCACAGGCCGTCATTGGCACAAAAGGGACACTATTCACTTTATTTAGTTTACAAAGCATATGAAAGACTAGATATAAAATCATAAAAAGCATCAAAACAGCTTAAAAACAGGAAAAAATGACCTGGAACTTTAAGTTTTTTTCTTTAATTTTAAAACAAAACTACTTGGTTAAGTCTAATTATTTACATTCATATTGTATTTCCTGAAATTGGTTCTTGTTTACAACATCAGCACATCACTATCTTGGATAAATAAATATCCATGTTTTCTTAAAAACATTTGTATTGGCATAAAGAACTGAAAAGGAAGATGTCACTTTTGAAGACAAAAACAGGATATTCTGATTTATGGAGATTAAGACATTATCCCTGTTTGATTTATGCCATCCAGTCGAGGACACCTAAAATCTGGGTCTGCAAGCTTTAAAATGCCCAGATCTAAGCTAGCTAAACTGTTCTCTCTGGCCTACTTTTTTTTGTTGGCAAAAACTAATTAAGATCCTCAGCCTCTTCTGTTATATAATTTTATTGTCGTTGCCCATTATTGTTTACCTAATCTGTACCCGACACAATACATTTGAAACTACTCCAAAGTTTTAGTTGGAAATAACACACAAGGTAAAAGTTAATTAACTTATAACCCTGAACAAATTGCTTTGTCTGCTCCAGATCCACCGATTAAAAGGGGGCTTTTGTTGAAACATAACTGTTGTGGAGGTGTCGGAGCAGCAATGCCAACTATGGGTCTTATCAATCCAACCACTCAAAGTCCATTAGCAGGCGCAAAGACTTTGAGCTGATTAATTGATTTTGAATTGGCTGCGATGATGGGGCCACTCCTGGCACAGCATGATGGCTTTGTAAGGGGACAATTTCCCTTTGACAACATGTCGCCGTTGTTATCCTCTATGAACACCCACACAAGTTTATCCACGCAAATACTGGGAACTTTTATACCCCCCTGAGTGTAATTGTAATGATGTTTACTATGCCTTGCTGCTTATCAGGTACCAGATTATCATGAAAAGCATGTACAGGTTTCTTGGCCCCCAATATGTTTTCTCAGGCGGTTTTGCTGGTGTCGGGAGCCCTTTTCATCTCTGTCGGAAAAGCCTATTAAACAAGCCGTTATAACACAAGGTTTCAAAGGGGTAAAAAGGTCTGAGAAGATGGTAACGTACATTATTAGTTTAATTTCCGCGTTTATTATGTGCCGCCAGCTCTGCATCATATCTGCAGAGTTGCTTCTCGTGTATATCTCCAGCATTGTTATCTCTGCACTGCACTGTTGCTAAAGCAAGCACATGTATGAACAAATAAAAAGCCACAAACAATACTTTATCTTCTGACTTCATGAGTCTAATCTGCATACGCCAAACGTCCCACGAACAGGGGGTGTTGTGTGAATATGAGTAGGGCTCAAAATGAAATGTGACTGAATACACCTCGTCATCTGATACTTCCGAGGCTCTTCAAGGATGCAATCTCTGAGGTGAGTAAATGTGAAGCCGAGATGTGATGGAGGTGAAAGCCATAATTCATCACGGAGATGCACGGCATGTTGTATGGTCAATTATCAGCATGGAAAACAGACGCACAGTGTTGATACACAAGCTGAGGTGAGCTTTGAAGTGGAGGTTGCTGGCATTAGTCACGCAAAAAGAAACAGCTTAAATAACTATAGTATGCTGGAAACTAGCTGGTTAAGGGAAAAGGAAACAACCCTTCACAATAATCACCAAGTAGACTTATTGGCAGGTAACCTGATAACAATATAGCTTATTCTTAAACCAGTTTTTTTGTTTTTAAAGCAGTTACAATAGGTCAATGGTCTATTAAAACATGTTAATGAAGTGATTTGCACAAAATTATTCAGACATAGTGATCTCACCAGTTCAATTCTTGACAATTTTAGTCTCTTTCAGAATCAGCTGTTTAGAGGGCTCTGTCACTTGAATGCAAATTAGCGGTTGCAGACCACACCCAGTCATCTTGTTACTAGGCAGCAGGTTTGCCACTGATCCTGCCAAAGTTGAAAATAAATACAGGTGAAACTCAAAAAATTAGGATAAAGGCAAAAGTTCATTTATTTCAAAAATTCAACTTAAAAGGCTAAACTAATATACGATATAGACTCACTACATGCAAAGCGAGATATTTCAAGACTTAAATTTGTTATAATTTTGATGATTATGGCTTACAGCTTATGAAAACCCCAAATTCAAAATCTCTGAAAATTAGAATTTTGTGAAAAGGTTCAATATTTCAAGCAAGGCAATTTTATGTGTATAGCACACTTTCAACAACAATGTAATTAAAGGTGGTTTATAAGATTAGGGCATAAAGTAAAAACAGCAATAAAGCATAAAACACACATAAAGCATACGACACGTAAAAACATTATTCAAGAGAAGGCGTGAATTTTAGATAAAGTAATAACAGCAATAAAGCATGAAAGCACACACAAAACATAAGATACATAAAAAAAATTACTCAACCGCAGCTCTAAACAGATGCAGGTTTTTTAGCCGTGATTTAAAACAACTCAGTGTTTCAGCAGCTTTGCAGTTGTCTGGAAGTTTGTTCCAGATTAGAGGAGCATACAAACTGAAAGCTGTTTCTCCATGTTTGGTTCTAATTCTAGGGATGTTGAGTAGACTGCAATTAGAGAACCTGATTGGTCTGGGGGGTTGTTATAGTGACAGTAGATCTTCAACATACTTTGGTGCTAGGCCATTCAATGATTTGTAAACTAGTAAAAGTATTTTTGGCTCAAAGTGTCACACTCTAATCATCTTATTTATCCAAATCCCCTATAAAAATGGTTCCTGAGCCTTTAAATGGTCTCGAAGTTTGGGTTAGTAGGAATCACAATCATGGAAAGGACTGTTGACCTGACAGTTGGGCAGAAAACCATCATGACACCCTTCGTAAGGAGGGAAAGCCTCAAAAGGTAATTGCAAAAGAAATTGGATGTTCCCAAAGGGCTGCATCAAAGCCCATTAATAGAATGTTATGTGGAAGGAAAAAGCGTGGAAGTAAAGGGTGAACATGCAGGAAGGAGGACTGCAGCCTTGAGAGTACTGTCAGGAAAAGACCATTCAAAATGTTGGGGACCTTCACAAGGAGCGGACTGAGGCTGGAGTTAGTGCATCAAGAGCTGCCACACAGATGGATCCTGGACATGGGCTTCAAATGCCAAATTCCTCTTGTCAAGCAGCTTCTGAACAACAAACAATGTCAGAAGCATCTTACCTCAGCTAAAGAAAAAAAGAACTGCAAATATTGCATCTCATTTGGAAACCAAGTTCCAGAGTCTGGAGGAAGAATGAAGAGGCACACAATCCAAGATGCTTGAAGTCCAGTGTGAAGTTTCCACAGTCTGTGTTGATTTGGGGAGCCATGTCATCTGCTGGTGTTGGTCCACTTTGCTTGATTAAGTCCTGAGTTAACGCAACCATCTACCAGGACATTTTGGAGCACTTCATGCTTCCTTCTACAAACGACCTTTATAGAGATGGTGACTTCATTTTCCAGCAGGACTTGGCACCTGCCCACACTGCCAAAAGTAAAAAAAACCTGGTTCAATGACCATGGGATTACTGTGCAGATTCTCAGATATAAATAAAAGCTTGGTTATTCTTACTATTTATGTTTTTGTATGAAAACTGAAATTGACTGTGATGCAATTGGGCATCAGCAACAATCTTGCTTAGGGCACCAAAGTGATCAGGGCCAGCCTTGGACCAAATGTAAAGTTATGCATAAATGTGAAGTTAAAGAAATTTGATTAGACTGGATTTTGACTAGACCTTTTAACAGATGAATATGCTTCTATTTAAACCATTCTATGGAGCACTGGCTGAATGTTTATGGTGGAAGTCCTGCTGGAAGATTAACCATCTCCCTGGTCTCAAGTCTTTTACAGCTAAGCGGTTTTCTTCCTGTAATGCTCTGTCCCCATTACATGATGTTGCCATTGCCATGTTTCACACAGGAAGAACCAGCATACCACCTAGTTTTCTGCCACAAATACTAGCATTTAGAATGTCGGAGACAAAAAAAAGTCAGTTTTGGCCTGACCAGAGCACCTTCCTTCACATATTTTATATTTCTCCTGCAGGTCTTATGTCCTTCCTTCAACAACGGCTTTCTTTTAGCTGCTCTTTCATAAAAGTTAAATTTGTGGAGTGCACAACTGATAGTTTTTCCCACCTGAGCTGTCCAGCTACTTTAGAGTTAAAATGGGCCTTTTGGCTGCTTCTCTGATTAATAAATGTTAGCTTATGTTAAACAACATGTTTTCATACTGAGATTAAATTACACACTGGTGGACTCTGTTTCATTTGCCCAATAGGGACTAACATAGCAAATTAACTTAGGCTAGAGATATTGACGCCGACTGTTACCCTAATAAAGTAAACAAACTAAATTATAATAAAAGAAGATTACTCATTATGTTACTTCTGCAGGCAATTAGTTGCACTGGATTTTATTTAAGTGTATTGGAGAAAAATATGGCAAGATGCAGAAAGGTTCATGCCAAGCCGCTGTATCTCAAATAAATCACCTGCTGTTTTTAATATTACCAGTAGCCAGTTTTATCTGCTTTGGTACATATCTGAACTGGAGAACATTGCCTAAATCATAATTACACTTTAAGGCAGCAGAGCTTAATGGCTGAGTGCTAAAGAAGCAGCAGAAGCAGAGTGAGGGAGGCCGGATGCCTCTCAGCATTAAGTATGTCTCTTGGAAATTGTGCAAATGAAAAGGATTTTAGTCTTGCCAGAACCTAAAAGGGTTGAGGTAAATCACTGTGATCAATAATCCCTGACCTAAAGCAGTGCTTAAACTGCGGTGACATAGGTGCTCACACAGACTGATTTCCCCTGATGTGAGCTCTTGCAAATTCACAGTTGGATCCTACTCGTTTGTCGTCGTCCCCACCCCCACCCCATTGGGACCTTTTTTCTCCCCTCCCTCCATAATGTAATGGAAACAGCTTTCTAATCCCTATGGGAGGATAAATTTAGGACACATTCCCATTTGGTGCCCTTCTTATTATCACAACTGGAACTTAATGTGAAAGTTACACTGAAGCGTAACACCGTCGATCAAGAATACCAATAAAGTGCTCTCTGTGTGTGTGCATTTTGGTGTTTTTTGTCCATGTAATTGTTGCCGGCATCAAGCACACATCAGAGCTGAGGAATTACACCAGCCGACAAATGCTGGGGGAAAAAAAACTCTCATTTCGCCGTCTTTTCTCTCTGCAGTCAGTTTCTGCAGAAACTGCCCTGATTTCCATCTTTTCTCCCTGAGTGGGTTCAACGTTAATTTTGTTTTTTTACAGTGAATATGGATTGGCATTAATCACAGATGATAGAAATTTGCAAGTTAAATACGACCCTCTGAAAACTCAGCTGCGTGCTGGCTGCTTATGATTACCGTCCCTCCCTTCACCACCCTTAATTTTTGCAATAAAAAATAATTATGGCAGGATAAAAAAAATAAAAACAAGTTTTGATGATAACTTGCTGATTTCAAGTGCTCCTAATGGTCTATTGTCTAAATTTGTCAAGCGCTAAGAGTTGTTTTGTTGTCTCTTGAAATGGTAATTAGCCCAATGCAATCTGTCCTCAAACACCGTATCTACATGACTCAGGCATTTTAGCCAATTTATCTTGAGCCTGCCACAGCAACTGCAATATGAGGGAAATGGTTCTCGCTTTTTGTGAACATACAGAACCAAAATTTTTGTCACAGCAAAACAAACTGTAGTTAATGGTAGCTTCTTTAATTGTGTATGGGTTCCAACCTGACTACATTGTTTGCTTTTTTTTAAAGTTCTCACATTGTTTTTAAATATCAACATACCATAAAAAATATCTTATTCCAATATTGGACAATTAACCCATTAGCTTTAGTCGGTCAGTTTACTTCTGTAGCTAATGCTCTTAGCTAGCAGCCACTTTAACACTTAAGTTGCCCTGGTATCCAGAGGTGTCAAAAGTATTCACATTCAAAACTATAGTATACAAAAGTATAGATACTAGGTTTTAAAAATACTTCTGTAGAAGTTGAAGTCTCAAGTCATGTTTTTTACTCAAGTAAAAGTAAATAAGTACTTGATTCAAAACTACTTAAAGTATAAAAGTAAAAGTAATGTATTTTAAAAAATGACATTAAAGAATAAAGCTTAAGCCCCCCCCCCCAAGAGAAAGACCATAATTATTATGTTATATAAAGATGTTAATTTTGAAACATTTGGGACACACTAGGCTACCTGTTTCATATATGCCCATTAAAATGTATTAGTTTTAGTGCAATGCAATTACATTACAGAACCATATGTGGACTACTGAGCATTAATAAGTATATATATATATATATATATATATATATATATATATATATATTAGGGCTGTCAAACGATTAAAAATTTGAATCTAATTAATCACAAGGTATCTGTAAGTTAATCATGATTAATTAACATTCCTAAATATGATAAAAAGTAAAATTTTTGGTGTAAATAAAGGATGAAACCGGAAGCTGTTGCTCTTTTTTTAAGGAAATACAGAAGAGATGCATGAAACTTTTGTTTTTGAATTCCACAATCACATTTATACGTGGAGCTTTTTACCTATTAATCTTTTAGCCAGTTGCTAAGGCAAACTAACTGGTTAACATTTTCTGAATGTAAAGCTGACAGTTTCTCATTCAATTTTGGACAACCCTGAGCATCCTCTTCATGGGACTATCCTACAACAACGGTGTCTTCGGTCAGAGGCTTCTTCAGTTTTGCTGCGACACAGACTGCTACAGGAGATCATTCCTACTTACAGCCATCAGGATCTACAATAGCTCCTTTACAAATTAAATAATATGAGCTACAACAACACTTAATTTCTCTCTGGGAGGAATTAAGTGTTTTTGAATTGAAAATTTCTGACTAATAGAGGTATTATTTGTTTCAACACCGAACCTTTACATTACTCCCTGGTTCCCACTGTTATTTGCAGTTATCAAACAATTGTCATGCTGTTTACGTGACAAGCGAGCACTGAAAGCAGCGTGGGTTTAATTGTGGGGTAAACAGGGCAGGTCATTCTGTGCATGAGTTAATTGTGTTAAAAAAATTAATGGCATTAATTCCAAAAATTAATCGACCCGCATTAATGTATTAATTTATTATTATTATTAATTTAAATATATTTATATATACACACATACATACACATATATATATTTATTTATTAATAGTATCACCAAAGGTCTTACAAACTCAGCACAGACAAGATTGTGCAGACCCCTGCAATCTCTAATGACCCCCTTGTGGCACACGAACCTCATGTTGGGAACCACTGTTCTAGAGGCTGAATCTGCGCTGACGCACTGGAGACTGGAACTAAAAGCTCCACTTCAGCCAAAGTTTTGAAATCAGGGAACATTTCTCTGATTCACTTGATCAGAAGTCGGAAAGACTTTCTGAACCCAGCTTCATATCGCTTCAGCAGCAGAAAATGTCAGAGCATGCGCTCTTTCGCACGGGTGTTTGGCACAACACCGTGCTCTTTGAAGCGCGTCTTTAACCAGCCGCACCGGTAACAGTCACGTTCCAAAGCTTCCCGGTCTTTGATGATGCTCAGATAGCTTCATGAAAATCATCTTATTATAAATTTATTGATTCAGTTACTTGTACTCCGCGCTTCAACTCAAACCTAAAAATGTCTGCGTGTTTGCACCAAATGGTCAGGGGGTGTGAATTATAAACTGTCAAAAAGACAAGTGGCCTTTGGATTTTCCGTCACTGTTGTAAAAAAAAAAAAAACTAATATGGAAAATATTCGGTTAACGGGACCCCGTGCGCACAGTACGCAATGGATCACATACAAGCGGGGTGTCCGAATGGTAGATGTTTAGAATTATGATCAAACCGCTGTCAAATTCTATCCAGTTGGTGCATTTTTAGATCGTTTTTTGCGTGTCTTCTTAATAAAAGACTTAATGAAGCAGGAGTCACTAGGCTATTTTTAAAATGTAAGGAGTAGAAAGTACGGATAATTGCGTGAAAATGTAAGGAGTAGAAGTAAAAAGTAGGCCCATAGATAATTACTTCAGTAAAGTATAAATACCCAAAATTTCTGCTTAAGTAAGGTAACGAGGTATTTGTACTTCGTTACTTGACACCTTTGCTGGTATCTTACAACCATATGTGTCTACATACAAATTCACTACTTTTAGAAACATTTAAACTGTTTCTCTGACATTTTTGGGCGATCTAACTTTTTAAATCTCATTCAATGCTGTAAAACAGTTTTTACTCCCTCAGTTTTTTCTGTTTTAGTTTTCAGTCACATTCAGGCCTGATTACTGCCAAATGTGTACGTTCAAGAATCACAGTAGCCTAACTAGTTACATTTACTTGAGTAACTTTTTGAGGAAAGAAAGTACTCTTGAAGTAGTTTTACTAGACGGTACTTTTTACTTTTACTTGAGTCATATTTTTGTGAAGTATCGCTACTTTTACTTGAGTATAGTTTCTGGCTACTCTACCCACAGTGAGTAACTTTATTGAATAAAACTGAATGCTTGTTTTGACCAAAAATGCATGAGACTCACACATGCAGTTTGTGTGAAGTGAGACCTCTTGTCTGTACACAAGCATCATCATTTAAACATTATTTTATATCTGCTGCCACTTGGAGGTTGAGTGGGGGTACCTTACTCTGGTACAGACCCCTGAAAAAAATCCATTTGGAAAAAAATTTCTTGTCAAATTTGTTATTTTACAATTATGTCATGTATTTCTATTTATTTTAATCTTCAGAATTTGCACATAACTTTATATTTTTGTCCAATTGCATATTTTTTAAATATTAAATCATATGTTATGATCTCAAAACAAGTGCTCAAGTATTCAATACTTGTTTTTACCAAATACTTTTTTACGCTTGAGTAATTTTTGGATGACTACTTTTTGGCTATTCTACCCACCTCTGCTGTCTGACTAGATGAAGCTAAAAAGTCAGAAAACCCAATACATCATGCTCCAACCGAAGAAATTAAAGAACAGACAGCAATCAAAGTCATTGACATCTGGAAACGGTTAGCCATTTTGAGCCTTTTGGGACTGCAGAGAGCCAGAGTAAGAAACATCCACAGATTGATAAAACATTAGAACCGTGGTGAACCTTTTCAGGAGTGGTCGGCCAACCAAATTACTCCAAGAACACATAAAAGAATCATGCAGGTCAAAATATAACCAAGAACAGCACTGTAGGCCTAACTTGTCTCGTTAAAGCTCTGTGTTTATGATTAAGCAAGGAGAAAGAATCTAAGCAAAAATGCCCTCAATCCAAAAGCTCAAAGGTAAAAACCACTGCTGGGCAAAAAGAACATAAAAACTCATCTCACATTTGCTAAAAGACATCTTTGGGAAATATTCTGTGGACTGAAGAAGTGGAGCTTTTTTGGAACATGTACTTTCTGAAACCAATACAGCACTCCAGAAAAAGAACTTAATTTAAACATGGGGGTGATCAGTGTTGCTGGTGGTGGGAACACTAAGAGTGACTTCAAACACTGCAGTTATTCCAGGCCTGTATGTTTTTACTGGTAGGGAAATACACAAAAAATTTCTCCTGGACCAAGGCTAGAATCACTACACCTTTACTGCCATAAACAAGTCAATGACTCGACTAAATCTGAGGGAAACGCTATGAGACATACACTTACCTGTTACTGATCACGCCTCTTGTTTCCTATCTATGCTGTTCACCGCACATGGTATATTTGCTGTTCATATATTTGAAATTAGCGATCACATTAGTTGGGAGAATTGACCTTAAGCAATTGTCTGTTACCTGTCACCTTTCCCACATGCTGATTCTCTGATACCATTTTGCAATGACACATTTCAGCTTAATCAACCAAAACTACTATTATATAATGGTTGTCCGAACACTGATCACCACTGTTGTTATACCTCCACAAATATAATTTATGTCTAAGACATTTTGAGGCTGATTTCCTTGCTCACTCTATGTTGAGAAGACGGATTTAAAGGAATACAGCTGTCTCTTAGCATCCATCACGATATCCTGCTTGTACCTACACAAAATGTCAAGGTTAGTAAGTATTTAAATGTCAGGATGATTTATTTGAACTTGATGACTAATAAGTTTCATCTGATAAGATGTGATAAATGACAGCATGACAGCTTTATAGATGTTAAGGTTTAAATGGTTTATTACACTCCCACCAAGAATAATGCTTCCAAAATTAGTCATTCTTGGTTGGAAGACTTTTTGAGAGGATTTTGAGTGGATCAAATAGATGCAAACAATCTGAAAAGTGCAGCCTGAATTTGTGTTCAGCCTTTTAGTGAACACTTGCAGAACCATCTTTCAACTCAATTACAGGTGCATGGCTTTTTGAGGTATGGCTATAGCTTTTCACATCTAGGGACTGATTTAAAAAAAAAAAATTTGCCCAGTCTTCTTAAATTTATAAAACAGCTCAATTCAGAATGGATGGAGAATGTCTGTTAGTAGCTGTTTTAAAGTTTTGCCACAAATTCTCAATTGGATTAATGTTGTAACTTTAACTTGGCCATTCTGACACGTGAATATGTCTAGATGTAAACCTTTCCATTATAATCCGCGCCTTTTCTCGTCTTTTGTAACCTCTCTCTGGTTTAATTTTTCAGTTATTCCGGTATGTTTGTCCTTCTTCCAATCAGTTTTAAACCAGCTTCCCTGTTCCTTCTGAAGTCTTCCCATAGCATGATACAGAAACTACCATGTTTCCATTGGGGATGGTGTGTTCAGGGCATAGGTTCAGGGTGATGTTCAGACCTAATCATTCTCCATATATAGCACTTTGCATGGTCTCATCTGACCAGAGCGCCTTCTTCCACATGATTCCCAAGTGTTCCCAAATGGCTTATTACGAACTTTAATGATGCTATTTATGGCTTTTATTCTCCATGTACCTGTCTGTCTGCCTTGCAGCTTTGACTTATGATCGTGAGATCTGGATTGTCTAAAAGAACCATTTCCCAGTCACAAGTTGTTTGGGATGTCCCAATCCAGTACCTGGAATGAAGATCTTTTTGTTGATCAAATCTGACTTTGAAGTGATGGGAATAGTTATCGATTGTATTTCATCTGATTTATGGCAAGCACTCTTGCATAACACTTAAAAAGCTGATTCAGATTAATTTTGCCTTTCCAGTCCATGTCAGGAAACTGTCCAACTGACTATTCATGGTAAGATGAAGTGACTTTTAATAATCAAACTGCATCGCTCAGGCTGAGTTGAAATGGTCAATTCCTTTTTTCTTTTTTTTTCTTTTTTTGTCTAGATGTATGAAAAGTCATAGAACTGCAGAAGGTGATTTAAAAAACAAAAATTTGGGGGGGTCAGGAAATTGGGAAGCAAAAACATTAGTTCGAACATAGTCAGTGTTATGTGACTTGCCCCACCATTTGGACTAGGGATGTGTATTGGCAAAAATCTGCCGATACAATATGTATCGCGATACAGGGGAGGCGATACGATATATCGCGATACTATGGGTAAGACGATATATTGTGATTTTTAAAACTCAGTTTAACAGTAGGAAAACTGTCACAGCATTCTAAACGTCCCAACCTGTTTCATACTTTAACACATCCAGTTTTATTACTAGATCTAGTGCATCCACTGGAAGGAAGAAGGTGACAACAGCCACCAACTACCAGTCATGCTTTTAATTTTACTACAATATCATATGTCATCATATGGTTCCATTCAAATCCTAAAAAAGAAAAAAAAATGTTGAATATTGATACAATATCGGGAAATAAAATATCGCAATAAATCGGTGCATCGATTTTTTCTTACATCCCAAATTTGGACCCATACAAAGTTTTCTGTAGCAAAGAGTGAAGGACAAACTATAGTCATTAAATTCTAATGACTTGGAAGAAAACACTAAGTTTCTGAATACGTTATTCTTTTCTGCACATGATTAGCTTGAACCATATAGAAATGTGTCAGGGTAAACATTAGCCTAGAATTTCATCTAACCGCTCTTGTCATGACTGCAGGCTGGACTCCATTGCTGGCACAGAACCGACTTTGACAGGGAACATAAACAAATAATGTTGATTTTTCTTGAATATCAACACGGAGCTCCAGGCAAGGATCTGTGGGAACCACAGCTCAGAGCAGCATTGGAGAAGAGATAAGTTAGTTAGTAGTGATTTATAGCGAGCTCGGAACTGGAGGGCCTCTTGGTTCTTCAGAGTCTGAGATCAACATGGAGGGAAAGTGATGAACGCTAACAGCCAGGTAAACTCTTCCTCCTTGTTCCCAGGAGGCAAGCTCAGTGTGCGTTGGTTTCAAGGGTGGACAGGCAGGTGAGCGGGAGTCCTTCATAGGACTGGTGCCTTCTCGGGCAGCCGTTGGCGGGGTGATCTGAGACAGGAGGAGCGGCGACAGCAACTGGGATCCAGAACCAGGAGGGAGAGAGTAAAAGCCCAGGGATGAGCAACTCACCACCAGGATAAAGAAGAAGAGCAAGGATCAGTAAATATCACTTGGGATCTTGTCTAAGATGGAGAGTTGGCCAGATTACCACTGTAGGTGAGATGACCATCTGGCGTCTGCTTCCAGGACCTGCTCCTCCTATAAAGGGAGTCCTGATTGCCCATGAGGACCAGCTGGGAGCTACACCTGCCAAGCACACCTTGCATGGAAATAGGTAAGAGAGAACACAACTCCAGGGATCCAACAGCTCTGGGTGTGACCATTTACAGCAAAAGTAAGTCAGGTGTTTATTGAAGAGTGTAGATGTATTTGTTGAGTTGAATATATCTTTTGAAGGTATCTGAGCCTTTTATGTGATCCATAGTTAGAACTTTTAGAGCAGCTTTTTAAACCAAGTTAACTCATGTTGGAGCTGCATCGTTAGAGCTGCAGAAACACTGATTGGTAATAAATATCTGTTCTTGTCAAGAAACAGAGGCTGCAGCATAATGAACATCATTTGTGTGAGTCTAAGTGTAATAATGATAAGTAGTGAGTCATTGTGCTGCACCGTAAAGTCGGCTTCAAGTTTATTCCTTTAAAGAAATTATCTGAATGTGAATTGTGTCGGGTGATTCCTATTCCTAAATTAGCCTACTTGGATTTGTTGTGGTTTTAGGAGTACATTGCACCCACATATGAGAACACCCTCAGAAAACACAAAGACAAGTTTTGGCTGATTCTACTGAAAACAAGAGTTACATGTTTTGAACTTAACGGGTCTTTTTTTATACTGATCCAGGAGGCCTCTGCAAAGGAGTGAGGACTGGTGCGGATTGGATCAGAGCCAGGAGAAAAGCATGTTGCTCCATGTTGTGGTGGAGAGGTTAGTTATTTTCAGAGAATCCGAGGGTGGAAAGCAATATGGAGATAAGTAAGTTTTCTTAGATTGTTACAGAGTGAAGGAGCTTCTAGGTATGGCGTGGTATTGGGGCCAAAATTAAGATTACTTCCCTGCCGCAGGAGGCTATACCTGATAAGTTCAACCAGGAATTCAGGAAAGTGGAAATTGAAATATTGACCAATAGCACTGAAGGGGCACTGCCCACTGACTAGGATTTGGCTGTCACCAAAACAAGCACTCCTGCTCATTCCTCTTATTTCCCTCCCCCGTGCATTCCCAGCGTTCATGCCAAAGAAAAGTCTTCAGCTCAACACTTCTACTAAAGACACTACTGGTAAATCAACTATAGACTGTTATGGACAATATTACCTCATGCACACACAATTCATCTGCATCATTATTTCCAGATTGAATTTTTGTTTGATGATTCAGCTATTTGGTTTGGGGTATATGCTTTATTTTCATGGTTTGTTTAGTCTGATAGTTTCACTGTATGTAAGTTAAAGGAGTTGGTTAAAAGTATTTGATTTATTAATTAATGATTCATTAAAATATTGGTTGATTAAAAACTTGATTTAAAGTTAAGTTAAAACTTGATTTAAGATATATTTTGTTTCAACATTGTTTAAATATGTTAAAATATTTATAAATCTTGATTTAATTCATTACATAACTTTAGTATATGTTTAAAATACATGGTGAAATGGTATGGTCAGAGTGATTTTAAAAACAACTATTTAATAACAGGTTTAAAAGGGAACTGTTCTCTTTAATGTCTCATTCATGTGTTTGTTTGGTGTAGGTTATCAATCTACTCTGCAACTGTTGTACTGTTCAAAATGAGAAGAAGATTAAAAGACAAATATTGCAAATGGAGTTGAGTTGTCCCAGCGTCCCCTTTTGTCTGAAGTAAGGCCTTTTCAAGTTTAGGCAGGAGCTGAAGAGACTTTTACATTCCGAAGCCAGCAACTGATCTGACTATTGATTGGCCCGGCATCATTAACAGAGACCGCCGCTGTCAACTGAGAAGAAGACTGCTCACTTGTGTTAGCATTGGAGAGGCTAACGACTAGCATGCCTAGGCTGGCCACCCACTGGACTGCCTACTCCAATCTGCAGACATGTAACTGCAATCACATAATTCAATCCAGAGGACCATAATTTCATACACAGGGACAGGGAATTATGTTATTTTGGGGGCAAGAGGAAACATTTGATCATGTAATGTTAGATTGTGATATAGGCAGAGGAAAATATTCAAATCTGAGCAACAGAAATGGTGTTCAGTTAAGGATTTATTAGATTTTTACGAGAGTGTGGGGGAGATGATATTTGTCTGGGCGAGTAATCCATGTTGTTGATGATCACTAAAGGATTGTCTTTGAAGAATTAATGAAAGGAGCTTCACGTGAACCTTGGAGGAAACTGATAATAAATAGCATAGTCTTAGGAGAGGAAACATAAATTCAAGACCAACAGAAGGCTTGGGACTACCACCTAGGGTCTACACTCAGGCGCAGAATGATCAATCCCAATATCCACCAGCTCTGATGTGTTGTTGATGTTGGTTACAGGTGTACTATGTACAGCCTGCTCTGATGAGTAAACTTCATAACCAGGATCAGCAGGATTAGCATCAAGAACAAATTATCCTGATCCTGACATTCTTACAAGCTACTAGAATTTAAAAAAAATTCACAGGGGGAATAGGTGAGGAGATAAGAATAGAGCTCCTGCTTCTCACAATCGAAAGGAATCAGTAGAGGTGGTTCAGGCCACCTACTTCAGGGTAAGTGGACCAGTAGCACTGGGAGGAGACCTCTGGGCAGAGTTAGAAGCTGCTGGTGGGTCTTCATATGATGCATGGATGGACTTATGCTCCCAATATTTTAGCTTTAGTTGATCTCTTTGTTGTGGGCAAAGGCAGTGCCACTTTCAAATGTATATTAATCCTGGGGACACCCCTAAATTAGACTGTGAATGGCTTCATAGCTCAGTTTTCGTTTCTCAAGTTTCACTCCTGCTGATATTTAAAAAAATACCTGAAAAAGTCACATGAGCGCATGCAATTCATTACTTTCACCCCTGGGAATATTTGACATTTGTAAATGATGGCTGCCTTTGTTAAAAGAGCCAAAGCCGAGGCGTTCATTGTTGTATCTCCTACTTTGTAGTGCAACCTCTAATCTCCTTGAAGCACTTCAAAACCGACGCAGTGCCACAGGTTTGCTGTCTCCCCCGCTGTCTTCCTTCTCCTTATTCATACTTTTCTCTTGTTTCGCCAGCAAACGTGACACAAAGCCCCCCTCATTGTCAGCAGATTGTGTCCTGCAATGGAAAGAAGTTGCAGCTGAGTTTTTTTTTTTTTTTTGGATCATTTTTCCACAGATTAAAAGCTTATTCAAATTATGTTTCTGCCTCTCTTATAAACAAGACAAGCTTAGATTTCCCTGCAGAGAAGTACTGGTAAGTAGCTTTGTAAACATTTGGGTCTGGAAGTGCACAAATTGAAGTCTGAATGAGCTACTTCTTGGTTGTAAAAATAAATCCACACAGACATAAATGGATAAGTAATTTAACTATATTGTTATTATTGTTTGTGTAATCTGATATAAATAAAATATTTCATCATTGCATCAGAAAATGGAGAACTGGCACCTAAAATTATTTCTCAATGCAAACCTGCCTTGAGCATTTCTGAACATGGTAAAGGAAAATGAATGCATTAAAACCCATTTTGCTGAAAACAAAATATGGCCGAGTAAAATTGCATTTCACAGTCACATTTAGGCCCCTGTGGACCCCTATTAGCTAGGAGAATAAGAAGGCAATGGACGGAGGAAAATCACAACAGTTTGGGAGCAAGAATGCAGTAAATGGAAGAATTTCTTTGATCGCACCATTTGTAGGCGACCGAGCACTCGGCTTGTTATAAAAAATAAATCACGTGTACTTTTCAATGAAATAGGAACTCCACAATAGCTCAGGCTGTGCTGTACCAGTTTTGCTCCGCTTGTGCGTTTGGCAGCTTGGCAAGTCCCCGCTCTTTGCATATTCATGCGAAGCTCCAAAGCTCTGTCACCTTGTTGCAAACACGATTGATAGATAGCAGTAAGACTGGTCCTAAGCATAGGGCTGAATATATTTTTTTTGTTTGTTTTTGTTTTTTTTCCACTGTCAGCTAGGTTGTCTGAGTCAGAATGACTGCAACAGAGTTAAAAAGCGCAAAGGTAACAGGAGGCTTTATTCTGCTCCAGCAGCGGCAGCTGATGATGGAAACGTACGCCTAAGAGACAGGAATTGTTTTAATGAGGCGGAGTCATCCTCTCTCAGGAGAAATCACAAAAGTCTTTTCAGGAGCTTTTTTTTTTTCTACTAGGTTTTACAACAAAAGATAAAAAACTAACTTCTCTGCATGAATTATAAAAAATAAAAACTCAGCTTATCTTTATTTGAATAGCACCTCTGATTTTTGCAAAGAAAAAAACAGAGCAATGCCACAATTCACATTAAACACAGGACACAATAAAAAACAAGAACAGATAGCAAACACTGTTTATACAAACCAAAAGATATGAGGCCAATTTCAAATGTTTTATAAAATGCATTGTTACAAACTAAACTTAAACAGCACATTAAAATAAATGCGCTAAACCTACAGTTGCAATATATTTTTCAAGCAGCAAGATCCTCTCTAGAATGAGAGTTTGTTACATGAGAACACAAAAAGCTTGATGTACCATAGTATTTGTGTGTCACTGTATTTTCTGGTCAGACAGCCTGTAAACAGTTATTCTTCCTACATGTTTGTTCAAACTGGGACTAAAATTGTTCAATTTTGGGAGATTTCACCACCTAGGGGGCAACATAAGCATTTGGGGTTGGATAAAAGGTATGCTGCTTGTACCAAAATTAGTTCATTCAAATCATTTTAAAATGTATATGTTTAGTATATAAATTGAAAAATAAAATATTAGATCATATTTATTTTGATGAAAACCAAGCACATAAGACAATGGAGAAATGATGAAATCAGATCTGAAAAAGAAATACAGGAGATCAGAGCCAAAATGGAGGAAAACAAAGCTTGAATTAATTTTCAAATATATCTTGAACAACTCAAAATCTATAATAATACTGTTAAAAGAGCAAGAACATTTCACTTTTTTCAAACCTCATTGCAAACCATAAGAACAATACCAAATTCCTTTTTAAAACAATTGATCTTTTAATAAATGCTGATTTTAATAAACCCTCCATGTCTCCTTCAGTTGCTACATCTGAGGACTTTACAGACTACTTCAGAAACAGAATTAGTATAATATTAGATGCAACCTGTTCTCTCGGCAAAATGTTAATATTAACGTGTCTGAAGCACAGTTTTTACCCAAGGAAACACTGGAAAATTTTGTCCTGGTTGATGCAAAGACACTAGAGTTTTCTCTCAATTTAACTGAACCACCTGCCTTTTAGACCCAATTCCCACATTACTTTTTAAGTCATTTTATGGCTTCTTTTCGGGTGAGCTTTTAAACATTGTGAATTGCTCTCTTGAGATGGTGGTTTTCCATACTGCCTTTAAACCAGCAGTTGTGACGCCCCTGCTGAAGAAGAGTAATTTACATCCTATCCACATTCTTGATAACAATCAACCAGTATCCAACTTACCTTTTTAAAGTAAAATTATAGAAATTGTTTTTTTTTATTCAACGTAAAAAAAATTTAAATGAACACAGTATTTTAGAAAAATATCAATCTGGTTTTAGGACAAACCACAGTACCGAGACAGTTCTTTTAAAGATTGTTAATGACCTCAGGTGCAACTTGGATTCCCAGAAAATTTCAGTTTTGGTTCCACTGGATCTAAGCGAAGCTTTTGATACAGTTGACCAGCACATTTTACTGCACAGGCTCAAAGGTCTGGTGGGTCTCTCGGGTACTGTTTTAGAATGGTTTTACTCACAGATCGAAATAATTGTAAGTATGGATACTCACTCCTCAGGAGCCCATGAAATTCAGTGTGGGGTTCTCCAAGGATCAATTTTAGTCCCAATACTTTAACATCTCTGCATGCTGCCAGTTGGGGATGTCATCAGGAGGCACGGCATTGATTTCCACAACTATGCTGATGATGCACAGCTTTACATTGTCCTGTCTCCTGGTGATGTTGAGTCAGTAATTGTATTTCAGATATCAAGTCATGGATGGCAGAGAACTTCTTACAGCTCAACCAGGACAAAACGGAAGTTTTAATCATTTGCCCTGAAGACAAGAGGGAGATTATTTTACCAGAACTGCAAAAGTTTAAACCTTCTCATTGTGTACGAAATCTGGGCGTCGTTTTTGACTCATAACAAAAATAAAAATAAAATAGGATTTTATTTTATTGTATTTTTATTTATTTATTATTATTTTTTTAAACGTGTCCTGTTTGGCAGTGTGGAGCTCAGAATTGATGTCTGAGTACCAAGTAGAAGCCCAACAGATTTACTTTCACAAGCGGAGCAGTTCAGCTTTTGCTATAGTACTCCACTTGATTTATGTGTGAAAAATCTTTATTATGAATTGTTGGGGTTTTTATTTCCTGATGTTATGGACACGGAGATGGAAAATTAAGGAGAAGAAAGAAGGAAGATGAAGAAGAGAGGTAGGAAACAAAATGTCATGAGAGAGGGTGAGTTGAAAATACAAGAGAGGAAGGGGAACAAAGAAAACACAGGAAGACATTGAAGTCTGCCTCCATTCCCACAGGATGGCAGAGAGAGGGGGAAAAACAAAACAAAACACGAAAAAGGATGGAAAGAAATTGCCAGAGTCCGCCCATTTCTCTGTCTTGCCAGCACAGAAGTGTTGATGCATGCTTTTTATTTTCAGTAGAATAGATTATTGTAATTAGCTGCTCTCTGGTCTTCCCAAAAAGAGTATTTGAAACCTACAACTACTCCAGAACTCAGCTGCACGTGTGTTGACGAGGACAAGGAGACAGGAACTCATTACACCAGTTTTAGGATCGATTTTAAGATTATTTTATTTGTTTATAAATGTCCTAATGGTCTTGGTCCATCTTATTTATTCGACCTTCTTTTAAAGCATGAGCCCTTATAGTCCCTGAAGTCCTCTGGTACTGGCCTTTTTAGTTGTTTCACAAATCAGAACGAAGACGTATAGCGAAGCCTCGTTCTATCACTACGGCCCTCGTCTGTGGAACGGCCTGCCAGAGAACCTCAAGGCCGTTGAACTGCTGATGTTTTTAAAAAGAAGCTCAAGACCTACCTTTTTAGCTTGGCTTTTTATTGAGTTATTTTATTTATCTGATTTATATTTCTTATCTTTATTTTATTTATATTTTCAGCTATTATTGCTATTATTATTTATTATTTATCTGTTGTTTATTATTATTATTATTGTTATTATTATGAGCTACTGAAGTGTTTTTACGAATTGTTATATACAGACTAACTCCAGTGTTTCTTTCTTGAGGATCCTTCTCACTGGGAGCCCTGCCAGTTTAGCCATGGAGGTCGCTGCCATTGGGATCACTTTTGTCATGGTGGGAGGGGCTCTGCACTGCAGCCTTATGGTTGTGCTGTGGATACCTGCCTGCCCTCATCATGGCAGTCCCTGTGGTGACTCTTCTGTGGGGTGTTGGGTGGCTTCTAGTGTGGATGGACCTCCCAAATGTTTTCTCACAGTGGTATCATTCTGGATGTTTATTTTTATTGTATTTTCACTTAAAGAGATAGGAATGGATTGAGCAGTGTTTTTGCTGCGAAGGGGCGGGCACAGGGTGTCTACGTGTCTTATGTGTAGGATCGATTTTGCTTTAAATGTGTTTTCTTTGTTTATCTTTCTGTTTTTATCACATAAAACACTTTGTGCTGATTTTATCATGAAAAGTGCTCCACAAATAAAAGTTGATTGATTGATGTCCAGTTGATGTGGAGTATGGAATGTTAAAAAAAAATGTTCCGATGCCATATTACTATCTGCTCTTTACTAGTCTTTTTTTCTTACTTTCTTTTTTTGGCAGTTTAAGAGTGAGACATTTTACCCCACCTCTTGCCTGCTTTTCTGCAGGGCTTGTGCCTCTTGTGGGATGCTAATGGAATCCAAACTTAAATGTGGAAACAAATTACACTTTCTCCCCATCGAAGCCTGTTATCACTCTAGGAGGAAGCAGAATAACCCTCTATTTGTCTCTCGGCGCAGAAGATGAATGAAGGGCCAAGCCGGAGAGCAAACAAGTTCAACCAAGTTCAAAAACAGCCCACAAAAAGAAAAAGAAAAAACCTGAGCGAAAAATACCGGACTGGTAATTTTACTGTCAGAGATCCACGCTTTACTTGTGTGCAGCTTGGGCACGATTTTTTTCTTCTAGGCACAATGATCGTATGCAAAATAGAACATTGATGGCGTTTGCTCTGTGTCGTTCCTTAAATCTAAAATAGTCAAACAAGCCCTGCATTCAGACAGCTGCTTGATGTTCCTCTCTGACAAAATCTTGTCTTTTATATTCAGAATAATTTGAGAAATCCAGAGAGAGAGAAGAAATTTTTCCTTTTTCTGTCATACTTAGAAATGTTGGCACTAAGTGGAGTGTGCGGCAGCAACAACATAGTTGGAGCTCTGTTGCGTGTGCAACTACAACTTTGGCAGCATAGACAAACAGGATGGTGGGTCTGGTTGCCTAGCAGTTTAAGTGGCAGATTTGCTCTACAAAGGGAGGAAGAACTAGATATTTCCCTTGTGGACCTTGGCAGGATCGTCGGAATGTGGTTTAGGCCAGTGGTCTCCAACCTTTTTTTTGCCACGGACCGGTTTAAGATCAGACAATATTTTCACGGACCGGCCTTTAGGGTGTGGCAGATAAATGATAACGGACGGTATAAAAACGGGTTATTTTTAAAATGATAACAATAGACGTAAATCCAATGTGTATTCGCAGCTTTATTAACAGCGTCCTCCTAACATCGAGCAGACAACATAACACGAGTAACACTCAGCCCCCTAACGATCTCTGGTCGCCATGGTAAAATGTAAACACACCTTTAATAATTCAAGATTTAACACAAAAACAAATACAAAGTGCATGAAAAATCTAACTCACCACAACGCTGAATCAGTGAGAGCCTTGGGCTTTTCCCCTTTCCAAAGAAACGTTTGTTTTCTATCCATCTTGCTACCTTGTGGGATTACGTGTCAAGACTGAGCTATGTAACAGGGATATCCGGTTATTTTTCCAAATAAAACAGCGGTCACCCTCAGAAAATAAATAAAACGGAAATACTGGAAGTTATTTATTCTTTGTGTGTGGCTCGCGGCCCGGTACCACATGACCCACGGCCCGGTACCGGTCTGCGGCCCGGGGGTTGGGGAACACTGGCTTAGGCCATGACATTCATAATGAGACAAAGATGACAGAGAGGAGAAACCTAAATGGAGATAGAGGTAACCAGGGACAGCCAATAATAATAAATCGATACATAAAGGACTAAATCTGTCAACAATATAATGTGTACATTTTGTTAGCTGCTGGTTGTTTCCGGTGTGTGGATTTCAATGTGTTTTTATAAAATCAGGTGCAAAAAATTGGAACACTCTGTTAAATATTCTATTTGTTAATGAATGTTCATGTCAGGAAAGTGGTTTAATTACAGATAATAAAATATTTTAAAAAATCAAGCTTTGTTGCTGTTTTTTACTCCTTAAACTTCAGTTAGATGGCTAATGTAGACATCTACTAGTATCTGACCTCAGTCTGAGGAATGTTTGCCCCGCTCCTTATTTTCAGCTGTGAGCTGTTTAAGCTGCTTTTTTTTTATGTACAGCTCTTTTCAACTCACCCCACTGAATCTCAATCAAAATCTGGGCAGGACTTTCTAGTTCTTAATCCTCAGCCAGTCCTTGGTGGACTCAATATATTTTGGGTCATGGTCATGTTGCAGTGTACAGTTCTGCTTGAGCTTTAATTCATTACAAATGGTCCCACATTTTCCTCAAGATTCCATCATATACTTGGTGGAATTTCTTGTGGCTCCTGCTGCAGCTGAGCATCCCCAAAACTCACCCTTTCCAGCTCTGTGCCTCACCGTTGGTATGAGGCTCTTTTCCTTGAACACTGGTTTACACCAAGAAGACGCAGCCCCTGGGATCAGTCAAAGCCACCAGGAGAAACCCAGCCGCGTCAAACGGGTACATAACAAAGTAAGAGCCCCCCCAGCAAAGATTGTTATCATCCAAGACGGATCAATTAATGGAATTGAGGCTTTTTATAGAAAGAACACCAGAGTTTATAGCTGCTACAAAAATACAGTAATAGAAATATCAGAAAAAATCCAGAATATCTTGGACCAACATCCTGCTTTGGAAAAGCTCGTCATTCACGCTGGATCAGCAGATATCGGGATGAGACAGCGATTCTGAAAAGAGACTTTTCTGATCTCCTACAGAGACTTGATGGACTTAACGTAAACATCCTCATCAGCAGACCAGTCCCTGAAGGGAATGATGAAAGATTTAGCAGACTCTGCATGCTCCATAAATGGTTGAAGAAACAATCAGCTGAGAAGTCGTTCACATTTATTTATAATTTCAAAGTATTTGGAAGTGCTAACCATCTGTTCAAAGCAGGCCAACGTTATCTTAACAAGGCCGGAGTAAAGGTCTTTGCACACCGGGTCCGTTTTTTTCGTGCGATTAATTCACACGACAGTATTTTCTTTCGAATCAATGTCAAGTCAATGGGGACGTCCACGCCACTGATGAAATTCCATCCTGCGATTTGGCGAGTTTAATTTTTTCGGACTGAGGTCAATTTTTTTTTTTTACTCGTATCTGACAGTTAAACACTTGACCAATCAGAGAAGGCGTGGTGATGGCGTCTTCAGACCCGAGAGTCGCGAACTTTAGTGTCACTTTCATAGAAGTAACTAATGTTTTCTTCACCATGGCTGAGCGTCTGATCCTTTTTTTGTCCCAGCACCCCTGTCTCTTTAAAAAAGACAAAAACTACAAGGACAATGATTATAAGGATAATGTGTGGCGATCCATTGCTGAAGAACTTGGATATGAAGATGGGTAGGTAAATCAATGTGTACAAACTAGCTGTGTAGCCATTAGCTCTCGATACGTCATGACTTGACACATCTTGGAAATTATAGCAGAAATGTACACAAAAGTTTACAAAACTTGAACATTAATCAAACATAGTCACAAATCCATAACATCTCAAACGAGATGCTATAACTTATTAACCTGGAAATCGTCTTTTTCGCTAGATGTGATTTGTTTTCTCACAGTCGAAATGCTCGTCAATGGTTTGGCTACACGTTAAATAGAACAATTTACGTTTGGTTTATTGTTGTATATGTTATGATTGATTACAGAGGAATATCAAATCTGTTAACTACAGCCGCGATGTTCTCAACACAACATTCACTTCCCGGTGTTCTAAGTTGTTGATAAGGGATGTGCGGAGTACATTTTAGTTTTGCCGCCTTACAATTTTTTAATAGAATCTTCATAATTTATTTGCAATTTCACAGCGCGTCTGGTGTGCATACACAACACGTCGATTTTCGGCCTCCAATTTTTTGCAATTTCGTGTCGTTTATTCGCATCGGACCCGGTGTGCAACGACCTTAAGGCTGTTGGCAGCAAACATTTTTTCTTATCAAAATCAGAAAGCAAAACACTTGCTCCCAAAAGCTGACCTTGAGGCGCCCATGGATATCAGAGAACAAAAACAGCAAGTCATGATGACACCACAGGCCCGAACAGATAAACAGCCATCAGAGATTAAGTCTTCATCCTCCTGTGACTCAGCCACATCAAATGAGTCTCCATTTAGAAACTTTACAGACAGACTGAACAAGCAAATCAAATTTGGGACACAATTAACACCTAAACTTAAGACTACACCAAACCTCTGGGACTAGTGTCAATAAGCCTGGGAGCTTCCCCCCACTGATTATTACAGATATTTGAGGGAACCGGGCAGTAAATCTACCCCTACAGTCTCCCAGAACTTGCCCGGTACCCCTGAGATTTGCATTCGAGGGATTATCAGCAGCAGGAAACATAAACCGTTAATCACACTCTCTGATATTAAACAAAATCTCAAATTTATAACCTGTCAGAAGGTTCAGCTGCCCATCATCACAATACTTAAGTTAGCTTAATTAAACATTAGATCTCTATCCGGGAAGTTGTTTCTTATCAATGACTTCCTCATTGAGCATAATTTACACACCCTTTTTTCATCAGAAACTTGGCTGGATGAAAATAACAAAACAACTGCATTGATAGAATCTACTCCTCCAAATCACAATTTCTTAAGTGAGAGCAAGAAAAATACAGACGAGGTGGAGGTGTAGCCACCCTTTTTCACAACTCAATGAACTTTAAAAAGGTAACCCTTGGCACGTTTGATTCTTTTGAATACCTAGCCACCCAGATAAATTAGCCTAACAAAGCTTTATTTCTAAGTTTATATAAACCACCAAAACTTAACTCTAACTTCTTTAATGATTTCAATTACATTCTTTCTGTAATATGTCTCGACTATGACCAACTAATCATTGTGGGGGATTTTAACATCCATACCAACAATCCCCAAGATAGACAAGCAAAAACATTAGATGATTCTCTCCACAACTTCGGCCTGATCCAGCATGTCAAACAACCAACATTTTCCTTGCGAAAATCTCAGACATCATGGATTCCATTGCTCCAACTAAAGTGAAAGAAACTCGACTCCAGGTACACTGTGAGATCTACAAAGAGAGACTGAAGAGATATCAGCTAACTATAAAAGATGCTAGGGAATCGTTCTTTTCTGAAATCATCAATAGAAACATTAATAATGCACGGACTCTATTTGCAACAGTGGAAAGACTAACTAATCCTTTAGTGACAGTAGCCCCTGAACTAAATTCTACCAGGGCCTGCAATGAATTTGCCAGCTTTTTCACTGAAAAGATTCTAACAATTAGACGATCAATCTGTACCTCAATATCGAACCCACAACCAGTGCCATCCCCAATCAACAACAATGTAGAGAAAATGTCTGAATTCAAAGAATTAAACCAGAACAGCCTTGAAAAAATCATTATCCAATTAAGCTCCTCCTCTTGCTGTCTTGATATCCTACCCACAGCTTTTCTAAAGAAAGTTCTTCCTGTTAATCGGTCTGATCTTGTTCAAATAGTGAGCTCATCCCTCCTGTCAGGTGTCTTCCCCCAGGCTTTAAAAACAGCAGTTATTAAACCACTACTAAAGAAGAAGAATCTGGACAAGACATTAATGCAGAACTACAGGCCAATCTCTAATCTTCCATTCATCAGTAAGATTATTGAAAAAGCGGTTTTTGAGCAGTTAAATTGCTTTATAACAATGACAAAGCGTTTTGATGTTTTTCAGTCTGGTTTCCGTGCTGACCACAGCACTGAGACTGCCCTCGTCAAAGTATTCAATGACATCCGCATAAATACAGACTGTGGTAGAACCACAGTGCTGGTTCTGTTGGACCTCAGTGCAGCATTTGACACTGTTGATCATGATATTTTATTGGAACGACTGGAGAGCTGGGTCAGACTCTCTGGTACAGTACTTGGCTGGTTTGAGTCTTACCTAAAGAACAGGGACTTCTATGTTTCAATAGGAAACTTTTCATCAGAACGAACAGAAATCACATGTGGGGTGCCCCAGGGCTCCATCCTGGGGCCCCTCTTATTTAATATCTACATGCACCCACTAGGCAAGATTATAGCAACCAATAACATTAGCTACCATAACTACGCGGATGACACTCAGCTTTACATTACAATGTCACCAGGTGACTCTGAACCAATTGAAACCCTAAATCAATGCATTGACCAAATAAATTGACGGATGTGCCAGAACTTTTTCCAGCTGAATAGGAACAAAACTGAAGTAATTGGTTTTGGACCCAAGGAGGAATGATCCAGAGTCAGCACACAGCTTCACTTAATACAGCTAGAAACTACTGATCAGGCCCGAAATCTAGGTGTAGTAATGGACTTTGACCTGAACCTCCAGGGTCACATAAATCAAATCAAATCAAACTTTTTTTATAAAGTGTTTTTCATACAAGAAGTTGCATCACAAAGTGCTTTACAGATTAAAATGACCCCACATAAAATCACCTTCCCTTCCCTCCCCCACAGATTTAAAAGCATGGTCACAGTTATACCCCCCTCCCCCCAACCCATCTCCCATGCGCACACACACAGTTAAAAGAAAAAGTAAAAAAGGACATTGGCCGAGTGTAGAAGAACCATGCAAGGAAACGCCATCAGAGGAGCCATCTGCCCCGGCAGCGGTAGACCAACAGCAGCAGTCGAGGCACCGACACAGGGCGCCCAGTGGAGGCAAGGCCAAGACCCCCAACATTCACCCAAGCTCACCTGGAGGGCACCCAGGCAGCCACAGCCGACCACCACTCCCGGGGCAGAGGGCTCCCACAGAGGAAACACTGGAACGGGGATTAAGATAAATTAAAGTATAAAAATAAACAGTAAATTAATGTGCTAAGGTTAAATAGTAAAACTGATAAAAATATAATCATATAAAACATGCAGAGCAATTAAACAAACAGTAATGAATAATAATCAGTTAAAAGCTAGGCTAAAAAGGTGAGTCTTGAGCCTGCTCTTAAAATATGAACGTTCTCTGCAGCCCTAAGGTCCTCTGGCAGCCTGTTCCAGAGGTGAAGGCCATAAAACTGGAAAGACGCCTCGCCATGCTTGTGTGTCCTGAATTTTGGGGTGACAAGGAGACGGCTGCCAGAGGAGCACAGAGACCGCGAAGATTTATATGGTAAAAGCAGTTCAGAGAGATAAGAAGGCTCAAGTCCATTAAGACACTTAAAAACCATTAAAAGAACCTTAAAGTCGATCCTGAAATGTACGGGGAGCCAATGCAATGATTTTAAGACCGGTGAAATGTGCTCCCGCCTCCTGGTCTTCATCAGGACACGTGCTGCTGAATTTTGTAGTAGTTGTAAACCTTATATTACTCTTTTTGGGAAGACCAGAAAGGAGGGCATTACAGTAATCAATTCTACTGGAGATAAAAGCATGCATCAGTGTCTCCGTGTTGGCCTGAGAGAGAATGGGGCGGACTCTGGCAATGTTCTTTAGTTGATAAAAACCTATTTTAGTAATATTTTTTATGTGAGGAATAAAAGTCAGCTCAGAGTCAAAAATCACGCCCAGGTTCTTCACTTGTAAAGAGGGATTAAAAGACAGTGGTTGTAGTTTTGGTAAAAGTTTCTCTCTGTGAGGCTCAGGACCGATGACTCAAACTTCAGATTTGTCCTGGTTGAGCTGGAAAAAGTTCTCTTCCATCAAGGATTTAATGTCTAAAATGCAGTTAAAAAGTGCATCCATTGGCCGTGTGTCATCGGGAGACATGGAGATATACAGCTGTGTATCATCAGCATAACTGTGAAAGTTGACTCCATGTCTTCTGATGACGCTGCCAAGAGGGTGCATATACAGGTTAAAAAGCACTGGGCCTAAAATCGAACCCTGGGGCACACCACATGTAATCCTATGGACCCTAGAAGAGCAAGTATCTAAACTTACCATAAAAGTCCTGTCTGTGAGATAGGATGTGAACCATTTGTGAACAGCACCAGAGAGGCCAATCTGTTTTAAACGGGTTAAAAGAATAGTGTGGTCTACTGTATCGAAGGCAGTGCTTAGATCCCGTAGAACCAACACTGTCACCCTATGTGCAGCATAGTTTAATCTAAAATCATTTAAAATCTTTAGAAGGGCCGTCTCTGTGCTGTGGTTCACCCTAAAACCAGACTGAAATTTCTCCAGGACATTGTGCTCATTAATAAAATCATTAAGTTGAATTAAAATAATTTTTTCTAAAATTTTGCTTAAAAAAGGCAAGTTAGATACCAGTCTAAAATTGTTAAAATCATTAAAATCTGAATTGCTCTTCTTCAACAGGGGCCTCACTAATGCCCCTTTAAAGGCAGCAGGAAAGACCCCCGTCTGAAGGGAGCAATTCATCATGGTTAAAATCTCATCTCTAAAAGATCCATAAAATTGCCCGTTTAAATTCCGAGGGCCCGCGGGCGGGCCCAGCCCATTTCCTAGTTTAAATCCACCAATTTTCTGACTTCTAACTTTTATGAACCTATACATGTTTTATATCATTGGAAAGCTAAGAGTCTTGTGATTCCAATTATGCCTGGCGTTTAAGGATACAATCATAACTGAAGACTCAGTGAGCGCTTTTGCCAACACAAACGTTCT
Source organism: Valencia hispanica (assembly GCA_963556495.2). Classification (NCBI taxonomy): domain Eukaryota; kingdom Metazoa; phylum Chordata; class Actinopteri; order Cyprinodontiformes; family Valenciidae; genus Valencia; species Valencia hispanica. The sequence goes on from OY747722.1 coordinate 22,185,183, forward strand.
CCTGATGGAGGTATAAAAATATGGAACTCACCCCTTTGTAGTCCAATAAACGTGACGAAACCGATCCATTTCGAACAAAAATTGTCTTTTTACATCAATAATGGTCCGACTAAAGTCCTCCGATAAAGTTATTAGACCAGGACAACAGCAAAACCAATAAAAAATGTAAAACAAACAATGAAAATGCGCTCCCGAAATGTCTGGCCATTTTTGTAGTCTTTACGGCTTTGTTTCCGATTCATTCGCTTCCACTTCTGCCTACAAAGGTCACTAAGCATGCCCAGAAGGGAAAAAAAATAAATAAATAATTCATCCGGTGTTTTCCTTACGTAGGGTACATCTCCAACCAATGGCGCATGGATGGAAAGTCACGTTATGGTAAGTAACTCGAACCAATTGCGGTCCAGAACTCTGATGATTGATGCATCGAATAGCCAATGTAATGCTGTAAACGCAGATATATAACATGACCGGGCGGACTTGTTCGCAGCCATTGTATATGACGTGCGTAAAATGTCTTATTCATGAAGAGATTACGCACAGTGCGTACCAGTAACATATTGTTTCAGCACCGTGTCCAAACACCCTTTATGATCAAAATACAACATTGAAGGAAGCCGTGGAGCTTTATATGGTAAGATGAAGTTATGATTCTGATTATATTTTTAATTCAGTGAGGACTACGGCATTTACCCAAGAGATGGCGCATATGGCACACTTTTGACCACCTTTGACCTGTAGTTATAAAAATGTGTGCAGAATATTCATTTTTTGATTTATTGGTGTCAAATTTGGTGTGGATGAAGGTAATACTTCAGACTTTAGACCAACAGTGTGTTTTAGGTCACCACCTCTTTTTAAAGCCCTTTTTACAGCATGTATTTATATAAAATAAATAGTCGGACACAAATAAAATAATTTTTTGGGGAATTAAAATTAATATTGCTTGGTAACAATAGCACTCAGAGATATTAACACAGTTCTGGGATAAATTTTAGAGTGTTTGCTTTCCAAAGAGACCCCAGGCATGTCTCTACTCAAAATGGTTCAAGAACAGCTTTAAGTTAATTTTGGGTATGCGTTTAAAAAAAATGTAGGGCGGAAATTGCAGGAATTTAAAGGAAGTGGGAATCGGGTCCAAAACACATGTGGTGGGCCTCACTGAGGAGAAAACTTTATCAAGAGGCCCAGCTTCTACCAGGACAAAACTGTCCAGCGTTTCCTATGGTAAAGACACACACTCAGATTTGTCTAAAACCATGTTACTCTGAGAAGATAAAATCTTACATCTGATGGTGTCTACCTTCCCCCTGAAGTGGTCTGTGAACTCCTCACAAAGAGTGTTTGAGGGGGTTTTAGGAAATGCAGTAGTAGCTCTGTTAAAAAGTTTATCAATGGTGGAAAAAAGGATTTTGGAATTATTTTTATGTTCCGAGATGATTTTGGAGAAGTATGAATTTCTTGAATTTCTTACTGCATTGTTGTATAATTTGAGAAGATCTGTGTATATTTGATGGTTTACTGTGGTTTTACTTTTCCTCCATTTTCTCTCTGCCGCCCTACAATTTCTCTTCATTTTTCCGAGGTTTTCATTTTTCCATGGCGTTGCAGCTTTAGATTTAAAACTTTTTACTTGTAATGGAGCAAGCCAGTCAAGAGTGTACTGAAGCCTTCTGTTAAAAGCATTGACAATAAAATCACAGGGGGCAGGTAAAACAATAGGAGGATTCTTTTTTAAAATTTCCAGAAAACCTGCAGCCACTTTAGGGTTTAGATGGCGCTTCCTGACAGTTCTCACAGAGGTCTCCTGCTGAATAAAACTGGTGACGTTAAAAAACACACAGTAGTGGTCAGAGACAGCCAAGTCAACAACAGAGGACACACGGGTGGACAGGCCATGCATGATGACCAAGTCCAGGGTGTGTCCTTTGTTGTGAGTCGGCTGCATGACATGTTGGCTAAAATCCATTTAAGTCAGGATGTTTAAAAAATCTGTTGATAAAGGATCTAAAAGGTTATCTATATGTAGATTAAAATCACCAGCTAAAATGATCCTTTCTAAGGAGTTGTGCAAAATTGATAAAAACTCTGAAAATTCTTGAATAAAAAGTGCACTCTTTTTAGGAGGCCTATAAATTGTGACACATAAAATCTGAGGAGTGCTAAAAACAGTTGCATTATATTCAAAAGTAAAATAGTTATCAAATAAAACAGGTTTGGCGGCAAGTGTTGAACTTATAAAAGCAGTTCCGCCTCCCCTTTTGCTACTCCTCGTAGAATAAGTGAAGTTAAAATTAGGTGGGGAGGCCTCTGTAAGAACAACAGGGCATCTGCACTCAGCCAAGTTTCTGTTAAAAATAAACAATGAAGATTATGGTCTAAAATCAGATCATTTATTATAAAAGTTTTGTTCAGAAGAGAGCGAACATTAAAAAGTGCCATATTAATAGTGATTGGAGATGGAGGGACTGTATGATGTACTGAAAGTGGGGCTTTTGGCAACTTTTTGAGATTATTTGGATTGCATTTGTTCGGTTTATGATTTTTAGTCCGCTCTCTGCTGATAACAGGTATGAATGAGGTAGAACAAGGTCCAAGTCCAGTATGTGAGTTACTGTTAAAATCAGGGGTGAGTTCATAGGAGCAGGGAACATTTGCACATCAGGATGTGGCGGAGGAATCAGAGAGGGCAGGGACAGCTGTGGCCAGTGTAGTTGACAGGGGGGGCATGGACATGCCAGGCTCAATGTCAGTGTACAAGTGCCTTGTCTATTTAGATGGAGGCCATCTGGTCCAAACAGGTGCTTCCTGCCGCAAAAAATGTTAAAATTGTCTATAAAACCAATATTGTGAACGGGGGTGATGGAGGAGAGCCAACTATTAAGGGATAAAAGTCTGCTAAAACGGCCAATTCCTCTGGCGATAGTGGGAGTGGGGCCAGAAATAAAAACCGAGACACGTGTGTTTTTCTAGAAGATTAAAAAGGTGAATAAAATTACGCTTCAGGAGCTCAGACTGCTGTTTATAAATGTCATTGGTGCCAGCATGAATCACAACTTTACTCACAGATTTGTGATGATCAATGAGCTGCAGGATCTGTTCGGTAATGTCCGTGACAGTGGCTCCAGGGAAACACAGTGTAAGGGCTCCTCTCATCCTCACGTTTCTGATGATAAGAGTCCCCGTTGATGAGTGTGGTGGGCAGGCGGGTGTTTGCGCTGGGCAGAGGATCGTTCACCATCCAGGACTTACTGTATGCCAGGTGTATAAGCGTCCCCAGGACTGCAGCGATGTTTAATCGGCGCCGAGGGCTCGTTCCGTGGGTTCGGGGTGAAGTGGAGCACTCCTCGGTGAGTTCTGGCTGCAGCCCGGGGTTTGTTTCTCCTGCTGCTGGGAAGGATTAGGCGGCGCTCCTACCGAGCTACGGCGACCAGGGGCTGTCAGAGGAGTGGAGCTGATGGGGGCTTTTGGTTTAGCCCCCTACTGGAACCAGCTGTCCTCCTCTGCTGCAGATGTTACGCGGGCGCTTGGCCCCCCGAGTCCGCCTGGAGGCCCAGCGATGGATCCTCCCCCAACAGCTTCGCCGGGCTGGCAGGGAATGGTGTCCGCCAGCTGTGCACTGCTGGCGGCGGCGAAAGTCCGGCCGAAGATGATGTCCACGTCGCGCTCATGGTCCTGGATTTGGTGGAGTGTTGAGATCCTCTGCTCCAGCTCCAGAACTCTCTGGCTAAGTTTTGCGCAGCCATCACACGTAGGACTGCAGGTGAGTGGAGGCATGGCGGGGGAGAAGTAATCCGCGCTTCCCACCGATTAAAACGATCCGGTAAAAAACATCCTGGTTATTAATAAGTCAGTGGTGTTTAAAAATCCGTTAAAACCAGTCTTTAAAAATGTTTAAAACCAGCCGGTCTTGGCGGGCTGGCTGACGCATCCGCACCATAAAGGCAATAACAAGGTCAGCCTTCTATCACCTGAAGAACATTTTTAGGATTAAACGACTGATGTTGCAAGAGGACCTAGAAAAACTCATCCATGCGTTTATCTTTAGTCGGATTGATTACTGCAACAGCGTCTTCACAGGTCTGCCTAAAAAGTCAATCAGACAGCTGCAGCTGATCCAGAACGCTGCCGCTCGCGTCCTCACTAGAACCAGGAAAGTAGAGCACATCACCCCAGTTCTAAAGTCCTTACACTGGCTCCCTGTAGCTCAGAGAATAGACTTCAAAATACTTCTACTAGTTTATAAATCATTGCATGGCTTAGCACCAAAATATGTTGAAGACCTGTTGTCACGGTACCAACCACCAAGACCACTCAGGTCCTCCAACTCTAGCCTACTAAACATCCCTAGACTCCGAACTAAACATGGAGAAGCAGCTTTCAGTTTCTATGCTCCCCTTATCTGGAACGGACTTCCTGACGAGTGTAGAGCTGCTGAAACTCTGAACTGCTTTAAATCGAGACTAAAAACCCATCTGTTTAGAATTGCCTTCGAGTAAATGATTGATGTCAAATGTATCAAATGTGTTCATGCTCTCTTGCTTTATTGATCTTTCTCTTGCTTTATTGTGTATCATGTGTAATGTGTGTTTCTTTTACTTTTAATTTCCAATGTTATATTCCATGTATGTTTTTTTTGTTTTTTTTAATTACCAAATCATGTAAAGTACCTTGAATTACCCTGCTGTTGAAAGTGTGCAATACAAATAAAATTGCCTTGCCTTGCCTTGCCAAACATGTCCTATGTTCTGGTGTCCTGATTATTTAGTGTGCGACTCATCTGTTCTAAGATCATTTTGTATATTGTAGGTGTCCTGGTCTTTGTCAATGTTCTCTCGGGCATCATGTTTTTGTCCGAGAACAAATGTTTCTCCCCATGAAACGGGTTCAGTTTCTTTCTTTCTTTCACAGTTTCAGTTGTAGTATGAACAACCACACAAGAAATCAGATTTAATTTTTAAAAATCGGAATCGAGCATCAAGCCCTGCAGTCTGAACGTAGCCTAACTAATTATGCACTTTGTAAAATGGCCCAAAGGCATAAAATCCCTTGTCTAAAGTTTGTAGAGGGCACAGCCAGCTTGTGGAATAAACAATATGTGAGGAAGAAAACTAGTCTCCACAATGACACAGGGTGGTGGCAACATCATACTATGGGCATGCTGTGGGGATGGGAAGACAGATTGAGCTAAATGCAGAGCAATCCAGGAAAAAGGCCTGTCACAGCCAGAGCAGCAATTGGCTAGGTTAGATCAAAGCATATTCATGTGTTAAAATGGCCTTGTCAAAGTCCTGACCTAAGTCCTTTTGGGAAGTTGTGGCAAACATTCCCACCTTATTCTCTCCTTATTTGAAAATGAAAATTGGCAAAAACGTTGGTTTCAATTCAGAGTATTCTTCTACTTCTTCTGCTGTCTGTAACCTCTTTTCTTCACGTGTCTGTCTCTGATCGTGACTCCACAGCATTTACAAACAGGTATCAATGACCTTAAGCCTGACATATCGAGAAGAATCTTATAAGACCCTAAGGGAAGAGAAGAGAAGCAATGTTTGTACTTTTTATATACGGATGACGTCCACTTTGTGATTCGTGTCACTACCAGAGAGGCAAACCGGCCTCCATCACCAACACCTTGTCACCTCACAGACCGCCGTCGCTCCTGCGTACAAGCTGATCAGACGTGTCGCTGCCACTCCTGCTTACATGCGAAAAGACGCACACCTGGCAGGTCTGAGTGACAGGCAACACGCTCCGTATGAACACCAGTAGACGCAGCTGAGTGACAGGGACGTCACTTGCACAACAATGCAATTAAAAGCTACAATAATTGCCTACATGAGAGTGAGTGAGGCTATTATGCTGTCAGCGGCTTGAAGGGTTTAAGACAGCGGAATTGTAAAGGCTCCTGCTTGGTGATGGGAAATCAAAAATGTTCACCTCAGAGACTGCAGCACCACCCTCCATCCGTTTCCCCTCATTGCTCATATTTGGAAAATGCATCTATTGTCCTTCTTTCTTATGATCATCTTTAACAACTGTCAGTGGTGTGTTTACTAGGCCGCTCAACTGAAATCATCATACATTCCCTTTGCTACCCACAAATGTTGGAGCTCCTCAGAGCCATCTGGTGGTCGGCAGGAGAATAGCAGGACATTGAACTTCTCTCCAATTGCAGTAAAAAGCTTTGTTGTGCACCACTGAGCACTTTGACTCCCATTCTTATGAATTATACAGCTCGTTTTTTGAACTTCTTTTTCATCATGTGCCCACTAACAGTAATCCAGCACAACAAAACATCCCAGAATGTACCTTAATTTGCAAAGACTATGTGAAATAGGGCTTGAGGGCTTAAGTCACTCGTGTGTAGTGAATCAACACACTTGTTGGCGAGATTACTCATTGTGCAGCCTGATCATACATATGCAAATGCTCTCTCATGATCCCGGCACAGTGAAAGAATTACAGCGAGCATCCGTCACACTGAAAGACACTGTACTGGCCCATATAATCACTCAGCTGAATTGAGGGCAAGCGGGAAGAAAGGAAGTGTTTTTCTTTCGCTCCCCTGTCATCATTCAAAAGCCGGGGTAAGAAAGTGCTCCCCTTTTACTGCTGCACAGATGCTTATAAATCATTTTCAAAGACCTTTTTCATACCAAACACTCCCCCATCCCCCCTCCTTGAGCCGTAATCGGGTACAGCTTTTTTGGTAAATATTTGATGGTCCTGGCCTGGCGTATTTGAGAAGCGGAGATCGTCCACGAGGAGTTGTTTTTAGGTCATTTCCGAGACCGCTCTTCTCTTTCTTCTCCTTTTTTTTTCTTCAGCCTTTCAGCTAGCTCCCAGTGAAAACTGTAAAGGACAGGATGTGATAGGCGGTTGGAGATTTGTTTGAAATTTGCCCCAGTTCAGAGAAAAGGGAATCAAGCATGTTGTCTGTAAGTGTGTCGGGAGATAACGGAGGGGAAGACTCCTGCCTTTCCATTTCCTCTCAAAGGGTATGCAACTGATTCAGGGCTTTTTTATTCTTCCCTATCTCCACATTAAACAGTGTGGCAACCTCTGAGATAAAGCAAGAAGGTAGAGATAACCTTCAGACAAATGCCGAAAAAGATTCAAAAATCCTGTTGAAAAGTTGTAGTGTTGTTGTGTGACACTAAAAAAACATGCCAAACCATTTTACAGTATTTGTAGTACCTACAATACAAAGAACATTTCTGAATTGACAAAAGCATTTTTCTGTCAAGTTCTTTCCCCCTTCCTTTCAGAAAATGTTTTTTCTTTTGAAGCAAAATTCAGTTATCTTAATCTATATAGCCAAAATGAACAACAGATGTGGTTCAATTCGTATCCAATTCTGTCCAGATTCAGTTAAAATCGGTTCCATTTTATTCCAAAACAATCTCATTAAGTAGTCAGACTGAGATGCAATCCCATTTAATGCAATTCAATACAATAAACATTTTAATCAAAGGGTTAAGTTCAGGCGATACTTAAATTACAACTGATAAAAAGTAGGCTAACCCTTGGGAACTGATTGCATGGGGTTTATGACTTGGGAAACAATCAGGAGCAAGCATGTGGAGACAGGGTAGAGGAACGGTTCCTTTTTAACAAAAAAAAACCATCCAGCAGAATCAGGCTCGTATGAGCGGCCATCTTTTACAACAGGGGTTAAGCAGGTAGAAAGGAGACAGACAAAATCAGGGGAATCAGGGGAATATTTTTACAGCAAATAAAAAAAGGAACACAGAGTTAATAGCAGTATTAACTCTATTGATTGCTTTAGTTTGGAAGGAGGCAGTTAAACACAGAACCACTAGGCTAGGAGTACTTTCTGTGGAAAAGGAAAGCAGACAGAACACAGTTAATGACAACAATAGTTTTCTAATGCCTTTTTTCTAGTTGAGAGACAGCTAAACACAGAAGCACTGAACTCCACAGTACCTTCGATAGGAAAGGAAACAGGACACAAACAGTAGTTAATGACATCAATACGGTAGCTTTATCAGTGTTGTTGTTGAGGAAGGAGACACACAGAAGTTGTTGTTTTTTCCCCAGGAGTAGTTTTTACTGGAAAGAAGGGCAAATAAAATTACACATATTACACATATCCATCCATGGCTTCATCATGTGAAACACTAAAGCACTAGTACTTTCTATCGAAAAGAAAATTAAAGATGGTACATGGATAATGGGTGCAACAGCAAAATTGGTGTCTCCATTTCAGAAAAAGGCTATATTAAACATAGAAGGAGGGAGCCTTCTTCTATGTGTACGCCTATCTGAAATTAAACCAACCTGATCACATTTTCTTCAGGAAAAACTAGCTAATTGCAGCCTGTCATTGTCAAACTGCCTTTCCTTATTAATGCTAAAGACATCCAGGATGATATATAAAGGTACCTGCTTTCACAGCCTGTCAGATAGTGAGAACATAAGGATCACCATAAATCAAAAGAAAACTCAAAACTGCTACACAGTTTAAATCCTAGAGTACATAAAGCCATGCAAAGCACATTAAAATAGCATGAACTGATCCTCTTGCTAAACTGTTCTTGGCTGATGTTTATGATATAATCCAGCAACATGGAAAATGTCGCGTTTTCATTTTTACCTTTATTTAACATGTCTTTGTTTGTTTAAAAAAAATGTAATACAAATTTTAAATAATTTGCCAAAGCTAAGAATGGGCTCTGCAATGAAATGATTTGGGAAGAACAAAATGTAAGTATATACTGCTAGAACCAATGTGTACAGGTGTACAGTCCCTTTGATTGGGCAATCCCTCAGGACCAGCTGAAAGAAAACCATGTGACAGTCTGCAGGGGTGAGAAATACAGACGGTAGCTAGATGAGTGGAAGAGCCAGGAAATGGGCTTTGTTTAGCTAAAATCTGTTAGGGTTTACCTGTCAGCCCCTAGGCAGAAACAGAGTGGGTATCTCATTAGTTTAAAGAGAGAAGTTAAACAGCACATATATGTAAGATTCAACTCAATTTCACATATTTAAATTGAAGGGCCTAATGGTACAACCTCGATTCAGTGGGACAGCTTGACGCAGTGCACTGAAATATTCCCTGGAGGCAAAAGGCTTCCATTGAGGCCAGAAAACCTATTATGATGTGTCTGGAATAAAGTTCTGGCCAGGAAAATACAATTATTGATCGCTATGAAAAACAAAGCCCTATGAATGTTTTGGTTTTCATTCAAATATTTTTAGAACTGCTTCGTCTCACCACCCACACTTTTAAGTGAGGGCGAGCGATATAGAGAGAGAGAGAGAGACGGAGTGTGCATATTCCTGGTTATTTTTTTTAATTGATGGGGTATGTGCTGGCATCATGAGATGGGTTAATGAAAAATCCAGTCAAATACAAATTAGAATCAAACTAGCCTAGTCTAAGGTATGGGTGGGGAGATGTTAACATTCCTTTGCATAATCTAAGTCTCCATCATGTCACTCATACTCATCTCTGACATAATAAAAAAAAACTAGCCCTTGTTTGGACTCTTTCTAGAATGTTCTATCTTTTAACTTCTGTTTAGTGCAAGAGTGAAATTGCTTGTGTTTGCAGATACCCGGCCATCTGATTAGGTGCCTCAACACCTTAACTCTGATACATAGCAACTCCAACCGTGTGTACTGTAGGTGTAATGAACAGTATGTTTGTGTGAAGACGAGAAAGAATCCGACTTTTTCTTTTCATCTGTTTCTGTTAAACATTCATCTATCACCAGCCCAATTGGGATTACTAGACGTATCCAACCATTATCTCATGATCTATACCCTATAATCTAATTTGTGTAATCATTTACATATTCTAATTATATGGAATTTCTTTTGTTTTGATGCACCAAAAAAAAGATGCACACAAAGTAATACTTCTTGCACGTTCAAAAAGAAAAATGGTGAGCACAACTGAAAATGTACCAAAATATCTTATTTATTCTCCAATTATAAATAAATACGAGAGCTGTGGCATTGGTATGGCGATCACAGTGCTTTAATCAGGAAGCAATGCAACATCTGTCACTGGAAAAGGAAATATGAGCTCATCTGAAAGGCAGTTTGAGAAAATATTCTAGTGACCCAAGGATTTCATTGTCTTATTTGTCACAAATACGTTGAGTCAGTCATACACTGTATTTTAAGAAAAGTTATTAAATGTTACTGTAAGGTACCTGGATAAAAAAGGCAATACAAAATTGTCTTTTTTTAACATAGAACTCCAAGCTCTTTTGGGTCATTTTAGATGGGGTAATGAATGTGTGGAATAATTATGCATACCTTGAAGTACGGTATTATTCACTGAGGCTTGATACTCCCTCATCACCCAAATATATTCAATGATTTATTTTTACTATCCCGCACTACCCCTGTTCAGGGCTGTAGGATAGCTGGGGGCTATCCCAGCTGCTGTCGGGTGAGAGACTGGGCAGGTCTAAGCCTGAGACAAAGATAATGATTTTATTTAATGAGGGAAAAAGCTATCCAAACCTACCTCCACCTATATAAAAAAAGTAATGTTCATCTTGTAAATCAGGAATTAACTGTGATTAAACATATCTATTAAATAGAAGAAAGCCATCTCTACTGCTTTGGGAATCCAGTGAACCACAGTGAGTCATTACTCACAAATGGAGACAACATGGATCAGGGGCCAACCTTTACTTAGTCCACGAGTGTAACGACAACTCATCAATCAATCAATCAAACTTTATTTATAAAGCACCTTTCATACAAAAAAATGCAGCTCAAAGTGCTTTACAGATTAAAATGACCCCACATAACCCAGATTCCCATCCCTTCCTCACAATTATAAAAACGAAATGACAGTTATTACCCCTTCCCAAACCCATTTCCCAGACACACACTGGCACACATCCACACACAAACACACATACACCTTCCCAAAACGCGTAAGATCATTGGTAGACACTAGGCTGAGCTCAGATGAGTCAGGTACGTAAGGAAAACGCCATCAGGAGAATGGTCTGCCCCGACAGCAGCAGGTCCACTGCAGCAGCCAGGGCACCGACACAGGGCAGCCAGAGGAGGGAGGGTAGAGACCCCCGCTTCCACCTGAGCACTACCCGGAGAGTACCCAGGCCACCGCAGCCAAACCCCGCCCTCGAGGCAGAGGGCTCCCACAGAGGAAACACTTTAAGAAGGATTAATTAGTAAAAATTTAAAATAACCAGAGCTAATATAAGTAAAATAAGTAGTAATAAATATAATAGTAAAAACGGTTAACCATATAATAGCAGAAATATCTAATAAAACTCTGTTAAAATATAAGCAAATAAAACATACAAAGCAATGAAACACACTATAATAAATAATAATCAATTAAAAGCTAAGCTAAAAAGGTAAGTCTTGAGCCTGCTCTTAAAAACATGAAAGTTATCTGCGGCCCTGAGGTCCTCTGGCAGCCCGTTCCAAAGATGACTCATCTAGGCACTCACTAAAAAACCCAGAAGATCATCTGAAGCACTGCAGGCCTCACTTGTCTCCAGTATGGACTGACTATAAAAAAGTGGAACTACTCTAGTAAAATTAACATAACAGTAGTCAAACATGGGGGCTCTAGTGTGATGGTCTGGGGCTGCTTTGCTTCTTCCCGCCATAATCCATAAAGGCATGAATCTGTTTACATGAAGCTCAAGCGCAGCAGAGTTATTCAGCAGTTCAAAGGTCTAAAGCACAGCAGTACGTCCACCTCTTAATGGCTCAAGTGATCAATAACCACCTCTGTGCTGCCTTACACAAATGGATATTAAAATTAGAAAAGCACTCAAAGAGCACAGACCTCCACTAGGGACACCCCCCGCCCATCCCCTTGTTGTTACCTAATTCTAACTTTTGGTACTTTATCAGTAAAATGCCTGTTAATGAGACGCGTGGCTGTGTTCGCGCTGTCCCTGTGCTCTTCCAGCAGAGAGGGGAGAGTCCCGCATGCGTGATTCATTTGCTGTGCATATGCTCCAACAGCAATGGGGGAGCTGCGCGACGTCAGCCGTCTGTGAGCTCTCTGAGACGGGAGAGGAGTCCACGATAGCACCGCTGCTTGGTGGGTGGATGCGTGCTCCTGCCGGAGGTAATGGTGGCATTAGTGCTAAATGGGCATAGAAAGAAAAGTTACAGAATACCTCTGAAGTAGCAACTCTTTTGAATTACTTTACTACTAGTAAAAAGAAACTCAACTCAAGCAACTATCAACAGAAAAGATGGTTGCAAGCATCTCCTTGTATTTCTTTATTAAGTACGCATACAGACATCTCTGAAAAACACAGGCTTTTTCCATGCACAGGTATTTCTTATAGGTAAAATGTCGCTTTCTGCACCTGCAGCATAATCAGATGTGATGGTTAAAGGCTATTTGTACAGCTGCAAGCAGGGCCCGTGTGGCATTATATAGTTTAGAGACTTACACTCTTGGTTCAGCATGTTTTCTGCATGTTTGCAATAAGATTATGTACCTTCTGTGCATTGAAAGGTTTCAGAGAGAGTTCAGTGACATAATTTAGACTCTAACGTTAGAGGACATTCTACAGGGAACAGTTCAGGTCATGCAGAGTAGTTCTGTGGGACAGTATCAGGTAACCCAGGATCGCTGTGCACAGACAACTGCAGAACAGATATTTTTGATCATGCAACAAAATATACTGTAGGTGTTTGGATTCCTGCCTCAGCTAAGCTTTGGTGCATGAGTGGATGCACAATATACTCCAGTGTGTTTCTTAATACGCGTGCATGCATAAAAGCAATCCTTTAAAGCTGATCCTGTGTGCATTGGAAATGTGGGGGAGGAACAGCATGTCCCTGTCCTCTCTGATGTCTGTGTTCAGAACAAAAAGGTCGGCCCAGGCTCAGACACGTGGGTAAAAAGCTTTGCATGCACCTCCTTTCCTTAAGGGAGCGACACACGTCGAGCAGCTGGGATTGGCCCTGCAGTGAGCTGATATCCACCTGTGATTAACCTCAAATTACCAAACCCAACGTATTATCGTCCGGAATTCAGAGCCTTCGGGCCTCCACTGACTCACGGTGTCGCCTCATAAAATGCACCATTAAACAATTATGAGGCTCTCTGAGTGCGCCCCCTGACCAAAAACACTATCGGCAGGCGCTGTTGTCTTTGGTTGTGGGTAAATGTCTCCTGGGCTGATTATTGCCAAAAAAATATTGACCCATAATCTCTGCTCCCTGATTCTGCTTTTTGTGTTAAGAAACACTCTAGAAGGCTTGGATAAAGTCCAACTCTCAGTAGCTTGCAAAGATCGAAGCTGTACAGGTTACAGGAAATAGTAAGAACCGCAACGTCACCATTTAATAACTTGTCCATTGAACTTGAAGATATTTAAAGAGATATCTGCACTGTAATATTTAAGGGCGCCAACAACGCATGCTGCATATTCTAAGTTATAGATCGAAGAGGTACTTTAAAGGAATTCAGACAACTGCCAGTTTTGCCATTTTCCCATGCTGCCACATTAAACACGACATAACTTATTTGCATAATTTGCACCTTCTCATCTGTTCTTGTCCCATCATTTGGTTTATTATCATTATTCTGTTCTCAGCAAAATTGCAAGACCTTAGGTATATCTGCGGGAAGACAGGTATCAGTTTAAAAATCCTGCCAGCTGCATTTTTGCAACTTCTCAACATGAAGACAGCAGACAAGAAAATTGTAAACCACTGGGGTTGAAGCCAGTTAGGTAGTTCAAGAAGCTTATGTGTGTTTGGAATGTTTTGCTTAATAAAGCTGTAACATTTGGAAAAATACATCTGAACTGGCAGACCAAAGTAGCTGCACTCTTTTTTTATAAAGGAGACCAGACACTGTGTCCAAATATGAAGGGATGACACTTCTCTACCTCCTTGAGAAAGCCTCGGGATGCTGGAAAGAGTTTAACTCCAGATTAAAGAGGGGCATTACAGATTTTTACCTGGTGTACACTACTGGACCAATTTAAGGGGTAATGGTCAACTTTTCTATCAGCCATTTGGTGACAGACTGAGCATTTCCAGCAATAGCTGGAACCACCATGGTCGTGTCTCAGATTTTGCTCATCACATTTGTGAGGCAAAACTCCAAGTCCCTAGAAACTGCCTCCCTAAGTCAACTTTCTATTGCATTCTTGCTTTTGTATGAAGCATTCAAAAAGCTTCTGCAAGTAGAAACATCTCTCGGTTGTAGTGCAGCATTAAAGGCTCTGTGGTTGACTGTTTTAGTGAATAGCTAGCTGAGCCAAAAGAAAAAAAACAATCAAGTATACTAATATCTCAGTTTTGATCTTTGGTGCTCTTGATGGTGATTGAAATAATAAGATCTCAAATATGTTGAAGCTGGTATGGTAAAATAACTCAAGGTGGGGAAAAAGAATTTGCTATGCAGCTATAGTTGCCCACTATGTTGATCATGTTGTGACCGGCACAACAATGGATAGTTATAATAAAAACTAAAAGTGGTCTCAAAAGATGAGAAAAATCATTTTTGAGCCTTTTTGGTTCAAGGTTTGTATTCTTCTGTATGCGCTGGCGTAGATTGAATGCATCCTTCAAAAACAACATACAGGTGGCACTTCAGTTACACAAAGACTTCTACATCAGACTTGGACTGTTATGGACATTTTTTTCAATTCAGTTCATTTTATTTATATTGTGTAAATTCCCAGCAATTGTCGTCTCAAGGCCCTTTAATTGAAAAAGTCAATTCTGTCCAATCATATAGACAGATCCCAATTTATTGCATAAATTCAAAGTTGAACCTAGTTATGAATCAGTGCAGTCATGTTCAGTTTATTCAAGTTGGTTAAAAGGTTTTCTGTCAAAGGAAATCCAGCACATTGCATCGAATCACTGAGTTGCAGAATTCATTCCTTTCCTGGATGAGCATCTAGCATTCTAAGTATTCTTATACTGAGCATGCATGTAGCGGAAAAGAAGACTCCTTTAGAATAAATTTTTTATTGCATTATGTTTGCTCAGTAGGCTATGGCCTTTACATGACAAAATGAACATCAAAGCAACATTGTCACCATTTTTCAATTAATCATTTTGGCCGTATTCTATACTGTAGTGCATCCTTGTGTTAATTGTTATTATTTTACCCATCCATGTTTCCCAGTGCTTATGTGTGCAGATACGGTTCCTTCTACTGTGTTCCTTTGTAGCTTTTACATAGTGTCATATATGGTGTCATTTCTAGCTGATCCACCTCAGTCCCTCATGTCCTGCTTCCCCTACAGCTGCAGCTTATTGACTTAGTTAGACTCACCTGTTCATATCACTAATCATTCCTCCCAGTGCATAGGCTGTATCTTTCACTCACTGCTCACCGGATTCTCCTGTTCGTTTTTGTCATGTTCCATGTTTTGACTTTTGGTTTGGATTCCTCTGCTGCCAATGCTCCTTGTTTATGTAAGTTTTGGACACTATGTTTTATAACCTTCACCTTTCTTATGGTCTGGCCTACGTCCTACCTGCGTTCAGGTCTTCCATTGATAGACAACGGGATGTTGACTGGTTATAACTTATTGAAGTGTACTAAAAGTTTTACAATTCAACACCATTAGGCATTAAATACCAATAATTACCAATGTTTTATTGGGAAATTAAAAGATGGTGAGGTGTAAAATTATTCAACGCTTTACCTTTAACTTGGTCTCTGCAAGAATCCCTGTGAGATTTAGCATACGACCTGTTGCTGCAGTGTAGGCAAAGCTAGAGAAGTCAGTATCTCTAAATCATCTATAAAAATGTATTTCTGGCATTTTCCTGAAGTCGGTTTCAGAACTAAACACCTTTACCAGAACTAAAGCAAGTTGTCAGGTAGTCCTAAGGAAGATAAAATTATTCTTTGGCCTTCTAGTGTTATACTTCTGGTTTTGTGCTAACCAACTGGATAATACGCCTGATATTACCGAGTTATCATTTAGTCATTAGTCTCTTAATTTCAGGCATGATCAATGACGCCCACAAACGGATAAGTCTTTGAAGTCGCCTGATTGCTTTTTGAATTTGCATTTGAGTTTCACACTGCTGGCACAGCATTTCTCCGGGTCTCTCAGGGTGGTCCAGCGACTCATATCCTCCTACATTATCGGAGCTTGTAATTCTCCTAATAATGCAGCATTTTATAGGTGTCAGATCGCCTGCTTGTAAAATGGTGCGTTGGCTTCATCACCCCCTCCTGTCCTCCTCCCCTTGTTCTTTATTCATTTGCAAAATAAAATGTCTCTGTGTGGAGTTTCTTTATTACAAAGGGAAAGAAATAGACTCTTGCTAAAGTCTGTGACTAACTGTAGCCTTTGTGATGGGAACGGCCAAATCCTAACATTGTGAGAGAATATTAAAGGCCTGTGAGTGTATGCATGTGTGTTTTTAACTGAGGGGAGCCAATAAGGTCAGTGGAACCAGCAGAACAATGTGTAATCATGAAGGTCAGAAGTTCAGTCTCAGTGTGAAATGTCACACTGGTAACACTAAAGTAGATGGCCCCTTACCTCAGCAGCCTTGTGCAACTCTTTGGTACAGCAGACACCATGACTGAGGCCCATGATCCTCCTTAAGCCTCAATTACAGCATGAAATCTTATCTTTCGCAAGTCTTTCCTTCAAAACATCTGAAGGACAATTGGCCACGCAAGATGGAGAGGAATTTGAAAAGAGGTGGTTGTTTTTTTTTTTAAACGTCTTCACCTCAATTTTTTATTTTTTTGCTTCCATCATACATGTGATTTTATCCGCAGACCTTATTAACCCACAGGATGAACCTTTGTTCTCCACTCCAGTCGCCTCATCTCTGTGTGTGATGAGGGAGAAAGGGTCAGGTGTTTTTATCCTGAGCTCAGAGAGGATCTTGTCAAGCTGGTCCCCGGAGATGTGGGGGTAATGGCGTTTTTCTGAGGGAGAAATCATAGTGCGAGATACAACCGCCAGGCCAAGGTCAGCGTGTTGGATCTGCAACTAGTACGGCACTGAGACTCAAAGTGCTACAGTGTTTTGATAATCTGTTCTTCCTGCATGGTTGGCTTCTTTAATTAGTGCAAGAAATGTTGATCATAGATGTTTTTGCTCAAGTATATGTGGATAAGCCGATAAAAGATAAGGGTGGATAATTGTTAGACATTACAGTACGATTAACATATTTGTCTGTTAATGACCTTGTTACAAATTAGCTCATACAGATGTGATCATGTATCATAGCACAAATAAATTACAAGTAATTTAATCCCACATAATTAAATCTCCTGATCATGTAATCAAAGCCATATGGTGCATTGGAACAGCTGTGGATTGTAAGCCAGCCAGTTCCTTATCTCACTGTGTTGGCACTCCTCTAGTGGGAGACCACCACAAGGGGTGTTGCTTCTCCCTTCACACTACCCTATATTTTAATCACTCCTTTCACAAAAATTATGCCTTTGTTGTTGAATTATTCATGAATAAAGTTCTTGATGTTTCTGTTTTCTGCGGTAAACATTGGACATGTTAGACTTTGATGATTGAAGAGCTGCTGTTCTAAAGAAATCAGCATTATTTTAAGGTTTAAGACACTTTCTGATGTTTTAACTTGCATCCTTTCCTTACATATTAGCATTTTTCAAAACCAATGTTTTTTGGTCTAAAATTATACTTTATTGTAGCGATCTAAAGATGTTTTTATATGGCATTTTTCAGTCCAGTAGTTGGTTTGTTGATTGACTGAATAATGGTTGGTTGCTTATTTTGGTTGGT
Source organism: Valencia hispanica (assembly GCA_963556495.2). Classification (NCBI taxonomy): domain Eukaryota; kingdom Metazoa; phylum Chordata; class Actinopteri; order Cyprinodontiformes; family Valenciidae; genus Valencia; species Valencia hispanica. The sequence goes on from OY747722.1 coordinate 22,202,930, forward strand.
TGATAGGCAGTTGTATTGAATGGTCATTTGGTGGTAGTTTGCTTGCTTTGCCTTGGTAGGTAAGGTAGTGGATTGGTTGGTCAGTTGGCTGGTTGGATGATCAGTTGATCAGTAGTTTGATTATTATTTGGTCACTTCGGTGGTTAATCAGTTGGCCAGTTGTCTGTTTGGTTGGTTGATTAGGTAGTTGGTTGCTTAGCCTATATTTTTGTTTGGTTGGTTAGGCAGTTTAAATTAGTTCTTTTGTTGTCTGGTTATTTGCTTCATTAGTGGAGTGTTCACTTAATTGGTCACTTTACCAAGTAGTTTTTTTGGCCTGTTGGTTGGTTGTACAGTCAGTTCGTAGGGTAGTTTGATGATTGGTTACTGTCATGTTGTTTCTCCTAGTTATAATTAAATTTTATATTGAGTGTGTTCAGTAGTTGCCTGTAGTGGTGTTTCTGACAATATTGCTCTAATATTGGTAATTAACAATCACCACGATAAGTTAGCTAAAAAGAATATAAGCTGCTGCTAGCATAGTACCTACAAATAGTTTACATCTGCTAACATCTTAGATGAGCCAGCGTACTAATATTAGCATTTTAACGAATGTTAGATTTTTAAGGTAACAACATCTTATAATGTACTATTACCACAGAAGTTAGTTCATGTTAACTAACATACTAGTGTTAATACACAAATTTTAGCCTTCATAGTAACTTAGCATTTTAGGTTAATCATGACATTTTAGCTGCTATTAACAAAGGGGGTAGAGTTGGGTAATGTTAGCTAACATATTGTTAGCAAAAAATAAATAAATAACATCATCTTTGCATTTTAACTTATGATGTCACATAAGCTGCTGATATTTAATGTTGCTATTAGCCTGGCAGATATGTAATTTTAGTTATGCGTGGTAATTATTAGTTTGTTTGCTTATAGCATGTTGATTTCTTTCTTGTTTGCTTCGGATTAGTGTAATAGATAATGGATGCTATTGATAGCAACATGTTAATGCAAGCATGTTAAAGTCTTACTTGGTATGATTTAATCAGTATCATTATTGGTTCCAGTTTCCCAGCCAGGAAACCTTTAAAGTTCAAAGCTGATCCATGTTTGACCACAACATGGCAATAAAATGATAGTACCTACTAAGCACCTCACACCTAGTGGCAAGCACCATGAAAATGTCTTCTAAAATTGCTCTAGTGCTTTTTTGTATGCACTGACCATTCTGGCAGATGATTATTTTAAATTTAGTAGATTTTAAATATTGCTTTTGTTAAGAACATGGCTTTGATATTAGTGATTAAAAATAATCACTATGATTTTAGGGGAATGCAGACACAAAAAGCATTTCAACTAGAATTTCTGTTGAAATGACATTACAAAACAAAACACTCCTGATGTCAACGCTGACAGGTAAACAGAAAATACTAGATATAACCACAGTGCTATTGAGGATGTAACAAATGTCTACTTTAACCACAATTACCCTAATACAGTAAAGAGGAAGCTGAAGAAGATGTCATGTGAAATAAGTGAGACATTATGTCCCCACCCAGTGCAGTAACCTCCAGAGCAGGAAAAGGAAATCTAAAGGCGGAGGTGTTAAATACTGCAGTTCTTCAAAATGCTGTCTAAGGTTAAGTCAGGACTTCAAAAACTGAGCTTGGCAACATAACACATAGCATTTTATATCCATGTATCCATTTCAAACAAAATACTGGCGACAGCCCCTACTATAACACTACCTGCTCTTGATATTGATAACAGATTTATAAGTCTCCTGTTATACTTTCTATTAGGGTTTAGCATTATATTTTCTTTTGGTAAACCAGTTGTGGCACACCTCTTCCTGTTTTAGTTACATCCATCTATTTTGTCACTTCTGCTTACAAAAAATCTTGAAAATGTTCTATTAACCAGAAGAATGTATACACATATGTGTCTGAACTGTGATCATAGTGCTAGCACTACAAGCAAACATACATCTGTACATGTTTGTAAAAAAGTATTTGCACTTTGCATTTGTTCAGTTTCTCTTTTTTTTTGTCAAACCAGCCATGGATAACCTTTGTAAATCTAAAGCAGTTTTCAGATCATTTGTTTTACCCAGTATAAAATAAAGTCATCCAAACCAATCTGGTCCTTTGTGAAAATGTAGCTGTCCCCTTAAACCTGGATAATTAATTATTTCAACCACATGGGACCAACATAAAGCTTTGGTGATAACTAGTAATAAGCCTTTTACATAAATGTGTAGGAATTTGCCCCACTGTTCTCTGGAGAATTGTTTTCATTTAGCCACACTGCAGGAATTTCAAGCATAAACGGCCCGTTTAAGGTCAATCCAAAGTACCTCAATCAGGTTTAAGAACAGTCTTTTTTTTCTCTTGGCCTCGTTAAAACTTTTGTTTTTCAACCATTCAGGGGTGGACTTGCTGATGTGCTAATGTGTTATGTCCTGCCACATAACCTAAGTGTGCTTGAATTTAAGGTTACGGTCAGGGGACATTGTCATTTAAGATTTTCTGCTAGGGAGCAGAATTCATGCTTCCATCAATAACGACAGGTCTTCCAGGTTCTAAAGCAGCAGAATTACCCCAGACCATCACCAGTCCAACACCGTGTTTGACTGTTGGTACCTTTTTAAGAAGTTGTATTAATTACACTAGATGTAACCAAGTGCCCATTTTCCAAAGAATATGTTACTTTTTGTCTCTTTACGCCGCAGAATAATTTCCTAAACGCCTCGTGGATCATCAGGATGTTTTTTTGGTTGTTTGTTTTTTATCAAATGTGAGAAGGGCACTTGTGTTCTTTTTGCTCAGCAGTGGTTTTCATTCAGGAACTCCACCATGTATGCCTGGATGGCTTTTTCTCTTGTTAATTTAAAACATAATTTGAAAACTGTATATTGGATTTACCTTCGTCATCTCTGTTGAGCTAAGGCATTTTCAGTAGCAGCAAATGATGAAAGTTTTAAGCTGCACAAATACTTTTTTACAAAAACGAATGCGCAAAGAAGATGTGTCATGTTAACACTGCATGTTGAAGCACAAAAGTAAATTTTTACCTTGTGGCTTGGTGGGTGTAGTTCACTGCTGTGTTACTTTATGTTTTAAGGAGGTGATGATTTTCACTGCTGTTTTCTCAAGGTTGTGCAAGTGTTCTCTGGCTGAACTTCCTGAAACTTGAAAAAGAGGTCGAGCAGAGGAAAGGGAAGGGAAGAACTCAATAAATCATGGATCAGTTGCTTTTAAAACCAGGAGGTGTTGGTCTTGGTGTTGCTCTGAACCTTGCAGGTGTTATTCTTGTTTGGTCATACAGTGCCAGTTTATTTCTAAGATTAAACCCTCTTAACCCAAAGGGTGCTTGCAGAGAATTGTCTAAAAAAAGATGGATTTGCCAAAAACATGCATGCTGTAAAGTACAGTGCTGCTCAGAAGTTCACATAAACTCATCGTGATTTCAAATGTGTTGCTTTCATAAGGAAGAACATGTGTAAGAATGATCTGAAACAGTCAGGGAACCTTAAGGCTCAAGCCTGCAATGAAACTGCTAGAACCCCAGTTTTCCCATCTGTGGGGGAGCTTTAAAATGAACACTATGAAGCTGCCAACACAGAAAAGCCAAATGACTTCTATTTACTTTGTGTCATATGCTCTGTGTATGCTTTATGCTGTTTTTATTTATCCCATAATCATGTAAAGCACCTTGAATTACCCTGTTGTTGAAAGTGTGCAATACAAGTAAAATTGCCTTGCCTTCGGAAGAACAGCTTAACGGACAGAAGAAACAGCGGTTGAGCAGTTCGGCAACAGCGATGAGGAGAATGTTTTGAGCAGTCAAGTTTTGGCTTTCAAACTGCAGAATAGTATATTCACTGTCAAGCGTTGTTGTGGTGGCAGCATCATGCTGTGGGACAATTCTGCAGCCACTGGTATTTGTGCATTACCCCAAGTGGTATGAATAATGAGGGAGGAGGACAACCCTCAACTTGTTCAACTTTACCTCCAATCAACAGATGGAGAGGTGCAAGTTGCACACAGTTTGATGTTTCAACAGGATGTGGTTCCTGAACCCATTATCTGAACAGGTTTTAGTATAATGACACAAAACTGTTGGGAAGCTCTGACTTCAACTACAGTGCTGTGCAGATCTTATTTTTTTGTTTTGAATCTTATGGGGCGTCCACGTGTCAAATCACTCAAACGGACGAAAGTTGATGCTTTAAAATTAAAACCCAGCTGCTTGCACACTTTGTAGTCCGTGTCGGCACGTCACGTCCCGAAGTTGCCCTAACCGGATTTGGCTAGCATTAGCTAACCTAACAAGAAGGTTAAAAGAGAATATTGAACTGCTTACCTGGCACTCCAATATCATCTGATATCTTCCTCCAAATAAATCCGATCTCTTCCTGTCTTTGTAAAAAGACGAAGACAGGTCATATAATTCACGGAAATTACAGACAGCAACAATTAGTTGATCCTCCATTTTGAATGAATGACTTGCCGATCCACATCAGTACAAAGAGTCCCTATGATTGGTTGCCGCCCCGCGTTTGCTGCCCCAAAGTTCAGTTTTCCCAACTTCACGCAGCAGCTGCTCCGGCGGTCCGTCAACGCGTCCGAGCAGCAGCCGCTGATGCCAACTGCGCCGAGGCACACGACTTGTTGCGGGGCAGCTTGACGCCCACTTGATGCGTAGGTACCACAGACTTGTGTGTAATCTAGCTGCCCTGCTGCCTGGACGCGCTGACCGCTGTGAACGCACCATTACTTACAAAAAAAGACAACTGGAGTAAATAAAAAAATTCAAATTTTCAATGTTTCAAGGGGAGGGTGTTTCTCCAAACTGTCCTGGCCCTCAGCAAAAAGATGATCACACATTCATCTAATAACTTGGTGTGACAACTGCCATCAAGTGTTGCTGATAACTGAGATTAAATCGCGTATTACTCTGAAGGAATGTTGACCCTGTCTTCCAAGAGAAATATTTTGATTAACTCACATTATTGGGTTTGTTGTTTTAGGTTATGCTAAGCTCATCATTGAAATCTGGACTATGGTTAGACCACACCAGAACATTTTTTTTTTTATTATTGCTCAACTGCATTACCCAAGTGTGCTTCAGTTTAAGGCCACAAACTGATACAGATATTCTCTTCCAGGATTTTTCTGCTACAGAGTTGAAATCATGGCTCCATCACCTACACTCTGATCTCCAGGTCCTGATGCGGCCCCAGACCATCACACAGGCACGCTGTTTAACAGGAGGAATCAACTTCTTTCATATAATACTGTTATATCACCTACCCTTGGCAGATCTTGGTTTAAAACTATTTTCTCTATCGCTTCATCTCAGAAGAATAAAACATTGTAAAATACCTAGCAGTTTTAAAAACACTAATCTGTTCTTATTTACATTTTTATTTAAGAAAATGACAAGTCAAAAGTTATTTAGACCCTTCTCAATCTATGGAAAAATCGTTGACATTACAGCAATCAAACCAGTTTAAGTTGTAAAGCTTTTTGCATGTTTCCACTGATATTTTTATGATTTATTGTTATTTATTGAGGTTGGAAGGCCTCCTTGGTGTCATTCTCTTTTTTTTCGCTCAAATTTTAATATTGCTTCCATTCAGAAGAAACATAAACCTTAATCCTAAAACTCCCTAGAGTATAAATAATTCTGGAATTAGCTGTAACAGGACACACAAGTTCAAGAACTGGACCTCGTTTCTGGCCCCTTGATCCCATGGTTTTCCAAGTGTCTTTTTTTTATTGTTGAGTCACAAACATTGACACTAACTGAGGTAGATGAGGTCTGCAGTAATTTAGGTGTTCTTTTGTAACTTACTGTATGAGTCATTTCTCCTCTTGGAGTAATTTTGATAGGCCGAGCTACCCGTGATAACTTCGCTTGTCCTAGTTTTCTCCATTTATGGCTAATGGTTCTCACTGTAAATCGCTGGAGCCCTAAAGACTTTTAGATTTTTACAAGGCTTACAATCACAGTATGACTGAAAGCTGGTCGAAAGTCTAAACCTACCTATTAAAGAGATATGTGAAATTCTGCTTCTGTCTGTAGTTCACATCCATTTTGAGGTCTTACAGACTCAGACAGGCACTATATTGCATGTAAATATCGGTTCGTGCACATGTGACACATAGAGGAACAACATCTCTTGCTGCTTTATGGATTACCCTCTAAAAAACAGCTCCAAAACTGCCCTGCAACCTGTCTGCTTCAAGGCTGAGTGAAATTTGAAAGCTGAGGCTTTCACATGGCATTTGATGAAGAATAATTTCTTTCTTCCTTTTTATTCCTACCTTGTAGCAGTTTAAAGGGGCCTGAGCTGTCAGAAGAGATCCGTAAGGATTTACACTGAGGGACTGACAGGCTGGATGACGAGTTCTATGATATGGAGGTGAAGATGACCGAGAATGAGAACGAGGTACGCGTCTTTGTAATGGAAATTAATAGAGGTTTAACTACATTCTCGTTTTCTCTTTTGAGCCTAACTATGCTTTTCTTTATCCGAAATACCAAGTAACCTAGCAACTCTTTGAAGATCAAATGCAATGCTCCCATACTAATCCTCCCTCCATGATTATATCTATTTACATCTGCAGCCACACCAAAGTGAAATTATGATCCCACACGTACTGTTTGAACTCTTCGGGAATCCCATAGATTGGCGTGAAAACCTGTGAGTCACGTCAAGTGGCATTTTGCAAGACTACTTGATCTACCCTAATCCATGAAGGAAATGGACGGCGAGTGTGCATTTTGAATGCCTCATATCACAGACTGCAAAAAGACCTGATGTTTATTTGCTTTTGTTTGTCCTCAGAATTTGAAAAAATCAAACCTGATAGAAGTTAAGAGGGCTAGAGATCAAACTACAGTATCAGAGGGAAAACAAACGGAATCTTCAATAATGGCGTCGTGGTTGGTGTGGGCGCCCCATGTACAGAGGCGTCAGTCCTCGACGCAGTTGTCCCGAGTTCGAGTCCCGTGCTTCCACTTCTCTCTCCCCTTCTATGCTATGCCTTCTCAAACAAAGGCCACTACGGCCACAAAACCTTTAAAAAGAAAAGTTCCTAGATAATATGATGATTAAAAGACGCATATTGGTTCTAAAATTGACATGTTTAGGGAATTTTCCATGTCACCTGAATGGCATGTTCTCTTGTCTTTCCCATTTTGAAGAGTGGTTAATAGAAATCATTTCACATTTGTACCTCAGGCAATCAAGAAGTCACAGATTGACAGCTAAATTTAGGAGCTACAGTTGCAGACATTTTACAACCATGAAATCTAGAGCTTTAAAACCCCTTTTCTCTTGTGCTTATCAGATAGAACAACAGCACACTCATGGTTATGTAATCACCTCACTTTGACTTGGATTTTGCTTAATTTCAATCAATTTTGGACTTCTAGAGGTATTGTAGGTCAGGGGCCTTCCACAATAACACTAAAAATATCTAAGTCAAATTTTAAATATTAACTTTATTCTAATCTCCACCAGGGGCTGTCCAAGTATCACCCACCATTCACTCATTCATTATTCACCGGTGCTTAAATAAGGGTTACAGGACACAGAAGGGGCCCCACAACGTCATATTTTAGTCCACTGGAATAAAAGAAAATGGGTTATTTAAATAACATAGCAAGACACTACAACAGTTTCTATTGCAAGTTATAATGAATTTGCAGATACATTTGAAACCAGAAATTTACATACAGTGGCTTCCAAAAGTATTCGGCCCCCTTGAACTTTTCCAAATTTTGTCACATTCCAGCCACAAACATGAATCAATTTTAGTGGAATTCCACGTGAAAGACCAATACAAGGTGGTGTACACATGAGAAGTGGAACGAAAATTATACATGAGTCCAAACATTTTTTACAAATAAATAAGTGAAAAGTGGGATGTGCGTAATTATTCAGCCCCCTGAGTCAATACTTTGTAGAACCACCTTTTGCTGCAATTACAGCTGCCAGTCTTTTAGGGTATGTCTCTACCAGCTTTGCACATCTAGAGACTGAAATTCTTGCCCATTCTTCTTTGCAAAACAGCTCCAACTCAGTCAGATGAGATGGACAGCGTTTGTGAACAGCAGTTTTCAGATCTTGCCACAGATTCTCGATTGGATTAGATCTGCACTGTGACTGGGCCATTCTAACACATGGATATGTTTTGTTTTAAACCATTCCATTGTTCCCCTGGCTTTATGTTTAGGGTCGCTGTCCTGCTGGAAGGTGAACCTCCGCCCCAGTCTCAAGTCTTTTGCAGACTCCAAGAGGTTTTCTTCCAAGATTGCCCTGTATTTGGCTCCATCCATCTTCCCATCAACTCTGACCAGCTTCCCTGTCCCTGCTGAAGAGAAGCACCCCCAGAGCATGATGCTGCCACCACCATATTTGACAGTGGGGATGGTGTGTTCAGAGTGATGTGCAGTGTTAGTTTTCCGACACACATAGCCTTTTGCATTTTGGCCAAAAAGTTCCATTTTGGTCTCATCTGACCAGAGCACCTTCTTCCACATGTGTGCTGTGTCCCCCACATGGCTTGTGGCAAACTGCAAACGGGACTTCTTATGGTTTTCCTTTAACAATGGCTTTCTTCTTGCCACTCTTCCATAAAGGCCAACTTTGTGCAGTGCACCACTAATAGTTGTCCTATGGACAGATTCCCCCACTTGAGCTGTAGATCTCTGCAGCTCATCCAGAGTCACCATGGGCCTCTTGGCTCCATTTCTGATCAGCGCTCTCCTTGTTCGGCCTGTGAGTTTAGGTGGACGGCCTTGTCTTGGTAGGTTTACAGTTGTGCCATACTGCTTCCATTTCTAAATGATCGCTTGAACAGCGCTCCGTGGGATGTTCAAGGCTTGGGAAATCTTTTTGTAGCCTAAGCCTGCTTTAAATTTCTCAGTAACTTCATCCCTGATCTGTCTGGTGTGTTCTTTGGACTTCATGGTGTTGTTGCTCCCAACATTCTCTTAGACAACCTCTGAGGCCGTCACAGGGCAGCTGTATTTGTACTGACATTAGATTACTCACAGGTGCACTCTATTTAGTCATTAGCACTCATCAGGCAATGTCTATGGGCAACTGACTGCACTCAGACCAAAGGGGGCTGACTAATTACCAACACCCCACTTTTCAGTTATTTATTTGTAAAAAATGTTTGGAATCATGTATGATTTTCGTTCCACTTCTCACGTGTACACCCCTTTGTATTGGTCTTTCATGTGGAATTCCAATACAATTGATTCATGTTTGTGGCTGTAATGTGACAAAATGTGGAAAAGTTCAAGGGGGCCGATTACTTTTGCAAGCCAATGTACACAGTAAAAAGAAACAACTTCTTTTTTTCCCCCTCATTGTCTTACTTTAAATCAGACTTTCTTGCTTCAGGTCAGTTTCATTTTTTTTTTTTTTCTAAATGCCAGAATAAAGAGCAGAAGAAACTTTTGAATATGTTTTGTTTACTTTATTTAAATTTTGAGGTTTACATACATTACCTTCATATTTTGGTAGCATTGCCTTTTAGACTGTTTCCCTTTTGGGTATCCCTTCACAAGCTCCCCACAATAGTTTGGTAAATTTTTCGTCCATTCCTCCTGACAGAACTGTCTAAAGGCATTCTAGGGGACTGTGACTGCCACTACAAAAACGTATTGACCTTATTGGCCTTCAGCTATTTAGTAACTCATTTGGGGACATATTTATGTTCATGGTCTATTTCGAAGACCCATGTGTGCCCAAACTTTATCTTACTGGCCGGTGTCTTTAGATGTTACTTCAGTATTTTCACAATATTTATTGCCACCTATTTTGTGAAGTGTGCCAGTCTAGCAGCAAAACACCCACACAATCCTATCAATCCTGTGCCTCACAGTTGAGATGGTGCTCGCAGACTTTTAAGGTTTCCACATTTCCTCCTAAGGTAACGATAGTTATTATGGCCAAACACTTTAATTTTAGTCAAATCAAACGACAGTTACCATCACTAAAAATTAAGGTCTCTGTTCCCGAGTGTATTTGAAAAGTGTAATCTGACTTTTTTTGTTGTTGTTGTTGCCTTTGGAGTAGTTGCTTCTTCCTCGCGGAGTGTCCTTTTCAACCCACGTTGACATAGGACCTAGCGACATAGCGTGGATAGCGACGCTTTCTTATCAGCTTCAGGTTTTGTTCTGTCATTGATGCACAAATTTTGTACCAAAACAACTGCATTTCTGGGTCACAGAACCTGTCTTTACCCTGTGCCTCCATTCACCTCAAATCTTGTGAATTAACCTCTCAAAAGCTGACAAAGCTTCCACATCCTGACATTTCACTTATAGGTCACACAGTTTAAAAGGCAATTCTACTAAAATACTAGAAAATGTTTGTAAACTTCTGAATATGAAAAGCACTGTATCTCACTATTCTGGTGTTTAGCAAATAGAACAAAAATGTGCTAATCATAACTGACCTAATATAGGATAATTGCCTGATTTAAAGTCATACAGTCAGAGGAAAGTGTTTTAGATGGTGTATGTAAATATCTGGTTCCAAACATAACTATTATTGCAAGTAGCCAAGTTATGTCAATGTGAAGCATACATTATGCCCAGAATAGACACACATAAACACAAATTTTCTCTTGTGTCATTTATGTGTTGCTTAAATACTGAACAGATGGCTCTGCTGTCGGTGGATGCGAACATTTCATTCAGTGTTGTATTTGCCCTGACTTTGACTCTCATGTGGAAATTATTTCAAACATCCATCGTCCGCTGCTGTCTCCTGCGTCTCAAACAAACAGGAAGTAAGCCGTGACAAAGATCATTTAGTCATAAATGTCTCAGCTCCGTCCAGATCCTGATATATGTGTCTCTTTATGGTTGTCGACGCGGCAGTGCAGGGTATGATGGGAACGGTTCGGCTGAACATCTGTAATGGGAGGTGCCAATTATTTCCCAGTGGAAGCCCATCTCTTGCACATCTTTCTTTGCTGTGTCCCCAAAGCTTGATTTCTAAGCTCACACATTGCATTTTAACACTTTATTTCCTACATTACATCATGTTTTATGACCATTTACCATCACAGTTTCCATGAAATGCAAGTATATTCGCAGTTGATGTTGACAGCCAGTTCTGATAGCTCAGGTAATACTTTATTTATTTTTGCACAAGTCATTCCTTTTGTAAACAGTGTATTTGGAAAGCTTGCTTATCCGACAAAGGGATTTTGGTTGTAATATGCAAGCCTGAAGCAAAAAATAATCCCTACTGATGCATCTTTAAAGAAAGCTCTATATTTCTGAGTAATGATGAAAGAATGTACAAACATTTCTCTTCATAGAATCTAGTTCAGAGTTGCTTTGATGTCACAAAAACCTGACGTCAAAGAGATTTTTACCTTTAAGCCACAATTCTTCACAGAAATGAACTAAGCCAGACTTTTGACAAGGCTTCTTATACTCTTGACTCGTTTCAGCAGTTTGCAGGGAAAAAAATCCACTGCGTTTGATTTGTTAGACCCAAAGCTGATGTGACTGATTCACCAGGGTACTGGTTACGGTGGTCTGAACATGTCAATCAGAACCTGAGCCTGGTGAGCCACATAAAGGTATTTTTCTTTTTCTTTTCTTTAAGTCTTTAAAATGCTGCCAGTAATTTATGGAACGCAGTAATTTTAACACTATGGAAATTGTGTTTGAATGTTTTCTTGGAGGAATGTTTATATTAGACATCACTTAAAATCAAAATGTATTTATATATATATATATATATTCATTCTAGTTTTAAACCTGCAGTTAAGGTCTGAGATAAGTAATTCTGATAATAGGCTAGTATATAAGGCCTGTTTATGAATTTGTAACAGTAGAAATAGTGAGTGAATGAATCACTCAATAGGTAAATTTAGGTGTACCAGGGGCAAAATAGAAGCATGCAGATTCACGTGAGGGTAAAATATAAACATTGGGATCAAATATGGTGCAGTTATTAAAAATGGCGTTCTAGGAGTGTGCAGTTTAGTAGGATAATTTAAATTGATCTACAAATTATTACTGTACATCTGTGGATTTGAAAATAAGACTATTAACAAGATATATAAAAAAACTGTGCATATAATTGCAGGAATATAAATTATATTGTAATAACTACTAAGTTTATTTAACAGGGACAATGTGCATGAGTGAGTTTAGCTTGAAATTAGGGCTGGGAATCTTTTACCATCTCACGATTCAATTCGACTCCGATTCTTGAGGCCACGGTTTGATTCAAAATCGGTTTTCGATTCAAAACGATTTGATTTTATTCATAATGTTTTCCTTAAATAGGAAACTTTTTAACTGATTGGAATGTTTGTATAAATGTACTGGAACGACTTCTTAAGTGCCTTGAGATGACATCTGTTGTGAATCGGCGCTATATAAATAAACTGAATTGAAAAATTGAATTAAGTTTATGTAGAGATTCTATATATTGCTGATAAAATCTTGTCATTCTTACTAGGATTTTTTGTTGTTGTTGTGCACATCTTCACCGGGACTGCCAATAAACATGAAGGGTGCTCTAGATCCATCCCGTAACAGCAGAATGCTTTGAGCTATTGCAGACTGTAACAGTGAACATTGTAAAAAGAAAAGTTATACATGAAAGGAAAGCCTTAAAGAAATCAATAATTCATTTTTATTTCCCCCACCAGAATACATCCTTTACAGGTGCTTTTTAGAGACACTTAAAGGGAAGAGGTGAATGATTCAGAGGATACAAGCATCAGGTCTTTAACCAGGCTGCTGCAGGTATTTGGTATGCACACCAACCAACTGAAAATCTGAGATGCCACTCATCCATCATATATGCACCAGAGTGAGGCTGCAGCAGCCATTAATCAATTTCAAGATGGCATTAATAAACCTTATCAGACCACAAAAACTTATAATGTTAGTTTCAAGCAACACAGCAGCCTTCTTTCATCTGATTCTAAACAATATGATGAAATGAGAATACATCGCAGCTTTGTCAAATATCAGTGCGATGTCAGAACCGTCATAATCACTTCTGATGGGTTTCCACTGATGCAACATTTGGAAGATTCATAAAACTGATAAATATGGCACTATGGAGTTTTTTTTCTGGCCGCAGGCTGTAAAGATCTGAGAAACCTTGAAAGAAGCTACAAACGGCTCACAGAAAGCAAAACAGCCAGAGGCCATAGTGCCCCACCCCCCTTCGTTAGTATCTATATGTATCGCCTCTGCTGGTATTAACAGGGCTATGGGGGGGATTTCTCTGTCCAGTTCCTGTAAAACCTTTAGTTTTTTTTCCCACCACTTACTCTCCACCAAGCCCAGAGCCCCGAGGAGGCTAAGAGCAAACCGAAGCGTGTGGTGGAGGTAAACACCTGAGCTCGCCATGTAAATATAGCAAATAGGGGCATTGTGCTGACTGTAAACTTTTCCCCGAGCCTCCTCATCACGTCTGGTAATCAAACTGTTCCGCGAAAGGATCCTGCAGTTGGCTAATGGGGATTTCTGAGGCCAAGGCGTGCAAAGTGAAAATGGCAATAAACACCAAAAAAAAAAAAAAAAACGAGTGAGATGAAGAGTGACAGTTTTATCGTCCAATTCATCATCATTCAGAGGACCGGGGAGATAAACACATTTACAGATGAGCTGAACAGGCTGCTAACCCACATTTTTTTTTTTTTTTTTTTTTTTATCACTGCTCGTCTCATACACTTCCATGCAAGTACATTTGTGCGTACTATATATACAGTCAATATTTCTATTGCTTTGTGTTGAAAAAGAAGCAAACACGTAGAAAGAGATCAGGAGCACATATGGCGTCCATTTCTGCATCAGTGGACTAATGCTCTTAAGTTCCCCCTTTGTTCTGAGTGTCATTGTTTTTTAAAGGTCCAGACAAAGCAGGGCAGTGTCTGTGCGCTGATGCATCATTACAAAAAAGTAGAACATTGCGCCTATTGTGTTAGTCACCTCGTAACTCCCTGCAACCTCAGCAACATTTCTAATGGATGAAAGGCCGCGTTTTGGAAATCCGCGCATTTGTAATTCCACTTAAGAGTATAGGAGATACTGTTATCAAATGGAAATGCCTTAAACAAGCTTTGCTTTGCTGAAAAATCGTTACAATTGTTAATAGCTGGGGTTTAATGGGATCTCACAGAATAAAAAGGCCATGATTTTGCTTTAAAAAAAAATGTTTGTCAGTTTTTAGGTTCGTTACGAATGGATGTATTTTAAAGCAACACCTCACACACACTGTCATTGTGACATCACATAAAAATCTAAAGAAATCAGACGAGATTTTAGGATGAGAATTGTTGACCTCTGCAATCTGGGTTATCTTTTGGTACAATTTCCAGATGCCTGAAGGTGCCATATTCATCTGTTAAAGCAATTATACCCAAGTGTAAACACCATGAAAAGGTTCAGACATCATACTGTTTAGGAAGGACACAGGCTCTGTGTCCCAGAGATAAATGTTTACACCAGCTTCTGAACAAAACCAAAAACCCGTGTGAAGATTCTGGCTGAAAGCAGCTAGAGAGATTGCAATGTCCCATACCAAAGCAGGCTGAAAGGCCGCTCAGCAAGGAAGAAGTCAGTAGAAGCCTCCAAATGGAAATTAAACAGACGCATTACAGTTGCGAAATGCCTTAATTTGCTCCTGTGGTCTGATGAAACAAAAGCTTCTGGAGGAAAAAGGGGGATGCGTGCAACCTAGAGAACATAATCCAAACCCTGAAGTATGGGGTGGACCGCCTCATCCAGCTGGGCGTTTTGCTACAGAAGGTACCGGTGCACTTCCTAAAACAGATGCCATCATGAGGAGAGAGCATTCTGTATATCATATTATCAATCACTCTGGAAATCCACAAGGAAATAAATGCTTTCTAAACTAATAAGTCTACCAAAAAGAAAATAATCCTACAGTAAACACACCACCAAATTAGTTTGCATATTGCCATAAGGATGACAAATTTCATTAAGAATTTGTGGGCAGAGTTGAGAAGCAGGATGAGAGCAGTTGAGGCCGACAAACCTGACTCGGTTACAATAGTTCTGTCGAGAGGAATGGGCTGAAATTCTTGCAAACTACTGTAAAACAGTTTAAATACAGTTAAAAAGGCAAATGTATCAAATACTAAGGAAGTGTATGTTGGCTTTTGAATTTAAACGAATAATAGTTAGGCTATGTCCTCTTAAAGAAAGCTGAAATAATCTAAGAAAATCCTCTCAGCATTCTGTCATTTAGCAAATAGAACATAAATACTGATTTATCTCAAACAGCTCTAAGCAGCTGCTTTGTTCGCCTATGCCTTGGGCCTTCTCTGCCTTTTAAGTACTATTTTTATACTGGTCCAAGTCGGAGCTATTTTAATGTCAATATAGGCTACATTGGGCCTGTATGTGCTATACTGAGACCTATTTTTTTTGTTAGTTTGTTTCAAAGTATTTTGGAAAGAAAAGCAAAGAGAGCTCTTTGAGATTCTGCGGACTGTGGACATCTGTCATGTTTTCATTTCGGAGACATGCAATCATTTCTACAGCTTTTTTTGTTTGTTTTTTAAATCAGACCGAAAAGCTCGGCCCAGACAAAAAAAAAAAAAAAAAAAAACTAGATGGCGATTATGTCCTCTTAAAGGGAGGGGCTTGAACGGGGTATTCAGTGTGGTTTTTACATAGAGTGTAGTAGAGGACCAACTGCAGACCGACTCCCCTTCCTCTCCTCTCAACTAAACTCCAGAGCTCTACTTTTGTCCCGTTAAAGATCCACAGGTAAGCTCGGAAGCACTTTTTACAAGCGACGCGCAATTTTATTAGATGGGGGGAAATGAGGATGCGACAACTCTTTTTTATTTTTTATTCTTTTTATTTTTTTAAGAAGCTGCAAAAACGAAGGCAGAACATCCCACTGTTGCAGTCCAGAACATCTTTTGTTGGCCGTTTTACGGCACCGCAGGCGACCAAAAAGTCATGTGCCATTGGCGGGCGAAACTTTTTCGCGTCCAAGAAACGCAGACAACGCACAAAGGAGGGCGTATGGTCGCCGCTGTAATACGCGCTCGGCTCTTTCCGATTCTTATCGAACAAAGTATGAAGGCAAAGCAAGGGAGGTGGAGGGGCAAGAGGGGAGCTGTCTCCGGGACAGCGGCCGACACGACGCTCTGCTAACTGCTACGTCTCTGGCCTGGCAGGAAGTCGCACATACCGTTTAAAACGCTGTTTGCTGAGCATCGTCTAGGATTATTGTCCCGCGACACAGTGTCAACATATGGAAAGTACCGAACTGGCGTTAAAGAGACCATCCACTGCTGTGTGTTTGGGTTTTTTGTTTGGGTCACTGTTAAAATTATTCTGACCATAACAACACCGGTGGGTGTTTGATGTATGAATGTCCATTACAGGATTTCACAAAATACTGTTTTAAGAAACGCGAGGAACGGGAGCAGATTTAGCTGTGTTTGTGTTTTGGCTGATGACATCACAAGGGGCAATTCAGAAAGTTATTCGCCTCATGGTTATTTTGACTGTTAGCCTTTTTTTTATTTTTTTTATACACATAGCAAAACAATTTCATACCGATTTAAACTTCAGCATAAAATTTTACAAACTATATTTTCTATTGTGTATTTTTTACTGCCAACTTTATATTGCACCCCATTTCCATTTTTTTGGTCCCCCCCCCCCCCCCCCCGACGCCCCAGATTTGATCAGTGTGCTCTAATTATAACTGTTATGACTCAATCAAATCAAAATGAGTCCAGGTGACCACCGGGTGGTGGATATTAATTATTGATGGGGCTTAATGCTAACAGGAAAATATGGAATTGGAATGCTATTGCTAAAAATTGTAGGGATTAACCTACATTTTTATCACCATTTTCTTTTACCATTACACAATGTCCCCACCACTCTCTGTGACCTTCTGGTGCGTTCCATTTACCTCAGAACTCGGAGGTGGGTTTGACGTCACGCTCAAGTAAACCTCATTCCAGTTAATGTAGTCTGATAAGTCGGGATTCCAATATAGCAACGCCCATGCAGGTAGCCAGTGTTGGCAGTACCTCTTATAAACATAATTTTAAGCTGTACTTTCCTCATGCAAACACTGATTTTATTTAGTTATGTTTAGAGTTGCAGGCTCTGCATCTAACATTGATTTCAGGCACACTCTTGCTAGTGTTTCCACCCCAGCTACTATTGCTGATGCAAGGAGTGGTCATATTGAAAGTGAAACTCGGGAAGTCCGACTCAAGGCAGCATTCTAGTTGATTTTTTATATTATTTTTTTCCACTCGGAAGTCGGAATATCTAAGTTCCGACTACAAATGGAACACCACATTTAGCCTCTCAGCCATAAAAACTATACATGTATTGCATACACTTGCAATATAATGTAGCAAATATTTTATCCTTTGCTATTGTGTTCTCACACACTGATACAACAATAATGGCTGTTATTTAATATACAGTGCAGCTCTTATTTATTGTAGTCACATAACCACAACATCCCTCTGGTGATACAAATTAAGGAAGGGTTGGTACAACATGCGGCAAACCGCTCCATTCGATTCCTATAAAAGTCTGGTTCAACATGACCAAAACGGTATAGGCACAAAATGGTGAAGATGATCAGTGGATTTTTTTCAATAAACATTATGGTGGATGAGCAATTTATGAGAGATTTTAAGGTAGATTCTGACGCATTAAAATAGTGTTTGAGTCGCGAGCTTTCCAAACCCCATGTGTGAGACAGAATTCGACCCTAGTGACCCCTATGCCTTGATGGGTACTGCTGTAGATTGCAAAGGTATAGCAAATGGTGACAATGATCATCTTCTGAACTTCAGAACTGGTGTCAGTCTGTTAATATTCCTGTTTGAATTTTGGTGTCCATGCATGTAAAACCCCTCAAGTGAATAAGTTCTGTGTTGTACTTGTTTGACCTTAAATGGCTGCGTGATTTTCTAGCACTACTGCACATTGCTGTTTCCTTTTCCTGATTTAATAAGAAGTATGTCAGCTTGGCGATCACTTTTTTGCGGGTGTAGGAAGTTTTGCAGCAGTACTTTAGGAAACAATGTTGTGACTTATAAATCATCTAAATGGAATTCATTGACCAGACTAGGCAGGCATGTTATGACATTATAGCTGTTTGGTAATCTTTATCAAATCTAACCATCAACCATTTCCAACACCAAAATCTGGTGGATTTTGTTTAAAACTACTTGCTAACCATATTGAAATCTTGCTTCTTATGTTTCCACACTCTGTGTTTTTTGAAGCTGGGAGTATTTTCCAAAGAGGTAGGCTAAAACATCTCTTTTCTGCAGATGTTGTAAAAACAATTGTAGCCTTTCAACCAGCTAACTGTCAGTGTCCAGCAACTAGTAGGGGAGGGGGGGGGGGGCTTGCATTATCTCTGCGGTCTTTTTAGTCGGCAAATACAGGCACTTTCTCTGGCACCTCAGAGAACTTAAAAAAGTTGGAAGGGTGTGATGGAAAATTTTAGTGGTTTATAAAAGTGAACCGTCTGAACACCTGGATATTTGTACTTGTGACCAGACCACATGAGTTTTGGCTTGAAATGATCGCTGGAAATCGCTGGAAATCTGGCTATTCAAACCTGCCTTGGTGTTATTCACAAAACACTTTTTCTCTTTATAGTTTTCTATCCTTCTCTGAAATCCATGTATTATCTACAAATAGGACCCTAAGCATCTTTTTAGCCATGCAGAATGGTGATAAACACTTTGCATGGAGGATTTGTTTTGTCTAAAACATGCACACAAAGAGGACGAGACAAATACAGTCTGATGGAAATCGGGATTTTTTTTGTTAGTTTTATAACTGTTGCATGTCATTAAAAAAAACACTGACCATGATAGGCTGTTCTGTAGGAGGAAAATTGCAATTTACAATGAATTAGATTGATTTTACAGAAAGTCTAGATTGTTGCTTTAATACTGATGCATGTGGTGAAGACAAAACATGAGAAAAAGCCTGCTCACTTATGTCTTGATTTTTATTAATCCTTTTGTGTCAAACTACTCCAGAGGATAAAATTGTCTTCTTTAGACCTTACTGTGCAATTACTTTTGTTTTTATTTTTATTTTTTACTTGTAGCCTAGATAATAATATACGGGAACTGGAAAAGAATGGAGCTAGAAAGCCAGGAAGAGTAGCTCTCTTGGATCGTAAGGCTTTTTGGCTTCAGAGTTCTGTTATCTGTGAAACTGTATCTGATAAATTGAGTAGGGTTTTGGAAAACACGGGGAGATTGCCTTCTGCTCCTTCTAAGGTGCAGGTCCAACTCGGTGATAGATGATTGGATGAGTCACTGGAATTTAGTCATTTAGAAGAATGGGTCAACATTTTATACCCTGGACGTTTGTGGCAGGGTTAGGTCAAAAAGACCAGTTTTGCAGATTTTACTGTGGAATAGAAGAATACAAGTTCTTTATAATATAATCATCATCAGTCATAAAGCAAATGTAGGTTTATATATTTTTGAACATTTTCCTCTGTTCTCTCAGATCAAAAATAGTTGAAGTAGCGCTATTCCTGGGCGATATGAAAAGATTTTTTATCGTAATATTTTTCACATCAGTCTATGTATATCAGAATATAAAGCGAATCACTATTTTTTTTTATACTTAATGTTCCCTGGTAGTATTTGAGCGTGTCATCGGACATTATACAACTGTTTTGGAAAAATGTAAGGTTAGGGCTGGGCGGTATGGATTAAAAATAAAATCTTCTATTTTTTCATGCCAAATTAGACCCCCCACCCCCTTTTTAAAAACAAAAATACAAATGACAGAAAATTGGTTTTAAAGCTTGCTTTTTTTTCAATCATCCCTTCTTGGAGTTGACATGAATTGAATTTATGAGATGGTACATGGTATTTTAGTCAGGAGAATGAGATTATAAGAGTATTTTTTGAGAAAGCTAGGAGCCTCTATTTTTTTTTTTTTCATTTTCACAAGAGTTGACAGTTAAAAGGTGTGTCTTACAGAACCTATAATCGGTGTAGAATATTCCAGTCCAGGTTTGTCTTGTCCATACTTTGGATATTTTCTTATGCCTCTCTTACCCTATAGTGGTCCTAATGCCTACTGAAAGTGCTCACATTTATGTGGTCTTGCCACAAACATAAGTTTAATTCCTCAGAGAGCTGTGGCAACTATAACGTCATTACACTAACAGTTGGCCAGTCATAATATTATCTTGGGTCTCAAGTCCAAATCATTTGCATCTTTTCTGTCACTCTGTCACCCCAGCCACTTTTTTACTTAAAAGTGACTGGGGTTCTTTAATATAACTAAGTGTTCTTAACCAGTACAGCTTTTATTGCCCTAAAGGCAAATTACAAAATCCACAAGACCTGAGAAGTATAATGAGTAACTATACTTGAGGTGGCAAGAAAAAAGCTCTTTCTGACCAGAACGTTTCATACTTGACAAGAATTTACTTCTTGTTGTCGGTTTGCCCCGATGAGCAGTCTTTATTCGTCAGCACAACCTGTGGACGTAAGAGCAACTTCTTTTTATACTACATGAGAGTTGCAAACATAGATACGACAGGGTATCAAGCTTAAAGCGCACTCCTTCACATTCAGGGTTCATATGATAGCTTAGACTCAACAGATGAAGTCACATGCTGATCGCAACCAGATAGAAGCATGGGCTGATACGACATTCTCGCTTTATGATAAGCCTCATTAAAAAAATACTATGCTTTCATTTTATCTCAATATGACACCGATTTAAAACAACACTGCAAAAAATCTAAATGGGTTTTATTTGAAGTACATTGCTATATTATCTGATATGTTGTTTTTAGATGCATACATACATACAGAAAGAACTCGGGGAAATGTGCTGACAGTCACATTTCTCTTTAGTTTTATGTAAGGAAAATGGTCTGCTTTTTTTATCGAAACATGTTTAGAAAAACAAAGGAATAAATTCTACTTCAGTCACAGGCTGTGAAAAAAACAAAGTACCATCAGTGACGGCTAAATTAGCAACAAACATTAGCTGTTAAAAGATTTCATTTTAAACATGGACGTACTGGTGGCAGACTAAAACCAAAACATTTACGTTTATAAGTAAAGATGAGGCTTTTGCACTAAATATCGCTTCTTCCCCTTCTGGTCTTTATAGAATAGAAGGATGTGATTGGTTTCTTTAGCTAGCCTGCAGTCTTCTGCTTTACAGACATACTACTATAGTCAGTTACCAAGTGTACTGAAGGGAGGGGAAAATTTTAAAGCAATTCGGCTTCATACAGCTGAATGAAAATTAAAGCCACTTGCGTTGCATATTTTTTAACGGACTTTAAACCATAGAAGCGGACCAAACTTGAAAAGACGACATTGTCATGAATGTGCAACTGAAAAGTAAAAGGTACAAGTGCATCTAATGATGTATAAAGGTGGATGGGTTTGATCAAACAGGCTAATAACCAAGTTAGACTAGGCTAAATATAGATGGGAACTGTTGCAAAAAAGGCCAGCATGTTTTTGTCTAAATAGGAACAAACTGGCTAACCTTTTGTAACCTTTAGAATATTTCATTGGAAAGTCTAGTTACTCAAATATACATAGTTTTTCCTTACCAAGAACATATAAAAGCGAAGTACTAAAAACAAGTTTGTTCTGCTTCTTAGTTGCATTTCTGTGATTAAACCAAAAAATAACTCTGAAGTTTTTTAAACTGGCTACACATTTTCCACACCATTGCTTTATTTTAATATTCCCCGCCTCTCTTATATGTTGAACCTTGTTCTACATATGAGAGTTTAGTAAGTGCTACTTTGAGCAAACGGTTTCAGTTGCTTACAAGTGACTTTTAATTATATTTTTCTTCTACTCTGTCTTGCCAAATTGTTTATAATTTTCTCCATGGTAACATGTAATTTTAAAGAAGCTGACGCTCAATATTTGGAGATCCAGCATATATTATGTCATTAAATAAGAAGTTTTGTTTTGATAAATGAGCAATTCTGCTCTAGTTGCACAAACGCACTCTTGCAGCTAGAGATATTTTTTTTCTTTTTTCGCACCTATGTTGCTGTTTCCATACCCAGGCTCATGTTAAACTGCAAGGTTTACTCTCAAACTGTGTTCTACTTTGTACTCTGAATGGGATTGTATAATTGGCCCAATATGATCTTGGTGCAGTGGAATCTGGAGGTAATTGCATGGAGTGATAACAGAGGTTTGGCAGTGTGGGGGCGAGAGCCTGGGCCAGGGTTAGGGCTGGGCGGGCAGGATGTAGGGAACACTGCCATGCATTTCCGGAGTCTGGGTCTGGACTGCATGGTGCGGTGAGGCCTTGCAGTTACTGTACACAGCTTTCATTTTTCTCCCATCCTACATTTTCCATCCCATGTCTTCCTTTGATTAAAATTAGACGTCAGAGTCTGGGTTATTTTGCCTCATTCTCATTACAATCAGCAGTTGCAAGGGCATGAAGCATGTTTTACGTGCATGAAGTGTATGTGGTTGGTTTGTTATATTTTGATGCAGGATTATTTGAATCCATTGGGTTCTTGCTTTGGAACTTTATACTGCAGAGTTCCCTTGCGAAGCAATTGTTTTTTTCACCACCACAGAGCTAAAGCAGCCAACCGAGTGGCGGAGTAAAGTTGAAAAGATCGGAAAACTGGCAGAGGGAATCATCCCAACACAAATGATGGAACCATTCAGTCCAATTCTTTTAAAACGGATGGCCAATGTAAACTAGATTCAGCATTAAAGCTTTCTAAATGGGGTTCATGATATCATGGCGATTGCATACTGACATTTCAGTTCAAACACTAGTTGTTTCTACACAGCAGGTGCCAAAGCTTATTTTCTGATTTCTCCTCACAACGGTCAAGTGAAACAATGTCAAGCATGTTTGCTGTCCTGTGGTGAAGTTTTGTGAGGATCCGTTTGTCGTAATGATATGGCTTGAAAGCGAGATTCGGCACCACCATTCATGCCGGGAAATGCAACAAAAATGAGCGCTTTTTTATCAGTCATGTCCTTGTCATCCACGAGCTATGCTTGTTTTTGGAAATAAGTCAGTTAAGGTTCTAGGGTTGTGTTTTCTGGACAACAGACAGAAGAGACAGTTTTGGCTCAATTGTGATTGACATGCAGCTCGGGCTTTTGGGACCTTGGCAGTAGACTTGAGGCCAACTGCCTTGGAATTTGATAGCATGTAATTTGAATGAGCTGCATCCAGAACCGCAATCTTAAATTGTGTAATATGGTGAGAGCTTGGATGTACCAGCAGATGTTGGGGTGAATAGGAAATTTAAACCTGAGTACATCGGGGAACAACAGCAAGCAAATGCAAGGTTGGTAGGCAAAAGCCGGTAACCTTAGATGCATGAGATTCTCACGATCTTGACACTCTTGAGTGAAAACACCAGTTTCATGATATTAACAGTTTGATACTTTTTACATTGTTATACTTCTTGTTTTAGTTATTCATGGTACTAGAACTAGGAATAACAAGAACTAGTCCTCTTTTTCTTTTCTTTTTTATTGGCCAGTTGAGAATTTTTTTCGATTTTGAACTAATTTGGCACAACTGTTGTCCAGAGTCTGAAAGAATTGAAATATCTATTTTAGCACAGTAGGAATCAAGGAAGCATAAAATATTGTCTATTTATTGGTATCACAGTAGTTATTTAATAAAATTACAAACAACTGCATGAACTGAAAAAATATGTATTTTTGTACCTTGTGTTGAGGCTCTCAAAGCTAGCAAATACTCCTTGACACTTGTTTTATGCAAGATAAAAATATTTTAGAACATAAACACTTAAAGTGGTGAAGTCATTGAGAAACTACGTAGCATACCTTGGTACTGGTTACTGGTTCAACTTTATGCAGCCTGAGAAAGCTCTGGTTACTCCAGAACCCTCTGAAGAAACGGTCAAACTGAACTGAGGAAACCTTGGGTAGACCCTTCTTTTTTCCCCTTGCAGTTAAGCTGACTTGAAGCAGCTATGCCAGAAACCATGGTCCAGTTGGATTTCCTCAGACTCTGGTTTTCTCTTGAGGCATAGGGAATGATTGCTATGGTCTCCCTTTTTTTTTTGGGCCACCACCGAATCTAGCCTTATTGAATCAAATCACACTTGAGAGTAATCTGTGCAAGCCACAATTCAATACACTGTACAGCATGAAGGCCTTTATAATGATCACTTCTCTATGATCCTTCTCTGTTTCCTTTCTTTCCCCTAACAAACTCTTCAACTTTGATCCTACTGGTTAAATCAGTCATGTGGGCCCGAAAACCTTTGTTTGAATTCCTCTGGGCTTTAGTCACACTCTGATGGAGAGGGTTTGTTAGATCAGCCTCTCGCTCCTATGGTTTTCTGACTTTAAAGTGTGATCACTCAGAGCCAGATTGAGCCAGGGCACGCCAGTGTTGGTAATTGGCATATCGCTCCACCATCTGCTAGATGCCCGCTTTGCCAGAGGTTTCATAACTTTGGAAAAAGAAACAAATATTTTACTGTAGCTCTATTTTTATTGGGAGATGATTTAATTCATGAGACGGCCTTGGTTTATATCTTAAAAGGTAAAAGCTCAACTCAGATTCACGTAGTCTGGATTTCAAGTAGATGATTGATTGCAAGCGAGTGAGGTCAGTGCTCCTAAGCAGCACTTCTGATGTCATCCCACAAAGATGCACGTTTCTACCCTTTGTTTCCCAAAGCGGGTTATCCTGAGAAATGTGCAACCTTGCTGAGAGGGGAACATTTAGCCTTTAGGCTTCTTCTCATCTGATAAAACAAGCACAGGAAATGTCTCTGTTGGCTGATTGCCCTCGTGTTTTCATTCGTCGAAGTCCCACTGGGACCTCAGACGTGCACAGTGTGTCCCCGTGGCAGAGGAACCACCTTACACTTCTCTCTCCTAGCAGTTATGCTAACTTCAGCTTAGCCTCTCTTTCCTCTCTGATTCCTTTCCACATCTCCTTTCAATTCTTCTGCTTATTCCCAAATAACTCCTAAAACTAAACAAACTGCGCTAATGAAAAGCCTGTCAAATTGGTGTTTAAAACTCTCATATTTTAGGGTATGGGGGTAATATGACAATGTAAACCCCAAAGGAGTGTGTGGAAAAATACCATGAAGTGTGTACACATGGCTAGATGAGATCATGTGTTTACAGAGTTTGGAAGCTGAACCAGTCAATGAATCGAGCGGCGGGGACAGAAAGCCAGTTTGCAGGTCAGTTATAGGCCTGCAGGATTTATGCTTGTGGCTTTTACTAATGTGTTGAAGTGTGTATGGTGATTGTGGGGGACAGCTTAGAGAGGTCATGTTGGACGCCTGCCATCTTGGGAGTGAGAACTGGCAAGAGTGAAATTGGACAAGTATGTAGTAATGATGAAAGTGAGGACTTACCTCATCCACCTAAAACAATCACTGTGTCCTTAAATGGGTATTCACATTAGTCGACCCTTTACTTCTTCCCGGATTGCATCTCTAGATGAGCGTGCTGTTTGTTGTAAGAAATTGTTTACATTAGTTCTTGGAGTAAAATGTGGTGTTGTAACATGTTCTCAAACAACAGCCAACCTTACCGCTAGAATAAATGTATTAGGGATTGGCTTGACCGAATTTGCTTAACATGGTCCATCCATCTCAGTAGTTGTGTCCTTGGGCAAGACACTTCACCTGCCTTGCCTACTGGTGGTGGTAAGAGGGCCCTGTGGTGCTGATTGAATTGCTGCCTCACTTCTGTCAGTCTGTTCCAGGGCAGCTGTAACTACAGTGTAGCTTGCCACCATCCGTGTGTGAATATACGTAGGAATGGGTGAATGACTGATTGTAGTGTAAAGTGCTTTGGAGTCGTTGGACTTAATAAAGTGCTATATAAGTGCGGGCCACTTACCATTTGTGAAAATGGAAAGTCAGCAGGCTTTTGCATTTGTAGTAAACAATGATTGTTGGCTGGTTTAGCCCTGCTAGTAGACAAATTGAATAGCCTATTGTATGATTTATCGTATAAAAATAATAGATTAATATAATATAAAAATAATTCAAGAATAGCAATTAGTCATTACTTCAAGAACAGATTTAAGCTCTAATTGATGGTGTTTGCAAACCCTAAAACCATTGAGGAATGCAAATACCATCCAATGCTGTTTTGAAATTCATTACCCTATCTAGGCCACTGTGTTGTGTTGTAAGTCGACCTTTTCTCACTGGGGGCTTAAATCTCAGCTCCGTCTTTCTGCCCTCATACATAGTGCATTAAACATTTGTAACATTATATTGTAAAGGTAGTTGGCAGTTAACAGGCTAAACATGCTAATGGTAGCATGTATACTAACATTACTAGCGGTATCATAAAACCATGTTTAACACCTTTGCTGGAAGTGTTAGCAGGCCAAAGGTTTCTGTTCTTGGCTAACTTTGGTTGCAGTTATGGTTCATTTTGTCCACAACAGCATGTTAATGCTAATTTTAGTAAGCTAGCAGTAACCAATAATTCCATAGTGGTCAACTTTGGAGGCAGGGCAAGTCTGCTGCTGGCATCATCACCATGCTAACCCTACTATTACTGAGCTCCTCAGGCTGCAGTTCATTATTTGAATGTGAAGCATTCTAATCTTATCAAGCTAATTGTAACAGCGCATTACAAAGTGCTTGACTTTAGTATCAGGTCAGGCCAGCTAATGGCCATATTGGTAAGGTAACATTACTGTTCGCATGCTCAGCTGTCTCAGACTGCAGTTATTTGTAGTTGGACAAAAGAGCATGTGAAATTCTGATTTTAGTATGCTAATGGTAATGTCCTCGGGTGATTACCATAATTTCCAAGCTTATTAAAAATGACAAGCACTTAAATTCCTTCTTTAAGCCCCATGCTAAATAGTTTATTTTAGCATTGGGCTAAGTTTTAGTGATTTGCTAACTATAACTTAATAAATGCTTGTTATTGGATATTAGTTTTTTTGTGGTTTAAAAAAAAAAGTATACTTAAAACTGCTCTAAACACTTGTAGGGGGGTTTGTCACAGAAAAGCTACGTGTAGTCACAGATATGACAGATAAAACGTTTAGTCGTGGTTATAAAAACAATGTTGCTGCATATGATTACCCCAAAACAGCACAATTACTCAGTTCATCACCGTGTATTGGTTTGTTTTGCGCTGATGTGTTTATGTGATGAGAAAATAGAAATTCTCAGCACATAATTATAAACTTGGTGGTTGTCAAAATGCTTGGAGCTTTTCATCCGTATTCACTACTTCTTGCTATATATAGTGAACATGATATAGCAAAGTTGGTGATTGAGGGACTTCCTTTTACCTCACATTTGTTCTCCGTTTCCTTATGGAAACATCTGGCTTTTTGTCCAGCTTAACTTCCGTAACTGAGAAGTTGATGTCTTTGCTCATCTGCCTATTGTGTTATTAAGTACATGATTCATGGATCTTTATGTCAGATCTCTTGACAGTGTAGCAACAGTATTTAGCATAATTTGTCAACAGGTTAACTTATGAAAAACAGAAGTGCTGAGGTTAGCCAAATGATATCTGATAAGAACAGTACAGTTGTGGAATGCTTATGTTGATGTGTAAAACAAAAGCTTGCAGTCCCACCAGAAGGTATTCACACACTTTTACTTTTTTCCAATTTTATTATCTTGCAGTCATTTTAAAATAGGTTATTATAGAGTTGTTGTTTTTTTCAAAGTTCAACTTGAAGTACCCCAAAATGATTAGCCAAAAAACAACTTTTTAGAAATATGTACACATTTTTCACAGCCAAAGCTTAGTATTTTCTTGAAGCACCTTCGGTATCTATGGCAACCTCAAATCTTCTTGGTTAAGTCTGTGCAAACTTGTGGTTTGGGGTATATTCTTCTCTGTCAAACCTCCCAAAAACTCAGTCAGCTTGGTCTTTGCAGAAATTTACAGCTAGATTTAAGTCTGGGCTTTGACTGGTCCTCTGAAGGATTTTCAGACTGATCCCGAAGCAATCTTAGCTAGGTTTTCTTAAAGAAATAAAATGTGTACATATACGTATTTGCCATTTCTACCTCTAAGCAGACTAGTCTGTACATTTCCTGCCATAGAAATATACAGTTTAGTATTATCCCTTCTGATGAAGTCACACAAACATTTGTTTCCATTAAAGTGATCATAATAAAAGCTGTTAATACTTTTTGTTTCCAAAAGAACAAAGATAAAATATCCATAAAGTTCGATCAGTATATTTTATTGATGTGCTAAATTGTAACAAGAAAACAAAATCAAACAACTTTTGGACAAAGATGTTGGATATACAAATGGGGAGAAAATAAACAAATCAAACCAACCTGACCCTGTGTGGAAAAAGTAACTGCTCACATTGTTCAGTCATTTCTCCCATTACATCTGGTGTAAAACTAATAATTCATCACTTCAGGAAATTGATTATATCAACAGTTAGACACAGTGGTGGCAGTGTGATGTTGTAAGGGTTGATTTACTGTGTGAGGATCTGTAGAACTAGCCCTAATTGATGGAACCATGAATTTAGCTTTAACCAAAAAAAAAAAAAAAAAGGTCACCAGAACTTTAAGCTCACTTTGGTTATACAACAGAACAGTGATCCAAGGCATACCAAAAACTCTGTCTGTGAATTGCTAAAAGTAACAAAAGGAAGGTTCCTGAGGGGCTTAGTCAAAGTCTGAACTTGACTCTGGATGAGATACTCTGGCATGACCTCAAACAGGCTGTGTGTATGCCTAAAAAAAAAAAACACCCCCGAAGTGACTGAATTAAAACAATTCTGTTTAGAAAAGTTGGACAAAATTAATCCACAAACCATTTTACCTTATTCCATTAGTGCTTCTTTTACATCTGAAGACTAACTTTGATGGTTGGTTAAGATTCAAACATTTACTATTAAAGTTTGTTCAAAGACCCCGTGTTGAGCTTTCTGCATCCTGGTTGGCAAGTCGAGCAGCAGCAGCCCCATCTGGATTCTGTGTCGGAGCTGCTGTAATTGTTTAACAGTGCATTTATAGAGTGTACTCTTTGTGCCTCCTAATCAGAAGCATACTGAGGCATTTACATATGAGCCTAGGAGGATTGCTCAGGAATGTAATACAAGAGAGAACTGGAGAGTCGGCATTAGTGGGCCTACTCCATTGTTGGTCCTTCTTTCCTCTTCACATGTTGCCGTCTGGTCAGGATAAGAGAGGAGGGATGTTAAAGAATAAGTGTGTGTATGAAAATGATTAAGGCTGAAGATTGCACATGCAGAATAGCTAATGCAAACCCGTTTCTAGCTTGACACTTTGTACCAAATGTACATGGAGATGCTGAGAATACGAAATCTATCCGGAGGCCTTTTTATAGATCAGATCGGTTTTGTGGATTCATTTCGGTATGTATTGGGTAATTTGTCAATTTTTCCCTTCTGTACTTTAACTCTGTTCTGGCAAGGTTACAAGGAGAGGAAAAATATAGCCTCAGAAAACCATTTTAATCAGACGGGGCTCTGCAGGGACAGCGGCTGGCGTTGGAGGCCTCTTTACCTCATCAGAACTCTGCCAGCGGTGATTGGGAGAAACACTGTCAGGTTTTTATTGAATAACCCCGGCTCAATACCAGAGGGGCTTTACTGTAATAGAGCAGCTCTACAGCCGCTGAGGTGACAGCCAAATGGTACTTATTAAACGAAGGGCTAATTCATACTACATGCCCCTGCTTCAGTTTTAACCTTGTTGGAGGGTTATGGTTTGGTTTAACTGCTAAAGTCCAGCCGCTCTGGTAAAACCGAGGTACATGTGTGTGTCATTATCCTCTGATCAGATGAATCTAACATAATTATTCAGTGTAGCTATTTTAAACCAGCTGGATTCCTCGTACTCTAGCTGCCTTACATACATGTTGGTTCCTCGGATGTAGCTCCGTTCAGGGATAATAGGCTGTGGGTGCCATCATCTCGGCTTATTTACACAGTACACAGCTCTGTGCACAAATTGAGCATGACATCTAATGGAGTGTGAGCACAGATTAATTACCCCCGCATTCAGACTAATGGCTCCTTTCTTCGTGATTAATGATGACACCTGTCACAACGGAGCAGAGCGAGGCCAAAACATACCAAGACTTTTTTTAAATGCTGGAATGAGAAAGCTGCATTGGACAAAACGGGGTATAGTTTTGGTGATTTCTTGTAATGGAGGGGTATGTCTTGTGCTTGAATGTTTTTAATATTGTGTCCCGTTATGACCAACAAAAAGTAGAGCTGTTGATAAAAAAGGGTGAATTGTGCCAAACCAAATCTGAAAGAGACAACCTGCGTTTTTATGTAGTCAGATGCGTGTTATGTTCTTCTCAGTCACATGAGATGGGTGAGTTTCTGCGAACATCTATTTTTAAGTATTGCCACAGTTTCCCAATTAGATTTAGGTCTGAACTGTAACTGGGCCATTTTAACAACTGAATATACTTTGATCTAAACTCTTCCATTTTAGCCCTGGCTGAATATTTAGCACCAACCCCCAGTCTCAAGTCTCCATTTACCACCCCATTAAGTGTGACCAGCATCCCCGTCCCTTCTTCAGAAAATCCTTCTTACAGCATGATTCTGCCACCACCATGTTTCACTGTGAGGTCAATGTATTGCTCGTTTTTTGCATGTAGTTCAGTTGAAATGTCGCCGTTTTGATCTCATCTTACCAGAGTACCTTCTTCCATTTGCATGGCCTGTCCTCCTTGTGGCATATGGCAAACTTGAAATTGGACCTCAACGACGGCTTCTTCTTCCTACTCTTCCCTAACGACCAGATTTGAGTGGATGACTAATATTATAGTTGTTGTGTCAACAGATACTCCCACCTGAGCTCCTCCAGAGTTACCATAGGCCTCTCAGCTGCTGCTAATACGCTCTTGCTCAGCCTTTCAGGCAAGGTTGACGGCCATGTCTTGGTTGGTTTGCAGTAGTGCCTATCTCTATTTTCAGATGATGGATAGAACAGTGTTCTGTGAAATATTGTCTGCTGTCTTTCCTTGGTCTGCATAGAACATCTGTCTACACACCCAGGTTAAATTACACACAGGTATCCCCTAGTTACTCATTACAATACTTGGAATAGCAATGGGTTGTACTGCTGACGGCTTTACTCATTTATTTAGGGGTAATAAAGGGGCCTAAATACAGATGTTTGCCACAATCTTTCGGTTTCCATTCGTAAAAAATGCTTAAATCATGCACTTCACCTCACAGCTGTACACCACTTTGGATTTGGCAGACACTGTAAGCTTTCTTTTGTCTTTTTTTCAAATCTGATGAAGAAGGTACTTTCTGCAGAGTTTAGCTGAAAAAGTGGGTGTGACACTCATTCTGGCTGCCCCCATTATGCCCGCCTTGATGGGGAACAACATACCCAGCACCCCTCCTCCTCTTATGGAACAATGGGTTCTTGTTGCAAAAATAATCTGCATTCTATGGCTTGAGTCGGGCAAAAAAAAATTTATTAGACCCAGTGTGCCTGCAGTGCCAGTCGCTCCTGTGACAGCCACCTGGGAGACCACCTCTGGAAAATAAGCCCCTATTAGTTCAGGTTAGACTTAATGGCCAGTAATGATACCCTGGCCAAGCCAAACTGTGCAAAACAGCTCTGGGCTGCGACGAAATGAAATACCAGTCACTCAAGCAGTGAACATAAACACGAGGTGGGTGGTGAACTCAAAAGATACGTCTGTATTTGCATTTATCTGTGTATTTGAGAGAGGAGAGAAATTTCCCTACAAGAAAACATGGGTGCCCCCCCCCCCCCCTATGGAGAGATTAGTGCTGGAAGCAGAGGAGGGGGTTGGATGTGGTTTTGGATGTTCTCCAATTTAGCGCTGCTGCCTTGCTGATCTAAATCTAATTTCCACTTTTGCCATTAAAAGCTTGCAGCGACCTCTCCTGAACGGCCAGTGAATCCTCCCCGAGAGCAGCTCTCAATTATTTACAATTTCATGCCTGTCTGAGATATGTGTTATTCTAATAAATTTAGGAATTAAGGAGACTTATGAGCCGCGCATATATTAACCTCCGTAGCTGGATTTTCTTTCTCCCTAATTTAGTGGTAAATGCCACATCATGTCTAATGGTATTGAAGGATGATTGCGACTTCCGACGTCTAAATAGTCTGTGGTCGAGAATTAGCGCAGGCGTCACAATAAGGAACGGGGTGATATGAGGCTGTTGCGATGAGTAAGCTGCACAGCTTTCGGGCCTGCTGGGGCAGACGCACTGTAGGAGACTCATACAAAGGAAGAGAGGGAGCTTTGTTATGTCTCATGAAGCTCTAGGGTTTCCTGGAATTTTTTGGCAATGGATCCCAAAATCACATAACCGCTGAAAGGGAGAAGAATGAGGCCGATGTGGGGTAACTCTCTTTTTTTTTTTTTTTTTTTTTTTTTTTTTTTTATAAAGGCAATAAAAGTCTGATAGAAGCTGCTCGACCCTTAGTGTGTTGCATGTGTTAAGATGACATACATAATGCATACCTGATGCAACTGAGCAACACGCATGATACATTTTGCTGAAGTGCGTTTTCTTTAGCACTTTAGTCTCCACATTTGGAAAGAAAAACAGCAGAATGGGCTAAACTCCTGCAACACAGAGTGCTTTCAAAACAAATCAACTCTCATATTGTCACGTATTTGATTGGAATTTTATGTTCTGTATATAAAATGCATGTGACCTTAATTGGTGTTAACCCCTCTTCCCTCTGATACCCCTGAATAAAATCCAGTCTAAGCAATTCCCTGTACAAGTTCTCTGAAGAAACGATACGACATCTATAATGCGTTTACCCCACAGATCTAGCTAAGAAAAGTCATTCTCAAAAGAAACGCGTAAAAAGTCCTGATTTTCCTTTAGCAGTAGGTGGCACATCAAATGTGAAAGGCGTTGATGCAAAAATACATACTTCTTTGCCTAGATTCAAAACACTAGGCAAGGTAGGGCAAGTTTATTTGTATAGCACACTTTCAACAAGGTAATTTAAGGTGCTTTACATGATTAAGGGGTAAAATAAAAATAGCATTAAAACACAAAGCATATGAAGTAAAAACGGCAATAAAGCAAGAAGCATAGACAAAACATATGATATATTAAAGCATTACTCAATGGCAGCTCGAAACAGATACATTTTTAATTATGATTTAAAAGAACTCAGTGTTTCAGCAGCTTTGCAGTTGTCTGGAAGTTTGTGCCAGATTAGAGGAGCATAGAAACTAAAAGCTGCTTCTCCGTGTTTGGTTTTGATTCTTGGGATGTTGAGTAGACTGGAATTTGAGGACCTAAGTGGTTTGGGGGGTTGGTATAGTAACAATAGGTCTTCAACATACTTTGGTGGTAAGCCATTCAATGATTTATAAAGTAGTCAAAGTATTTTGAAGTCTATTCTGAGCTACAGCGAGCCAGTGTAAGGACTTTAGAACTGGTGTGATGTGCTCTACTTTCCTGGTTCTGCGAGCAACAACGTTCTGGATCAGCTTCAGCTGTCTAATTGACTTTTTAGGCAGACCTTTGAGAACGCTGTTGCAGTAATCAGTCCGACTAAAGTTAAACTCATGGATGAGTTTTTCCAGGTCCTGTTGCGACATCAGTCCTTTAATCCTAGAAATGTTCTTCAGGTGATAGAAGGCTGATCTTGTTATTGCCTTTATGTGACCCTGGAGGTGCTTTATTTCTAGCTGTATTAACTGAAGCTGTGTGCTGACAATTGATCATTCCTCTTTAGGTCCAAAAGTTATTACTTCTGTTTTGTTTCTGTTCTGCTGGAGAAAGTTATGGCACATCCATCCATTGATTTGCTTGATGCATTTACTTAGGGTTTGGATGGGTTCAAAGTTACCTGGTGACAATTTTAATGTAGAGCTGAGTATCATCTGCATAGTTACGGTAGCTAATCTTATTGGTTGTTGTAATCTGTGCTAGTGGGAGCATGTAGATATTAAACAAGAGGGGCCCGAGGATGGAGCCCTGGGGCACCCCACATGTGATTTCTGTTTGTTGTGATGAAAAGTTTCCTATTGAAAGAAAGAAGGGTGGAAAACTACAGCTTTTTAACCTGTATACTCTCTCTGCGGTGAAAAATGGTGGTGGCTGCATCATGCTGTGTGATTACCTTGTTTTCGTCAGAGACAGGAGGTTCACCTTTCATCAGGATGACGACCCTAAATGTAAAGCAAGAACTATAAAGCCGTGTTTTATATCCACTAGGGATGATTATTCGATTATATTGTCTTCATTGATCATCGGGAGAATTGACGATCGATTTTCGATTAATCATTGATATTTTTATATTAAAATTCAGTGTTCATAGGCTATTTTAAAATGCAGTGAGAATAGAAAAATAGCGTGTTTTCTCATTGAGATCTTCATTACAAGTGGGACACCTCTTGTGGAAGTTAAACGGAAATAATTCACCGTAGTTGTGCAAAGAAAATATGCGCTACAAAAATACTCATATTTTTTTTCTTTCCCAAAAAAGTTTCCAAAAAAAAAGTCATGTTAAACAATAGCTTAATGAAAAATATATAATACTTATAGGTCTAATAGTTTTGTGTTACATTTGGCAAAAAGAGTCGAGAAAGAGGATGAGGGAGATCAGAGTACCTAACAATGAATTAGGCTCATTAACAGAGTAAAAAAGACAAAAACAAAAGAAACCGTAACTTATATACAACTTTAGCATCAGTCTACTGATTTTTGTTGAGAAAGATGAGCATGTTAACAGAAGTGAAAGCAGCCTGGTGACCAGACTGACGGTCACCAGGCTGCTGTCGCGTCTGACCTGCAGCGCTGAGATCACCTGCTGTGAGGGGACAGACGTTGCTGTGATACACATACCTACGTGCTAACTTGCCAAGCCTCTGGAATCTTGTTTGGTTCATTTTCCACCAGTCTGTAGGGGTGCAATCCAGGGGTGGCGGAGCCTCCCTCAGAAAGTAATCGGTGAGGAAGTTTCTCTGCTCGTTGTGCATCTGGGGTCCTCCGTGCTAACACCGACATGATGCTAGGTTGAGACCAAGAGCAGGATGCACCGCTTCTAACCAGGGTTGGAAGTGCGTTCATGTACTTACAGAGCTTCGCAATGTTGGCAGTGAACCGAGACTCGTTTGTTTGTTTTTTTAGTCAAAGTGGTCCCACGCCACGCTTTGCTGCGACCTCTTCATGACAATGCTACTTTTGAAATACACAGAAACTGGCAAGAAACTGAGTCTGCCTGTAGGTTTAATTTTTCAGTCATCGCCCTCATGTGGTAAAATGTTTAATTACTGCCACTTAGCAAAATTAATTGCATTCCTTCAAAACTCACACTACGCAACAGAACATGCGTTAATTGATCGTAAAAAAAAAATGTAATCGATGAAATTCTTAATGATCAATTAATCGATCGTCGATTAATTATGCTTATCCCTAATATCCACAGTGGCCCATTCAAAGTCTAGATCCAACATCTACATCCAGTTCCGACTGGAAGCATTCCCGCAGCAGGATGCTGCCAACACTCGATCTACATCTTCTTTTTGAACTTAGTTGAAAACTTTTATAAAAACCAAGCATTTATGTCTGTCGGTACAACCTCAACAAGATAACGCATCACAATATATCACACGATAATAACAAGTTTGTTACTGTGATTTGATAAAAACTGAAAAAAGTTGAAGACGTATACTTTTGCAAGGCACTTTAGAGACAAAGAAAAGAAAGGAATCTGTTCACTCTAGTGGTTTCATGCTGCCGTCACACAACAGCAGGCAGCGATGTGTGAAATCTGGCTTCCATAGCTTAAAGCATTCGTACACCTGTGCGGCGCTTGTTCCAGACCCCAGACTTATGCGTTTCACTTCGAGGGAGGTTTAGCAGGGGCAGAAGACCCGTACGCGTCCAAGCTGGCTGCCCGCCGCTCTAATAACAGTCAGCACAGCCATACACGAAAACGAGAGCTTGTACAGTGAGTGAAGTTCAGCCTTGTCGAGCCTTGAAAGGATCAGTGGTATGAGAATAGTGGAATGTTGTTTTTTTTTCTCCTTGTTTTTCACAGGAAAGGGGTGAGCTCTCTGTCACTCGGAGAATTTGCTTTCATCGATTATAGGGGAGTGTTGAAGATTTGATGTCTGTTAGAAATGTATTATCCTCTGAGTATTGGAGCTTTGTGTGCATAGTTAACGATCACAACTGAAAACTGACACTAGTGAACTGAGCCTGTAAGAGTGATCCTTACATGGGGCAGAGTGTATTAGATCTTCCATCAGATCCAGATGTTGCTAATGAGATGCTGAAAAAAATAGTCCAGGCAAATGTACAATGTTTAATTTTAATAGATTTTATATTTTCAATGTATTTGCTAAGAATTAAATCATACATTTTACAAGTAGTTGCTATAATACACAATGAATCTCCTCATAATTGTAATCAAACCAGAAGGCAAATATGCTGAGGTGGAATTATATCAACCAGAGCGCACAAAAGTATTTAAACCTGATAACAATTGGATGTAGTTATAAGTATTTAATAAACATATCCCAAGATGACTACTACAGTAGTATTAAAGCAGATTCCGACATATGAATTTCAAGGTTTCTACATATGGAAACCAGGGAGTGGCATTGCATTTCCTTTTCTGTGCATTTATTTCAAGCACCAGGAGACAGTGGAGAGGAACAACTTCCATGAACAGAAAGATTCCCCCCCCCCCCCCCCCCAAGGCAAGAGCCGTGTTCAGTATGGGCTGGCCTCTGGCTCACCCAGACACAAGTAAACACTGATGTTGTTGATGAAGAATGCCTCGCAAGATTAAAAAAAAAAATCTGTTTTGACAGCAGTAGCAGCAGTAGTCGTAGTAATGTGCTGTTAAGCTCAACCTAGAGAAAAGATTATTTGGCATTCTGCTTTGAATAAAAAAAATGTGCCCTGAAGGGAAGAGGTCATGTCATTAAAAAAAAAAAAAAAGCGGAAGCATATTTGAGTGGTTATTTTTTAAGGGCCTGTTGTGATGAAAGCCCTCTCTTGTAGTGAAAACCACACAAAAGCCACTTTTCCTCAGTAGTGCTGTGGAGGCAGTGGTACACATCATAGAAAGAGGAGCAGAAGTACAGCTAACTTGTTATTTAGAGCCTGTTATCTATAGGGATGTCCTGATTCGATCATGTGATCGGAAATCGGGCCCGATCACGTGATTTTTAAATGATCAGATATAACCTCTATAAAACAACAAGCATGACATTTTAAATTCATCCTGAGACAGAAATTGTCAAACGGACAGTGGCTTAGTTTTGATTCTAACAAATTCCACTACATCAAAATTCACTGTTGCATGGACGAAAACAACACCGTAACGTCGCACAATTTACGGCAGGCGGGGGAATTGAGACGACACAATAGTGAGCTGCTAGCTAGAAGTGCTAATGCAGGGCAAATGTGTCGCCTCGCTAGAGCGAAAACGTCAGCAGTTTGGACGTATTTTAAGCTGAACAGCGAAGGCGGCGCAGCAGCCACATGTAATGTGTTCAAATTGGGCGTTTCACTTGGTGGAAAAGACAGAGCTGCATTCAACACTGCAAATCTGATTCGACACCCTGGCAAAACGGTGAGCCAGCCGACACCTAAAGATACGTTTAAAAAGAAAAAACAAAGAGAAATTGCCTAAGGACAGTGGAAAGGTCAAAAAGGTCATAACCAAGACAGCCAGACTGATCATACTGGATGACGAGCCGCTGTTTATGGTTGCAAAAAGTCTCCCGGAGCCACGGTATGAGATGCCTTCTCATCACCACTCTACAGACACAGCTCTGCCTGGCATTCACAACCAACTACGTGACCGCCTGCTAGTTCTTGTATCAAAGGTGTTTGCTTTCGGGGTTTCCACACGGACGTATGGAGTTTGTCCGTTTGTGATCGGGACATCCCCAGTTATCTACTTTATAAACGGTATCACCATTTTCTGGCGCAGATCTAGTGATGGCCATTTTCCTTCAGCAGTGTTGTGGAGGTGGTGGGGTCGCACCGAGGAAAAGCAAGCAGCAGCAGAGCTGACTGGTTATTTTTAGAGAGCCTGTTATTAAAGTATAGGCAACAACATTTTTGATTCAAACTGAGTAATATTCACCTACTTTCAGGGTGTACTTAAAGCACATTTTTGAATCTAGTTCTCAGCTGGAAAATGTGCAAATTTGCCTTTTTATTAGTTGCACAGTTTGTCCGCTGGTGAAAATAGTGGTTAGTCTCTCTAATCTAAAAAAAAAAAGATTAGAAATCTGAGCTGTTTATAATGTGTATGATAAAATGACGAGCCAACTGTAGACGGATGGTAATCCTGTATGCTGAGGTGTAATGCGAGTAAGGACTACAGGGAATTAAAACTGGATGCCGCCCAACCCTTCAGTGCACATCCACCACGTGGCAGCTTGGGCCTGAATCTCTCTTACTCAGATCCAGCTTTGCATGAATACCACCAGTGTGAGGGTCTTGAGCTCAACTCTGTCATGTTTCCACGCACAATGGGCTGTCCGCTGAATGAAAAATAATAAATCATTTGTTTTGTAGCAAGACGGAACTATGTACATCGTCGGAGACTCGCTCCACCTCTCCTTATCCAGCGTGAGTAATGGG
Source organism: Valencia hispanica (assembly GCA_963556495.2). NCBI lineage: Eukaryota > Metazoa > Chordata > Actinopteri > Cyprinodontiformes > Valenciidae > Valencia > Valencia hispanica. Next base: position 22,241,594 of record OY747722.1, read on the forward strand.
CCTTCTCAGGTCAGGTCATCTCGATGGTCATCCACCCCACTCACCACCCACCCACACTCTAATCTCCCCCTATCTCTCAACAGGAATGCAGACCCTTATTTTGAAAAAATACCTTGTCATGTAATACCCTTGAAAAGGCTCGCAGAGTACCTAAAAAAAAAAAAAAAAAGTTTTAAATTGGCATTCCACCGCGTGATTTACGCGTGTGCTAAAACAAGGCAGGGACGATAAGGATTTATAGCATTTCGGGGTAATTTTTAAATAAATAAGTCTTCTATGTTGGGGGGGATTTTCTTTTTCTTTTCTTTTTTTAAAGAAGGGGCTGTCATGCATGCACAAAAAAGGCAATATTGTGTCAGGGTCCTCACTCAGCTGTCATGTTTTCAACAGACTCTCCCAGTTTGGGGGCATTGCATCATGCGTTGCAGCCTCATGCGTGTTTCCATGTAAGGTATGATAGGAAGACATTCTGCCTTTGTGTGGGTTTAAGTCAGCCTCATAAATCACTCCACTGCTTACGATGCATCCCCCCTCCCAGGCCTTCCGATTTTTTTTTTTCCTCTTTTTCTCCCGCTCTCACCGGGAGTGTAATCTCTCTCCAAGCTGACGGAGGGAGCCGCCTCACGTCCCGACGCGACCAGACCGTGCCGTTTATAAGGAAGCGTGTCACAGTTGCTCAGCAGATCCATTTTGTTTCCACTTTCTCCTATAGGGGAAACCCATAAGGAACCTCTCAAGCTTTATGAGAAATACATTTTTATGTTCCACTTAATGATTCCAGCCTGTCATGTTAGTGCCAATAAACCAGAGGCGGTGGGCTGCTGTAGATCCTCCTCTGGGGTTCTTTTTTTAGCGGCGGACAACAAGAACGAGTCTGATTTTACCCTCTTACGTTTTTAGTTTTGCTTTATTGCCATCAGCTGGATAATCAGTTCTCTGGCCACGGTGTCAGCAGTAGCTGTGCTTTCAGTGAAACTCGCCATATATCAGCACTCTGGCTCCTCCGGTCTCCCCGGTCAGCTCACTTGTAGCAGATTGATGTCCCGTTGTGCAGATGCAGACTTCTGGCCGGGGCTCATTTACTCTGACGGAAGGCAGGTGTCAACGCGGGCTGTCCTGGAGGAGCGAGCGGGGCGCTTCCGCATCACCGGGAAAGTGACACGAGAGGAAGGACATGACGGCAGGAACGCCACAAGTGGCGAGATGTGTTTTTGTTTTAACTGAGACTAAGATGTTAGTGCTTGACATCTCTTAAAATCTTTGACTAAATTATCGTAGGGTGAGTTTGTTGCTGTAGAAAGGGTCTGTACAAAGTTAGGAATTTCATTTCACCATTTTCCAGGTCTTGATAAATGTGGAAAACATGTTTCTATTTCCAAACCCTAATTCTTTACCAATTATCTTAAATGTGTTTGATTCCTTCCTTTCTCCTCCACACCCTCATCTGCTTTTCTTTCTTTCCTTCCTTTCTTTGTGGTATTTTTGCTTCAATACCACCTTGCTTTGCCTTCCTTTCTGTTTTTCCTTCCTTTTTGTCCTACTTCCTTTCCTTCCTTATATCCTTTTTGTTTTTTTCTGGCTTGTATTTGTCTTTCTTGTGTAAACTTCTTTCCCTCCTAGTCCAACCTTCTTTTATATATCCTTCCTATGTCCTTTCTTCCTTCCTTCCTTCCTATGTCCTTCCTTCCTTCCTTCCTTCCTTCCTTCCTTCCTTCCTTCCTTCCTTCCTTCCTTCCTATGTCCTTCCTTCCTTCCTTCCTATGTCCTTCCTTCCTTCCTTCCTATGTCCTTCCTTCTTTCCTTCCTATGTCCTTCCTTCCTTCTTTCCTTCCTTCCTATGTCCTTCCTTCCTTCCTTCTTTCCTATATCTGTCCTTCCTTCCTGTCCAGCACGTAGTAGCTGCGAGAGCGTCATCGCAAGATGAAGTTGGCTTGTTAGAAATATTTCTGGTAGCTTCACCATTTTTAGGAAATTACTTGTTTCCAATAGTTGCTTTTAAACAGAGCTCGCTTTTCTCTGTGTAAAATAAACTACTGTTGCCGACTTCCCTTAGCTAAGAAACTAACATTAGCCTGTTAGGCTTCTCCCTTCTTTACTTGGGTCTTAAGTCTGTTCTTTGTCAGCTTTGTTGAGCAAACCTTGTGAAGTTTGTACAATAATGTCAAAAACTGATCTGTGAGCTGAAGCCCTGTCTGCTGTTGCAAGTTTCCTGTTCTTCAGCTGTGAAGCCAATGCTGGAAAATGCCTTTATTCTATTGATCAGTACTTTTTCCTTTTATGACCAAGTTTCCTCCACACCCCCATTATGTTTACATTTCATTTCATTTTGCCCTCTTTCCTTCCTTGTGTCCTTGTGTCCTTGCTCTTTTCTTCTTTTTTTTCTCCAGAGTTTATATGTAAGCCGCACCGATTCACACTGCATTGTCTTATTTTACATTTTAATATGGGCCGTATGAACGGAGTACTCTGGGAAGTTGAGTGTGGAAAAGTCTGAAATGACATTAGAGATGCATGGGATCCCTGTAGTGTGTTTGAGCGCTATCTTAAATGGCATCTTCCGGGAAAGCAAAAGTGTATTAGGACTTTGTGTTTTATTACAAAAGTTGAGTGGTATTTATCATTTATGTTGCTATGTTCTGTGCTGAGTATACTTTTGTTTTCTGCCGGTGCTAAGGCTTAAACAACAACAAAGGGAAAATTCCAGATAATTTGATAAGTGTCTTGTGAAATGGCATGCCCACACAGATTTATTTTGTTGCAAGAGGACATCACATAGCGAAGGGGGGGGGGGGGGGGCAGATAAACTAGTTGTCTCTAACTTAAGAAGAGGACTGTGGCGTTGCAGACGGATGCTTTTTCACCAAGAGGAATGTGAGGGGCTGCAGGGACTCGGGTGGAGAGCTCGCATGTGAAAGAGAAAGAAAAGCTTTAAGTGTGTTTTCCAAAAAAAAAAAAAGTAAAGAAAAAGAAATGTCAGCACCGTATAAAGATCGGCGTGCCTCTCTTTCACGTCTCCCGAGTCGCGCAGGTGTCCGCGTTCATGCGCGCGGCCGTGCCCAACACAGAGGTGTCACGGCTGGTCCAACAACACCATCAATCACGCTGCGTTTGAGAGGAAGCCAAGGCTGTGGCCGCTATGTAGTGAATGTGAGAGCTCTATCTTGCTGTGCATGCAGCTTGCAAGAAAACCTTCCCTCCTTTCTTTTTTTTTTTTTTTTTTCCTTTTTTTCTTTTTTCCCAGTTTGGTTACGGGAAAAGGCAGCATTTTTTCCTTCCATATTTGGTCATATGGAGCACTGCCAGTGAGCAGTAGCCTTTTGATGCTGTACAAACATCCCTATTTTGTTTGGGATCTGTACTTTTTGGAATGCTCTTACTCCAATTTAGCCTGATTGTGGGTGTAGCATCTGAAAGTGCACTTTTTAAAAGGGACACAAACCTTTTTAAAGTCAAACGCTAAGAGGAGATGGATTGCATTTTGTTGCTCTTCTACACAGAACGTGTCTCTTTGCACTATTATTTATGATTTGGGCAGAGGGAATCCAACTCCTAATGCAAATGTCCCTCTTAAAACCAGCCTTTAAAAGTAAGCAGCGTTTCATAACCCCCTTTTTCCAGCCAGCAGCTACATTGTCTGCTCTCGGACAGTTACTTTATTTAGAGAATGGGATCAGCAGCTGACAAATAAGAATTTATCATCTTGGTTTGGTGGCAAACTTCGAAGAAGTTTTTTAATAAGGTTTCAGAGCTGGATGTAGTTTTAAAAAGCATTGCTTTTGTAGCTTAATGTAGTTGAGAGCAGATACTGGTTCTAAAAGAAAAAAAAAAAATTGCTATGAGTCGGATGATGAATATGGAGCAATAGTGAATTATTTGTTATTGCAGCTTAGGAGTAACCCAGCTTTAGGCGCGGTGCTTAAAGACACACACAATCCCGTTTTAAAACTATTCATATCTCTTTAACATATTCATACCTTAACTTTACAACCCCATTAATACGTTCTTATGTGATAAATCGACAGAAATTCTGCATTATCACGAAGAGGAAGGAAAATACATTTGTGTTTACCTTGCTTGAATCTGATTCCACTAAATCACCCTAGACACACACTCTCCATGGTGCAGTCTAGTAGAGGGTGCATCATGCTGTGGGGAGGGTTCAGGTCTTGCCACAGATTCTTAGATTTAGGTTTTGACTTTGACTGGGTCATTCTAACACATGGATGTTTTTAGATAGAAAGTAAATGCTACTCAATACGAGGAAAATAATGTTGTCAAATTGCGATGGCTATTTTAATAACGAATAATCCACATTTCCAATATTTTTTCTTTTCCTTCATCAGTGTCCCACCACTCTTTGTAAAAGTTAGTTTCTCAACCATAATTGCGTGCTGTTTGGCAGTACAAATGCACTGCTTAATGTGTCTGGCTTACTAAAGCATGCTGTTTGATAATGGCTGTCTTATTTATTTGTGCAGTATTTGTGTTTTTGGGGGCTCTGAAGGCATACAATGATGGTCTCAAATCGTCACAAATCCCCAATTCTAAGCTATATTGCTTTGTCCAACTGAAAGGTAAACCTCCACCCTTATCTTAAGTATTTTTTTTTTTTTTGCCTCCAACATGTTCTCTTCCAACATTGTTATGTATCTCTACAGCATGATGTAGCCACCCCCATGTTTCTTTGTGGGAATGTGCAATGTTAGTTCACTACTCTGGGGCTTCTCTGAAAAGGTTAGACGTATGAAAACTGGTGAGGCGTTTTCAGCGGTCTCCCAAAGAAAGAAAAAAAAAAACATAATGCCTTTGAATTTAAAGACTGAGTTTTGGAAGAGGAGAGAAAAAAAAATATTTAAAGAACAGTGAGTCTCAAGCTAAGATTACGGCATCTAAAGTTATGTTGAATTATCTCCTGCATGTAAACATGGGATTAAAGTGCAACATATTTGGATAATCTGTTTCAATCAAGGCAGTGTTTAAGAAGGCATGTAACTACAAATTTCCATCCAAGAAGAATTCCTTAACTTGACAGATAATTGGACTAAAAGTTTCTCCTAACGTCCGTTTTATCAAAACTTTCACTTTGGGAAAGTAAGATGGTGCCAGAATTGGTACAGTTGATTTCCATGGTCCTTTTAAGGGTAATTCCAATATGTTGGACCTCACTTAGTGTAATTTTAGCCATGATTTGTCTCAATATTTTAGTTCATGGGTGGAAGATTTGTCCAGCAGAACAAGATAAAATTGGAAACCCAATCTCGCTTAGAACGGATCAGCACAAACAAACCCCAACATTTCAACATCAGATCAGCTAATATACCCAATTTGTCCATGTTATAGTTATGATCGTGGTGCCATTTGTCTTTCAGGCTGCTTATTCAGTGATTAATTCAAACCTAACTAGCTTTGTCCAGCTTATAATGTCTATGCAGTATTCCATTGAGACTTCCTTGGCCGTGTGTGTGTGAGAAGATGAGCCTCAGTCCGCCTGTCTCAGCGCATATGATTCACATGGCACAGAGAGGTGCTATGGAATGCGAACCATTGTCTGGGAATGCAGGAGTCTCCACCAAATGGAAACTTGACATCTTTAACCTTCAGGTCTTTTCCCTCATACTGATGTGAAGTTTCCCCTCCCTGGTTGATCTTCTTTTTAACAGCTTAAGTCAGCACAGAGGAGACTGAAGACCGATTTAACGGAGGATTGCGTTTAATCACTAGATCCTATGTCACTAATGACAATACGCTTCAGGCATTCATGGTTGCATTTCACTTTGCGCTGGCATTACCCTCCCAGGTTTGCCTGCAAATGCCGTAGGCTCACACTTGGTGAAAATTTTCCCCATTTCAGCTGAAGCTTCTGAAATTTGTTTTGGAAGAAGAGTGAATGTATGCGGAAAGCAGATGGTAATGAGGCCAAGCTGAGCGCTGATGCAGTTGGCCACCTCATATGTTGCGTACAAAATACGGTTGCAGCTGAGGAGCCTGGCGTTGAGAGCAATAGTTTGTGGTTGACTTTTGCTATGACAAATCAAGAAAGAAGTTTGGCTCCAACGAAGGCTTAAACCCTGTAAAATTAAACTGAGCACTCAAGTTAATTCATAGCCAACCATCCCCGCCTCTCTTCATATTTTAGCTATGCAGAGAGTGCAGCTGTTGGTTTAGCTGAGGCGTTGTGGTCAAGGCAGGAAGGACAGTAAAAGAAGTGTGTGTGGGAAAGTTAGAATTAAACACTGAGCAATGGCAGTAGGGACATCATATAAAATGTTGTATGTAGCATGAGTTCATTATTACTGTTTCATAAGAAATATAAGAACCATTGTTCAATTACTGATTAGGTAAATTTTAATGCAGAAATACAAAATGTAAAAAAAAAAAAAAAAAAGTATAACCCAACACAAAGTAATTGCAAATGTATCCTAATAGGTTGGAAAGTTGAAATGAAAATGGTAGGCGTACTTGACATAACAAAATAAACGAATATAAAGCAAATCACAACATCTAATAAGTAGGGATGTAAGAAAATATCGATACACCGATATATCGCGATATTTTATTTCCCGATATTGTATCGAAATTCAAAACAAAAATATTTATTTTTTAAAGGATTTGAATGAAACCATTAATGATGACAGTAATTTTTGTAGTAAAATTAAAAGTATAACTGGTAGTTTGTGGCTGTTTTCACCTTCTTCATTCCAGTGGATCAACTAAATCTAGTAATAAATCTGAATGTGTTAAAGTATGAAACAGGTTGGAGTGTTTAGAATGGTGTGACAGTTTTCCTACTGTTAAATCGAGTTTTAAAAATCACAATGTATAGTCTTACTCATAGTATCTCGATATATCGTATCGTCTCCCCTGTATCGCGATACATATCGTATCGCCAGATTTTTGCCAATACAAATCCCTACTAATAAGTGTAAATTACGGTAAAACATTCAGCACAACTAATCTCTACATCTTTTAAATAAATTGGCATGTACGTGCTTGGATAAACTTTAAAGCTAGCGACACAATGTAACTTGGAATTTGAGTTAAGAGCGTTATCAGAAGATGTAGTAAATTTGTAAAATACAGTTTTATAGACAGTTTGACAGCTTTATAATGAAGTAAACAGTAGGAGGAACATCATTAGCTGTGTGTAAATAGCTAAACTAGCCTAAACCCATTAGCTAGTCTAAACCTAGCAACATGAACATGCTGCAAACAAATGCGAGCTTTATTGTTTCATTCGAAATATTGGATGAATTGCTTGAATTTGGATTATTTTTGGTGTTGATGTAGAAATAAAATATTCTTTTTTTAAAATACATTTACAATCTAAGGGGAGAGCATTTTAACCTATTAACTTTCACGCTTTGAGTTGAAGGTGAAACTTTATTACAAAAGTCGCAGTAAATCCCAGTGTGTGATGAATATGTAAAACAATAAATATCCCCTTTAAGTGTTTAGTAAACATCTTTATTTTATTTTATTTTTTATTAAAAAGTGACGGTGCTCTATACCATTGGGTAATAATTTGGCCAAATTAGTTTATTGCTCTGACCCTGCAATATTTAAGTAGAAGAGGAGACTCTTAATGATAAAGTTAAGGGAAAGACAAAAATACAGCATAAACCTTACAGCTTAATGTATTAAAGCTAATTCAGTCATTGCAAATGGGGCTGTACATAAATCAATATTTCTAGGGATGTGTATTGGCAAGAATCTGATGATCCGATATGTATTACAATACAAGGGGGGGCGATACGACATATTGCGATACTATGAGTAAGACTATAGATTGGGATTTTTAAAACTGAATTTAACTGTAGAACTGTCAATCTAAACACTTCAACCTGTTTCATACTTTAACACATCCAGTTTTATTACTAGATCTCGTTGATCCACTGAAACAAAGAAGGTGAAAACAGCCACCAACTACCAGTCACACTATGAATTTTACTACTAAGAATAAAATAAAAAATCGATACATTGCTTTTGAATATCTATACAATATTGTACCATTAAAATATCGTTATATTGGCGTATCGATATTTTCTCAGATTGTATTCGCAGTGGCCTCATGCATTTGCGGTCTTATGGAAGTTGGGGAAGATTTATATTGTAAAGCATTTTACTTCAAAAAAAAAAAAAACCTTTTCACAGTATAATGCATAAACCCCCCTCACATGCAGATTGAACTTATTTTAACAGCTCTGAGAGTACTCTCAGGAGGCTCCTTACCTCTTCGAGAAATGATAGGTTTACCCAACTCAAACTGTCCCTGGAGCCTCAGCCAAAACAGCTGTTAGAGCGCGCTACCTACCAACATGTAGCGTCTTCCTCTCATTACGCCTCCTCTTCCCTATTTCACTGCAGAGACTTTATCTGTGTGATAAAATAACCATAAAATGATCATTCTTACTTTGCTGAAATATACATTCTCAGCTTGAACTGAACAAGAGCACCGGTGTCTGCTCTTCCTCTTAGGCTTCTTCTTTTTCATCCTTTGGGCGTTTCCTCTGAAAAACGGTTGAACCTTTAAGTTTAGCAATTATTGCACTCTTTCCTGCACTGGACCAGTGACCTGGACCTGTTGTTTGTTTGCCTTGTTACTGTGGATGTTCATTTTATTAAAATTTTAAGTCACTGAAACCTAATTTGAAGTGTAATTTCCATCATATTGGTTGGACAGTTTAAGTCCTGAGATACCGCAGAAAGTGCCGGAGTGTTAAAACGAGTAACCAAAGAGGGGGGAGGGGGTGGGGGGTGCAGGCGAAGGCAACTGCAAACCAAAATGAGCACAAAGACTTGTGATTTCTTTAAAAAAAAAAAGCATGAAGATCCCCAAGACTTTTCAAATGTATTCATGATACAAAAGTCACGCTTTTTGAAAGGTGTGCATCCTTTTGAAAGCTTTAAAGCGGTTTTAAGTATACTTGACATTCAACCTTATTAGCTCAATTAGTAAAAAAATGTACTGTACATGACGCAAATAGCCAGTTTATTAATTTGGTCATTTACCTTCGCTAGCTAGTCCAAGGGGCTAATTTTGGATACTAATTCTAGGGAAGGTCTATTGGAGTGTTACAAAGAAATACTTTTAACTGAAAACTCATAATGCAGCAGTGTTTAATTAGCAAACATTTGCTGGTTTTTTTATCAACTTGAGGTCAGTATTTATGTAATAATAACTTGGACAATTGGATTTCTGTGCTTTTCTTTTGGTATGACAGTATACATATTTGCACATGTATGGGTACGTATGAACAATCCATGAGGTAAAAATGTCGTCTGAATGTTGATCATATTAGCATGTTAAATGCTATAGGAAAATGTCATAAAGCTTACTTAGAGCTGACTTCATACAAGTCACTGTCATTGTTCCTTCTTATTAAGTAACCTCAAAGCTCACAGCTGGAAAGCCCCATAGCTAGAAGTGCTGTTGGTTTTTGCTCATCCGCTTCGTCCCAGTGGTAACCCCCCTTTTTCTCCATAACTAAACCAGGGCCTGCACGCACTAAGAGGAGCATTGTTTAACTGGCATGTGTAATAAGAAATATAGTCTGTTTAAAGTCTCCTTATTAGAATCAAAGGTGAAATAACATTCCTCACATAGCTTCAAGACTGTACCTTGAAGATTAATGTTTATGCAGAGATTGTGAGAGGATAGAAAGTCCTCGCTTGTGATAGAAAAGTTGGCCCCAATTGTTTTTTACCTAACCTAACTTTATCCATTTTGTTTGGCCGTGGCTCATTCGGCCAATAGCGTTCTATTGTTTTAACTCAAGACTGTGCCGTATCATGACTCCACACACTGACCGTGTAATCCCTGTGGTTGTGAGGATCATATCAGCTTGGGTTTCAAGGGCTTTCAAGAGACTGGCACTTAGACACTAGGTTGTGTGCCAGGGTCTGGCAGTAGCAGGTACTAATTTGACTGGTAAATGTGTCATTATTCCCAGCGTAGAAGACAACGGGGCTGAAATAAGGAGGGGTGGATGGATGGAGATAAACAGGAATAAATGGACAAAGGCAGTGAAGGGAGATGTTTTATAGCTGACAGGCACAGGCAGGTTGAAAATGTGACAAAATGTTTACTCTGGCTGGCTCAACTTTATGGAACAGTTCTGTCCTCTCCTGCCTTTTGTTAGCTTTCGCAACGTGTGGGTGGTCCCACACAACAGTTCCACCTCTAGGTCGCACTAAAGGCCCTTACTCCAAGGGCTCAGGTGAATCCTCACATTGAGTGAGGAATAAGAAACAGTCATGCATTGCACTGTAATATCATTTTTAACTTTTTATTTAGTAGCTCTATATTTTAGAGCAAATTTAGTCTTTTTTTATATATATATATATATATATATATATATATATATATATATATATATATATATATATATATATATATATATATATATATATATATATATATATATATATATATATATATATATATATATATATATATAATATTAAAAATTCAATTCATTCCAGTACGATCCAGTCATATGGTCAAATTCAGATCATATCGCGTGGACTTAAATTTAATCTCAAACATATTCAGTTGATTATGTAGAGGCCAGGGGTCTCATTTATAAAGCTTACTTACGCATAAAACGGGGTCTGAAAATTGCACAAGTCACTGTCTAAGCAAAGTTTGTGATTATAGGAAAAAATGGGACAAATTTAGGCACACGAAGCACCTCGCTTACGCACATTTTGGACACGGAGGACACTAGCAGCGCAGCCGGTGAGATTGCAATATTTAAGCTACAATATGCTGCACAATGGATGCACTGGCGCTCATTGAAGATCACACCACTGGCAGCATCTGGATGGGGGGGGGGGGATTTCCTGGCCCATGATGATGACTGGCTGATCAGCCGCTTTAGCTACCCTAGAGAAATCCTATTAGATCTATGTGCTGAACTAGACCCAGTGTTAGATCTACCGACCCGCTGGAACCGGGCATCCCGGCCCCCTACAGCACGTTCTGGCTGTGGCATGCCGTCTCCCTCTTTGTGTCGGACATGCGTCAATGCTGTGTCACTCACAGCTCTTCCGTTTGTTTGTGACCCCCGAATAATATTTTGCACGGATGATCCTTTTTTCATTTTCTGTCGGGCTTTAAATATCTAGGAAACTGAAACCTTTGTGCTGTAATTTAGTTTTTATTTGTTCCATTTGCTTTTATTGCGGTCTTATTGTTGCTACAAGAAGTCATAGTATAATTCAGACTTTATATTTATTCTGATTTGTTTTCTCGCTTGTGCTGCTGCTTTTTGTTTTTGAATCTCTTTACCCTTGTTGTCTGGTTACACATTTTCTTATAGCTAATAATATTTTTGTCCTATTGTGAAGCACCTTGTTTGGCTTTTGGCTGAGTAAAGCTCTATATAGATTAGGGCTGTCAAACGATTACAATTTTTACAGGGTAGCTGGGAATTAATCACAATCACAATTGATTAACATTTCTAAAAAATTGTGAAGAAGTAAAATTTACAGTGTAAATAAAGGACAAAACCGGAAGCTGTTGCTCTTTTTTTTTTAAAACTGGAAATGCAGGAGAGATCCATGGAACTTTTGTTTTTAACTCCACAATCACTTTTACATGTGGCCCTTTTAACTTATTTATCTTTTAGCCAGTTGCTAAGGCAAACTTAACTGGTTAACATTTTCTGAATGTAAATCTTTCTTATTGATTATGGACAACCCTGAACATCCTCTTCACGAGACTATCCTACAACAACAGAGTTGTCTTCAGTCAGAAGCCTCTCAGTTTTGCTGCAACATAGACTGCTACAGGAGATCCTTCCTGCCCACAGCCCATCAGGATCTACAACAACTCCTTGAAGAATTTGATAGTATGAGCTACAACAACACTTAATTTCTCTGGGATTAATAAAGTATTTTTGATTATAATTTTCTGAACAATAGAGAGATAATTGGTTTGTCAACACCGTGATGCATGTGCAAATGGTTCGACAGAACCTTTACATTAGTCCATGGATCCCACTTCTCTTGCAGCTGCAGTGTTGGCTAGCTATGTTAGCTTGTTTTTCAGCCAAGGCTTACCTGATGTGAAGTTATCGCTGCAGATTGTTGCAATTTTAATCATCTGCCTGTTCCAATCCCTTCTTCTGATCGCTTGTAACCAAAGATGTCTTTCGGTTACTTTGAAAGGGGTGAGTCAAACAAACACGTTTGTTGTTTTTATCAAAGCGGCCAACTGGACATGACATAATTGCATTTTGTTTCCTGTAGACTACACGCCCAGCAGAGTAGGGAGTGATGTGGACCTAAATTCCCTAAGAGACTTTCACATGGAACCACGGATGCAGTTTAGGTCTGTCATGCAGCAGCGTTTAAGTCTATGCAGAATATTCACTAGGAAATTTGCATTGACCATTTATGGCAGAAAGTGGGTGTGTAGGAGGCGGGGTATGATCCAAAATCACCTGAGCACTAAAAAAGAAAACACAACTAGAAAAGAACACGGCTAGACCCAAAAAAGAGTGGGCACAGTGCATAGTGAATATACATAGACTTTACCAATAAAAATATGCTTTTAAAGAGCTTTTGCTCTGTTGTTTATTACTCTATTACGTTATGAATTGTAATTCAACTTGTGATCCTTTTTTTCCATCCATCTGTTGATAAATCACAGGTCTTTGAGTCATTTTGTAAACCTGTGCAGATTGAACAAAAATGCATGCCTCTTAGCTGCATAAATCAAACAATATGTGTAACTATAAGCCCAAATTGATATGCTTTGCGTGCTCGCATAACTAATGAGGTCAGCCTCCCTTGGCGTTGCCGGATAACAGAAAAGATCAGAATGGTGATGTCTCGTCAGGTTTGGTTATTGCTCTCGTCTCGTCCTAATTACAGTTGTGCGACTGGCCGTTTCCCAACTCCGTCGTTTTCACAAATGACTCTAAATGTGTAGCTGAACATAGACTAGACTTCTTGCACTGTTTAGGGATACTCTTAAGAGTCAGGGCGCTTTTTTAGAGTGCAACAGCGTACAGAGGCATGGTTTTTCTTTACTGTACCGGCTCATGTGAAAAGGGTTGGAGATGCAATGGGGGGGGCAAGAGTTTGCAGGTGTTTTCTATTCATGCACGCATCTGTTTCTGCTCATTATTATGCATGTGTGTGCTAGCACAAAAACACCGTAATGCCTCTCCTACGTGCTTGTTTGCATATATACCTGGGTGGCAATGTCTAATGTGGGAGCCCAAATGGAGAGGGGGGGCATAACTTGCAGCATACAGGAAGCTTCGAGGGAAAACAAAGTTTAGCCAAGCTCTGACACGTCTGTAAACAACACAGGAAAAGTTTTGGAGCAGAGATGGGGGACAGAAAGTAGAGAGGGACAACTAGGAGGGAGGGAGAAACAGGTAGGCATTTGCCTTTTTCTGTCAAATGAGGGCCAGCTTATGGGAAAAACCACTACTCAAAGTCGTTGCTTTGCCTCTTTGCTCGGACAAACCATTGAAAGTAGCTGGTATGGTTTGAAGGAAAAAAGACTGGAAGCTAATTTAAGGTACGACACGGTTCCTTTGTTGCTATAATCTGCTTTAAGAATCGTATTCTCAGCACTGTTTGCATTGTTTTTTGCTCTGCATCATTAAAATAGGTGTTAAGTCACAGCTTACATTTAGCCAGTTGGTGTTTATTCCATTTCAGTCGGTGTGCAGTAGATTTTTTTTTTTAATGAATCATAGATGTATGATGGAAGTTCCCAACAGCTCCTGGGTGGTCTCAAGCCTCACAGCCAGTATGTACCAAGTCGTTTTTTTTTCTTTCTTTTCTTTAAAAAAAGAAAGAATTTACTCCAAACTGATGATGTTAACATCCTGTCTCGGCTTCATCTTCCCTCACTCTCTCTCTCTCTCTCTCCATCTCCCTCATTTTTATGCTCACTTGTGTGCTTTCCAGCTTTTTTTTAAAAAAAATTTTAGGTTAGATCCTCATCTTGCTGACAACTAATGAGAGCTGTGTGTGCAAAATTACAACCCCATCTAGAGAAGTAGCAATTAAAGTTGCACATCATGCTGTTTAAGTCCAATGTGGCATTTAAACATGAAAAGCGAGCGCTATATGAGCTGCTGTTTGACTGAATTGAAAGCAACCCTGGCAAAAACGTGTTAAAACCCTTTAAAATGCATACATGTAAAATATTTATACTTTGCATTTATTTTAGGAATGCATTGTTTGTAACTCACCTTTTTCCCCTATTGATAAATATGCCATAGCGCACACACACACTCATTTAGCTTAGCAAGTCTTCAAAATGGGAAAGACAGGAAAGCGAAGGCCGATGTGTTGATCTTTGTAAGTTAGGAAATGGCTACAAGAAAATGTGAATAATAGCCTAAACCATCCTATATATATATATATATATATATATATATATATATACAGTCTTCAAGTTTCCATAGCAACCATTAGACAATGTTTACATGGCTGGTTCTTGGAAGGCATATCTGGGAAAAGAAATCGGTTGTGTCCTACCATTGTGAAAACACAAAAGGGCCGTTTTTATCAACAGAGAGTGAAGGTTTTTTTTTTTTTTGGGGTTTTTTTTTCAACCCTCCATGTGAGATTATGCTACGACAATAAAACTTCAACTTTATACTAAGGCAGTGGTGTCTAGTTTCACTCCTCAACAGCGTCTGTGCTGCATGTATCCTGGTTCAAAACAGCTGAACGAAATGAGTCCTTAGCAGGCTCCTGCAGGACCTGACATGCTCAGGAGCTAATGCAGCCATTCGAATCAGCTGTGTTGGAGCAGGACCCCCATCTAAAACATGCAGGACACCAACGACTGGAGTTGGGCACCCAGCTTGTTGAGGCTTTTTACCCGCCTTTTCCTGGGTTGCTGTTAAATGAGGTCAGCACTATAAATGAACGCTTTCCCCGTCACTGCTTCCTGGAAGCGAGTAAATGAACATATGTGTTTGATGATGTGTCTGCAGAGCACCGTCATGGAGGACATGGACTTTGAGCGGCGCCGGGAGCTGAGGAGGCAGAAGCGGGAGGAGATGCGCCTGGAGACTGAACGGTATATATATATTAGTCAGTCTTTGTCGGTGAGCTTGAAGAACACCTGTGCCGGATAGAGACGAATCTGCTATCATTTGGGAATTTTGTTAAATAGCTGTGGAAGCTGTTTCTGTTGTGTGATGATTCCCTGGTTGTTGATTCTCTGCACACAACCTCTGATGCTCATGCCAAGTTAGAGGAGGAAGTTAGCCAAGAGCTGGGTCTTTTAAAAACATCACTCAGCAGATATTGGCTTTCCCCAAAGCAGGCAGGAAGAAGAAAGGCTTGATAAGAAATCTGATACGCTCTGTGATGACCTTTAATGTTCAATCATGCCCTGCCTCCCTGTTTCCAATTTTCTCTCCCAGATACTATGGCCCTTTGAACCCTATTTTATTTAGTGGAAGAAACTGATTAAACTAAAGTTGGCTTCTGCAAATTGATTCTGCCGCAACCCGCCAAGTGGACTAATCAAGAAGGTAGTTAAAAAGCTTTTTTATTGCGAGGATTTTAAACAGAGTGTGACAAGAAAGTGTTTAGACTCAGACTTTTTTTTTTTTCATTTTTCTAGAAGTCTCTTCATCTTTGGTGCAGTCTTTAGAATTAAGGAAGAGTCTGATTTGGATGCAGATAACCGCCCAAGGTCACTTGCTGCTTAGAATCCTTTATATTAGAGCCAGCATCATTCATGAAAAACAAACCGACACCGGATTGAACTCTGCAGAACGTTTAGATGTTTTTTCAAGCTTATAGGTATACTTAGAATACACGTTTGTGAGAAATATTAATGAAAAAGGAAAAGTTTGTGAAGGGGATACACAGAATGTGAAAGTACATAAATAAGAATATTACACACTGTACCTTTTTTTTTTTTCGATATTTTTGGAACAAAAACAAGAATTACCTACTGTTTACTAAAATAATCTGTAATCCTTTTTTATCTTTTTGTCTAATTGTAATGTTTCTAATTCTAAAAAAAAGTCATTGAATATACTCCATTTTGTGTCGTAGATTTCATAGATCTTAGACAGACATTAAGCTTCAATGTGATAACTTCCGTGCTTTTAGCTTATGGTTAGCTAGTGACAGTTTTTTTTTTTAAGAGAGTGCTCACAAATCAGTTGTATCTCGTTATTGTTTGTTTTGGTTTTATTTATTTTTTTCAACAATTTAAATATGGCCGAGACTGCTTTTGTGAGTGTGTTTGGCCATTTCAGTGAGCAAAAGAACAATTTCTTTTATTGCTTCAAGAGTCCCAAACATGTGTTACAGGATGTCAAGCTTAAAGCATCATGCTCCTAACACATACCCTGGGCATAAGAATACTGTGAATTAAAACAGCAACTAGATAGGGCTTCACTTAAACGAATCACATAATCAGCACTTGCTTCTCCATGGAGGCTAAATACTGCTAAGTGTTCACATGCTAGTCGCTAAAGCTGTGACTGTTATGTGATACCAACGTTATTTATTTTTTTTATATCTAGGTTTTGGAAAATTTATCACACATTCCCACCCTCTGTGGATGGAAAAGCCTGTTTAATGCGACCTAGTTTAAAAAGTAAACCCAGCAATCTGCTGGGTTTCCTTGGATAGAAAACCTTTAAACTGATTGGAATAATGAACTGAAGAATTAATTGGTGTGAGTGTATGGTTGAATTGAAATTACTTTTCTAGTAAAGTGTCTTGAGATGACGAGTTGTGAAATGGCGCTATGTAAATAAACGGAATTGGATGTCAGCTCATTTCCTGCCTGCCACCATGGTGACGTATATAAGACAACAAACGACACCCCAAAGTTGTTGTTTTTTTCTTTGATGCAAAATTACTTTCCTGAGCGTTTGTAAACTGCAGCAATCAGACATAGAGATGAGATGAAAGAATTTATGTTGAGGGGGCGCTATATACAATTTAAACTCAGCAAAAAAAGAAACGTTCCTTTTTCAGGACTGTGTATTTCAACAATAATGTTTTAAAAATCCAAATAACTTTACAGATCTTCATTGTAAAGGGTTTAAACAATGTTTTCCATGCATGTTCAATTAACCATAATCAATTAATTAACATGCACCTGTGGAATAGTTAAGACCTTAACAACTTACAGAAAGTAGGTCTTTAAGGTCACAGTTCTAAAAACGCAGGACACTAAAGAGACTTGTCTACCGACTGTGAAAAACACCCAAAGAAAGATGCCCAGGGTCCCTGCTCATCTGCGTGAACGTGCATTAGGCATGCTGCAGGGAGGCATGCGGACTGCTGATGTGGCTAGGGGCAATAAATTGCCATGTCCGCACTGTGAGACGCCTAAGACAACGCTACAGGGAGACAGGAAGGACAGCTGATCATCCTCGCAGTGGAAGACCACGTGTAACAACACCTGCACAGGATCGGTACATCTGAATATCACACTTGCGTGACAGGTGTGATATTTGGTTGTCATTGCAGGCAATCTCAATGTCTTGCGGTACAGGGAAGACATCCTCCTCCCTCATGTGGTACCCTTTATGCATGCTCATCCGGACATGATCCTCCAGCAGGACAATGTCACCAGCCATACTGCTCGTTCTGTGCGTGAGTTTCTGCGTCACGCCATGGAAATACGTTTGCATCTGTTTTCCACATAGATCATCCAATCTGCTCCAAATTCAGCAACATGGATATTAGTTCAACCCCTAACAGATATTTATTAAAATATTTGGTGGAGGTGGCCTATTCCCTCCTCAGCGCCCCCTAGATGCAGGTTTAATAGGCAGGCTCAGTGGTGGCTCAGTGGAGGCTCAGTGGAGGCTTTGTGTTAGCGTTAAGGGGGCGGAGCGTGGGTCAGGCGGATGCATGGGTCAGGCGGTCGCAACATAGGCTGCGAGGGCCGTTCGAGGCTGCTTGCAGCTTTAATTCTATTTCTGTTTGTCACGTCTGTGAAACATTTTTAGTTTATGTCTTATGGTGTAGACTCTTTTAGTGTTCATACAAATATTTACACACATTAAGTTTACTGAAAGTAAAAAAAGTTGAAAGTCAGAGGACGTTTCTTTTTTTGCTGAGTTTAGCTGTTAAGGTTTCCTCACTTCGTTCACTGCCCGTTTCCTGTCGGACGACTGCAAGGGCGTCAGTTTGTTTTTCAAACTGCTAGGGACAATAACCATAAACTTGAGTGTGGTTTGAAGATTGCTGTGGATAATTATTATTCATTATTTATATAGACTATAAGTATTCATCCGTTTCACGTTTCATTAGATTATACACTGCAGTGTATAAACAGGAGTTGAAAATTGTATCTTTTATTGAAACAATAAAAGTTGAAAGCCATAAGCTTAGGTGTTTTTGTTTTTTTCAAACGGCACTGAAAGCCATCATTAGGCTGTTGGCTTCCAAGAATCATTAAAATCCACATCGTACCACAAAGAACAATGTTGGCTATATACTCGCCCCAGAAGAAAAAGCAACAATAAAAACGCATTCCCTTTACAAACCCTCTGAACGACTGTGGATAAAAGCCACCAGTGTCTGAAAATCTAGAAAGAGGAACAGCACTTAAATTAGCACAGATGGATTTCTGTGATTGAGCGCTACACCGTGGGAATTCTGGATTGTACACATTAGGTTTCACTTTTGTTTTTAGCATTAATCGGCTATTGCTAATGTAAGATAGTAGGATAAAGTATGTACAATCAAAATTAGTGGATATATACTTTCTAGAGACACGGTACGCTGGTGTTTAGTTTTACTGGTGGAGAGCAAACGAGGCTCTCTCTCAAAGGGGCTAAGTCAAAACATGGCAAGAATTTATATAGGATGGCACTCCTCATTCATTTATGGGTTTTTAGATTTCACGTTCTGTACAGCCAATTTTTGTTAAACAGTTATGCAAAAGTAGTGTCTTGAGGGCCTCTTTTAATTTCCACCTCTTAGACTTTCATGCCTCATTTCCTCAGATGCACTCTTAATAGCCGATTTAAGTGAAGCTTAATGTTTTCACAGCATAACCCCCTATCCCCTTCCCACAATCCACTGCTAGAATTATTTACACATTTTTCAAGTGTTTATGTTACGTAGAGAAGAGGGAGTTGGACAGAAAATGCAGACTAAAGAAGAGGCGACAGAAGAGATCAAAAGGGTCGACTGAAAGAAATGTGGTCCCACCAGCCACAATTTTAGCTATCAGGAAGCACAAATCTAATGTTTGTGTGTTTCTTACACTAAAACAATCTAACACATATTTAGTATAGTAGTAAAGTATTTTCCCCTTACAGAGTTGAGCAGCTTTGGCTTTTTTCACACTTGTTTTAGACCATCAAACTAATTTTATTATTGTACAGAGATTACAAAGGTAAATACAAGAATGGTTATCAAATGATTTTGTTTATTAAGGGGGAAAAGCTACACTAAATCTACCCCTGTGTTGAAACCAGCCACAATCAAAAGTAATACCTGTCATATCTTGGGAATAAAGAAATCCTTAATTATATAACATATCTGACAACATGAAGTAGGCTTGGAGATTGCAACAGATCATGCCGCAATCTAAAGAATTCAAAAACGGATAGGAAACAAAGTCTCTGACATCTATTATGTGTCTGGAAAGTGTTAGAAAGGCATTTGTACAGCTTTAGGGCTAAAAATGAAGCTCAGCAGGAGCCAAGAATGGGGGGAAGAACAGAGAAGTGATGAACCATCCGATGAGTGGCGAGACTGCTAAAATTACTCCCAGAGTGCATCAAGGACTCATCCAGGAGGTTACTGAAGAACCCAGAACAACATCTAAAGCACCATCAGTGTTCGTGATTTCACAATAGGAAAAAAGCCCAAAAATTGCATCTATGGGAGAGTTGGCAGGCGATAACGGCTACCGACAAAAAGAGACCACAAAGAGAATGTGTCCCGTAACACATTACATTACCGTTACACCTCTGTTACGTTTAGTGTAAAATGACGCACTTTCAAACAAGTAGTCGTAGAGTAATGCTCTGGGTATGCTTTGCTGCTGCAGCACCTGAAAAGCTTCCCATACTGGATACCATAAGTTTTGCTCTCCAGCAGAAAACCTTGAAGGATAGAGCCCAGCTATCGATTAGTGACTTTTCATTCAGCGGTGGGCTTAAGGCACTGTGGCAGAACCTTAAAAGGGCAGTTCATGCTAGAAAGCCATCCAATGTGGCTAAATTAAAACAACTCTGCAAAGTAGACTGGGCCATAATTCCTTCACCGAGATCTAAAAGACTTATTACCACTTATTACCTGCCCTTGATGGCAGTTGTTGCTGTCAAGGGTGGCACAAGCACTTATTAGGTTTAGGGGACAATAATTTTTTCCCCCACATAGCATCACACAGCTTTTTAACTCGAATAAATAAAATCATTATTTGAAAGCTGTATTCTGTATTTACTAAGGAAATTAGTTTACTCAGGTAAATGGAGGTAAACCGTAGTAAACTTGGTTTGATGATGACAAAGAAGCAAAAACAGAATCATTCTGTAAGGAGGCATACGTGGTCTAAACCCCAAGTTGTTGCTGCTGTTCTGCTTGAATTCAACCATAACTGAGGAAGCTATGAGGGCATTGCAGAGGGAATGTGGGGCCATGTAACGGTGCCTGTAGGAATGTCAAATTCCTGGCCATTATGTGTGTTTACTGGCCAGGTCTCCATTTACTACATGCTTGGACACTGCTATTGTCTGTGTGGTAGAGTGTGAGTAGTAGTGTGGTCACCGGGTGTTTGCATGCTGTACTTGATCATGTTGTGCTTTGTGTGGGGTGAGTGCCTGCGTCGAGTAGGTTTTCGCTCTGTGTGTTTAACCTCAGAGGCAACGAAAGCTTGACAAGCTCTATTCAAGCTTTTTATTTGAAATGTATGTTTTGTCTGCATGTCGTCGAAGACGGGCAGCCAAGTCTTTCCCGTTCTGCTCTACATCAGCCTCCGTTAGTCGTATGGATTTCGTCGCTGAGACAGAGGCGCACGGAGGGCTTTGATTTTCTTTTAGGTTCATTCAATAAAGCCACACGCGTTCGCATATTATTCCTCAAAGCTGAAAGCTTTCTCACACTCGTGTTTTTCAATACCCCAATCAATGCTACTCATCAGTGCTGGAGTATGTTTTCCTTCAACGAAACACACTCAGACAGGAATGTCTCCAAAGAGCTCATAGATGTGGAATTTTCTCAGTCACTTCTGAAACCATGCTGCTTTGACTAAAACTGGTCTTTCTTTGTCTAGAAGCATACGAGTCAATAAAAGTCAATCATTGTCAAATGAAGTTAATAAACTTTTCTATATCCTGGTAGAATTTTTACTTGTCTGTACAAACAGCTAGTTTGTAATGTAGAAAAGTATTTTTTTTTTAAGGAAAATAAGTTCATTTGTGATTATAATTATAAAATATAATTATAAAATAATCGAATTTTGGTTAAAAACAACCAAATAAATTTTAATTTGAAATTTTACAGCATTTTCAGTTAAAGCAAAGAGGCTAGCTGGTAGCTTTGTGCTAACCAGTCGGCTAACGGTTATCTAGCTATGAGAATGCCCCAAAAAAAGTACTATTTGATTTTTCATGACTAAGTAGAAAACTCTGCAAACTTTTTAGGTAATGTCTGCTTTTGTGTTTTATTAATTTATTCTTTGCTTTAGTTATTGACAATCATGGTGAATTGCAATCTTTCTAACTTTTGTTTCTCTGAGATTTCAAATTATTATTAAATTATCCAGAAAGATCAGAGGCATATTCCTTGATTGCAAAAAGCTTTGGTAGTTATTTGCCTTTATCCTGGTCGAGTTTTATGTTTTACAACATGGTGGCATATTTAAAAATAACTGCTTTACAAGAAAGTGTTTGTAACATATGTTGAAAATTAAAGGTGTTGTATGTTATTTATACAACCTGTTTTTAAGGCAGCTTTTAAAGAAATTTGCTAGCACTAGCATAATACTTTCAGACATTTCAAGCTAAGGCAAAGCTAGTTGGTAGCTTTTTGCTAATCTATAGGTTAGCTCATAGTTAGTTCATACTAGTGCATTGTTGCAAAGATTATTGGACCTGAAAGAACAGTTTTCTGGATCGTGAAGAACTACAAGGTTAGAGGTTAAAAAGAAGAGCCTTAAAGTGTAACTGAACCCCATGAAAAATCATAACCCCGCCCGCAGACAACATTTGAAAAATTCTACAAAGTGGGCGGTGCCAGGAAGCATGGAGGGGTATGGCCAAGTGTGGAGGATGAGCGGTGGAGGTAACGTGGGGGTGTGGTCAGGAGGACAATGACAGCTCGCCTAATGTGACACTGAAACATGGACAGTGACCAAAGCAACGTTGGCAGTTTTGCGACTGATCGATCTGATCAACATTCATCTGTTTTGAATGTTAGCCTATGTTAGCATTACCACTCAGAGACTGGACTCCTCTTGTCTCCTTCTGCCTCGGCAGCGCTGACTCAGTGCTCTGAGCCAGCGGATCTCCTCCATCATCACCGGAGCTAGAGGCAGGCTTTATGGAGCCCAGCGGTCGCGAGCTGTATCAATTCGAGCCGCTGGCTCTGGGCGCTGAGTCGGCGCTGCCTGAGGCTGGCACTGCTGCTGAGGGAGAGAAAGACCGGAGGAGTCCGGTGTCTGAGTGGTAATGCTAACATAGGCTAACGTTCAAAACAGTATGTTAGCTATGCTAACTAAGTGCTAATGTGATAATAATGGTAACCTGAAAAACGCAATCCAACTCCAAACTCGCCACGGGGCCAGTATGTTTTATACCCAAACCCACGGGGCGTGTCTGTGAGACCATGACTTCTGTGACACAGTCAATGCCTGTGACGTAAAGATGTACCACTCTCCACCAATCACAAAATTCAAGTGCAGTAGCCCCAGTTCAAATGCAGTAGCCCCAGTTCAACCCTAAGAGGGCAGCACTAAGACGTTTTTAGACCAAAAAGAGTCGAATTAAACAAGTCTACACCAAAATGTAAAAACAATCCCCAGAAACTGAAAGACTGCATTGGTAAATACCCATTTATACAGTTTATAGGCAAAACTGTTTTGGGGTTTAGTTACTCTTTAAGAACATTCACGAACATGCAGCAACATCGTGTTGCCACCAGTCTAGAAGTCGAGTTTTCATGCACTGTGATGTTCTTTCGAAGAACGGTGCATTGAATAACGAGTGGAATCAAAATGTAATCCAGGAATAACATGAATTTTCTAGAAATCAGATCCTGCATGTCACAAGAAAGTGTTAATGAAGTACCGTAACTCATTGGTTACAACTGTGAAATTAGAAAACGCTGAACTATTCCTGCATCATGTCGCCATTCCGACGTTGCTCTCTTTCTGTTGACCTATTCCTACCCTTTCCCCTTCATTCTTTACGCCTCTCCCGACACTCCCCTTGAGAGACCAGGAAGTGGTGAGGAAATAACACCCATCCTCTGTGAATGAGCCACGTCAAACAGTCCCCACCCTGGCTGAACACCATTTTAAACATGACCCGATCGCGCTTCGTAAACCTCTGGTTCTGACAGGACCACGGATGGATGCAGACGCATGGAAAAATTCTGTGGACGGAGAGGTTCCTATCTTGCTTTTAAACCTTGAGAGTCAAAGTTTAACCTGCTGGAAGCCTCTGAAAGCTGCCATCTTTCAGTTAGATGATAGTATAAGTGAGTAGGAAGAAATGCATTTGGGTGGGACTGTATATCCGCTAACGTTGTGTATCCTTGGAGCAGGCCCAGAGGAACGCAGAGAGGGTGGACTGTGGTCCTGTGGGCCGGCAGTAGGAAGGGAAATAATCCAGGGAGGCCAGCGTGGGAATGGGTCACCATTTCTGACAGCCCGGTCCAAGCCTCCGCCCTTCATCCATCCCTCCCTCCCTCCCTCCCTCCCTCCCCGCTACCATCCTTAATTCCTCTGCCCTCCTCTCGTCCCTGCAGCCTTTCTCTCTCCACTTTCCTCCCTCCCATCGCTCTGTGCCTCTGTTGCCACGGAGGGTTTAAGAAGCCTTTTCCCATGGGCATTTCCCAAATTATTTTCACTGACATTTCTGGGATATTTTGTTGTAATAATATTTGGACATTTTTCTCCCAAATAAGATCACTGATGCCGATGCTTTGTCTGTAGACGGTTGATTTTGAAAGCTCATACAGATCTGTGCTGTATCTCAGAATATCATTTTCATTGGTTAGACAATAAATGTATTTAATTAGTATTTGACATAATGGCACAACATAAAGTCTAGGACTCTCTAGGAAGTGTTGGTTGTAACGTCTTAAAATATGGAAAAGGTTCACCTTGGTAGAGTTGTTTTACAAAATGGTGAATACATTTTGCCTTCTGCTGTGTATATATGTAAGATGTATAACACTTGCAATCTTGAATTTTGTTTTCTTTACATTTTTCTGTTTGCTCGCCCTAGAAACAGACATCTGTTGCCGGGTATACACCGGCAAACACACTTTAGCTGAAGCTTATAACCGTGGCTGCACATCATTTCGTACAGGAAAAGTTGGCGGTGATAAAATCTGCAGATTACTCCTTTTTCCATTATTGTGTGCACACCCTTTCCTTCCCGTTTTTCATTTCCTGCTTCTCCTTTTTGTCCCTGCTCCCCATTTTGCTTGCTCTCTCGTCCTCTGCTCCCACCTCATATTTCTGTCAGTATGCTGATAGAGTTTGGGGCCCAGGTAAGGAAGGGGTGGGGGGGGGATATTAAATCAGGGCTTTGCTTAGTGCATGCGTCTCCAACCAAGGGTGTGATTGACAGGAATGCTAATTCAGCTTTTAGGAGTTTGTTCTTCTCTCCTACTGGGGGAATCTTTAACCCTGAGATTGTCGTCGTCATCCCAGCCACCAAGGACCCTTTTGTTCCATTTTTAGCTCGTGTCTTTTCCCTCTTTCTCATGACATTCGGTGCCGTTTCTGGGGCGGACCGGTCCCGTGGGACCTACAGCAGTTGTTTCGCTACTTTTTTTTTTTTTTTTTTGTCTGAATAACATTATGTTGCCATGGCATTTTAAATGAAGGTTAATGTGCTTTCTATTAAAGGGGAGAACAGTTGAAGATAGTGCTATTTGGAAAAGTACATACTTTACTGTTTGGAGTTGTGGCTAATGTAATTGTACTGGACAGTCTTTTGAATTTGTTTGGCTTTCCCTGCAAACAAAAATAAGGAAATGTAAAAATGTCTTATATTCTCCATTCTTCTGATGTAACTTATTGCTAATGCCATGTAAAAAATAAGTTTCCATACAGTCAGGGGAAAAAACAAAGTACGGTTTTGCTACTTCTATGGAATTTAAGAGGGAATAGGAACATCCAGCAGCTGCTAACCAATTGCACTTGATTTCTGGATCAACAGCAAGTGTGACCACATCGATAAAAACAGAAGTTTTTGGAAGTTTGCTGATCGGCAATGGAAGGGAGCATTCATTCAAATTCAAAAATACTTTATTGATCCCAGAGGGAAATTAAGTGTTGGTATAGCTCATATAATTAATTCTTTAAGGAGTTGTTGTAGATGATGATGGCTGTGGGCAGGAAGGATTTCCTGTAGCGGTCTGTATTGCAGCGAAACTGAAGAAGCCTCCGACTGAAGACGCTCTTTTGTCGTATGCGAGTGTCATGAAGAGGGTGCTCAGGTTTGTCCATAATTTTTTTGATTTTATGAAGAATCCTTCTTTGCATTATCATCTCCAGATGTTCCACAGTCGTCCCAAGAATAGAACCAGCCTTCTTTATCAGGTTGTTTAGCCTTTTTAAATCCCTGGCTCTGATGCTGCTACCCCAACAGATGACTGCTGAAGAGATTACACTCTCCACATCTGTCTAAAGGTAATGCCAAGGCAATAAGAAAACTGCTGCTGCCTGCCCGAGAATAGGATATAAATCAATTCCAAACAATAGAACTCTTATCTTTCTACAGGGAGAAATTATATTCAGTTTGCTGATCTGAAGCATACATACTTGTTAACGCAATGTCAAGCTAGAAAGACATCAGCAATGACCTAAGAGAAATAAGTGTTACTCCCTACCAATCTGGTAAGAATGTCAGGCTGTTCCTAGGTTATTTGAAGTCTCTCCCTCTCTAGTGGAAAATAACATTCCCAGTTTGCTGGTAAGGATACAGATGTGCATTAACACAAAAACGACCTGCTGTTTAGATAAAGACAAAAAGAACATGGCAGCACGACTTGGGTTTACCGAGCTGCATCTGAGCAAACCGGAGGACTTCTAGAACATTTTCCTTTTTTTGTTATAAAAAAAAAGTAGAGATATTTGGCTCTATTGCTCAGTGTCATATTGGAGGAAAACAAAACTCTGCATATCAGTCCAAATACATTCTACCGTCTGTCAGTCATGGTGGTCAAACGGTGATGATGGAGGGTTCATTTTGCAGCCACAGAACTAGAGATGTGTATTGGCAAGAATCTGGTGATACAATATGTATCACGATACCGGGGGATGATACGATATGTTTCTATACTATGAGTGAGACTATATATTGTGATTTTTAAAACTTAATCTAACTGTATAAAAACTGTCACAGCAATCTAAACACTCCAACCTGTTTCATTCTGAACACATCCAGTTTTATTACTAGATCTTGTTGATCGACTGGAACTGGAACAGCCACCAACTACCAGTCATACTTTTTAATTTTACTACAAAAATCATTAATGGTTCCATTCAAATTCCATCCATCCATTTTCTTCCGCTTATCCGGGGTCGGGTCGCGAGGGGAGCAGCTAAAGCAAGGACACCCAGACTTCCCTAGCCACTTGTTCCAGCTCCTCGGGAGGAATCCCAAGGTGCTCCCAGGCCAGCTGAGAAACATAGTCCCTCCAGCATGTCCTGGGCCTTCCCCTTTGCCTCCTCCCTGTGGGACGTGCCCAAAACACCACTCCATTCAAATTCTAAAAAAAATCAAAAAAACAATACATTGCTTTTGAATATCGATACGATATTGTGGCATAAAACATTGGGATATAGCGGCGTATCGATATTTTTCTACATCCTTACACAAAACCAGTGTATTATGGAGTAATTTAGGGAAGTATGAGCTCCTCTTTGGTATAAAAGTCTGGATCCATGAACAGGACAGATCGCAAACAAGAGCAGCACATCTACAACAGAATGGCTAAGAAAGAAAAGAATCAAGGTGTTGCATTGTTTCAAAGTACGGACCACCATAACCTTTAAAATGCTGTAGTAGGGGCTTTGGGTTGTAAAGAGTAGTGGATGAAATATTGCAATCTGAGAGACTGATTAATTGGGGTCTACTTTCTTTGTATTCATGACTGTAAAGCTGGACATTTCCTCCCTTTTATAGACTAGGAACTGGAGTACAGATTTCTGATGGAACATCATCTTTTTCCAAGATTAAAGGGGTTAGAACTACAACAAATTTTGTACTTCATTCCAAAACTTCTCTTGATTAAGTCAATTTTTAAACCCCGAAGTTCTCTAATTTAAGGAATTGCACATGTAAAGCATTGCCTGACATCCGCGACGTCAGCGTCCCATAGGCCCCGCATGGGCGTCAGCAGATTTATCGGGATTGTTATGACAACATCGTTCATGTGGGAGCAGAATTGGCGACGGAGCAAGAGAAAGGGGAGCAGCTGAAAGAGATGGAATGAAGGGAAAAGTTGTTCACAAGCTGTAAAACTTTGCATAAACCAGAGCAGCTTTGGCTTTGCTCACCACACATGTTGCAATTAACATGCGGAGGCATGCTTCGCTGGCTGACCTCAAAAAGCTGCACTGTGATCTGAGGTAGCTGGGGTATGTGGTTACTGTGGGAGTGTAAAGGTCAGCCGGGGCAACGCCAATGAAGCGTGGAACTCTGTTCATAAACGTCAGGTGGCCAAAACAACCCGATTTCAGCCAGGAAATCGTAAGTTTTGAAGGGGAAAAACCCCCCAAAGTGATTACTTTGCGATGTTGGGTATCCATATTTAAGATGCATTATTTAGAATTTGGTATCAGATGTAGTTTTGAGTGTAGTGTCTTCCAGGTAAACTCCTTACCGTAGCTCATGTATCGTTACACCTTTCTGAATTCCCCAGACTGACTTGGCCCCAGAGAAAATCCTGAACTTGAAGTTTTAATCAAATGTAAGATTGTATATTCAACGTTGCTTAATAGGGAAATAGACTGTGAACTTTTTTTTTAATCCTTTTTTATGATGTCTTGTAGATGCAGTGCATTAAATAGATGAAACCACAGTGTGGTTTTTTTACAACAGTACATCCTTTGTAATGTCTGGACATTATAGTAAGTAGAGCAAGAATGTTGTAAAATCTAATGCAAAAACCAGATGTTTATCCATGTCTTAGACACGACCTTCTTTGACCTTGTATCAGCTGTACACTTGACCAGCTTGCATTTCAAAGCAAGGGTGCTCCAGTAAGGGGGTACACAAACTTTCAGGTGTAAAATTAGCAGCGTTAAAAATAAAAAAAGTTTTTTTGTTTGTATAAATAAAAGGCCTGTAATTTTTATATCCTACAGCTCCCTCCAGTAATTGATTAAAACAGCCTTGAAAATATTCATGTATTACTATATTAATAATCACAGAGAAAAAATTGAGAAATTCAACGTTTAATTTAAATATATTTAGCAGTAGAAAACATATTTTTAAAGATTATTTTTTCACAATGACTGGTTCCGCATTCAACATAATTTTTTTAAAATAAAATAATTAGAACTGAAGCATTCTTTTAAGTTAAAGCTGCACCTATCAATCAGCTGATAAGAATTGGCAGATTTTTATTAAAACCTCGTCCTGCCTTAAACGGTGACCAGCCAATCAGAAATGTTAAAAATCTGACTTTTTTTTTTTTTTTTGAATGCAGCATACCTATAAGCACTAAAAGATCACACCACTTTCTTCAGTGTGGAAGTTGTTCATGAGGGAAGAAGAATCGAGATTGTTTTTTTTTTTTGTTTTTTGCATCAGTAAACAAGATTTAAGAAGCTATTTCCACTTTTGGCAGATCATTAATGCCCCAATTGAACAAATTCAAATTGGACCTACATAAAGTAAAGAAACATTTATTGGTCATTATTCAAACATTAAAATACTTTGTAAGCTGCTTAGTAACAAATTAAATGGGTTTCATTTAAATCAGATAAATATTTGGGGGGAATTATTTTGCATTGAACCACGACATGTTTTGTTCTCTGTAGTTATTTCTTACTTGCAGTTTTAGTTTTTTAGTTTTTTGCCTGACTTTTTTTGTGCCACTGAAAATAAGTACATACTCTCCTTGGAGACATTATTTTTTATTTTATTTTTTACGGAACCCGAAACCAAAATAACTGAAATGTGCTGCTTATATTTACTTAAATAAAATAAGCACATTTTCTTACATTAGACTATGTATACATCCACCTTTTGGTACGGAGGGATTCAAATCTGCAAAGGTACGAAATGCTCCCAACCATATCTTTGAATAAAACCATGTTTTACAGCAACTCCTCCCTCACACATGGTGTGACGTCCCCTCTATTTCTGATATAAACTCCCTTACTCCTTACTGCAGGAAAGCTAGAAATACAATACTTGCTACTAATTGGAGATATTAACGAAATCCCAAATGGCTCAAATCTGCATCTTAAAAGTAGATTAGAAATTGGTTACAAACTTCTGATCGGTGCAGCTGTTTTTAATTCATTCCATACTTTAAAAAAAAAGAAGTTTATCACTCTGTCGAGGATAATTTAATTAGTAATCCCTGAGTTCCTGTTTCTCTGGGTGATGAATATAGGATGACACAAAGCCCCCTTTCTTTTGGCTTCCACGAGAAAAGGACATGCAATTTAATTAGGACAGATATGTGTTGATCCTCTTCAGGCAGGAAAGGGCTTCGAGAAACTCTTCTAAGCTTGCCCATATCTGCAGACATAGAAATGGTTAAACGGTTTAAAACAACTGGAAGTGTGCCAAACAAGCCTGGATTAAGACTCAATTTTACCACATCTCAACAGACACCTCAATTTTCAGTGTGAGATTTTTTCAGCTAAATATAAAACGATTTTGTGTTTTTTCTGCACATGGAAAGAATTGCACCCCTTGCAAATGTACAATACAGATTGCTAAAATGTGCTTACTGGCTCATTCCCCTCATGTCTGCAAGATACAACGTTTTTGCTGGATTTTCAAATGTTCATTTAATCTTGTTTAATGTTAGAAAAACCTGATTCCTGGTTTGGCGTTTCTCAACGAATTATAAACTGTTAAGATCAGTTATAATTTAGACCAGATCTGGACAAGCCCGAACCTCTTTCATGGCTCTCTCTTATCCGCAGCCAAACTAGGTCTCAGGCTGACTTTTTTTTTTTTTTTATCAGCTCGTGAAGACTGCAGCCTCGATAAGAAGTATTAATGTCTCACAGCTGACAGGTCAGCGTGATAAGTGAAAGGAGTGGGGCGGGGGTGAAAAAAAAACCCGAAGCAAATCCATCAGCTATGGTCACTGTGGTGATTACAGTCCAATTTAAAGAATCATTCACTTTGAAGTTTCTGACTTGGAGGTTTAATTGAGCAAGGGAAGAAGGGTTGAAAGTTTGTTTAAGAAAAGAAAATGTCCTTTCGTCCTCTCACTTCGCTTTTCTTCCTTTTTGCTCCCCTCAGCATGCACAGGAACAATGACGACGAAGAGGAGGCGGAGCGGGAGAGGAGACGCAGGGCGCGCCAGGAGAGGCTGAGGAGCAGGGACGGCGAGGAGCCCAGCAGCCAGCCAGATGGCGCAGTCCTGACCAACAGCCACAGGTGACCCTCGCACAGCAACACAGCTTAATGAACCTACTGTACTGGCGCCCACGTTGCTAATAAAAAGTGCTGCAATGAACAAAACAATAATGCTAATTCTAGCGAACACTTCAGCTCTCCCTCAGGAGGGGGCTTTCTGTGAGACGTTTCTACTAATGGAGTGCGGCTTTTTACACCCCGAACTAGTGTAGTTGAATAGAATGCTTCTTGATCTCAGATGAAACGCTGATGACCTAAATAGTGAGCAAATCAAGCAGCTAAATGGGAGGACTTCCTTTCTAAAACATGTCTAAATAAATAAATTTAAAAAAAAAGCATGCTTTGTGTTTCTGTAATGCATGACCTCATCCCTTTTCATCTGGAAAAATTGCCAAAGAGCAACAAAAAAAAAGGAGGCGGAGGTAAAAAATCTGTTTGATTGCAGTAGATATTTGACGATTCTTTGCAACAGTGGAAGTGGTGGGAAGAGCTGACATCCAGAAATACAAACGTTGCTTTGTGGTCATGAATGTTTCCTCCCTTTGGGCTTGGAGATGCATCCTGGACTGGTCAAACAACAAGGGGATTGTGCCTTAGTATGCTGAGACAACACCAAGCTCATGCAAACCATTGTTGATTGTTTGAGATAATGTTTGCCAGACGTTTAGGTCAGAATAGTTTGAGTCAGGCTGGTTTTGAGTGAGGTCGAAGGATATACACTTTCAGTCTGTTTGTGTGTCGGCAGAAGATTGATAATGTGGGTGTAGGTTTTAGATGTAGGTGTGTAAAGTAGTGATTTATGGTGTCCTACATGGAGTGAGAAAATCCAGTTTGGAAAATCCAGTTTGGAAAATCAAGGAAAACCTCTCATTGGGGAGTCGAGCTAAATGCCAACCAGAACAGGGCCCATTCAGGAATCAATTTGCAAGTTTAAAAAAATCAAAACTTTCCCTTTGATTTTTCTTTGAGTTTGATCATTTGCTGTATTAATTAGTTGTATGCCTTGTCACATCCGAAAATGCCTGTATATGTAGTAGCTACTACTTTAACTGAACAATGTCTGTATTTCTGTTTGCTCGCTAAAATGCAACTGCCTAACTTGTCTTGCCACAAATCTGGTATGATTACTGAAAGACGGAAAAAAAAAAAAAAAAAACCCGTGTTTGGGTCCTCAAGGACTAAATAAAGTTCTACACAAGTACAGGCCATTTACCATGTTATCTAATTCCTACTTTTGTTACTTTTGCAGTAAAATGTCTGTTAATGCACAGTGGCACAGTTTGTAGTACTGTTGCCTTGCAGCAAGAAGGTCCTGGGTTCAAATCCCAGCCTTCTGCATGGAGTTTGCATGTTCTCCCTGTGCATGTGTGGGTTCTCTCCGGGCACTCCGGCTTCTTCTCAGTCCAAAAACATTGCCCTTAGGTATGAGTGAATGTGTGCATGGTTGTTTGTCCTGTATGTCTCTGTGTTGCCCTGCGACATGGCGACCTGTCCAGGGTGTACCCCGCTTCTCACCGCATCAGACCCCCCCGCATATGAATGACTGGTACAGAAAATGGATGGATGTCTGTCTGTTAATGAGACTCATGGCTGTGTGTGTGCTGTCACTGTGCTCTTCCAGGAGAATTGCGCATGTGCGATTAATTTGCTGTGCATATGCCCCAACCGTAGCGTGGCTGCTGCACGAGCTCACCCGTCTGTGAGCTCTCTTGAGACGAGTAAGGAGTCCATGATGGCACCGCTGTTTGGTGGGTGGATACGCGCTTCATGTCGTATCAACCCCAAAATGTATATGTTGTTCCTGATCCCATTTGCTGAAAACAAAATCCATCCATAACATTTTGAGTTATCTTGCTAACAGACAGACGGGCACGAAAACATGTACCTCCTGGCAGAAAAACAATAATATTTAAAAATGGGGGGAAAAAGTTAGCATCTAACAAAGTTTTCCTCTGTTTGCTTCACTTAAACACAAACTGGATTTATTGCTGGTTTTACATAACAGACTACACTGCACAACAAAAACTCAACATAAGATTTTCTCTTGATTTTTCTAAATCTTGTCAGATTGGCCCTGACCCCATAGCAGTTAAATTGTGACCTTTTACTGAAAATGGCAAAGGATTTAAAGGAAATTTTAAACGGCATGCAATAAAAATATTTTTCTTTCATGTGGGTCATTCGGCAGCTAAGGTTTAGTATTTTGATGTGCTGGATGTGGTTTATTTCCCCTTTTTTGTTTAAACATAGATTTAAAAAAATCTAAGTCAGATTTCCATCATAAGAATGTTAATATACTTTTAAGACTATATTCATTGGCACCCCTGGATAACATCTCAAAATGTAATCTTAAGTGATAATTAATAAATGCAAGAAAATAAATAAAACCTTTTAATTTGAGGATTGATATTTACTGATGAAAAAACCTAATATTCAAAAGTTTTTGGGGGTTTTTTCACCAAAGTTTTGGTACCACACTTATTAGCAACCCTAATAATAATTCCTGTTTTTGTTGTTGTTTTTAAGAAAAGATAGCATAATTTAAATTTATACCTTTTTGAGTTCCTCAAAGACTCTACGAACTTCCTTAATCCATCCATATTGGATTGAGACTGGATAGAGCATTGAAATTTGTTTCCTGGAAGTTTAGTTGATCCTTAAATCTAAAAGAAAATAACATGAGATGACGTGGAAAAGTATCATACCTGGTCATGCCTGATACAACAGGACACTGTGAATTCTTCTCCATTGATCTCAGTAACAAAACTTTACAGAACAGTGCTTTAAAAGCCGCACACGTTTTTCAATAACGTGACAGGACTTGAAGTTCTACTGTACAAAACCCACTTTATTTATTCACATCAGACCAAAATGACGTTGTTTTCAAAACACATACATAGCAAGATGAGGAAACCGCATGATGGCAGCTTAAGATGAGATTTTCTGCAACGAACACTGTTGGGTGGATTGATTGTTGAGTAAAGAATGAATCTGTGATAAAGCACCTCATGCCTGCTGTTGAGCACAGGGGAGGATCTATGATGCCGTGGGTTGACTTGTTTTCCAAACGCCACGGGAACCTCATAGGAGTCCCCTGAGTCATGAATATTTCTAAGCCTAACTCCGGTTCTTACAGTAAACATATGTAATGGAAATTGGACATTAGAGGATGTGCTAATGGGGAATCCATGTTGAGACACATTATGGGTGTAAGAAATGTATGTCAAAATAATTTTGATAACTTGTTTATTTAAAATAATGATGATAAAGCTGTAAAGTGTTAAGTAAATACTGGCTGCACTAACTGATGTTAGACACTCTCTCCCCCTGACCACGTTATCTGAACAGCTGACGTCTGCTCTGACCTTAACGCTTCCTCCTCGTTAACGTAAAGCCCACCCAGTGAAATGATTTGTGCCCCTCCTCTCCGCCTAGTGCAGTGTTTCTCAAATTATGGGGCGAGCCCCACTAGTGGGGCGCAGAGGTATTGCAGGTGGGGCGTGACATCAATGGGATTTAAATAGTTTCCCCCCCTAGATTCTGTTGTTGTGAATGTTTCACTGCCCTCTAAATTAAATCAACCAGCTCCTCCCTCTCACAAAATTAAACACACTCAAATAAATTAGCAATTGTGATCACGTTGGAATATATCGCAGCAGAACAAAACAAGCTGAAGTAGCCGTATTATCAGAGATTCCATCCACAAAATGTACAAATATCTAAAAAGATCAGGGAACGTTTCAGAGTAAGAGAAGTCACACGGTCAACCACGGAGGAAATACAGGGATGAGTATCTTGCTCTTGATTTATTTTATTAGTATTTTTTATTTTGTACTTTTGAAAGCTTTGTAAATTTGATAAAACTACAACTTTTATTTTCTCCAACTGTGAGCTGAAGTTCTACATGTAGCAACTACTGACAGCATATATTTCTGAGCCGGTTTTATACCAGTGCGCAACCCCTTTTTCCAACTAATTTATACCCTTAAAAACTTGTAGACTAACTCCGCTATTTAAATACATAAAACACTTTAAAAATCAGGCGTGGTCACCATTCTGTTGGGGCGATAAAAGCATGGGGGGCTTGTGTATGCTCCTTTGACCAAGGAGGGGAATGATAAAAAAAGTTTGAGAAACACTGCCCTAGTGTGACAGAGTCCGTCCCTGTGAGCAGGTCCTACGGAGGTGGCGGGGACGACGAGGACCAGGCCTTGCAGGAGCGCATGGCCAAGCGCGAGGAGAGACGCCAGAGGCGCATGATGGAGGCGCTAGAGAGGCAGAAGCAGCTGGACCCCACCGCCGTGGACGTCGGCGATGGTGTTGGCCTGGAGAAGAACAGCACAGAGGAGGAAAGGCCCTCCTGGCGTAGTCGCCGTTACCGTGACACCGTGGAGGACGACGAGAAAACTGAAAGCAGCAGCTCGAGGCGGGAGAAAAAAGAGCAAGAGGAGCCTAGAGAGGTGGAGGAGGAGGAGGAGGAGGAGGAGCCTGCTCCTGGGAGAGAAGAGGAAGAGGTGGAGCAGAAAGTTGAAATTGTGGAATCCAAACCAAGCTGGTGCAATTTGAGAGAACAGGTCAGTTATTTTCATCTCTCTTTATTCATTTCTGTGGTTTTCAGGACCTTACATGGAAGGTCAATCTAGCTTTTTAATATCACAACCACAAACGTCAGCATATTCGATTGTGATATTGGGTTATAGACCAACAGAGTAGTGCATACTTGTGAAACTGAAGGTTTGCCATCTCTGCTGAAGTAAAGCATCCCCCACAGCATGATGCTGCCACAAGGACATTCTTACCATGTGGATGGTGTGCTCAGGTTAATGGTACAGTGTTAATTTTTAGGTTGATTTCTATCAACTAATTGGGTCAATTCCAAAGACAGTGGTGCCAGATTAGGGTGGTGGTAGGGGGGTTGCATACATATGCACCATATGTGTCTGTCATATAAAATCCCATTAAAACACACTGAAATTTGTGGAAATGTAGAAAAGTTCAGGGGTTAATTTACTTGCTGCTGACAAATTCCTGCAAATATGATGCTTGTCTCTACAGGCATCAACAGAGGAGAGTGTATTGCAACACCAGGTATGCTCACTCAGTCACTGCCAATTTATTTATTTATTTATTTTTTAAAGAAATCCTTGAGCGAATCCTTGATCTGTGCTTCAAAGAACTGCTGTAATCCCTTTTCTTAGGATCTCATTGAAGAAGAAACCCATTCGGTAGTCAGTGAAAGTTCAAATCAGGCCAAGTCTGCAAACTCAGAGGCTGAGGAGGATTCAGTAGCATCAAGGGAGGCTGAAGAGGTACCTGGGGATGATTATGTAGATATCCCAACAGAGAGCAAGAGTTTATTACTAAATGACTTTGAAGAGGACTTTCAGGTATCTGAGATACAGCAATCAGAGGATAAGGAGGTATCATACATGCGGTAAGAACTTCAGTATAGGCGTGCTGCACAGCTTAAAAAAAATTAATAAAAAAATATCTCCCTGGGTAACTTCAGTGTCTTAATGCGGGTTTGAGATTCGTGATCAGACTTCTTAAGGATTTCAGTAAAGGGTAAAAAAGAAAAGAAATCTCATGTGACTAATAGAGCAGGACGCTGAAATTACCCGAGCACCTCGTGTCTGTGGTGTGGTTCGCACCGTAGCTGAGGCTACTTTTAATGGACTCTGTTACGTTTCACAGAGTGATCACTGTGTTCCTTCTGCAAGTCTTCCACTTCAACAACTCATCACATTTCAGTCACATTTCATTTGGATTTTGCTCACCATCATCAACCACGCCCCCCTTTGCCCTGCGTCTCCGCCGCCTCTTCCTCGCACCTCACCATCGCTCTGTTGTTGTTCCTCTGTGTGTGGCGGCAGGTGAACGAGAGGGACGAGTCTGAGGAGGATCAGAGAAAGCATAACGGAGGGCTGCATGACGAGGAGGCTCCCAAACAGCACAAGAAACCCGAGAGGACCCTCAGGTACGCGCATGCTGAGTCATCGTCTGCTTCTCGTATTGAGGCTAAGGTCCTCGTAAATATTTATGAATGTTTAGCAATTTTAAGCTGAGTTCCTTACCTTAACTGTTCCTTTAGATAGCAGTTGAAAAATAAAATCAAAAAACGTTTCCTATCCTATTGTCCACAATGTAATATAGGTTTCTTCAGTGTTTTTTTTTTTATGTTGGTTTTACATAAAAGATAAACAGAGTTCCCATAGTGTCTTCTCCTCTTCCTCAAGTACATAAATTCATTACTTCATACTTTTTAGTTTCTAGCATCCATCTCTTTATCCGTCCATCCTTCCACTTGTCTGTCAATCTATCCGTCCATTTTTCTAACAATCTGATCATCTGTCCATCCAGCAATTTTACCATTTCTCCATCCATGTCTCTCTCTGGCTACCCAACTATTCTTCCATCCATCGATCCATTCAGAGGTTTGTCCTGTCGTTTTTAGGGATGCCCCGAAATGAACATTTGGACCAATATTGATATTGCATTTGTCACCAATAACCGATATTTACAGATATTATATATATTTTCCTTCCACTTTTGACTGAAAAAACGACCAGACTGCTGGCATTACTTCCCGGCTTAAGTTAAACAACCCATAATCCTGTGCTCCATCACACCACTCAACAAATATTACATGACCGACCCAGTGCCCTCCCCCTCAAGAAATGCAACAGTATACTGCAAAAAGGTGGAAATATCAGTTTTACTTATTGGCCCGATGCCGATAAGTTAAGAAAAATGTACCAACGTCTGCCGATACTGATGTTAATGTCAATATATTGTGCATCCTTAATCGTTTTTCCTTCAATCTGTTTACCCATTCATCCATAGGTTCAATAAGTTGACTATCTGCCTATTAGTGTCTCTGTTCATCTGTCTGCCTGTTAATCCATCCATCTTTCCACTCATCTATCTGTTCCTCCATCCAACAATCTGTTCATCCTTTTTATCCATTCAACTGTTCATGCGAGGATGGATGGATAGATAACCATGCAGGGCCATCCATCCATACATATATGCATGCATGCATACATACATAGTGCAGTAGCTGGCAATTGGATGTTACTGAGAAATTAAGCCGTTGTGAGGCAACACCACTTCATCACTTGTGGCGCAAAGGTCACCTGAGAGGATCAAATCCAGCAAATATGACTGTGCCTGTGTAGTTTTTTAAAAATATATTTTTGGTGCTTTTATATGATGAAGCGGCGGCCATTGATACTCCAGTTGCAGTTTGACATTTATTGTTTACCCCTGAGGCCTCTTACACTCTGCAGAATAATTAGAAAGCTAATCTAAATCAGTTTTTTTCCCCAAGCAAAAAGGTTTTTTGTTGGACATAAAAATCTACAAGTATTTATAACCCTTGAACTTATCCATATTTTGGCGAGCTATACCCACATAGTCTTTGTCTTTTTACTGGATAATTAATTATAAACCAACACAAAGAAAAGTATACATGGCTACTTTTTAGCATTATTTGCAAATAGAAATCTGAAGTGTGACGTGCATTTGTATTAACCCCACCATTTTTCAACAATTTGTAGTTGCAATTACAGCTACAGGTCTTTCAGAGGATTATTCTATCAGCTTTGCAGCTGAACACTCGAGCATGAGTCTTTTGCAAGGCACTGCATTACTGTGCAAAGGAGTTCTGTCTTTGTTCATTTTCTGAGAGCGAAAAATCCCTCGGCGTCTGTGTTTAAATATTAAGTCCTGATCAAATGTCAAGAGGTAACCTTAGTCCATGTTTTCGTGTCTTGCTCAGCCGTGGCAGCGTCCGTTCCCCCGAGGTGTCCGCTGGCGACGAGCAGGACGACGACGCCCGCCTGGAGGCAGAGCGCAAGCTGGAGGAGCTGAAGCGCCGGCGCGATGACGCCGAGAGCGAGGAGTTCGAGAGGATGAGGCAGAAGCAGCAGGAGGCTGAAGCCGAGCTGGAGGAGCTGAAGAGGAAGCGGGAGGAGAGGAGGAAGGTGCTGGAGGAGGAGGAGAGGCAGCGGAAGCAGGAGGAGGCGGAACGGAAAGCCAGAGAGGAGGTGATATTTTTACAAAAAGCACTTTCCCCCCCCTCTTTTTTTTTTCTTTTATGTTGGCAGAGGCTAGAACAACCCTTCACACTGACGCCCTCGCCCTATTTGTAAAGTTTAGCCTCCATCTGTCGCTCTTTCCTCTTCCTCTCACAAACAGCCTCATCCTGACGTCTCTCTATGCATCTTCCTTTGTGTCTTTGTGTTCGCCTAAATGGAGGTGTCGTTGGTTTTCCTTCTATCTGCTCTCCCCGAGGACCCCCCCCCGCGCTCTCGCCAGTCACCCTGACTGGTCGTCTTTGTTGATCTTGGCACCGAACGTGGCGGCCCGCCTCTCGGCATCAGCCCCCGTTCTCTTCCTCTTGTGTGATGTTAATGAGGCCTTTTGGTTTGTAATTAAAAGATGGCCCAGAGATAGAGAACGACTAATTAACCAAGACAAGGAAGCTGGAGAGGGTAGACACACTGCCAAGCACCAGCCATTGTCTGAAATTACTACAAATGGCTCGCGCGTTAATTGGTTTTTGTATCCGTTTGTTGGGTTGTTGTCCAAAATGGGCCGCTGTCTGACGGAGGGGACAACTGTAAATAAGAATATCCTCTGAGTGATTTTAAAAGGTCTGTAACCTGCTTCAATGGATGAACTAAACCAGTTTGATTTGTCTTGGATTGCTTCGGTTGGCCCTGATTTTTGAGTGTGTGACACATAATTTCATGCAAGAATTAATTTTACTTTCACTGTCCTTGCATATGAATTTTTCCCATGGATAGATACAGAGTGCTGTGAAATTTTTTTTTCATATTGCTTCCGTTTTTGCTTTCTTGTCACACAACAATACACAACATCAGACAAAGTTGACCCAAGTAAATCCAAAATTATTTGTATAAGTTTTATTTGGGTGGGAAATGTATCCAAACCAAACCTGGCCTTGTGTGGAAAGATAAATCTAATGTTTCTTCCAAGATTTTTTGTTTCAAGCAATGAGCCTTTTATCGCCTTTTTAGCCAACTTTTATTTGTATCAATGTTTTAATTCAGCTACATTGAAGAGTTTTTGGGGGTTTTTCACATCAGCGGCCTGTTTTAAAGTCCTACTGAAGCATCTGAGTCAGATTGCAGTGTAGACTTTGACTAGACCATTCTAGGATCTCGTTTGTTTTTGTTTTTAGCCGAGCAGAGGCGGACTTGCTTGAGGTCAGACACTGATGGCTGGATATTCTCCTTCAGGATTTTATGTTAGAGCAAAATTCATAGTTCCATTAATTTAGTCAAGTCGTCCAGGTCCTGAAAAAGCAGAGCCCCAGAGCATCACACTGCCACCACCATGTTTGACTGTCTGATGTTTTATGCAAGAAGTGAAGCGACATGCACCTTTAAGTTCCACTTCTTTCTCGTCAGTTCTCAGAATACTTTCCCCAAAGTCTTCGGTGTCTTCAAGATGTCTTTGGGCAAATTTGAGATGGGTCTTTGGCCAAAAACCTGACTAAAACCCCTTGTACACTTTCCCATTGTTGCACTCTAACCGTTTTTTCAGATGTTGTTTTCGGTTGTTTTCTGACCTCCTGGGTGAGTATTTGACTAGCTGATAAGAGAACGTTTGGAAGTTCGGCCACTGCTGGGAACGTTTGACACTGCATCATGTTTTCTCTATTTGTAGATAACGGCTCTGACTGTGGTTCACTGAGTCCCAGTGCATTAGAAATGGCGTTGTGGCCTTTCCCAGACTGATAGATGTTTCTAAAATGTTTTTTGAATCTCTTTAGATCAGGGCTAATGGAAACAATCAGTTCATTTGCCATTTGAAAGCGGGGGCTTAGGGCTGGACGATATGACCTCAAATCTATACTGCGATATATTAATTTATTTTCTTTATACATGTCAAAATGAACATTCTCACTTTGCAGCAGAATAACTTCAAGAAAGTTTAGAATGCCATTTAAAGAACAATTATTATGCAAAAAGCATTTCAAAAATATTCAAATCTTTTTTTCCAAAAAATTCAACACAGAAATTCTCACAACATAAAGATGAAGATTTTTTAAAATAAATTAAAAGCTTTGATAACACTCAAAAATAAAGCTGCACATATTTGAATTAAAATTGCTTGAAGTTCCACAGGTTTTTTTTCTGTTAAATGAAAAACAACAAATTTGAAACTGTAAAGATGAACACTGAACATCAGTATTTATCATCCTTGTTGACATCATCAAAATGTGCAATCGTGGTCGGCACTCTACCTTTGGCTACATTTATATAATTTCTACCTTATACCTTTTATATCGCCCGCCACTGTGGGGGCTATTCATTTTTCAGGTAGGACCAAGTTGGTTCGGATAGCTTTTTTGCCCTAAACATATGAAACCATCCATTGAGAGCTACCGTGTTTGTATTACAGTCCCGATCAAAAGTTTAAGACCACTTGAAAAAAAATGGCAAAAAATCGTATTTTGCATGGTAGAGCTTTAACATGCAACAAGAAGAAATGAGAGTGAGACGAAACCTTTTTGAGCATGCAATTTACTGAAAACGTTTAAACTGAAACAGGCAGTTTTACAGCTGATCAAAAGTTTAAGACCACATGCCTTTTAAAAGGACAAATCTGTGGATTCATTGTTGCTTTCTGTCAGATAGTCACACTGTCATGACGTTCTGACAGCAAAAAACTTTGCCTTTTTTGAACGTGGTCGGGTTGTTGAACTGCATAAGCAGGGTCTCTCTCAGCGCCATCACTGCTGAGGTGTGACGCAGTAAGACAGTCATTTGGAATTTCTTAAATGATCAAAGGAGCAAATATTTTTATGACGCTGCTATATATGCATACAGCATAATTAGAGGATTGGGGGTTCAACAGTGTCCAGCAGCTCCTACGATAACAAAATGGAATTATCAAAGATGTGTAAACGTAAAACGCTGATCAACTCTGTCGTGTGTGTCTGCCTCAGGAGGAGAAGAGGAAGATGAAAGAGGAGATTGAAAGGAGAAGGGCTGAGGCTGCTGAGAAGAGACAGAAGGTGGACGACACCGTGGACGGGGAGGGGAAACCATTCAAGTGTGTCAGTCCTCGAGGCTCTTCTCTGAAGGTAAGCACACCTTCTCAAGCTGTCCCTTCAAGGTCACATTAAGCATTCTTTTTAAATCATCTTCATTCCCTCCAAGCTTTTTATCCCTCAATGTTGCATGCAGGAAAATGTCCTAAATTTCTATCCTGCAACCACCGTAATGATATGGTATGAAACTGATTAATGTAAAGATTTATTTAAACAAAAAAACTCAGTAATAAAACAGTAAAAAAAAAAAAAAAAGCTTTGATTTATCCTTCAACCTAAAAACCTGTTGCTTTTTTGGCTTCTAGAACTGTCTCTATCAGGGATGGACCGGTAGAAGATTTTCACTGTATGCTGCTAACCTGGAGTAGAAATACCATGGTACTACGGTATAATTGAGTGTGAGCATGGTCTAATTACCCTGCATTCAGACTAGAGGCTCCTTTCTTCATGAATAATGATGACACCTCTTACAGGGGAGTTAAGCAAGGCTTGAACACAAACATTTTGAAATGTTTGATTGAAAAACCTGCCCTGAGATCTTTTACGTTTTTGGTGCCATATCCAAGTAGCTTGATGTTTTCTGGTCGAATATAGGCTACATTTGTTTTTGCTGTTCTGGCAGGTAGAAACTAAGCAGGGGCTGGCGTAAGATTCGTGCAGCAGGATGACCAGTTGTGTGAGACAACATTTTAAAACAAAAATGCATACCAAATATTTTAATTCCAATGCAGCTAAAATAAGAAAGCATACCATCAATATCATGTTATAACATCATATTATTCTGATTTTCATACATGGACTTGAGCAAAATATTGAATAAACATTTGCTAAATGTAGTTTTGAGATGTTGTGTAGAGTTTAACTTTTTTTCCTGTTTACTATCGACTGAGACCAGTATTGCAAGCTGATATTAACTGAATTAGTCAGGCTATCTGCTCAGGGAGCCAGCATGCAGCTGAAACTCTTTCTTGTAAGTGAGATCAAAAGTTTAATAGCCTTCTTTAAGCCAGATGACCAGTAGGGGGCAGCACCTAGTGGGTTGGTCTAGTACTGTGCTGCTCTATTCACCATGCAGTCAAAGACGACTTTCTCAGACATCTCTTTAAAAAGACTTTAAACCGTACGGTGGACAATATTTGTGATGTCCAAATGGCAACTTTTTAAAACTTTAGTACGGCACGGATCGGTTGTATGGGACGCTTTTGCAATGGAAACAGTCAAAATGGCGTATCAACCCGTGCCGTACCGTTCATAAAACTGATTAGTATTTGTTTTTGTGATGAAGCCTAAGGATACTTAGTTGAAACAGTGTCCCTGGTGGTCAAAAGTCAGAATTTTGACTTTAAATTACTGAGACACTGGCTTCCAGAAACCGTCACATGAATCATCTCTATTATATAAATATTAAGGACCTGCTCATCCAGTTTGCTCTGTCCCCAATATTGGCCAGAGTAATTTTACATAGTTCAGCAGAAACTGAATTTTTCCCCAAGAAATCACTGCTTAAAAAATGTTCTACTGCTTTTACAAATTTTTACTAGATATATTTCCTACTAATGAGTATAGAATTGATAAATTAACGGGTGGTTCACACCGGCCGCAGAAGCGCTGCAAAACGGCGATCTCACGAAAATCGCGCGCTACCCTGTTCACACCAGACCATTTCTCTGCCAGACAAGCGCTTCTGCTCAGCTGTTTTTTTTTTCAGAGCTATTTTTTTTTATCATGGGTATGTAAAGAACCTCATAAAGTGTGTCTCTGTGTTTGTTTGTTTATTTTCATCTTTATAGTCTGTTCAGATACACAGATATGATCGCATTTGTCAATCGTGGTGTTCTATTTTGAAAAATTGCTTTTATTTTGAAAATTGACCAGAGTGTCTTGATGTGACTTCATGCCAGAATTGACGCGGATTGCTCGCCCCAAAAAAAAGACCAGACGGCGAAACGATCGCTTCAAGGCGCGAGCCGGCCACGGAGGGTCGCGGCACTTCGCATTTGGTGTGAACTACACCATAGGTTAACAAGGGCGCCGAATGGAAGCGATCTCTGTTCCACGGCGCTTCGCAACGCTTCCGTGGCGCTTTACTGGCGCTTTCGTGTCCGGTGTGAACCAAGCCTAATACACATCACTCTAGAATAAAGTGTTAAACTATGCATATAAAGGTTTACACTTCTATAAGGCCTCGTTCCCTCTATGCAAAACAGCACAGGTAGGTGCTATTTGGTAACTTTTGGTTTTTTTTAGGATCTGGAGTTTTCAGTAGAGCATTTCCACACTAGTTGAACTCTCGCTAGGCAGGCGCGGTTAAACCCAAACGGTTGTGGCGTCATACTA
Source organism: Valencia hispanica (assembly GCA_963556495.2). Taxonomy (NCBI): domain Eukaryota; kingdom Metazoa; phylum Chordata; class Actinopteri; order Cyprinodontiformes; family Valenciidae; genus Valencia; species Valencia hispanica. The sequence continues at coordinate 22,285,784 of OY747722.1, forward strand.
GTGCAACGAGAAACGTGACGCACTAGTATGTTTTGTGCTTGTGTAAAGGAATGACTTTTTGTGACACCACTAGCTCCGCCTTAACTGTACCGCACCATTGTCCTATGGACATGGAACTGAAGGGGGCCCAGGAATTGTCCGGTATAGGACGCTTTTACAATGGAAACAGACAAAATGGCATATCAACTGATCAGTAGTTGTTTTTGTGATGGATACATTGTACATTGTACATCTAAGGATACATTGTTGAAACAGTGCCCCCAGGTGGTCAAAAGTCACAATTTTGACTTTAAATTATTGAGACACTGGCTTCACTTTTCAGATAGGCTGGCAAAGCTAATAGAGTAAGCTGTAAGTTTGTATCAGAGAATTGGCCTAAGACTTTTATGTTACAATCGCTACTCTAGAGAGACATAGTGAACAGTAAGGTTATTTGGCTGTTCTTTTACAGGTAATTTAGCACTGACTTAACAGTTCACCTCGCGATATCTTTTTTGCGATATCATCTTTCCAAAGCTTTTACTAAACACCCAAAGTATTTAAAGAGAGGAAGATTTTACTGACAAACATTGGCACCTCACCTCTTCTCTAGCTCATTTTTATTTACTTATCTCACTAAGATTAAGCATCACACACAAATAGAGAAAGGTACAGTAACTTTTTAAAAGTCTGCAGATTCCTTATCCTGTTTGTCAAATAAACTAACATAAAAAATGATCATCATCGCCATTCTGTGTCTCTCCCCCCCCCCATCTCCTGCTTCTTCATAAAACTGTCACAAATAAGGAAGGTTTAAATAACTTGAATGTGAATAAATGTCCACAGTGTTGCCAAAAGTCAACTCCCTCATGCTGAAAATCGAGGGGGATTTTCAGCCAATGAAGAAAATGTAATTGGGGATATTTAACTGTAATATGGTGCTGGCCCAGAGAAACCCCAGACTAAATGGGGGCTCTAAACTTTGCAGGGTTGTGAATAAATTTCAATTTTTCACCTTACAGACACAGCCTTACTTTGTCATCATGTTCACTGTAGGTACCTCTGTGTATGTATGTTGGGGGTTTTATGCATGTGTGTTTGCATGTCATGTAATTCAAAATTGCTAATGAACGATTTTGAAGTTGTGATTTTGTTGAAATTTCTGCTATTTTACACAACTGCATTTAGATGTTGCGGCTTTGCCCAGTTTAAACAACTATTGCTATTAATGCAGGCTATTAAGATTTGGGTAATATGAAAATATACCTATTGTTGGTATGTGACATCACAGAAAAATCCATAGAGTGAGACATTATCACGATCGGTAGCCTTTGTTGTTGTGGACCCATGTTGACTCAATAACCATTGTTAGCAACAATCAGGTAATCCGACGACTGTGTTTAATAAAAATGAATTCAGAGTTAACCATGCTGAGGGGCTTCTTATTTCGAAATTTGATGGTAATTTTGTCCAATCCTACAACCACTGAATAGGTATAGTGTTTTTAATTGTAATTCCCAGAGACATTTTGTTTGTTCTTTTGTTAGACTCATAAATATCTGTTTTTAGAATATGCAGAGTACCGTTACTGGGGCATTTACAATAATTAAGAAATAAAAATGTCACACACTGACACTGTCCTTACTTTCAAGAATATGAATGGCTTAGAAAATAGATCCACAAGATGCAGCTACCTTTTTAAAAGACCCATGAATCCAATCTGTAGCTAGCTGGGCAGCTAGCTAACCAAAACTGGCTATTTGGTTTAGATAGTTGGTTGGTTGGCTACCTAGCTAGAGGGCCTAAATGATATGTTGCCATTAAGAGAATGTTTCAATCCAGATTTGAAAAAAGCACATTTGAACTTTAAAAACCCTAGGTGGCTAATCTATATATTGTAACTAGAGAGGACGTTTAATACGTCCGTCCCAATCATTTTAAAGCTGCTGTTGAAAAGGCTGGCTCATTTATTTTCAGGAAGCCAGATTTAGGTCATCTCTTTGTCTAGAGGGTAGAACGCTTGTTTTTAAGTGGTCATTTATACCTTATATTCACCTGGAGTGGAAAAAGATGGTTTTTGGCACAAGTTCCACTTAAATGTTACTTTTTTTGTCATAAATTTGCATTCAGATTTGGCTCAGAATAGTCATTTTGTCTTTTTAAGTCACCAGCCATCGGCACTTGGGACAATTCAGATACTGTTACGTGATTTTTGCCTTCTCTTCTGGGGACCTCCTCTTGAGCCTGTTTTCTGTCTCACTCATTGGAGTAGCAGATGAGCTTGTGTGGGGATCGCCAGTCAATAGATTTGGTTAATTTTTGTAAGGCAAAACTCTAATTATGGCGCCACTGCAAGTCGTTAAACAAAGAAGGTGTGAGCGAAGCTAAAAAGCTTTTGGAGAGTTGGCTCAGAAACTAGGCAAAAAACTGATACCGGTACATTCTCAGACGGTAATGTGTTAAGATTGACTAATACAGCTTTCTAAAAAAAAAAAAATTATGGACTTTGTGACGTCTTGTTTTCTCTTTTGGGTGTACTACTCATATAAATGGAGCAATGTCTTAAAAAGAGTTAAATCAATTTCATCTTGCTGCTGTTGTACCATGTAAAATTGCACAAGTTGATATATATTGGCTTTTTTTTATTTGTTTTTTCTATTCCATCCAGAAATTGAACAATTTCCTGCTCAATTTATGTGCTGAGTGAATTTCATGCCTCAGTGAGACCTGTCAAAAGCCTATTTCAGATTTCAAAAAATACATGCATGCAATTGAGAATATACACTTTTTCCCCGTATTTCTTTTATCTGTAGACGTTTCTTGTTTGTTTTTTTTTGGTTGATAGCAATTTTTATGCATCCTGTTGCATTAAAAGCATAGATAATTATGCCACGCTGCTTGGAAAAAGCTCATAGTGCAACCCACGACTACAAGAGCTCGCGTTCACAATATCAGCACACAACCCTGGTTTGTATGGCAGATAAAACGGAGTGTTCTCTGGCAGAGACGGACAGCAGGCCAAATGAAGGACAGGCTGCAGGGATGTGCAGGAAAGCGATTAGGGTTAACAGGATTACTGTAACTGTGTCCGGGTGGATGCAGCTCTTTAAAAAACGCGTCTGAGAATGGGGAATTTCCTGTCGGGAGACTATTTTTGGAACTTGAATACTCTGTAGCAGCCGAGCAAAAGGTCTGTTTTCGCAGGAAAAAGAAGGGGGGGAGAAGATAGCTTTTTCTTAGTATTTGTCTTTTGTCCATTTAGAGAAAGTTGTGACTAAGGAATTCTGCCCCCTCTCAAAGTCTTCATGTTGTGTATATCATAAATAATCCTCTGAGATTCCCACAGTCTTACTGCGGGGAAAGGAACGAGCCTGCTCCGTTTGTCTTGTTTTTTCTGCATGCGTGTGCTTGTTTGGAGAGCGGCTTTTGCACACAGAGGGAACAATGAAGGACAACTTTGAGTTGAATTTAACCCAAAGAGCAGATGAAGCAAATGAGATCAAATTAGATGTCAGCTATTAACAATGAACAAGTTGGGTATCATCAAAGCACATTGGGTATTTTAAAAGATTTGTTCACTATTTGACCTTAATATTTAAGTGAGGAAAATGTTTCATTCACAAAAAGTAGGGATGGATGCTCAAAATTAATTCAGAGGCAATGTTTCTAACTTGTTTGGATCTTACTTTCCAGATTGGAGAAAGAGCAGAATTCCTGAACAAGTCGGCACAGAAAAGGTATAACTCCTTCAATTTTGATTATATAAACAAAGTTTGTGTCAATCGATGTATTTTACCGTTTAAGAAAAATGGGCTGTAAGTGTAATTTATGCAGTCTTGTGAAAATATAGATTTCTTCTCTTTTTGCTGATCTGTCCAGTTTAAATGTTTCTGATTATGAAACAAAGATAACCTGTGGTACATACAAGAAACTGATAGCTTTTTTCCCTTTTTAATAAATCATCATTTATAAGTTGCCTTTGACTTCCCTTAGGTTATTTTTGTTTGATATTGAAATGAGCTTCGTCTGAAACACTTAGGTGTGAACTATAAGTATATAAATGTGAAAGTAGCTACTTGTTGCTTGTCTCTGCAGCACTGTGAAGGCATCTCATTCTCCTGTAGTGTCCAAGATAGACAATAGGCTGGAGCAGTACACCTCAGCTGCTCAGGTCAGTTTATGATTATTTATCGTTTACGGGGACAATATGGCAACGCATGGGTACCGTATCTTGTCTGTTTAATAAAACATGGCTGAGGGATAATTACAGCAGCCATCCCTGCTTAATCCGACGCTATTTATCTTCGCAGCGAGAGAACAAGGAGTCCAGATCCCCTCGCTCTACCGTTTTGGATCTTCCCATGGTCACTGATGTACGAAACATTAAGAGCATGTGGGAGAAAGGCAACGTGTTCAGCTCGCCCGGAGGTGGCGGGAGCACTTTTAAGGTAAAATAAAGGAAATGGCAAACTTACATAGGTAAGCTAAACTAACCTCATTGTGATACTTGCATTTATTCCACGTGATTTTTTTTTATTTATTTATTTCCTTTTGTCACATCACCTCAAACCGCAGCTATTGGGATTTTATGAGATAGACCAACCAAAAGTAGTGCAAAAATGTGAAGTAGGAGGACACGGATGCAAGTTATTTATGGCATTTGTATTCAGTCTCCCTGAGTCAGCACTTTGTAGAATCACCTTTTGATGCAGTTACAGCTATTGGTCTTATGGGGCATGTCTCTACTTGCTATGTACATCTGAGGCCCATTTCCCCTCCAGGAATTTTTTAATAAGAACTGAGGTGCTGCTGCTGTGTGCGCGTGTGGTTACACTTCTTTTCTCAGGCTTTATTTATAAAATGTATGTTAATGTTACAAACTTTCACTGACTTTCAATGAATTATAATTTAGTTTCAGTGTCCTTCCCTTTTCAAATAAGTTACAGCTACACTTTTCTATGGACTTTATAGAGACTCCAGGTTAAAAATTCAGGGGTTGATGAGAGTTGAAGGGAAAAAGGTTTCGGATCCCCCAGTCAAACTTTTGGTCCATTTTTCTTTGCATAATGCTTCAAACTCAATTAGATTGAATGGAGCACATCTGTAAACATCAATTTTCAGGTATTGCTTCAATTCATCTTCCCATCAACTCTTACCAGCTTCCCTGTTTTGAAGTAAATATCTCCCAAGCATAATGATGCCACCACCATGTTTCCATGCCATAGCGATTCTGTGTTTAGGCTGTTGCCTACAAAGTAGAAAATTACTTAGGTGATCTTAAAAGGCATTTGGTTACATGAAATTGTATTAAGGGGAATTAGCACAAACTGGACTGAACTAATGCATGCCACACTTCAGAAAATCCCATTCGGAGCCACATTTCTTCCACTTTCCAATCACATTACTTTTTGTTGCTCTATGAAAGTTGTGGTTGTAGCATGACAAAATGCTAAGTTCAAAGAGTGTGAATACAGCTGAATGACTAGTGATTCCTGCAAGCTTGGCTGACCTTTGACCTTGTTCAAACAGGAAGCAGCTGTGATAAAGATGGGCGTGGCAGGCCGCATCAACGACTGGCTGAATAAAACCCCAGAGAGCGGCAAGACGTCAGGAGGGAGGCCAATGGTAGGTAACTGCCGGAAAATATTCAACATTTAAAGCACCGCTCAGGGCAGTGGTTCATAAAACCAGAAAATCTATACAAATATATTAACAGAAAAATATCCTAATCATCTACCTGATGTGGATTATGATAATCCACATGGTCATTTACAATGGATTCCTGTAGTTTCTGGGATTCAGTTACATTATATAACCATGTTTAAAGAAGGTTTTAATCGGAATTATTTTATTGTTGAGCTCTTTTCTAGTTTTGCAAGACAGCTTTTATCCTGCAACATCTAAGCTACAATCAATCCCTTTCAATAAAAAAAAGTTTAGTTGACTTTCTCTCTCTTTCCTCAGCCCTGCCTCATTACTGCAGGATAGGTTTAGTCTCCATTCTGGAAAAGATGCAGGGCAGCATCTTGTCATCTATTTGGCCCCACCCGGTGGCAATAAATATATAGTTATTTAAACATCCAAACACTGATGGAAATTGTTGACATCAGTTTATTAGGATTCAATGGAGAATGATTTTTTTTTTTTTCCCTATACGGTTTTATGCAGATAGTTTGTTGTCAAACATGTACAGTCCTGGAGGAAGTGACTTGACCCCCTTACAGATTTTTTTTCTGTTGCTGCTTCTTCATACTAAAATGTTACAGATCATTGAATATCAAAGATAATCTGAGTAAATGCAAAAGATAGTTTTAAATTGATAGTTGTATAAATTGAGGGTAGAAAAGCTGTGCAAATCAAGCTGGTCATAGGTAAAAACAGTCGCCTTTCTTAAAATATGAATCATCTGTGTTATCTTTTTTTTTTTTAAGCTTTAGGGATAAATAATCATCCATTCAATCCAAAGCCACCAAATGTGGCTAAATTGAACATTTCTGCAAAGAACAATTGGCCAAAATTCATAAACAGTGACACAAAAGACTCATTGGCTATTACTTTTGTTGGATAGTAAAATTTGTTATACGGTCTGAAAATATGTTTACCAAAAAAAATAAAAAAATCTGTAAGGGGGATCAAGAAGAGATTAACACTCTGGTGACTTTATGTGGAAGTTATTCTAAAACGAAGAATAGAGAATTAATAGCAGATTAAAATAAGATGCTTGTGTTATGAATAAGGGTGCCGTTTCTCACTTCATCTGAACAAACACTTTTTAAGCTTTCACTTCTTCTTCACTCTCCTACCTATCTGTTCCCTGTTGGTTCAGTCTAAATCAAACAGATCTACAGTTGCTGAGCGCCACAGATAAATCGCTCTGTCCTTGTCTTTTGTTCTCTGATTCACTCTGACAGGACCTGAAACCCGTTGACGTCACCAACAAGAGGAGTCTATGGGAAAACAAAGGCGCCACTCTAACAAAGGTAGCTCCTATTGATCTCCGCTCATTCTGTGTCTGCTTCTAACACGAGCAGGGTGATTAGAGTACCAGATCGGAAAAGGGGGGGGGGGGGGGCAAGCTGGAGCATTACAACATCCAGATTAAGTTTTAACTATGCCATGAAGTGGTTTGTGGTCTTGGAAAGCTTTCCGGGCTTTTTACTTGGTGTCCAGTTGTTGCAACTGAAGAGAATGTTTCGCTAAGGAGGAGGAGGAGGAAAGTCAGAATTCACATTATTTTGACCCTGCCATGAACAGTAATGGAAGTAACAATCACTCGTATTTGTTTTTGTTTTAAAGAACTCTCACAGCTAGTTGACCTCGGCATTCAATCTGGAATAAGCCTGGAGAGGTAAAGGAGTTATTTATCTGCATTTCCTCATAACGCTTCTCCTAGAATGACCTCACGCTCTGCTGTCACGCTGTTTTGGTCTCTGTCATGGGCACAGCTGCATTCTGTTCTGCTCTATTTGGACACTGCTTATTATACTTGTAGTAACAATGGGTGCCTATGAGTTGCAGTGCTGGATTAGATATTTATTATGTGCATGTGTGACTGAGGGCTTAATTGTAAATTGGAGCAATAAACAAGAGTCGAGAGCAAACTCATTGAAAGAGACAAAGATCTAAAGCAAGCCCAAGTCCAATCAGCTTAACACCCGTAACAAAGCAGTTGCATCTGGGTCCAGATTGTCACTTGTTATAAAGGCTGTAACATGGTGACTGGTCTCCAAATGCTGGGTGTTCACACATTTCCTGGGTGGCTTTTGTCATATCACTGCTCCAGCTTCTGATGGCCACAAATCACAGCTCTCCGCTCAGCTTCACCAAATGTTTTGTTGCTAAAGTTGGTGGATGAGAAACTCCTTGCTGGAGTGACGGGTCATAATAAATCTATGAAAATGAAAACGTACACAATTAAACGTGATTGTCTATACATTTGAAAAGTATTTGCACCCTTACAAACTTCTTTCCGTGATGATCGGGAACATTTTAAGTAGGGATGTCAGATATTATCGACCTACAGTCGTTATCAGCCAATATTTCCATTAAATGTAATGTCAGAAATGATCGGTATCGTTTTTTTTCTTTTTTTAAACGTGACTTTTATACCTTACTTTCCTGCCATGCACATAGCATTACTATGTCCTGCAGGCGGGACAATGCGTACTTCCAGGTCAAATCTGCCATTTTTTTCTCGACACTTTCCATGCGTCTGTTTGTGTTTGTCTCTGTGTGTGTGTGTGTGTGTGTATGTATGTATGTATGTATGTATGTGTACATATATGCATGCATGCTCATTGGAAAGCGAAGATTCTCGTGATTCCAGTGATGTATGCCGATCAAGGATACAATAATAACTGTAGACACAGCAAGTGTTTTTGTCAAACCACCGACTCACCATTTGTAGCCTCATATCAATGCCATCTCAAACAAAAACTTTTGACATTCACAAGGATCCAGTAAATAGTTAGTCCACAACACGTCCAATGTTCATAATTGAACACAATTCGCTGCAGAAAACCTTTATAAATCCCTTCCTTGCGAGCATTTATCAGGGTTTTCATGGTAGCTTCCGTTAGCATGCTCAATTAGCCTACAAGTTGCACTGCGCATGACCGAAAGTGTTAGCTTTTGATTGAGGTGGCAAACTCTTCAACTAATGGCTGATGGGTGAAAAGTACCTTCCTTAATTTTCATGTGTAGGTAGAACCAATAGTGGCGCATAATGATGGTTGATGCATCAAATAGCCAATGGAATGCTATAAATGCAGATATTTCACATGAGGGCTGGGCTTAATCACAGGACTACAAGGTGTGAAAGAACTGAACCAAACACGTATGTTAGTTTATTATTTTGCACAGGTACACACCAGTAAGAAATCCTTTCGGCAGCGTTGCAAAACACACTTCTAAAACTAAAAAAGCCATGGAGGAAGCCGTGGAGCTTTGTTTGAGAAGAGACTGTAATTGATGTGCTTTGCATTAACCCTGGAGAGGGTACATTTATGGCACAGTTTTGGGACCCGTTGACCTTTAGTTAGAAAACAATGTGGTTTATTTCTGTCAAATTTGGTGTGGGTAGACCCAGTTTTTTTCAGTCCATTTCTTAATTCTAAAGCTGCTTAAATGTAGCTTGTATTTTCACAATATAAATAGGTGGACTTGAGATTTAATTTGTAGTGTATTCAAGATCACATCACTTGGTAACAATAGCACTTAGACAGATTCTGATGTTGTAGGGGAAACTTCAGGGTGTTTCCTTTTTTATTAAAGGTTTTTGTGGCCTTTATTTAATAGGGGATAGTATAAAAAGGGGGAGAGAAGTGGGGGAAACATGTGGCAAATGTCAGAGGACAGGACTCGAACTCTGGCTGAGGCCTCCGAGGATAGGGCGCCTGCACTAACCACTACGCCACTCGACGCCCCAAGAGTGTTTTCTTTCCATGACTTTACTCAAAATTGTTCAAGAGCTGCTCTAATGTTAATGTGGGTATGCTATTTTTTTTCAACGTTTCGGGAACATTGCAGGAATGTTGAGGGGTTTTAAATGTCAAACTCTTCTGCTGCTTCTACTCTCATTCAACATGTTAAAATGACAGATCCGAGGTATAGTTTTTTTTAATATATTTTTGTTTATTTGACAAATCTCTCAATGTATCCTGTAGCTTTAGCATTTCTGAGACAACCTTGAACGTTTATCTGTCTATCGGCGGTATCGGTTGATGTCAATATTGGAAATGTAGATTTAGACTATATTGTAAAAAAAAAAGGCAACATCGAACATCCCTAATATTAACATTGACCAAAACAGGGAAAAAAAATCTTACTACAATCTTACTACAAATACTGTCATAGGACTGTATATACAACTCTGACAAAGATTTTCTATAAACTGTCTCTGTCACTTTTTCATACCCAGTGAACAGCAGACCTATATGCTGTAATGAATTCTGTGGTCTGTGGGTCCTAGACTGTGGTCTGAGCTATGGGAAAGCCAGGTAGTGGTTAGGGAACTCCTCATTAGCTTCCATTGTGATGTGAGGAAAAATAATTCAGCAGGAGAGGTGACTGTATTTTTGTTCAAGTGGTTCAGGTATGTTTTATTAAATTTCAATGTCTTCACTGCTTTATTAACCTTCATTTTGTTATATTTTCCAGATGGCAGGCAGAGGAGAGACCAAATCAGTCGCTAACGGTGAGCCTTAAGTAGACAACAGCAGTATTGGCTTGTCACTGCAAAGCTAGTCGGTTTTTGAACCAAACGATTAGGAATTGAATTGAAATACTATTGAGAACCTGATATTTTATTATTTATCCGTACAAATCACTGGCACCAGCATTCTGGATACAGTCTCCCGATTATCGAAACACATCGATAAAATGAATTAAGTCTTAACACAATTTCCAAGTTCAGTTAATTAATTCAATTGGTAACATTTAATTAAGACTGCTCAGTCTCTGATTCTCAGAAGAGAAAAGCTACAAATGAATCACTCGGATGTGATTTTAAATAAATTATATAACTTCTTTGCCTCAGTCACCTCCACTTTTTCTTTTCACTGTCACAAACTTCTCTTACACCCCGTTAAATCCGTTTCATTATTTTCCTAATTCTTTTTTTCTGTACTAAAATACATATGTCAGTACTTTTGTGTTTAGCTCTCATGTTCCTGCAGACCTTGGAGCCCCGTGACCTGAGAAAACGTATAGAAAAGTTCTCCCTATTCATAAACATTGCTAGCCCTTACCCTTGCACTAAGTTTAGAGTTGTTTTTTTGTTTTGTTTTTCTCAATGGAGGACAACAGTGTTTCAGGGAGGTTCGGTTTATTCTGTCTGTGTGGAGAGGAGGGCCGACCAAACCTCCGCCTAAACAGGTACAGGAGCTGTAGCCGCCAAAACACTAATTGGGCAACTTTTAATTGTGCATCCCATTTAGTTTAAATTCTGCCATTCTGTCCGCCTTTCCCACATATCGAACTTCATAGAGCCCTATTTAATCAGTCTGTACACCGGTATGCCTGTGTAGACTACTTCTGCTGGGTTGAACAGGTAGCCTGTGGATTAGTTTAAGCAAGGTGGCCACCTAGTGACTGGAGACTTGTTTATTGTTCAAGCATGAATAAAGACAAAAGTCCTCCTGCCTCTCGCGCTCCCCCCCAGAGGGCCCCACTGTTTGAAAAGTACTGCTTTAGCAGTAAGTCATAGAAAGAGCAAGTCTGTAAAGTAAAATTAGGACCCAGGCATGTGCACGCATGAACACACAGTGAGTAGCTGCTATCTAATAGTGCTTTTTATTGTTAGGTTTTGTTATCACTCCTCCTGTCAAAGCTGCCTTCATGTGTACCTCCTGCCAACATTGAGCTTTTGTGATCCACATTCAACTTTAACATTCTCCTGTTAAATTTAAACTGTATACAGGTCAGGCAGTTTCATCCCTATAACTTAAAAATTTTTTCCATACAAAGGGCAAATGATATTTGGTAAACCTAAGGCTGTAAACCCTGCTTACATTTTTGAGTACTGGATTTGTAAATGACAGCCACATAATGTGTCTATTCTTTCTATAAGCTGTCACTTTACCCTCTCCAACCAAAGGGGGGTTGCAAAGTGCATTGATGTTTAAAAAGTATTACCTTTTCCCGCATTTTTATTATTTTTTATTTAATTTTTTTGCTTGAATGTTCACGTGAAGATTAGAGACATGACCTTTTTGCTACACGTGTAAATTGTTGACAGAGCTTTGATAACGCCGCGTGTCCTTAACCCGAAAACTGTTCACAGCCCTCCCTGCAGTCTTTTCCAGGGTGCCTTTTGTTTGACTCCACAGCCTTTTAGGATGCCACCTAAACATCGCTTGCTATTTTAAAATAGGATCAGAGCGCAAGCACATCACCCGCCCCCCCTCCCTCCTCTCCTCACTCCAACACCACCTCTGCTCCCCTCCGGCAGTCAGGCAGGCGAGAACTTTGACCTTGATGGATTCTGTACATGTTGATGTAATGTGCCGCTTGTTCAGTGCACTGGGATAACACACATGCATGGGCCCACCACCAGTTCTCCCCACCCCCCTCCGCTTCTATAAACACACTCAGCAGCCATTGTGACGCCACTCAAACCTTTTAGCTTTTTCACTCATGCACGGCTCCACTTTGCTGCTCTAGACCCGACGAGTGTTCGGAGCGGAGCTCCTGCCAGGCCGGTTTTGTCACATTAATGGTTGGTATGTTGCAGATTAGTGCACCATTTCAGGCTGACTTAGAGGATGACAGAGGATTTGTACAGATTTCGGATTTCTCACCCAGAGCTGGCTGCAGGACCTTATGGACGTTTGACACAGCAAAACACACAAGTTAGCAGCATATGTGGAAATAAGCTTTACTCGAGATGGTTTCACTGTGAAAATATTGCAAGCCCTTCGCTGTTAGTATTGTTTATCTAATAATGTGATACTGTACAATTTTGTTAACCACAAGTTTCAGTGACTTTTGTTGAGCCTTTATGAACGTGATTAAGACAAAGTAGCAAATATTTTGGTAAGATTTAAAAAATAATAATTAGAAAATAATTTTTGTGCGTTTGCCTCCCAGGTCAAGACTTTGAAAAATAAACTTTCATTGTGTCTTTACCAGATTTGCATATCTAGATAATCCCAGTTTTCTGCTATTTTATTTTATCTTCAACATAACCAAGGCGCAGACATCTCCGATGCAAACCCAAACTGTCATTTTTGACATATTCTCATAGGGATTTTGATCCGGACTTTGACTAGGCCATTCGAACAAATGAAAATAGACTGGTCTATAGCAGAGTTCAGCAACCTACAATTCAGAGAGCCACTTTTACTACAAAACAACATTTGTCTATAGTGTCGCAAATAGATATTTTATCAATATGTGCTTAATCAAATGTTTATTTTGAAAGCTGATTCAGACAAAACTTTACTTCTATTTTTAGATTTTAGAAGTAAGATTTTGTCTAACTTTTACAATGGGGAAAAACTCCGTTATTTTGTTGCATTTGGGCAGCTGAGTGAGTCATTTCCTTAAAAGCCTCGTACCATTTAAGCCCTTCTGTTGTTGATATTCTATGCAGATATACCCATAAAACATAAAGAACTGCTTAAACCACTCCTTTCTTGTGTTTTTTTAATACTACAAACATTTCTTATTTGGATTTAAGAGCCATAGTGGAGGGGCAAAAGAGCCACAGCTTGTAGGCCCCTGATCTAAATAATTCCTTTGTAACCCTGGCTTCATGTTTAGGAAGGTGAACCCCAGCCCAAGGCTTGGGTATCATGCCAGCTTTGACCGGAATTTTGATGGCTTCTCTGTTCCTGCTGCAGATAAGGATTCCCACAGCATGATTCTGCCATCACCATTCCAGTCTTTTGCCTATAAAGTTGGAATAAAAGAATTGTTCTCATGAAATGATTGTGACAATGTGATCAAGCGTGTATATTCTCAAAATCATATTGATCAGTCTCTTTCAAACGTATCAAAGTAAAAAATAAATCACATTAACAAGAGGAATGCTCCTAAAATTTTAGTAGGTAAAACTAAACATTCTCTTTCCATATCAGCATTGGGGGTAATTTGTCGATCACTTAAATCCCCAACAAAATACAACGAAGTTTAATTGATAAAACTTGAATGGGTGTGAATACTATTTTCAGGCCACTGTTTGTGTAATGCTACCATCTGAATGGCACGTTGACTGCATGTAACTACGTGACTCGAGCGCTTCCCTGTGCTCTCTTGCTTATTTTGACCCAGTGTGTGTCACCGGATCAGAGCCACTAACCCACACCTGTCTGCAGACCCTAACCACAGCCACTGATGGACTTTTATCGTGTCTTTCACCAGGTATGGGACACTAATGTCTTAAAGGAGCCACTAAAGCTGGGGGACCACGACAATCCAAGATTCTACCTTTGAACTGTCTTTCCTAAGAGCCAAATAACGACCAGATCCCTACGAGGAATGACAGAGACCACAGAAATGCTGTCCTCGCACTGTACTGAAACACCACCTGCATTTTTGCCAAGTATAGTACTTTTGCACAATGGGTTAGTCTTTGAAAATAGCAAAAAGAAAAATGCTGTGAAATTTGGACATTTTAGATCCTCATAATTTCCCAATCAGGACGGCGAATTTATATTTTTAGACTCCAGTGGACCACTTTTTCTAGTTCCCACATTCCAAAGAGACGAGTAAAACCAGATCTCTCCCTCTTACAGATTACTTTCCATCTCTCTTTTTAATTTTTTTTTTATTTATATTTAAAGAGACAGCTTCACACATCGCTATTTTATACTCAGCAGCCACCTGTTCAGGATAGAAATGTAAGCACTTCTAGATTTTAGCTGATTTCACTTGTATTATGTCTTAACAATAGCAGAGGAAAGGTCTGAGTAATATAAGTTAGCACATGTGACGTCTTGAGTATCATTGTATCATGTATAACATCTCTATGCTCATAGAAGGTATTTTTGCTCTTTTTTTTATTTACTATGGAAAGCTCTTCACCAACAGATGGTTAATTGTGAAGGTGAAAGGAGTGCTAAATATTCAGAAGGCCATTATGACTTTTATTATTATCCTTTATATCATTTTAATTTAAGTTTTAATGTGGTTTATCTTATCTGGCTGTTTTTTGAAAGCTTTTGTTGATCACTTTACACAGTGCTGGGGGGAAATGTTTGCTTCCTTACTGATTTCTTCTGTTTTTGTATTGTTGTCCCGCTTAAATGTTTCATATCAAATTTTAATATCAGACAAAGATAACCTAAATAAAGGTACGTGTATTTTTCAGACTGATTTTCTTTTTTAATGCTGGGGGGGGGTAAGGTAACCAAACCATCTTGGCCCTATGTTAAAATGTAATTGTCTACTTGATAATTCCTTAATTAACTGATTAATCAGAGTTTTCAGAGAGGTGAATTCACTTTTACTGACCGACATGTAGAATCAAGGAAAAGAACATGTCTGACAGAGTGAAGTAGGCTGAAAGATGTCAAAAACGTTAATTGGATTGAAAGAAATTCTGGAATGAATTTAGGTGGCCTAGTCAAAGTCTGCACTTGAATCAATACACAAGTAAATACAACGTGCATTTTTCAAACTGTATTGTCTTTAATTAAAGGGGGGGGGGGGGGGAAACTATTCAAACCAAACAAGTGTTGACCAGAATAAACATAAAAAACGTAGGGATGATCTAAAAGATTTTTGGGGAAATCTGTGCAGTAATGAGACGAAATGGTGAAGCTTTTGAAAGGTATGCATCCGGTTTAAAACAAACGGCACTTCAGAAAAAGAACACCGTTCATATAGTCTAACACGGTGGTGGAAGTATGAGGGGCTGGGGCGCTTTTGCTAATTCAGAAACGGTATGACTTTAGTTGAAAATTGCACACCAACAAGTCCTAATCTGAATGGCTCAAAGAAGCAAATGAAAGTTTTGGAGTGGCCTAGTTAAAGTCCGGACTTAAATCGGATTGAGTAACTGTGACATGACCTTAAACTGGTCGGTCATGCTTGAAAATCTTCGAGTGTGGATAAATTAAAACAATTCTGCAAAGAAGATCCTCCACAGTGGCGTAAAAGAATCAGTACTAATTGTTGGAAATGCTTCATAGTAAGCTGTCTGTTATTAGGCTTAGGGGGTAGTTGGCGTTTCTACATACGACTAGGTTGGTATGTCTTTTTTGTCCCCTTAATAAATTAAATCATTTGAAAATTGCATTTGTTTTATTTATTCAGGTTATCTTTGGTATTAAAACATTTACGTTTGACAAAGAGTAAAAATAGAATAAATATCTAAGGGGGAAATCCTTTATCCCAGCACTGTAAAAATTAATAATAAAACAAATCTTCCTACATTCCTCTTTAAACGCTCGTGGTGCCTTCGCTGCTTGAAGCTGTTATGTACGAAAAATGTGCAAAAAAGACCAAGTTTTGTATCATGCCTTTACAGTAATCTCTTTAATGCCTTTTCTGCTGAAGCAATGTAACGAGTTAGCAGTTTTAAGGATATTTACCACTATGTAAAACCTCTCGCCTTACGATTGCAACGAGAACGCTTTCCAACCGCTGAGAAACAGAACATGAAAGAATTGCAACAAAGATTCTGTGATTATCTTATTTTGTTTTTCTCTGACATGTTTTTATGTAGCTCATTTCGTCGCCGCAGCACAAGCTTTCATTAGTACATAGACGGTTTGTCAGGGCATTAAATTGATTAATGTTACTGCTCAACAGTCTGACAATCACATTCCTTTGGCTCCTCAAAACAGCAGGGAGCTTGACCAAAATCTTTTTTTTAAAGAGTGAATTAATGTGACATTTATGTTTTTTGTAATACAGTGGTTTTATTGTGCTGTATTTTTTTTCACAACATTGTGTCCTTTTTTGATGTTTTTTATGCTTTTATCTTTTTCAATTTTTAACCAGGCACTTGTTTGTGTAGCGCCAAGCCTATGCAACACACACATCTGTACTTGTATCCTACTCTGTATCTTAATTGTCATAAACGTGGATGGATGTTTGTAACATTGTACCATGTACTCAACTGCAACAATAAAGACATTGAGGTATTCCAGTTTAAGCCTCTTTTCATATCTCAGATACCCTTTTATTTATTTATATATATATATAATTATAACCAAATCCTAATTGAAGCCTTATTTTATGATTTGAATGTACTGTCATCTAAGCCATTTCAAAATGTTAAGATCATAATTTGATTATCGAATATTTACCACAAGAACTGTATATGTATATATTAGTCAATATAGCACCCACCACTCAAAACTATGTTGAATTATGTTTCTTTATCATACACATTTAAAACAGCTCAACTCACAAGTCAGTGTTGTTGGGTTTTGATTTAACTTTTGATCTTTTTCAGTGGCAATTCTGAACTAATTTTAAAATGGTTTTTATTTGTGCATTATGGACTCATTTGATCATACTTTGATTCTAGCTGTAGCCTACATAGCTTACTTTTATAGCTAGCTAGCTAACTCGACATGGTAACGGTAAAAGTCTTAACATTTTGTCAACTGATTGCATTATAGACCTTATACACGAAACAAAAACACAATTGTTCATCAGTATAATTGGAGTTTTTGTCTTTATTTTTCAAAGGAAATTACATGTTTTTATAACTCAAGCCCTTTGTTTATTTTAGCTAAATTCTAGGTTTTAAGTGGCTTCACTTGGTGTCAGAACTTTTATTTATGTGAACAAAACACATGGTCTTACATTTGAAACATTTGTGAAGCATTTTAATCCAATTAAAAATATTCTTATTAGTAAATTACATATTCACAAGAGGTAGGTTAAAACAAACAGATTTGGTTCAAATTCCACTGTTCAATGTAACTTTGTAGTTCTACCAGGGAATAATCGACATTAACTCTTATGTTCTACAACCCTCCACCAGACTTTGTTTGGCAGCCACCTCCCCTCATGTTCCAAATCATGACGAGCATTTGAAGTCTGCATTTAGGTCCAGGTACATCTCATCTGACTTTGGGTCTCCAACAATAGCAGCGACCGTCCCCAACCAGTCATAGCAAAGACATGCGGTCACGAGACCTCCGGGGCTGTATTAAGTGTGGCATTTGTTTGGAAGAGAGGATAATTGAACTTGTATTTGCCTGGATGTAGAAGAGGAAGAACGGCACTCGCTGTAAATCCCATTGCTTCTTCAGGGGTAAGAGGTAAGAGTGACTTTGACCTCGGGGACAATTAAACATGACCTTTAAAAGAGAAGTAAAAGACGGGTTGTAGTATGGTTTTAAGTATTAAATGAATTCATGTAATTTCTGATATCCGCATGATATACCATGTGATTTTACATGCACTGTCATAAAGTCAGAACTAGATAGAATTGTTTCCGATGTGGCCTAAGATGTTTCTACAAGAGATTTTCCCCCAGCTTTTTGTCCTGGGGACTGCATTTGCTGGTGACGAAGGTGCTAAGCTCGCCCCTGAGACCGTTGTGTTGGTGGCATGCTTTGCAAGCTTCGACTTAATGCTGCCTAATGCTGAAAGCGGCACCAGCAACATTCCCACCACAGTCGGTCGGTGCGCTGTTCCACAGTTTCAGCCAAACGCCAGCTGACCGCATTCATTAAACCAAATGGACATTCAATACCGCGGCCTCCGGGGCTTTTCATACATTCCGCTCGCTGCTATTCCAGACTCGATTTATTTAGTGTATGTTCTGTATTTTCCATATCTCACGGTTTTTCTCACTTATTCATCCTTTGATTTCAGATCTTCTAATCTGATTGTAACAAGTGACCACCAGAAGAGCCATATTATTTGACTTTGAGCAACAAAATGAAGAGGAACATTTAAGAAACCTCAAAACGAAATACCCAATTAGGTCCAACTGTGCGTTTAGACCCAATTCTTGCTTCCACGTTCATTAGTATTAAACAAAATCTGTGACTTGTTTCAAAGTCAGGATCAGCTCCTCCTGAGCTCTATTGTTGTACAAATGTCCCTCATATTGGCAGCTGGCTGTCAAACCTGCAGAAACATAAATAGCCTGCTGAATGTTGGAGCCGGCCCACTGATTTACTGGAGTACAGATGAGGTGAGCCATTGTCTGGAGGAGCTGCTGCGCACCTGTTCAAGAGCGCGCCCTATTATTCTTAAAAATAGACCCTCGCTCTCCCCTTCACTCTTCAGGCATTCTGACATTGGATTTTATGATCGTGTGACTTATAAGCCTGTGGGAAAAAAAAAAAAAAAAAAAAAAAAAACACTCCAAAGGAAGTGTTGTGTGCAATCAAATTTTGACATCTAATCCAATGACATGGTACTCTGATGCAGTCTGCTCCTGTTGACCTTGATCTCAAGCATTCAGAGGTCACTGCTATGTTTGGATCAATAGTTGAACGACCTCTTCTAAAAACAAACATGGAGGCTGTGTATAAAATATAGAATAGTTGTATGTAGGACAAGTTGGAAGCCCTAAACAGCACATTGATTTATAAAGTGTTTTCTTTTTATCTTTCAGGACTAGGTGACCTCTGGTCATTGTTGTACATTGATTTTGTTGTAGGTTTATATTCACATTGCAAGATGAAGCATGGGCCGGTTAAAGTCACTGAGGTTTAAACCAGTTCCGTTTTTAAAACTGTTGAGATTTTCCATCCTACTGTCCCAGTGATCCTCCCTCCCCCACCTGTTGTTGCACGCTGCTGGGACAAAAAAGAAGCTAAATACATGTTCCCCTTTCTTGCCTGAAGGACAAATTTAACTGTTTCAAAACTGCAAACTATTGAGGAGGATTGGAGTTTTACACCCGTCGTTCAGACAGTCGAGTTTGATGATTTTCACTAAACTATCCAATTAGCTGTAGTGATGGACACTGTGATAGTACAGGAGCCGCCTGACTATTTTTACCAGATGATGTTGGTTTGTTATACTTGTTATGCGACAAAGAGCAGAATGAGAAAGGGGTGTAATATTCTGCAGACTAAGTATTCCAGCAATCAAAGCATTTTATAAAAGTTTTAGTAATTTGCAAATTGGAAGAAAAGTGCATTCAGCTCCCTTCACTTTGACACACTTAAATGTAAAACCGGCATTGACAACTGATTTTAAAAAGTTACTTTATTTGTACATTTATAACTTGAAACTGCATACAAAACATGATGCTTCTTCAAATGTGGCAGCATCATGCTGTGGGGATTCTTTTCTTTGGTAGGGAAAGGGATGCTGCTCAGAATTGATGGAAGGAGCTAAATGTAGGGCAGTCCTGATGGGACAATAAACTGTAAGGTGCTGCAAAAGAGTTTCACCTCCCAGCAGGTTAAAAAAAAGACATGTTAAATTGTGCAGTTGTTACATCCAGTGTGCATCTAATCTTACTGAACTTGAGCTAGAGCTGTGTTGAAAAAAAAAAAAAAAGATTCTCAATTGATTCTTGTTTTGTTTTTTTTTACAAAAAATCGATGTAAAAGTTTAACATTGTTTACAGTTAGAATAGGAGAGAAAAGTCCAGACGGGTATTTTAATGCTTAGGTCTGAAAGGGTTAATACAGTTTCCCCCGGTGAACTGTAACCCCAACTAGTGTTCCTTCATTGAATTACAGCCATCTAATTAAGGTAAAAGCTAAAAAGAAAAAAAATTAATAGCACTGACCCTTATCAATCTCCAATTGGAAAAGATTGGATAGGATCATGAAAATCGATTCTAACTCTTGACAATCGGAATCGAATCGATTCTTGAAATTTGAATCGATACCCAGCTCTATCTTGAGCTATTTTGTAAAGAAAGAAAAAACTTTAATCTCTAGTAGTCAAAGGTGTCAAGTAACGAAGTACAAATACTTCGTTACCTTAAGTAGAAATTTTGGGTATTTATACTTTACTGAAGTAATTATCTATGGGCCTACTTTTTACTTCTACTCCTTACATTTTCACGCAATTATCCGTACTTTCTACTCCTTACATTTTAATAATAGCCTCGTTACTCCTGTTTCATTTAGTCTTTTATTAAGAAGACACACAAAAAACGATCTAAAAATGCGCCAACTGGATAAAATTATGATCAAACCGCTGTCAAATTCTAAACATCTACCATTCGGACACCCCGCTTGTATGTGATCCATTGCGTACTGTGCGCACGGGGTCCCGTTAACCGAATATTTTCCATATTAGTCCGGGGGTTTTTTTGTTCGTTTTTTTACAACGGTGACGGAAAATCCGAAGGCCACTTGTCATTTTGACAGATTATAATTCACACCCCTGACCATTTGGTGCAGACGCGCAGACATTTTTAGGTTTGCGTTGAAGAGCGAATTACAAGTAACTGAATTAACAAATTAAGAAGAAGATTCCCATGAAGGCATCTGAGCATCATGTCAGACCGGGAGGCTTTGGAGCGCTACTGTTACCGGTGCGGCTGGTCAAAGACGCGCTTCAAAGAGCCCGGTGTCGTGCCATCCAGCCGTGCAAAAGGAGCGTATGCTTCGACAGTTTCTGCTGCTGAAGCGATATGAAGCTGGGTTCAGAGAGTCTTTCCGACTTCTGATCACTTGAATCAGAGAAATATTCCCCGATTTCAAAACTTTGGCTGAAGTGGAGCTTTTAGTTCCAGTCTCCAGTGCGTCAGCGCAGATTCAGCCTCTAGAACAGTGGTTCCCAACATGAGGTTCGTGTGCCACAAGGTGGGCATTAGAGATTTACAGGGGTCTGCACAATCTTGTCTATGCTGAGGTTGTAAGACTTTTGGTGATACTATTCTTAGTGTGTATATATATATATATATATATATATATATAAACAAACTTCATTCCAGACACACAATTAGTCCAGATGAAGTACAATACAATCAATGACATAGCTTACAATAAATTCCATGAAAGACTAAAATGCCAGCGTTTCCAAAGACCAGACATATATCAGTAGCAGCTTTTCTTAGGACTGGTTAGTGCCAGTATGATTCCATTTTCAGATTTGTCCAACCGACACATTAATTTAAACATTAATTGCCTTAATAAGGCTCCACAGGTGGGAACACCAGAGTTCACAAAAAGCTGACTAGCACTGTGCCATCTTGGGACACGAAGGAGGAGCCTCATGGCATCATTGTAGGCTACAGAGAGGCTACTGTTCTTATATAACAGTAGGATCTAAATAAAAAGCATTTAACATCAGGTGAGCACATGCAAAATTTACGCAGCAACATGTTTAGGCATATAATTTGCAGCACTGTCTGTACAGATCTCTGTCGTCACTCATGTCATCAGTTCTGATATGGCCCAGATATTTTATTTCTTTACACGTCTTCAGAGGCTGATTACTCAAGTAGAAATCAGAAAAAAAAGTATCCTGTCCTCCTTGGTTCTGACAATCAAGACATTACTCTTGCTGGAATTGTATCTGATGTCAGAATCATTACCATACTGTGAACACACCTTTAATAATTGCTGCAACCCAGCAGTGTACGGGCTTAGCACTACCAGATCATCGGCATACATTAGGTGGTTGACGACAGAGTTTCCCACAAGACAGCCCATCTTACAAACATTCAACAATTTGGACAAATCATCCAAATAGACATTAAAAAGGTAAGCAGACAGAATTCCATATATATATATATATATATATATATATATATATATATACTTATTAATGCTCGGTAGTCCACATATGGTTCTGTAATGTAATTGCATTGCACTAAAGTTAATACATTTTAACGGGCATATATGAAACAGGTACCCTAGTGTGTCCCAAATGTTTCAAAATTAACATTTTTATATAACATTATAATAATTATGGCCTTTTGTTTTTTGGGGGGCGGGGCTTAAGCTTTATTCTTTTATGTCATTTTTTTAAATACTTTACTTTTACTTTTACACTTTAAGTAGTTTTGAATGAAGTACTTTTTTACTTTTGAGTAAAAAACTTGACTTGATACTTCAACTTCTACAGAAGTCTTTCTAAACCCTAGTATCTATCCTTCTACTTGAGTATTGAATGTGAATACTTTTGACACCTCTGCTAGTAGTATACCTGCCTAAACCTATCAATTAATGATAATTGATTTTAGGAAGCAAAAGCTTAGAAAACACAAACCATCAATATTTACAAGTGGGTGTCAGGAGAAAAGGGGAATGTGTTTTAGATATCTTAGTTTTGAAGATGAGCCTCTTCTAATTGCAACCCTGGTGTTTAGCGTGCATAAACTGACTAAAGGGTGCATCTTCTGAAGGCGCATCCCTTCCAGCAAACCGCCTCAACGCCTCCTCCGATCTACCCGATCAACCAATGTGTGCATCAAAAACAAAAAGGAAAAGGAAGCCGCCATGTATTCGGATGGGTCAGTGGGTCATAAAAAAAAAAAAGAAGTGTGCATTCCCAGCAGTTTCAGCGCCACTCAGGCCGCCCGACTGCTGACTGCTGCCTGCAGCCTTGATTTCAACGCCAAAAGGAAATGACTGTGAGTAATTTCTATGGTTTAATACAATTGCTCCCTCCCCCCCTCTTTTATTAAAGCAACTATAAGCCAAGATGTCTGAGGAAGCGGTGGAAGAAACTGTAGAAGAAGTTGTAGAGGAAGAACTAATTGAAGAAGTTGAGGTGGAGGAGGTGGCGTAAGTAGAATGCAGTTCTAAAGCATCTTAACACAATAAAAACAATCCAATTTTCTCTAATCATTTCAATTGTCTTATTTCTTTTTAGGGAGGAAGGTAAGCGAAGTGGGTATTATTTATTTTTTATTTTTTTAAAGAACTCTTCACTTCTAGCCTCCATTCTGACCCGATTATGTCAGCTCAGGTGGAAGACGAAGGCTCGTGCATGGCTTCACGTGTGCAGCCTCTTTGTTCCAGTTACATGTCTGCTGTCAGTGAGGAAGAGGTTTCTTTTGGAATGCCAACAGCTCACATGTTAGGTGTTGTCATGGCTGCATGAATTTAAGGTGTGGAATGTTAACTAGATGTGTAAAAAGCGTTATTGCAGTCACATAAGCTCAGGTTCTATATGGTTCAGATCTGACCGTGGTAGATGGTTGATTCCGTTGTTTTGTTTGATGAACCATTTGTTTAGTTAATATGTTTTGGATCATTATCCTGCTGACAGACCCATTGATGACCCGTTTTCAGTTTCTGATCTTTATTTGGAAATCTGTCCGCTTTTTATTTGTGTGGGATTTTTGTGATAACTGTTCTCAAATCAAAGGTGTAAGTTTTCAAACTATTTTTAGGTGAGCTGATGCTGCTCCAATAAATGAAGTATTTTTATTTTGAGGCATTTTACACATCTTTGCCTGTAAATGTGCCTGTACTTCAGAGTACAATCGCTCTGTCCTGCTGTTACACGACAGTACAAAGCTGCTTACCATCTGAGGCTTCAAGAATCTATTGGGCCTGTTACAGACGGCTCAGTCGGTGATCTTAGATCATCCCCCATGTTTGTACCTTTGCTCACGATAAACGTCCGCCACTGCCTTTTTTTATGCATCCCAAAAGACAGTGATATGACAAGCGTGCAGAGTGACCAAATTCCTGCTGGGAGCTGTTTGCCGAGTCCCATTGATCCATTAATCCATATTTGGTTCACTCAGTCATGAAGGTTCAAAGAAAAGGGGAAAAAAAATCTTTTTTTTTTGTCTGTGAACAAAGCTTTTTTATTCTGCTCTGTGCTTACCCCCTTGGGCCGTATAATCTTAGCAAAGTGTGTGTGTGTGTGTGTGTTGCTGCAAGTATTTAGTCATGTCTGCAATAACAGAGCTTGACTGCTTTTTTTTCTGCTTTTTTCTTATCAGAAGAAGCTCCACCTGGAGTAGAAGGTAATTCTCTTATTTTAAACACTTAAAGATTTCATCTCTGTTTTTACAATCTAATAATATTCATGATGACAACCACTTAATTTGATCATTTGTAGCATTGCTTCTGCCATTCTAAATAACACATGCAGAGCTGTCTTTTTTTTATTAATGGCACATCGACTGAATGAAATCTCTGAAAAGCAGTCTCCACCTCCAGTTTACTGTAAGCGATGTTATCTTTTCATGGCTGCTCATTCGTTTTAGTCCCATTAAGCCGTCTTGAGTTCAGTCATCAGTAATCACTGCTTTGTTTGGCTGCTCAGCCGCTGCCTGCTGAGTTACTCTAAATGAGATATCCATTTGTACATGTAGCTGAATCCACTTAAGGGACATTTGCTGTCTGCACGCAGGAATAACTTTAAGAACAGGTTCATTTATTTCCACATTTCACATACTGTACTCTGTCTGACCAGTTTGAGAGGTTATTAGATAACATCTCAACTTTTTTTTATATTTGTACGAAGTACCTGTATGGGGGTACGTACTCGGAATGGCCCGATCGAGTCACTCAGCTGGAGCTGTGGTTAAGTCGCTCTGATTGGTTGTAATTCAGAGGGAAATGACCAGACGCCGCCAAACAATCGGCTTTGTAAAAATAAGAAGAGTTGCCGGCGAAGCAGTTTATAACAACAGCGAACTGAGAGGAGTGGGCCGACAGATTACCCAGTCAGAAAAAGATCTGGTTAATTTACCCTGAAGTGCTGATAGTGGAAACGCGCCTATTGTTGTGAAAGAAGCGTCTTTTTTGTTATTTATCACGTTAGCAGCAACATCTTCTTTTCCCCGGACATGTCCACTTTTTCGGTGCTGTCCTGGGCGTCCTCCCCGAGCTGCAGCTCATGTTTACCAGAGGTCAGCCCAAGTGCAGCTTTAAGTTTGAAACACGCAGGAAAATTTCCTTCATTCCATCCCGGTCGTGACTAATGTGTGGCGGAGAGCAGCGTACTATAGCTGGCAGATTTGTTTTTGTGTATGACAGGTGGCAAACATCCCATGGGTCAATCGGACACAAAAACTATGAAATCGCTGTGCTAAGTTAGAGTTCATGTATTAAATTGACAGCAAAAAAAAGCCTGCAGCATAGACTTTAAGTATCTTTAGGAGATTGCCGCTTTTTATTTTCTATTACTTTGAACAGAAAATACTTATTTTCTTAGAATATAATTTTAGATTTTTTTGTAATTTTGTCCTTCCTAGCTAGTATAAAGGGAGCTATTATTGTTACAGGTTTATTTTCTGATATAGATTATTATTTATTTCTATTTAGATTTTAAAGTCATTTCTGTAATGGTTGACTTGTAAAAGCTAATCTGAAGTTTATTTAAATATTATTTCCAACCAAAGAGTAGGAACACTTTAAATATGTAAGTTAAAAGTCTTCTTTAAGTAAACAGAATATGATTGATGTGTTTAAGGATTGGACCAAGTTTCCTCTTTTATGGAAATCAAAATAGGGTCACCCTATATTATATTTAAATTGCCAACACACATTTCCTTTAGCTTTCAATGAAAATATGACCTTGATATGATTATGAAAGATATTTTGGACATGTGTTGGTTTGTTATGTAGTTTCAAATCAATAAAAGAGAGGGCATCAATTGGTTTGGATACTTCAATTAATGGAAACTGAATGGATTTAAGAGCAGAAAGTAGCCATGGAAGGAATGAAGAAAAAAAACGATGATTTTTGTTGCATATGTTTTCCCCTAAATGGGGAAAACATATGCAACAAAAATCATCGTTTTATAATCGAATCGTAATCGAATCGAAATTGTGAGGCACCCAAGATGGAACACTCCTACTTTTACCCCATGTGTTATTTATTTGTTAACAAATGTGGTCATTGATCACATTCTGTCATAGAATCAGTTTAAGGAAATCCTTGTTAGCCTACTAGCTAGCTAAACACAATGTCTTAAATAAACATTACACAAACTGGGCATGGTCAAGGTCAATTTAAAAGTGATGTTAGTGGTGGGTTGGTGGGCCCCCCAAATTGAAATATTCTCTGGGCCCCATAAAACCTCTGGCAGGCCCTGAATAAACAGTTTATTTGCAGGGATACAGAGGTAACTTTCATAATTCTTACAACTTGAAATATCAATAAAGCATTTCAACTAACATGTTCTAAAATGTATATTAAGGTGAGAAAGAGAAGTCAATTACCTAAATTAAATGAAACTCACTTTTAATCATTCATATACTGAGAGAGTGATCAGAAATCGAATATGGTATATCTAGAAATGTCCGTCAATACATACAAATTTTGATTTTGATTTTCAGGATCTATTCAAGTCTGATCTTCCCAGAAGTAGAACTTAAAGATCTGAAAATATGGAGAGTTCTTTTTTTTTACTTTTTGAGTGTCTGGGAAACTGAATGTGCTATGGAGAATTTAGGGAATTTGCCCAGGTTATGGTAGTTTTTTATTTATTTTTATTACTATTTATTACTACACAATGTTTGTGTGCTCCTGCATAAAAAAAAAAATCCCTGTTTATCAAAACAATTTCTTAAGGAAACTGGCCCACTTTATGTTCAATCTTAAGAAATCCACTATGATCTCAAAATAACTGAATTATTCCTAGTATACTGATTCAATATTTGGAGGTTAACTTTGATAAAAACTTGATTTTTAAAGTCACAAAAAACACTATTCTGAAACATATCAAATGTAAAAAAAAAAATTGTTTATTTATTCTGTGCTGGCCGAAGCTACAGTCCTTAATCAACTGCACCATCTGGACGGAAGTGCTGGGTAACAATTCATCAATGCTGGTAAAGGTCAGGAAGATAAACAAGGTAACTTGTTTAGGCCAAAAAATCCCTACTCCCCAAACATAAACACCACTGTCTGTCCGGGATTTGTTAAAGCTCACTTCAGGCTTCTGAAAAAAAGGTCTACCCATTTGTTTTGCATAGGGGTGGCAGTGTCATGATCTGGGCCTGTTTTGGTACATCTGAGCCATTAATGGAACAATATTTCAAAATTTGAAGGTAATGTTATCTAATAAAAATATCACTTTTATCATTAGGATGGTACTGTGTTTTTTTTTTTTTTACCACGCCAAATTGCTTGTGGAATATTATCTTGTGAGAATTGAAGAGTTCTTAGTTAAAGGAAGTTAAACACAAAATATATAGTAAAAGTCTTATCCCAATTTATTTTGCATGGTGGTGGTGGTATCATGATCTGGGTCTGCTTAGCTGTATCCGGGCTATGATGGCTTTCTTTATCCTTATATGAAACCTGAATTTGATATCTTGACACCCTCATGTTATAGATGCCTCTTTTTAGTTGAAAGTCAAACTAGTAGAAACTGTTCTCCAAGCTGCCTGACTTGAGATATTGCCTCGTGGGCAACATTTATTGATAATGTGTTTTCTATTTCATGCTGTCTCCTCGGATTACCTAACAAAGAGCCTGCAGAAGAAGGTACTCCTAAATGTTTTGTGCACTTACAATGTTTGTTTTTTTCCTGTTGTTTAGTTTGTAAAAGAAGACATTAAAGAGCTGAGATGTTTGTTGATATGACAAATACTAATTTCCAATCTTCTTCATGTTGTGTTATGGAAGGATTTACTTGTAATGCAAATAGCTTGTTATTTTCACCTCTTGGCTTTAGATTTATTCTGATAACGCACTTTAATAGAAGAGCTGCCTCCTTTATCCGGAAAATACGATTTGTGCCTTGAAACCCTGGCGTGACATGGCATACAGAATGAGTTCAGGCTTTCTATTTCACCCTCTGACATGCAAGAAAGGTTTTCACATCAGAATATAGAAAGTAAATATCAGACCTCAGTAATGTAGGGTTTGGGAGTAATAAAAGGAAATCCATTTGTATTCTGTCAGTGGATGCTTTAACATTTCCCTCTGTCCTTTCTTGTAGAGGCTCCAGCTGCAGATGAAGGTATGGTTACCTCTCAAAAACAATGTAAAATTAATTTGTTTTCAGTAATGGGTTTTAGGTGACAAAGCAGTCCCCTTTTAAGGGCGGGTGCTCTGGGATTTACTGTTTACTTTACGTGTGGAAAGGATCACTGCTTGTGTTTTACATGTGAGCTCATATAGACATTGAGATGTGTGGTTTAGCATTAAGTAGATTAACTATTGATGACTATTATTAAAAAGCCTATATTGGAGTATAAAAACGTATACCTATTTGTTCTGTATAGCAGTGGTACTGTTATGGTTTGAGCCAAATCTGGACCATGAAAATGTTCCCTCATTACTGGAACAATAAGTTCTGAGTCTGTTAATATACTGTTGTGTTAATTACTTTTTCAAGCATAAAAGTGACCCCCCCCCAAAAAAAAACAATTCCCCTTGCCCACTGCCATAAACCTTATTATTAGAAATATGAATTCAGATATGCAAGGAACTTTGAAGGCAATATATCAATTATGTTTTCTAGTAAAGAGTGAAAAAGTATTTCTACTGAATTTCACCTTAAGAAAAATGGGTTATTATTCCAAAATGTTGATGGAAAGAACCCATGAGAGCAGTTTTGTGTAGGGTCAGATAATTATATAAAACAAAATAAAAAACATTTTTAGATGATATTAATTCATTTAGCCAATTATTTTTGATGGTTGAACTAACATTTACTGTAATGGAGAGTAAAAACCTCTCGCCTGTTTGTTCGCATAGTAGTGGTAGTATCATGATTAGGGCTTGAGTGCTACATCTTGGCCATGAAGGCATATAATTAGAAATATAAATTCAAAGACTGTGCTGTCATAAAAGAAAAACCCTTTTATATTCTACCTGTTGGTGCACTAACATTTTCCTCTGTGCTTTCCTTTAGAGCCTCCAGCTGCAGATGAAGGTATACATTATGATCGTTGGTTGCCTCGAATTGCCTATTACATTACTGCAAGACCAAGCGGTCAAAAAAAAAACACACACACACACGTTTCTTCTCAATAATAGCTTTCAGGGGATGGGGAAAGTTTTTATGGCAAAAAAAGATTTAAACATTTAGCCATATTAGGCAAGAGGAAATAAAAAAGCAAAAATTACGAGTTAACTATTTTAAACCATTTATATTATTTATGAAGGAATTTATATATTTGTTTTAACATTTGTTGTGCATGGTGGTAGTATCATGATTTGGGCCTGATGTGCTCACTAGGATGGAATATCTGGTGGTTTGATGTTTAATGAGATTTAATGATGGGTACAATCAAACAAGAAAAATAGAGCCTAATATGTTCACGTAAAAACATAGCATTTAATTCACAGTAAACTGGACTAACCACGAAATGGTGCAAATCCAAAACAGATTAAATCTGCTTCTTTTGTTATAACAGATGAATCCAAGCCCAAATCAAAGTGAGTTTTACTGCTGTTTTTAATTCTAATCAGTTTAAAAATGATTAATTATTCTAAAGCAGAGGTTTTACTTTGCAGGGCTTTTGCTCCAACGATAGCCGTTCCAAAGATACCAGAGGGAGAAAAAGTTGACTTCGATGTGAGTAATTTTTTTTTTTTTATCACACATTTCTTAAGTTTGGGGGGGAAAACGAGCATCCAATGAATGCTACAGACTTGAATAGGCTAACTTTTAGGGTTTCATATTAACTAAGCAATCCAAGAGTTGATGTAGGAGTGCAGGAATGGACGTTTTGAGGGGATGCTGTCTGCAGAGCCGTGGCCCACACGTGTGTGTGTGTGTGTGTGTGTGCGCGCATGTGTGACCTCTTTGTAGGACATTCACAGGAAGCGTCAGGAGAAAGATCTGTCTGAGCTGCAATCTCTGATCGAGGCCCACTTCATTCAGAGAAAGAAGGACGAGGAGGAGCTCATCGCTCTTGTTAACAGGATTGTAAGTCTTCCATGAAAGCACGCACTACTGCCAGAGTGATGTACCACCCAGCTAACAATTACGTTTTCTCTGTGTGTGTGTGTGTGTATGTGTGCACGGATGATTAGGAGAAGCGTCGTGCTGAGAGGGCTGAACAGCAGAGGATCCGCGCTGAGCAGGAGAAGGAGAGGCAGAATCGTCTTGTTGTGAGTACCTTTTGAAGCTGCGGTTAAATAAA
This sequence comes from Valencia hispanica, assembly GCA_963556495.2. Classification (NCBI taxonomy): domain Eukaryota; kingdom Metazoa; phylum Chordata; class Actinopteri; order Cyprinodontiformes; family Valenciidae; genus Valencia; species Valencia hispanica. The sequence continues at coordinate 22,316,167 of OY747722.1, forward strand.
GTGACTTTCTTTTAAACTGGAGAGAAATCTCAAATTGATCCAAAGTTATTCAGAAAGTGTTTTTCTGTACCTTCTGTATAACACCCCCCCCCCCAAAAAAACCCCCAAAAAACCTAGCGTTTTACACCAGTTGACAGCTTTGATCTGTGAGAGAAGATAGATTGTTGTTTGACATTTGTTTATTTTCAGCTCTTAGGAGTCAAAACTGTGCAGAACCACATTTTGCTGTAATAAAATCTGTAAGTCTTTCCGAGCTTGTCTCTACTAGCTTCAGAGGTCTGACTATAAGTCATTTGTTGCCTCTACCAGATTCTTCATCCAGGACTTGCTTATATTTAGCTCTACCTGTCATCCCATTGACTCTGTCCATCTTCCCTGTCCTTACTGCCACCACCACGTTTCACACACAGGGGCGATGGTGTGTTCAGTGTTTGTTTGATGCCACACTGGAGTCCAAGGAGGTGAAATATGGCAACCTGAAAAATAATGCTTTTTATGACTTTCTTCTTGACAATGAAGTTCATGTTTGTGGAGAGTGCAGTGAATAGTTGTCCTGTCAAAAGATTCTCAAAACACCAGCTGTGAATTGAGCTGAGGGCCAAAGTTACTATGGGTTTCTTGGCTGAGTCACAGATTTTTTTCTATACTTGCTTGAACTGTCAGTTCAGGTAGATGGTCTTAGTATATTTTACAGTTGTGCCATACGTTTTACATTTTTGGACTGAATGATCCTGAGTGACTGGTTTAAATGTTAGGATATTGTTTTCAGAACCTCTCCGCAACTTTATTCCTCAGTCTTCATAGGCTAGTGGTGTTTGTTCACTAATATGTTCTCTAACAAACTTCTGAAGGTACTTGGGCAATATGAATTTTATTTCAGGGTATCAGAGTAAAGAAGGCTGAATGCAAAAACCACACCGTTTCTTAAAAAAATAAAAGCAATGTATTTTCCTTCCATTGGTCAGTTTCATAAAAGGGCAACGAAATACATCGTGGTTTGTGGTCGTAACATAACAAGAGGTATTCATATTTTTGCTAAAGGAAATGTATTAGCTTGTATTTCAATGCGTGTTTGATGAGAAAAATTTCGGACTTTACAAAGAAACCCCACTATGCTTGTTGATATGCTTTTATTATTAAATTCCTTCACGGCTTTCTCAAATCGAACAACGTAATGTCTGAAATGTGCCGTTTTGGCTACTGTCTCTTTAAGGCCACGCTTGTCCTTTGATTGGTCAGATGTGCAGGAGGGCATACAGTCAATGAGAGCAGGTGATTCTCATTAGGTGGAGAAGCAGCTGTTTAACGTTGAGAGAAAAAGGAAAACAGCCAAAACATATATATAATATATTTGATATCTTACAAAAAAACAAGTTTCCTTGTTCAGTCAGATGTACTGACTGTTTTTGTTTGTTTGTTTTTTTGTTGCGTCACAGGAAGAAAAAGAGAGGAAAGAACAGGAGGAGGCACGTAAGAAGCATGATGAGGATGCCAAGAAGAAAAAGGCCTTGACTAACATGACTCAGCAGTACGGTGGCCAGCAAAGGGTCAGTTGCCAATGTTTTCCCGGTTTTGTTCATGTAACGCTTGACAAAACAAAACAACAACAATGTCCTGCTTGAACTTGATTCTGCAGCAAGATGGCAAGAAGGGAGCAAAGAAGCAAACGGAGAGAGAAAAGAAGCGAAAGATCCTGGCAGAGAGGAGGAAACCGCTCAACATTGACCATCTGAACGAGGACAAGCTGAAGTAAGTCTGACTGAGGCAGATTAGTTCATCAATCCAAATCCATCTGTCATGGGAGTGAGTTCGTAGCAGGTTTGGGTTTTTCAGCCTCTGAGTCTGATCCTCTGCTCGCTGTTGAACAGGGAGAAGGCCGGTGAGCTGTGGCAGTGGCTGATGATGCTGGAGGCTGAGAAGTTTGACTACACTGACACGCTCAAGAGACAGAAGTATGATGTGAGTATTTTAGACTCAATCATCTCCTCATCCCCTTCCTTCAACAAAATTGTAAGATGACATTTATTTGATCTGACCTCCACTAATATTTCACCTCATGTAGAAACAGTCCATTTGCCTAACTGGCATCAGAAGCTGTATGGATTAGAGTTAAATTGGTTAATATTGGTAAGGACTGTTGAATAAATCTGTTTCTTATATCGGCGCCTCTATTGTGAGGCAGTGTTGAATGAATGTAGCTTGGCTTTAAAGAAAGTGGGACATTCATTCGAAATGGTTTATTACTTTTCACCGATAAAAGCCATCAGTAGATCCAGTATCCAGAAATTTTACTCATGTAATTCAACTCACTTTATTTATATAGCCCCAATACACAGCATGTCATCTTGTAGCACTATACATGAAGTCATTTGGATTCAGTCATACATAAATTCCATATAAGAGCCCTAGCCTTACCTCAATATATTTCTACTTTAAGTAGTCATTCAAGAAATTACTCAGATTAAAGTATTTTGTAATAAAGCTGCAAAGTACTCAGTAGCTTGTGATGTCATTAGATGGAGAAATATAATTTTATGAGAAAACCATGGTATATTAAAAAATAAAATAATTTAGTCAAATTTTATAATATATAATCAATATTGGTGCGTGTGACTATAGGATTTTTTATTTCAAACAAGAAAAACAAGGGCAAAAGATTGCCACAAAAACTAATTAGTGAAATTACACTGTTACTTGTTGCTGTTTTTTCCCCACCCCTACATTATGTACGCATAATAATTGATAATAACATCAGAGAAAATTAGGTCACATCATTCTTGTTTGTATCGGGTGAAAATTTGGTGTTTGTACAATTTTTTTTTCTTAATTGCATATTTATGTGTTGCTTAATTCTTTTCCCAGTATGATTCCATCACTCCACAAATCTGAGTCTGAGATGAAGCCACATTTTTTTGTCAGAACAGCGCTTCGTTCATCAGCTGAAGCGGCATTTTGACAGCTCATTTCTGAGATCATGTTGCCTTTTCCTGCATGATTTGGCTCGACGAGCTCATTCAGGAATTAATTAGACGTCAGTCAGTGCAAGAAATAGCATCTCTGTTCTTCTCCAGGACAACCAGATTCTTTCTGTTTGGTGTGACTTTAACCAGTCCCCTTGTCCTCCCCAACAGATCAACCTGCTCCAGAATCGGGTTCAGGCCACCCAGAGGTAAGATGTAGCTTTGTATCTGTAAACTCTCTTCTTTACCCACTCACACCCAAGTGTGCTATAAAAAAAGAAATTTAACCATACTAGTGGATCAGTTTTATGGAAATACAACAAAGGCAGAGCCAGCGGCATCCTTTACTAATGGCATGATGCTTTGGTGTTTGCACTTTTCTTTGATCTGTCCCAGCTCTCTCCTTCTGATTTTCATGTTAAATGTAACAGACAGCTCTGAAATGCAAGATTTACATCAGAAAACATAAAGCCAGTCGTCTGAATGTAGTAGATTGTAATATACAATGAAGTATTGCCCTCTTCAGGTCTCTGTCATGCTGGACTGAAAGGAGTAAATCCGAAACCCAGTATTCAAATGCAAAATTTGTCATTTATTAGAGGAAATACCTGTCCAATCTAAATCGGACTAAACTTGACAGAGGGTTGCATTGTTATTGGCTCATGTGAATACGTAAACTAACCGTTTGATACCTCCCGCCCCCCTAAGGGGTTAATTACAAAATACTCTTTCATATAGTTAACTGCATCAAAGCAACAGTATAGCGAAATGACTCTTATGCAAAGATGTGCTCATGTTTCCATCTGTGACTTCCCAGTGCCAAAGGAAGAGGCAAGGCCAAAGCCAGGCTGAGATAGACGGGCGCAACCAGACAAGATGTCAGAGGAGACGTCTGAGCGGGAGTTTGTTTAGGTACAAGAAACAAGTTGGAGAGGGAAATAAGTGATTGTTGTTATATTTAGCTGAAATGGCAATAAAATCTTTATTTATTGTTTCAGGAGCCATACACAGATTTCACATCTAGGCAGTCAATGTAAACTTAAATAACAATAATAAATAAACCTGATGGCAACAGTGACCTGCTATACAATACAGTTTGACAATAGTGCAAAAATTTAACGGGTTCAGTGTTTTCTGACAAGTGCTACTGCTAAAAGGAAAAAGGCTGCAAATGATTTTACATTTTCTTTCAGTGGAAACACCATCACACATATCCATTTGCATTCTGGGTAACCTCACTTAGATTTAACCGTTTTACATGTCCAACAGATTCAGTGCAAGCTTCTTTTAAATAACTTACATGTCTTTTAGGCTAACATGATACCTACTGTACATTTGATTAAATACTTTTTTTTTTTTTTTTAAACAATGGTTGCAGATCTAAATGTTCAAGTTCAGACATGATAAATGGAACATCTTTTCTGTGGAGGTTTTTCACCAAAGATGCGTTTCCCTGATCTCAGCAATCACCTGACTGGCTCTCTGTAATGCCTGTTGGAAAATATTAAATCATTAACACTAAAAAACAGGAAGAAAAAAAACACATTCCAACACTGGGGAAGTATTTTACCTGCAGCATGTCAGCAGCCTCCTTGCGCCGCTGGGCCATGTCCTCAGATTCTGTCAGCAAGTCATTGAGGAGACCCGATTTGTACAGCTGTCCGACGAGCTCGCTCTGGAGGCTGTCCTTCACGTGATTCACCAGGAAGTGCATCACAGCCTTCGGCACGCTGTGGAACAGAGAGGAGACAGATTGGGGGGGGGGGGCAACATGTCACTGCTATCTATGTCACAGAAGCACCCAAAAAGGTTTAAAACTAACCCATATGATCAACATTTTACTTTGATTTACAAAGATCTAAAATTGTATCAACGCTGTGTTGTTCAATCTATAACTGTGATACTCTGAACACGGCAAGCAAAGTTAAACTAAACTTCTACGTTCACTGTGTATCTCTGGGGGGAGTTCACAAAGTCTCCATAACACCCACTAGATGCCATCTACATGTCCAGTTATCACAATGAAGATGTGTAGAGTTTAACTGTGTTTTGGTCAGGTCGGGAATCTGGGATGCTGTGGGAACCTTTAAGGTCTTTAAAATACAGACATTTTGATCAATATCTGGTGGTCTCTACAAGAAGAGGTCATTATTAGATTTTTCATCAAGATAAGAACCTAAAACATGTCCAAATCAATACAGACGCTCACTAGGCACATCATTAACCCTTCTTTCATGGCCAACTGAGTTTCCAGACCATTATCCTAAAGAAAACCTGGGATTTTTGTTTCACACTGAATAAAATGTTCTCAAATCAAAGGTAGATTTTTTTTTTAAGAGTGAGATTATGCTGGCACAATAATTTATTTCCAAGTTTTCCACCCTTTACCCAGGGATGCTAGTAAATGTCTGAATCTTATGAAAGATAAGTGTATTTTGAGCAGATCACAAATCAATCCATTTAAATGATTTCAGTTTTAAAGGACTAAGCTAAATGTGTGGAGGCTAACCTCCAGCAGGTTCTATTATACATGCTTTACTGGGGTATGAGGTTTAAAAGGAAACCAACAGGCCTACCTGTCCTGGATGTTCTTTCGGACGATGAGGAAGTACGACTTGATGAGGCGCTCGATGACCTCGCAGTCCCTCTGCTCCCGTGACGACAGCTTCCTGGCAACTGGGACAGGCTGGGAAAACAAACCAAGATACAACAATGAAGCAGTTCATAAAATAAAATAAAAAATCTAACTATATAATGGTCACAGCTGGCAAACTAAGGTTCTGTTACCACGTCAAGCAAGTTAACAACTCCTTTCATTGGGCTTCCTGGGCCAGAGCCTGCTGCTTCTTCTCCCTTCCTCAGCATCCCCCTCCAGTTCCCGGTGCCATCCTGCTCGCCTTGAGGCCCTGGTGCCGCCGCCTGACACACAAAGACATTACTACAGCTTTTCCAGGTTTCACCCAAAGGTTAAAGGTCTCATTCACTGAGAAACTGTTTATAACTCGCTCTTTTTGAAATATGATCTGAGTAGGACATGTATGCTGCACGTCATACTGTTGTCCCACCCCTGTTCCCTGCTTCAGCCCCGACAAGGGAATCTGAGCGGAAAAAGAGAGAATCAGAGAAAGCCGTGTTATCTACGTGGAAAAGTATATTCTGGCCACGCCCACCTTGGCTTGGGAAGGCGGGGATCAGAGAGAGGAACGAGCATCTCTGCTGGGGGACGCTAACTGTTAGCAACTCCACGACGTGGCGGAACACGGTCCAGGTTTGTGTTATTTGTAGACATAGACATCAGCCTTGCATTTTTTTTATACTCAAGAAAGAGGAGCTGAGGAAGGAACTGTTGGAATGTGTCTTGGAACACCGGCAGCAAAGTAAGTTTAAGTTTAGGAGCACCACAGGGGACCGTACTCTCACCATTCCTTTTCACTCTGTACACCTCAGACTTCCAGTACAAATCAGAGACCTGTCATCGGCAGAAATACTCAGATGACTCTGCAATTGTCGGGTGCATCAGAGATGGACAAGAAGCTGAATACAGAGAGCTGGTGGACCGCTTTGTGACATGGTGTGGAAACAATCGTCTCACCTTGAATGTGAACAAAACAAAGGAGATGATTGTAGATTTCAGAAGAAACAGGGATAAGTCAAAAACTGTTTCCATCATGGGAGAAGAAGTGGAGGTGGTTGAGGAGTATAAATACCTCGGAGTTCACCTTGACAACAGACTGGACTGGAGACTGAACAGTAAAACCGTCTACAAGAAGGGACAGAGCTTGAGGAGGCTTAGGTCCTTCAAGGTTTGCAGCAAGATGCTGCAGATCTTCAACAAGTCTGTTGTGGAGAGTGTAATCTCTTCAGCCGTCATCTGTTGGGGTAGCAGCATCAGAGCCAGGGATTTAAAAAGGCTCAACAACCTGATAAAGAAAGCTGGTTCTGTTCTTGGGACAACTGTGGAAAATCTGGAGATGATAATGCAAAGAAGGATTCTTCATAAAATAAAATAAAAATTATGGACAACCCTGAGCATCCTCTTCATGAGACAGTCATACAACAACAGAGCGTCTTCAGTCGGAGGCTTCTTCAGTTTCGCTGCAATACAGACCGCTACAGGAAATCCTTCCTGCCCAGATGATAATGCAAAGAAGGATTCTTCATAAAATAAAAATTATGGACAACCCTGAGCATCCTCTTCATGAGACAGTCATACAACAACAGAGCGTCTTCAGTCGGAGGCTTCTTCAGTTTCGCTGCAATACAGACCGCTACAGGAAATCCTTCCTGCCCACAGCTATCCTCATAATCTACAACAACTCCTTAAAGAATTAATTATATGAGCTATACCAACACTTAATTTCCCTCTGGGATCAATAAAGTATTTTTGAATTTGAATTAACTATTTGCTCCAAGAGTCGCATTGCTGTTAGCCAATCAGAGGCAAGACATTTCCATATCATGAATATTATTGAGTAAGAAGTAGTCCTGACATTTCTCTCCACCCACTCGTCCACAAACTACAACCTCCTGCAACAGAAGGGAGAGAGAGAGAAAATGACTCAAGGCATTCATTCAAACTAGAGACCACAGCAAATATCGAAAAGACGAGTGAATGAGAGCTTTAAACACCGGGTGGATTAGGTTCCAACTTCAGAGCTACATCAAAAACATCAACAATATTAGCAAGGTTACACACCTTTTTATTCCAGTGTGATGTAATTTTGTTTTGTTATTAAATAGGCCACATAAAGACCCAACAAGAGGCCAAACATTCAAAGTTGTAATGCACAGCAGTGGCAGGTTCATGATATGGGGCGCTTTGTTGCAGGACAGAGGGCTTGAGATTACTACACGGTCCAGGAAGGTTAAAAGAGACTTCCAAATGAACTCAAGCAGACTGCTAAACCAAAGATTAAATTGCATGAAGTAAGGCAGGGGCAGGATGATGATGTGGGGATGCTTTGTTGCATTAAAAAGGGGTAGAGATTACTGCTGACACACATTAAAAGGTTCTAGACGACAAAAAGGGAACCCAAGCAGTTTTCTGAGATTTGAAAGCAGAGCTCCCCGTTTGCCTGGGCAAACAGGGAGACCAATAAACCCGACTCAAAATGAGAGACTGCTGCCCAACTGTGGTCGTGTTTTCTGGTTTGCTGTAGTCTTTGGCTGCTGGGCATTTGACATCCCATTTGGGTTTCTGATATGTTTCAGTGTTTTAAGTTAAAAAGTTAAATCAGAGGTCCTAGCATTCTGGTCCATTTATGAGACAACCCATTTAATAAGGTACAGTGGGGAAAATGAGTGTTTGATACACAAATACCGATTTTACCCTCCAGAAAATCACATTACATGATTATGAAATGAGTATCTGATCACCTACCAAGCAGTAAGAATTCTGGCTTTCACTGACCTGATAGTTCCTCTTTAAGAACCCCCCTATCCCCCACTATTTACCTGTATCAATTAAATTTGTTGCCTGTAAAAAAAAAAAAAAAAAGACGCCTGTCCACACAGTCAGAACTCCAACCTATCCACCATCTGCAACACCTAAGAGCTGCACAAGGCTGGGATGTTCTACAGGAAAACAACTTGGTGAGAAGGCAACAATTGATAGAAAATAGAAGAACCTCAAGATGACTGGCAGTCGCCCTCAGACTGGGGCTCCATGCGAGATCTCGCCTTGTGGAGTATCAATGATCATGAGAACTCCTCAGGAGGCCCTGGACACTATGGCAACATGAAATAAGGTCCCCCTGCTACAGCCTCTCCAGGCCTGTCAGAAGGTTGCTAACAACCATTTGGATGATCCATATGAGACCAAAATAGAACTTTTTGGTATCGGCTCTTCTCGACGGGTTTGGAGGAAGGAGAAAAGACGTGGACAATCCCAGAAACATCGCGCTTTTGGGGGAGCTTTTCTGCAAAAAGCGACAGGACGACTGCACAACGTTGATCAGAGGACAGTATTGTGAGGTTCCTCCTTCCCTCAGTAAGAGCACTGAAGACGGGTCCTGGCTGGGTCCTCCAGCAGGACGGAGACCAGAAACACAGCCAGGGGAACAAAGGAGTGGGCTACCCAGTCTCCAGATGTGAACCCAATAGAAAAACTTTGGAGGGAGCGGAAACTCTGTGTTGCCTAGCGACCTGAAAGATCTGGAGAAGATCTGTAAATAAAGGTTGCTATACCACATAAGTTCTGTTTTTCTATTGTATCAAATATGTATTTCATGTAATAAAATGCTAATTAAATTACCGAAAAATTAAAGTGATTTTCTGGAGACTTTTTAAGATTCTATCTCACAGTTGAGGTTTTCCTTCCTACGACGTAAATGACAGAGCTCTCCGTTCTTACAAAACTTCTTCCAAAAATGCTTATTTCCCCCACTGTACTTCTGCTTCACGATTCCATCCCATCTGTGATACATTAGTAACACTGGTAGTTAAAAAACCCATCTACCACCACCATCAAATGTTTTAAAAATAATTGAACAGTTTTTCCTCAGGTGCGATGAATAGAAAACATACAACTCATCATCAAAAGCCCAAACTTCACATAACATTGGTGTCCATGGCGACACACAGAGGGCATATATCACACAAGAATGTCCTAAGATCAAAGAGGATATGAAAAGCAGCATTAAAACGTGTTAAGGAGTAGGAAAAGGGAAGAGAGGGAGATGAAGGGTTTTCCTGTGGGACAAGCTTTGGTTGGGGAGGGAAAAAAACACACAGCTGTTAGAGCAAGTTCCATCAGGCTGAGGGATGGCAACACATCAGCAGACAAAGATCACAATGCATGCCAGCAGCTCATGCATATCCATCCATCCACCTAAACATCCATCCATCCACCTAAACATCCATCCATCCGTGCACCACCATCAGATCCACAGCCGGCCAGGCACGGAGCCAGTAAGCTGCAGTTTGTGCCCACCTTGGCACTGTCCATGTCTGTTCCGGACGCAGGGGGCTCGCCAGAAACCACAGCCGGGCCTGCCGGGCCTTTGCCAATAGACTAGCAGGAATATGAGAGCAGAAATGTGGAAGAAGGGAGGGAAAAAATAAATAAAAAAAGTCTGAGAAGACAGAATAAAGAAGGCTGGCAGTGGAAAGTTGAGAAGACTTGGAGAGAACAAGCTTGGAGATTTAGGATTAAATTCCTAGACGGAAACTAACCGAAGCATTTGCTTCGCACGTCCTCGTGCTGTGGTGTGAGTAGACGCTGCAGGCTGCAACCCATTATTAGTGCAAATGAGCTGCTTTTCTGGGATTTTAAAAAGATTTTACCTTATCCCTCGGTACTGCAGCAGGCAGCTCTCTCATCCGGTTTCTCCTCTGTTCCTAGACAATCAAAACAGACGGTCAGATTGAGGTTTTTTGATTAACAAAAACAACAGTCTTGTAAAGTGAAACATCTTCTTTTGTCATTTTAGAACCAAAAACCTCAGCGTATTTTTGGGGGATTTTATGTGACAGATGGTTTTTTAATATTTTCTAGATTCACAATCACGTCCTACTTAGTGTTGGTCTGTCACGTAAAATCGCACGTACACACATTGATGTTTGTGGCAACGGAAATGTAGCAACGCTCAACAGGTATGAATACTTTTGCAGGAACTGGTAAACCCGATTGAAATGTGTGGGTATTTTGCCCTTAGTACAGACCTCTATGTTGTTATTCAGGACACCGCAGGCATCTGCAAAGTCTGGATGCTTGGTGTTGATGTAGGCGAGCTCAATTGCAACCAAGTTGTGAACCTGCAACAAGAATAACTTATCCTAAACTCTGCAGCCTATAAATTGAATTCTTGCATGCAAACAGAGGTGAATACCATCTCATTGGTGATGGGCAGTCTCTTCCTCAGGAGGGAGGTGACCACTTCAACAATGGCCTCGTGCAGCTTTGGGAACCTCTGCAGTTCCTGGCAGATAAAACAGCACGATTGTGAACATATCTGTTTGGAGAAGATGGGGACACCTGATGCACGTCTTCTACCTGTGTGCTGTAGTTGCTGCAGTGCTGGATGATCCTCTGCATCTCCTCGTGAACGAGCTCCACGCAGCGCAGACTGGGCTCCTCCAAACGTTTGACCTGCTTCTTCACCAGCAGCTCGAAGGACACCTCGGGCACGAACAGGGACGGGCGTGGGCCCTGGCAGGGGAAGGCGGGAGGTTTATTATTGCCATTTCATGAATTAGAGGCCAGGAAAGTTGCCACGACGCAGCTGAACTCACCGTTGCGTTCCTGATGGCCGTTAGGATATCGATGGTGCTGAGTCCTCCGAGAGGATCCACAGACTCCAGCGTTCGACCAAACGTCTCGTGGAATATGTAGCAGATCCTGGCTCCCCCGCACCTGAAGCACATCAGCAAGATAACAACTCTGCCGCCTCTGCTCCCCTCACAGATCCAGCTTACTTCAGCTCACAAGTTCCATCACATTGAATGATGAAACCAATGCAGCTTATCTGCTGCTCTTTTTTTCCCACTGTGCTGGCTCAACAGCACCACCGTGTGGCCCAGCTGCTACTTACAGCTCTGCTGTCTCGATGTATTTGGCCGTGCCCTCGATGGTGTTGCAGTACTCTGTGGCAAACTTGGTGATAAGTTGCAGCAAGGTGGCACTCTGGTCTTCCACAGGCTCGCCGTAGCTGCTGAGCAGGGACTGGTACTGGGCTGCCAGGACGTTGATCCGTGTCTTCAGCTCCGGGAGGCAGTCTCGGATGTGATGCATCAGTAGCCTGACATTAGGAGAGGAAAGGGCAGAGCGCTTGGCTTTAAATGACAGACATTAGCAATTCTCAGATGGCTCCAGGAAGCCTGGTGTTCCAAGAGGAGCATTACATCATGTTCTCTGATAACAAGAAAGGTATAAACATGGGAGTTTAAGCATTATTACAGGCCAATGACTAAATGTCACTCATTGCCAATGTTTCACTTCTTCCAATATTAAGTATTTCTTAGTGTAAAATGTAAAAACGAGCTCCTAAACTTCAGAGAAAATATACAGTGGCTTAAGAAACAATTTGTTAAAAATCCTTTCTATATTACAACCACAAACTTCTATCTATTTTATTGGCATTTTATGTGACAGAGCAACAAAAAAAGTAAAATACCTGTAATGTAAAGGGAAACTGATACAAGTTCTTTTTTCCAAATAAAAACCTGAAAAATGTGTCAAACACTGTAAAAACCTAAATAAAATCCAGCGTAACCAATCTATAGGTAACCTCATCTCTTAATAAATACTCTGTTCTGTATCGATTTGTAGGAGCGCATTAGTCCAAAGAGCATCATGAAGACCAAGGAACACAGCTGACAGCTGTGTTTTAAATGTTATCAACCAAGAATTGTGCACAAACATGGGCCAGTGGACAGATTTATATGTTTAAATACAGAAGAAGAAGGGAAGATCTGCCTATCATTTGTCATAAAAGTGACTAAACTGAAGGTCTGACAGTTATTTTACAAGTTCTTAGGTTTATGCAAAATAGGATAGCCATAAGCTGTGACACAACAAAAATTAAACAAAAAAAGACAACTGCTTAGGTGTAATTTGTCGTAGTAGGGGATTAAATTGAAAAGTTGAGTTCAAATAAAGAATTTATTTTCACTGAGACGATACAGAGCTGCCTCCATTTAGAGGAAACCTGCCTCCAGCAATATCAGGTCCCTCAGAGCTATAAAAGCCCTAGGATGCAGATAATAAGTCAATACTTCATATTTCAAATATAAAAACTTCTGCACCGTTGTTTCCTAATAGATGTTTAGCTTGGAAAGAAAAATGTAGTTAACATTTAGTCTTTTTTTTCTTCATCTAAGAAAAACTGGGTGAATTTTAGATAAACTGTCTGGAGGTTGGAGCAGCTGAAATTTAAGTATTTAAAACCACATGGATTTAAAGACCTACATAATTTACATCATAATGTATGTTTTTTGATGAGGCTCATGAAAAAAAAAGAAAGACCTGTTGTGAGATTCTATTTTTAAATTAATAACATAGCATATAAACCTTTCAGATTCATTGTTTAGAATTCGAAACAAACATTGTAGAGATCTAATATAAAATATGATATCCATATCCACATATGTCATTTGAGTATCCTGTGTGTAACAACCTATTGCGAGGAAGCACAGTCAAAATCCAGCTGACTCTTCAGGAGTTCAATAAGCTCCTCCCACCTTACAGAAACATTCAAACTTGCATTTTTGTTCCTAGCAGCACTGTAGGAACTCAGCCCCATGTATTGATGTGTCATTATACAACGGCGTTCAACAGCTCTTTCTGCTGCCCTGCATTATGGGCCATGTAGTTTGAGCACAGAACTACAACACAGGATGCAGCAGGGGGGAAAAGCCATGGGAGAAACTATTCATAAGCAAGCAAATAAACTGAATTCTTAAGATTATGGAAAATATGAACGCTTTTAAGATTTTTTTAGAACCAAAAATGTGTATTATGAATTTTGTCTACATTATTATTCCCTTTGCACTAACCCCCAAATAAAAAAACCTCAGGTTCCTCAAAAATAACAAACATACCTGTAGTCCTGAGGTGGGTTCTAGAACAACATATTGGTTGTTAGGTTAAAGCGGTAGGAAGTCCCAGAAGCCATGAAGCGGACATAGCCAACATGGGAGAAGGTGATCTGCTCGAGTGAGACAATGGAAATTTTCTATCTTGGCCTCTATGTAACACAAAGCTAACTCTGCACATTCTCCTGAGCACACCTCCCCCAAAGTGAAACTTGGTGATGGCAGCATCATGCTATGGAAAAGCTTTTTAATAGCAAGGACAGGGATTACATAGAGATGCCATCCATCCATCCATTTTCTTCCGCTTATCCGGGGTCGGGTCGCGGGGGCAGCAGCCTAAGCAAAGAGACCCAGACTTCCCTCTCCCCAGCCACTTGTTCCAGCTCCTCGGGAGGAACCCCAAGGCGCTCCCAGGCCAGCCGAGAAACATAGTCCCTCCAGCGTGTCCTGGGCCTTCCCCTGGGCCTCCTCCCGGTGGGACGTGCCTGAAACACCTCACCAGGGAGGCGTCCAGGAGGCATCCTGACCAGATGCCCGAGCCACCTCAACTGACTCCTCTCGATGTGGAGAAGCAGCGGCTCTACTCTGAGCCCCCTCCGGATGACTGAGCTTCTCACCCTATCTCTAAGGGAGAGCCCAGACACTCTGCGGAGGAAACTCATTTCAGCCGCTTGTATCCGTGATCTCGTTCTTTCGGTCACCACCCAGAGTTCGTGACCATAGATGAGGGTAGGAACGTAGATCGACCGGTAAATCGAGAGCTTCGCCTTTTGGCTCAGCTCTCTCTTCACCACGACAGACCGGTAGAGCGCCCGCATAACTGCAGATGCCCCACCAATCCGTCTATCGATCTCCCGCTCCATTTTTCCCTCATTCGTGAACAAGACCCCCAGATACTTAAACTCCTCCACTTGGGGAAGGACCCCATCCCTGACCCGGAGGAGGCACCCCACCCTTTTCCGGCTCAAGACCATGGCCTCGGATTTGGAGGTGCTGATTCTCATCCCAGCTGCTTCACACTCGGCTGCGAACAGCTCCAGCGAAAGCTGTAGATCACGCTCCGATGAAGCCAACAGGACCACATCATCTGCAAAAAGCAGAGACCCGATCCTGAGGCCACCAAAACGGATCCCCGCAACGCCTTGGCTGCGCCTAGAAATCCTGTCCATAAAAGTTAGGAACAGGATCGGTGACAAAGGGCAACCTTGGCGGAGTCCAACTCTCACCGGAAACAAGCCCGACTTACTGCCGGCAATGCGAACCAAACTCTGGCACCGGTCGTACAGGGACCTAACAGCCCGTATCAAGGGGCCCGGTACCCCATACTCCCGGAGCACCCCCCACAGGGCCCCCCGAGGGACACGGTCGAACGCCTTCTCCAAGTCCACAAAACACATGTAGACCGGTTGGGCGAACTCCCACGCACCCTCCAGGACCCTGCTGAGGGTGTAGAGCTGGTCCAGTGTTCCACGGCCAGGACGAAAACCGCATTGTTCCTCCTGGATCCGAGGTTCGACTATCCGTCGGACCCTCCTCTCCAGAACCCCTGAATAGACCTTAACAGGGAGGCTCAGAAGTGTGATCCCCCTGTAGTTGGAACACACCCTGTGGTCCCCCTTTTTAAACAGGGGGACCACCACCCCGGTCTGCCAATCCAAGGGAACTGCCCCCGATGTCCACGCAATATTGCAGAGCCGCGTTAACCAACACAGCCCCACAACATCCAGAGCCTTGAGGAACTCCGGTCGAATCTCATCCACCTCCGGAGCCTTGCCACCGAGGAGCTTTTTAACGACCTAGGTTAAAAAGTCCCCAAACCCTGCTTCCAGATTGGAAGGCGTGCCGGTGGGATTGAGGAGGTCTTCGAAGTATTCCATCCACCGACCCAAAACGTCCCGCGTCGAGGTCAGCAGCACACCATCCCCACTGTAAACAGTGTTGGTGGCAGACCGCTTTCCCCCCCTGAGACGCCGGATGGTGGACCAGAATCGCTTCGAAGCCGTACGGAAGTCGTTTTCCATGGTCTCTCCAAACTCCTCCCACGCCCGAGTTTTTGCCTCAGCAACCATCCGAGCCGCATCCCGCTTGGCCTGTCGGTACCTATCAGCTGCTTCAGGGGTCCCACAAGCCAAAAAGACCCGGTAGGACTCCTTCTTCAGCCTGACAGCATCCCTTACCGCCGGTGTCCACCACCGGGTTCGGGGGTTGCCGCCGCGACAGGCACCGACCACCTTGCGGCCACAGCTTCGGTCAGCCGCCTCGGCAATGGAGGCGCGGAACATGGTCCACTCGGACTCGATGTCCCCCGCCTCCCCCGGGACGTGTTCAAAGTTCTGCCGGAGGTGTGAGCTAAAGCTCCTTCTGACAGGAGACTCTGCCAGACGTTCCCAGCAGACCCTCACAACACGTTTAGGCCTTCCAGGTCTGTCCGGCGTCCTCCCCCACCATCGGAGCCGACTCACCACCAGGTAGTGGTCAGTGGACAGCTCTGCCCCTCTCTTCACCCGAGTGTCCAAAACATGCGGCCGCAGATCAGATGAGACGACAACCAAGTCGATCATTGAGCTGCGGCCTAAGGTGTCCTGGTGCCAAGTGCACATATGGACACCTTTATGCTTGAACATGGTGTTTGTTATGGACAATCCATGACGAGCACAGAAGTCCAATAACAAGACATACATAGAGATGGATTAACTCAAAAGCAATAATTGAAGAAAAACCAGTTAGACTTAGCATATTGACCTGGTTAGAATGGCTCAGTCAAAGTACAGACAAATAAATAAAAAAATCAGAGTACATTCAAGTTTGTGGTTGTGATTAAATAAAAAGTGGGAAACTTCCAACAGGTCTGAATACTTTAGGAAAGTACAGCCAGACACCGCTACACTGATACCAACTTTAAAATTAGCTGAAAAGGCAGCAGACGTTTTATTAAAACCAGGTGCAGCTGCAGTTAAAGATCTTTTTTCAACATCTTTAGCTTTGATGAACAGTGTGTTTATCCATTTGATCAATATGTTTAAAGAACAGAGGTGGAGGCACAACGGACAAAAGATTCAAAGGCATGAAGCACGGCAGTGGCAGCAGCTTGATGTGGGGACACAGAGTGGTAGTCTTTCCCTGAATTAAATCATCACGGTTTAACAGTCTGATCTGTCTTCATTCCAGGCTTTACTCTGAAAAAGGTTGAAAGGGTACCCAAAATAATCCAGCTGAGTTATGAAACTGTCCAAACCTCTTCAACAGAACATTTGCGTTTATTTAATACCTTAAGAGAAACAAATCTGATCTTAGTACTTTTATAAAACCTTCAAAAGCCAAATCTTTCATTTTATTTAATGCATCATTGCTAAACCATTTCCTCCAGTTCTCCAGAGGGGAGTTTACCTGTTAAGGGTCCGGGCCAGGTATTTGGTTCCGTTTCTATTGGCCAGCGACGGGTATTTTTTCTGCAGGAAGGCGTGCTCGTCGCGGATAGCGTCGGCCACGGACTTCTTATTGTTGATGTCCAGCTGACTCCTGTAGGTTCATACGAGAAATGCCGTTGTTTAAAGAAAGGAGTCTTCATCAAACAACAAAACTCTCTGTGTCCCTGTGTTTAAAGCAGTACAACACTCTTACAGTAAGATTAGAGTGGGTGTTATGATGAATTTGGATCTGGAAGGACCAGAATCATGTCAGCTATGTTTTGTTCTTTTTCCTTCAGCTAACATTAATGTTTTTAGGGTTTTAATGATGACCTTGGTCAAAGGTACAGTATTTTATTTGACATTCAAGTTTTAAGATAAAATAAATATTAACATGATATTCAAGGTTTTAAGTTACCTCTGTTGTGTAGCCTTAGAAGCAAGCAGAGGGCAGAGATTACTTTCACTAATAATAACAACAATGATGTAAAGTTTAACTAATTAATATTATTACAATAATCATGATACTAAATACTGTTAGATTTAGAAATTTAAACGAGCCAATGTTTCTATTAAATCTTAACTTAACACAACTTGGCAAAATTATATCAACTGATTATTATAAATATAATTATTCTATTGATGATCAAAATCATGATTTTGCCACATTGCCCACCCCGTGTGAGCAACAACTCTGATTGCTGCATTTCTATCTTTATGAACTCTGGACCACGTCCATGTTGGTGTTGGATAATAAATGCTAGTGAGACCTGTTCACAACTCCAATTATGCCCAGTTTGACAGGGATGACTCTGCCCAGCAGGACGTCCATAGCGTCGGTACCGGCGTCCATCAGGTCTAACTTGGTGACCACAGCCAGCGTCCTCCTGCCTGATGATTCACATTCATTCAAAATGAAAGCTCAGCGAGGATTATAGGACAGAAGATTACTACCAAAGATCATGTTTTGCTTCCAGGCTTTCATACCGTCTGGATCCACCTCCCGGGCCACCTTAAGGGCTTCGGAGGTGGCCATGTCTGTGTTGGCCGCTGTGACTGCCAGGATGATTGAGTTAGGGTTGGAGATATGCTTAAGGATCAGATCTCTTATCTGGACCTCGATGTCTTTGGGCTGATCACCCACAGGCACCTGGAGAGGAACAGGACCAGTAGAAAGAAGTTAAGAGTCAGCTTGCTTCACAGGATGATCAAGGGCTCGCCGTGCGGAGCTGAAAACAAGATGGGTAACCTTGGTGATTCCTGGCAGATCCACCAGCGTGAGGTTGACAACATGAGGGGAGAAGATCTTCAGGTGAATGGGATCATCGCTGATTCCCTGCAGAGGAACATAAATCAGCTCAGCGTGGCGTTACAGACTGTGATTAGATGAAGAGTATATTACTGTTCGTTATCTGCAGGGCATCAGCTACCATTTTCCCCTTCAGCTCTAGATTTATAGTTTCTTAAGAATTTCTAAGAATACACTTGTATAATAGATTTCCAAAAGACAGTTAGCTCCTGCCAACTGTCTGATGTTTATCAGTCCTAAAAAATAAAAAGCTTCAGCTCAAGTTCTTGATGTGTTTTCTATATTAAAGCATTTTTATTCCACTTTAGACACAAGTGGTATTGAATTGTAGAAGGTGTAGATGTAGTCAAAGCAGATCTAAACCACTATTTGAATATTTTTACAACTGGTGTTTGACACACAAGACCAACAATATTCATCACTAATGTTAAAGCTCAGCAAACAAAAGATCTGATGATTTAGGTGAGAATTAAAAAGGTAAAGCTCCGTTTTTCCTACTTTAGGAACCTTTTCACAGAACCACATTGGTGTTCCTGGGTTTAAAATGTTTAATTGAAAATATTAAACCCAAATCTGTCAGGGGTGTGAATATTTTTTAAACTTTTTCAGTAGTTTTGACATGACCCTGACCTTTTTTTGGTGGTTTTGGTTTAGTTTTCTCAGCATTACATTAACAAAGAAAATTCCCAAAATAAACAGTGTTATGTTGGGGATTTCAACTGTTACCATTAGTGTGTTACACCATTTAATTTCGGAGGGACAAGTAAAAACTCTCCTTGATAGTTAACAGATTTTAAGTTTAAAATAATAATGGGAACAATGCTATGCATGTGTGCAATACTGTTTTTTGCACAAAGGGCTTGAGCTAAATCTAGCGCTGCTCAATTATTGAAAAAACTATATTCATGATTATTTCAAATATGATTGCAACTAATAAATAAGGCTCGGAAAAAAACAACATTTATTGCACTTGTAGAACAGTAAACTCCACTAAACATACTTCTAACACCTTATTTCTTGTTAAACCATCCCTTAAAGCAGAGGTGGCCATTCAAGATAGGTACAAATTTGGCCCACCAGCAGTGGTTGATGCAGATGCAAACTTCTTTTAGTCAGTTAATTTATTTCTTACTGACAAATTGCAATTTTCTTACAGGGCAAATGCATTCGTCTTTCAATAACCGCTTTTTTGCACTCAACTTTACAGTGGCTTCTACTTCACACCAAACTTTGGTGCACCCAAAGCTGCTTTTAAATAGGAAACTTGGTTAAAGACAGTAACTTTTTTTTTTTTAAAGACAGTGACCCAAATCTTGTTCTTATTGCTGAAAATATGATTTTTTAAATTATTTTTCAACAGAGCCGAAAGCGGCCGAGCCAGAGGAGCCCATCAGACAGGAAACATTACAAAACACCATACTTGCCAGGTGGTAGAGGCCAAAAGATTTTTAACAAAATATATTTTTACTGACAGTAGCATTGTTTTTGTGATTGTTTGTAATGATAAATTCAATTACTAGCACAGTCCTAGCTTAATCAGTAAGTATCTGATAATGCGACAGCTTTCCTAGGAGTTTGGGGGGATTTCAACTCTTTCAAAAAGTAAGCCCTGACCATCAGAAATGGATGTTTGTGGCTGCAGACTTGTGATCCGCTACCACAAATCCTGTAAAGGCAAGAGTCTGCATGAAGTACAAAGGGTATCACGGTTAAACCTTTGCACAGTTTGGAATGATTTTACAGGAGCGAGTTACAAAGTGTAGCTGCTGTAAAAGACTCTTTGTTACAGTTTTAACCCTGAAAGGATATTTTACAGTAGCTTTTTTTCTTGTCTCACACATACTGATGACTAAAGAACGGATTTACAGAGTTACAGATTTCCACAAAAATTGACAGATTTTACTTGTCAGCGTTGGGGAAGAATCTGATTTTTTCATTCACAGATTTCTCATTCAGATAAATGAAGATGGATGAACGATGACGTTTAAAAGTTTTGTCACAGTCAGATTTATGTGGACACAACAAACAACCCAGAAGAGACTAAGGGTTCTGGTGGATAGGGCTTCAGGCTAAAATAGTACAATATTACAAAACCGAGGACTTATTAAACCTGAACATAAGGCTGTTTACTGCTTTTAGTTGTTTGTAATCTGTTATTACACCTCAAAAGATAATCAACCACATTAACTTCTTTGTCATCAGAAAACGCACAAGCACAATACCTCTGTCCTAGCTCCCTTCCTCACCTTATTATTGCCCGATACGCGCTCCGTTTCGCTCTCAATTTCCAGTCGGATTTCATCAAAATCTGAGTAGATCTGCAGAATGAAAATGGAACAAAGCCTCACAGCAAGTCATGACCAAGATGCCCACATTGTTCAGGATTATATGGAGGAATACCTTATTCTTTGTGTGTAGAAACTTTCCCCACTCCTCCACATCTCTCCCTGTGAGACAGAATGAGAAACTGAGTCACAGATAAAAACAGGAAAAACGTATTAAAGCTAGAAAGAAACTGCTGTGCACAAGACGCAAATCAAGCACAGCTAATGCAGGGATCAACATCTGACCACAGGTAACGGTGTGGTTTATCTAAACAGCTACCAACAGGGGTGTGAGGAGGAAAGGTGGCTGAGCTACACGAAGCTAAACTCAGCTATTAAATATACAGACACCTGTAACGCTGCAACTCAGAGGTTCTGAGCTTTTTCACACCATAGCGTCTGCATGTGGTTCAGGAGAGAGTGACAGAGAGAGACCTTCAAAACGGATTACTGTATTTTTTCACGTTGGAGACTATTTACAGGTCAATTTCAAAAAGGTTCAACTCTAATTCTAGAGTTTCACATATCAGGATTCCACAGCATCATTTATTGTATGTCCTTGGATTTAAGGCAAAAAGTAGCAGTTAAGTGCTAAATCAAATGCTGTTAACCATTGATCATCAACAAATGTGCGGGGGCCCCTAGTCAGCCGATCCCTGGTTGGGTCCCTGCTGGGGGGTGGGACACCCCTGGGCCCCGACTCTCCCGGTCCATGGACTGGCCCGCCATGGCGCAGCCGGTTGCCGGCCAGACCTCAGTTAGCATGTTTAATATTAAAGTTCATGACAGGACAATTAGAAGTTGTTGGACTTTCATTGTCCTGATGCTAACATCTGATCTAGATCCTGGTAATCAACATCCTAAAGCTCAAAGAGAGTGGTACGGACATCTAGATGATGGAAAGGAGAGTGTGATGAAAACGTAGTTTAAAATGCAATATTTACCAAAACTTTCACAATTTCCTGACATCGTGCAGCACTAGTATATAGCTGAAGTGTGAAGCTTGGAGTTATTCTGGGTCATCAACATGACAATGATCCTGCTGAATGATGGAAAAGAAAAAGAACCAAGGTGTTGCAGTGGACTAGTCAAAGTCCAGATCTCAGTTTGAAGTCACTGCTGGGCTGTAATATAAAAAGAGCTGTGCAGTAACAAATGTTTTTAAATGCTATAGGATCCATCCCTTGTGCACTTCTCTACATCCATTCCCTATAACAGTTTATCCTGCAGGTATCATGAGGGCTGGTGCCTATCTCAAGTAGTCATTGGGGTGGTACACACTGGGCAGATCACCAGTACATCACAGGGCAACACAGACATATAGGACAAACAACAATACACACACACACAAACACACACACACCTACCTAAGGACAATTAGAGAGACCAATCAACCCAACAGCTCTGTTTTTGGACAGTGGGAGGAAGCCGGAGTACATGAACGGAGTACATTACTTAATTTCCCTCTGGGATCAATAAAGTATTTTTGAATTAAATTGAATGAAGAAAAAAAAAAACGTGTGATTTATGATTGATTTATTTATAACCAGGACAGGGCATCTTTACAACTGTATAGTTGTAACATGCCAGAATTAATAAAAATGGCTTGCATTAATATAGCGCTTTACAACGCCATTATTCATTCACTCTCACATTCACACGCTGGTGGAAGCAAGCTACGATTGTAATCACAGCTGCCCTGTGGCAGAGTGACCAAAGGCTAGTTTTCATCTGTAGTCCTGTTTGCCAGATATATATTGCCAGCCTAGGAGAGACAAAACTACTTGCAGACAAACAAAAGGAAAACAAACAGAAAATAATAAGACTGTGTTAGTCAGTTATAAAATAGCCATGGGAACAAGAAAATGTAATTAAAAAGTCAAAACTACTGTTTACAGAGGAAAAAGAAAAAAAAAACACCATACAAAGTAGAAGGCACAGACTTAAGATTGAGACAAGATGGCAGCAGCAAAGATTCAGTGCTGACACGTCTGGTTACTGAGGATCCAGCATTTTAAATTACAGCAGAAATTGTTCTATGTATTAACGTCTCTCATTGTTGGGCATAATTGTGTTCCACTCCTGCGAGAACATGCAAACACCATGCAGAAAGACTCCAGGCAACGATTCGAACCCAGCTTCCTTCTAGCTGCAAGGCAACATTGCTGCCAACTGTGCAGCCCCACTTTTCTACACCTGAGATAACTTTAAATAATCGAGGACGCCGGTATAGACCAAATGACTTTCAGAGAATCCTGATACATACAACTCTAGAATTCAAAAGAACCAATTTCCTTTATCTGCATGACTGCATGAAACCTCTGTCCTGCTGACTGGACTTCACGTATGCGTAGAAAATTGATGAGTTTCCTGCAGGCACCCACCTCCATCCTCATTTTTCCGCCCGTCTCCAGGTTCTACATGGACCAGCTGAAGGATGAGGGGCCGCCTGGTTACAACGCCGGTCCCACGAGGCAGCAGGTCCCTGCCCACCAGGCTCTCCAGCACAGAGCTCTTTCCACTGCTCTGGAGACATAAAGACATTCCAGACACTGCACACTAACACAGCCTGATATAGAAAGGTATTCAGCTAGTTGAGATGTTTGCACTCAGGAACTGACCTGCTTTTAGGTAACAGGGGCTAATTTAAGAATGTGTTCAGATAACATTATTACCACAGCCTGTGCAGACTTTTGTGATCTGCATCAGCTCCAGTAAATACAGACATTTCATCATGACCATCTTGTCAAGCCTCACTTACTTCAAGCATATAATGCAATGTAATTCAATCAAACACTACAATATTAGTACTTCCACTTCATTCATGCAAATTCAAAGCAAGGTTATGGGACTACGACTAGCATAACAACTGCTATCAGCAAATGCTTCACAGGCAGAGCTTTTTACCTGAGTCCCCACCACTGCAATCTGCGGCAGCTGGATGATGTCCGCCCCCACAGTGTTGAACACATCCTGCAGCTTGTTTATCACGGGGATAAGAGCCTCCATGTTCGCTGTTTGACGGATTTTAAAGAGACCGTTTGTCGAGATGGAGCCAAAGTCATTCAACGTCCCCCCGGAACCACCATTGCAACAGCGGCGACCGCACAGCGCTGGGAGTTGTAGTTCTTCCAAGTGAGAACGGCGAGAGTTTGAAAAAGAACGACAACGTCACGCGCATGCGTACATTTCAATAGACGGCTAGCTTCGTTAGCTAGCTGGTTTGGATCTTTTAACTGTGAAGTAACGACCTGCTTTTAACTACAGAGTTTATGTAATCGGAGTAGAGCTTTATTAAGTTTATTTACTTCATCATGTTGCAGTTTTTGGTGAGTTATATTTTCTTTTTCACGCCACGCATCCATAGTTTGCCAAGTTGATATCAGTAGTAGCTTCAATGTTAACTGTTACCGCTACATGCTAATGAAATGTAGGCTATTTTCAAATTAAAAAGCAATCAAGAGAAAATAAATACACTGCCTCTGTAAGGCATGCCTAAACAGGGTTGATTTTGTCTTCATTTTTGGCCCACAGAATTAGGAATGATACTTGCAAAATGTTATAAATACGATTAAATCTGAAAGAACAGACAAATAACTTTCAGGTTGCAACAAATCATATACAAATGGTTGGGGGAAAAAAGTAAGTGAACAATGTCTGGGGTGATAATTTCCCACAATTTTATTTAAACATGTAAAATCAATACTTTGGATCACTAATACAGCGTACCTTTGAAGTTCGAAAGCAAGAGATTAGATGTTGGTCTACCTTTATTTCCTTATTACTGCTACTTATTATAACCTAAATTGTAATCTAAAAACAGCACAAAACCTTCTGCCTCAGATAAATTATTTATTTCTTCCTCTTTCATATTGATCATAATAAAATCCTTGGATTAAGCCAGAAATTATATCCAATTGTGGCATCTGGACCTTAAGCATTGCATTTTCTTCACGCATCAAATCAGTCGTTATTTTATATCTGAAATCATTAACCACTTTTAATAAACCACCTCTCAGGTTTCTAAAATCTCAATTGCGGGGACAATTACCAACCATCTAATTTTACCGGATATGTTTACAAGTCAGTTTTTTCCAAGTCAAAGGCAAGTTTGTAATTACAGAACTAAAGATTTTCTGACAGAATGCATGGCACCTAGTTTGTCTATAAAGAATTAAGTTGTCAGAAAAGCTAGATGATATGCAAAAAAGTGTTGGTTCAGCCAGCCATTATTTAGTCCTCAACATTGGGTGATATTTTTTGATCTGGAAAAAGAGCTGTTACAATTACAAGAATGTCACTTAAGGTTTGGTTTACAAAGTCAAGTTGTTCAAACGTGTAAAAGTTTTGTGTCATATCTTTGGAACTGAATAACAGCTTAGGTTCTATTAATTACAGGCTGGCTTCACTTTGGGGAATGTTGTGGGGATGTACCTCGCTCAAAATTATGAAGTAAGTTTTTTTTTTTTTTTTACCCATTTCATAAAAATAAAAAAAGAAATCCTAGACCTTGTTCTCTATCCCATTGTCTATGTCCTTCCTTTCTTCCATATTTTTTTCTTGCATTCCCCTTCCTTCCATGTGTCCTTTCCTTGTATCCTTCCCATTTTTTTAATTTTCTTGTTTCCTACCTGCCCATCATCATCTTTTTTCCCCCTTCATCATTCTTACCTTGACATTTCTTCCTTACACTCTTTACTCCCCTTTGCCCTTTCTTTAATGTTTGTGTTTTCCAGTTTCTGCGCAATTATATACCATAAATTAATAATAATAATAAATATCTTAAGACTTTAAAATGAACATAAACAATAGAATTGGAAAGTTGACCCATGAAAAGTCTGAAATTTTTGCATAAAGGTGTAGAATCCCTTCTCATACTGAGTTTAAATTAAAAAAGCATTGTTCATCTTTTTGCAAATTGTTGTGTTTTCTGTTTAAATGAAATAGTTTTTAGCTGATATTAATTGTAGATTCTGACCTATTTAGGTTCCCAACATAGCCAAGAAAATTGAAGCTTTTAAGAAGGATGTGGAGGCCAAGAAGAAGCCCCCAGAATAAACAGAGCTGGAATATGCATCAAGCAAGAGGAGACATCTTCTACAGAGATTATTTATCCACAGGGTTATATTGGCTCAGCAGGGGGGCAGTCGCTGGAGAATTATTTGAGATAAAAGTAAAAGCATAAACAATTCCAGGAGTGGCATTTGTTTTCCTTAGTTATGAATATGTGTTCCCATTGGAGCCTTCCCCTTTGGGTAAATTGTGGAGAAACGAGATTTGGAGAATAATGCAGCAAACCGGTGGGATCACCTTAAGTCTGGTTTGGTGGCACTGGTTGCCTGGATTTTGTACAATGCAGTGTGATGATAATGTTTAAGTGCTTTGAAATGTACAGCATAATTTTCCTACCTTGGGAATTTTCTGTAACAACTGCCAAACGTTTTACATATTCACAAACACTGTTCTAAATCCTTAAGCCTACAATAAAGTTACAGAAAATGACATTAGAACACCTCGTCTCATTATTTTTGAGCTTCCTGGCACAGTATCATCTCTTGCACTAAAAAATCTCTTTCAACAGATGGTGCTATTACCCGTTAATGTTTGACAAATCCTATCTGGGTTTTCTTCTTTTTTATTCCCTTCTTTTTCTTTTGGGGGTTTGGCCATCCAAATCCTCTGTACTCCAGACAGTCTGCTGCATTGTGGGAGATGTAGTACAGGTTCTCCATGGCCGCAGGGCTGAGAATGTCCACCTCCATCTTGTTGCATTTGGCTGAAGAGGATTTTTTTTTCAGCGTTTTTGGACTCCCTGTCTTCTTGGCAGACTTGGAGCTGTGGGATCTCGGCTTTTTGGATTTGTCAGGCTTACAGAAAGAAAATCAAAAGTCATTTTTCTTGGTATATGGTTGATAAGTAGGGTTTAACAAAAAATGTGGATACTTTACCATAGTGGAAGAAGATGGTAGATATATTACATATCTGTAAGAGACATTATGTACATGCCATCAGATTTCCCCCCCCCCACACAAAGATGGAAAATACGAAAATGCATGCATGGAGGGGGGGAGAATAATCACTTACCAGTGGTCGTCTTGGCACAGTTCAAAGTGGCAACCGAATGTGTCCTGGTGAGACGGTGATACCCCATCTGTTTATATCCTGTTGTCTTGGAGACCGCACACGCTGGGCTGAATGAAGGGACTGGCCTTTCTCACAGACCTCTGCATTCCTTTGCTGAATCTAAGAAACAGCAACTCAACTCACACTGGGTTGTTCAAAGCATTAAACAACAGAAAACAGCACCTGAAGGGATCATTTGCTTTGAAACACCTGCAGAAAACCAGAACACTCTTTGGAAACTTGCACCCCACGTTAACCCGCAAAACCGGAGTTTAATCTGGAAAAGTAAAAACCAGTGTGGGTAAAAACTCTTTGGTTCTAGATAAACTAATGTAACCTAACCTAAAACTATAGCCTTAGTTGTCCTCTTTTGATGAGGTGTAAATGCAAGTAATTATAAGGATTTCCTTTGAAATCTCAGAGTCATGCTTTAAAGATATACATCAGCATGCATTTGCTACTATATGAAGATGAACCCATTGCACCTATTAAGGAGCTGACACACAACCCGGAAGGAAGAAACAGAATGCATTCTTGCAAACAAGCTTTAGCACTAATATGTCCAAAATGGGCATGAGTGGGAAACATTCTCAGGTCTTGAGTTTCACATACAAGTTAGTAGTCTTTCTGATGTGGTGCGTACCAGAGAGAAATTAATGTTTTTTTTTACCGTCTCCTTGTTGGTGGAGAAAATTATTTTTACTATGAAGATTTTCTGTATGAAGGTCGTGACCACAAACAACAGATCCGACCTTCCATCTACAAGACCTCAATTCAGTTTAGTTATATAGACTGACAGCAAATGTCTCAAGGCACTTTACAAAAAAAAAAAAAATTCTCCAAACTCCTGGAACATTTTGAACCCTTTCAGATCAGCCCCGTGTTCCCTGCTTTAACACACCTGCTTCAGATGATTGCAGTTATCAAAAGCCTGTTTATCAGAGAACAATTGAAGACAGGAGTGCTGAAGCAGGGAAGCATCTAAAACATGCAGGGCAGCGTGCCTTCAGGAGCAGGGTTCAAAAACACTGGAAATAGCCCAAAACATCTTATCTCAAGCAGATGGCATCTTGAATCTTAAAATCTAAAAGTTATCCAAAAAAAAAAGGTTCTGAATCTCTGCAAATATGAAGGTATCTTATACATCTTATTTTTATCATTTAAACATCAAAGTCCATAAAAAGTGATTAGTTGACTTTAAATGGTGATTATTTTAAATTCTGATTTCTAAAGCTAACTCTTTGATGCACTAGATTGCTTGAAACCTTGAATGAGAAAGTAGTGCCTGTTAGGTAAAATAATAATGTTGTATTATTATTTTCTTAGGGTGTCTTTCTAATGTACTTTTTAAATGTCATTTTGGTTTCAGTCACATGCTCCTTTGCATGACATCCTGTTCTTTTAATATGTTAATGAAGTGTGACTAAATAAAGAGAGACTGCAGAGGGGATGCTCTTGGAGACCAGAGACTATGACACTGGGAGGCTGAGAACAGACAGACACGGTTGGCTCATTCCTTATAGTATTTTCCTGGTCTCCCTCTGCAGAACTGATTATCCACATCTACCTCTGCAGAGCTTATTGACTCCATATTCTCTCCGACCTTTGTGTGTGATTCATTGTAGGTCAACCACTTTTTAACCTAACATCTTGGTGCCGTGACTCGACGTACGGAGCACTCCCGCTGGTGGTCTCCGTCGAAGGGCTGTTCTTGACGTCCAGATCGTTGAATTGCTGCACTGGCCGGCTGCATAACTTCCACGAGGACCCCCTGCGCGTGCTCCCGTGCGATCGATTCGGTTTGAATCACTCGCTTAGGGGGGAGATTGTGAGTACGTCTTTTTTGTGCACCTTCACATAAAAAAAAAAAAAAAAAAAAAAACCATTCTAAGATAGTCAGGGTATATTCTGCTGTTTGGGCCTAAAGGACGCTTTAGCCTCTCTGATAAAATATCAGGTGTTGATCCTTAAGTGATTAATGCGTTAATTACTACAGCAAAAGGGTGTAACGGTACAGGTTTGCGAACCTGTCCACCTCGAAAAAAGGGTGTAACGGACCAGGTTTGCGAACCGGTCCACCTTGCTGGGAAATGGTTGTAACGGGTTAGGTTTGCGAGCCAATCCACCTCGCTGGGAAATAAAGTACGCCAGTGTATGGGAGTAAAAACACAAACAGCAGAATCAAAACGATATACCGCACCCCAGGTGGGTAGTGTAAGATAGGCACAGGACATAATCTTTATGTATGCCAGTCCAACCTGAAACCTAACGGTGTTAACGTACGGTTTGACGTGCACTACAAGAGACGTTCTGTGCGGAATTATAGGTTACACAACACATCCTTAGATTAAGAAAGCCATAAAACGGCTCAATCTAGTTGCACAAAAGAGACACTTGGAGTAAAAACTATACGATCCAGTTTTAGCAGAATTTGATTACAATTAAAAATCTCAAATAAATGACCAAAAAATTATTTTAATTAATTAAAGAATAAATGACTAACTTTAACTCGACAGACTAATTTAATAGTTCTTGCTTTTTCATTCACCTTAATCTTAATATTAATAATTGCCGTTATCCTCCTAGAACTATTTGGTATTCTAACACTAGACTTTACCAGACCAATTAATAGAACCCAATAAGGGTTATATAAAAACAACGCAAAGATGGGAAACGATGTTTCCACCGACAAATTAGAGGGAGATTCAAAGTATATGCATAAAAAGGACCCCGAAAATCTTCAGTTTCTGACAAAATGGCGCAAAAAGTATTAAGTAGACGGGAAACTTAAAGGAAATCAATGGAAAGAACTGGTATGTGTTCTCGAAGCAAAAACACTTATCGCTAAAGGTAAAAAGAAAAAACTTAAACAGACACAGTTAAAAATAGCACGTGTGTGGGCTGATGAAACAGAGAAAAGGAAGCAAAATATAAAAAACAGGAAAAAAAACAAAGGCTCTAAAGATGAGGCTTTTCTTATGAAAAAGCTCGGTGACGAACTCACACTGTGTCCTCCTCCTTATGCACCTCTACCTACAGCCCAGACAGACCCCCCTGGGGCTGTTGGAGGAGTACCTTATGCACCTCTACCTACAGCCCAGACAGACCCCCCTGGGGCTGTTGGAGGAGTACCTTATGCACCTCTACCTACAGCCCAGACAGACCCCCCTGGGGCTGTTGGAGGAGTACCTTATGCACCAACACCCCCATCAGACCAGCCGGGGGCTTTAGGGGAAGGTCTATATCCTCCTGTTCCAAGAGATCAATTTGCAATTGAAGAAAAAACAGATGGTACCACAATAAAACAAAGACTTAGAATTACAAAGAAGTCAGGTCCAAAACAATCTGAGGATAAGTCTTATGAGAGTGAACCAGAGGACTCAATAGATGTTAACCCTATGATTCAAGTACCATCTGCCGATGGCACTCCGAGATATGTTTTTAGACCATGGTCACTTAAAGACGTTAAAGAGGTTGTAGAACAAATCACCAGCCATAAGGAGGATCCAGAAAAATGGACAGAGGATATGGTTGATGTGGTCAAATCCTACCGGTTAAACGGTCATGAATTAGGACAGGCTATGGCTGCATCGTTGGGAAAAGACTGGCACCATGTAGGAGGAAATTACACAGGAAGAGATGCTGCCGGAGTTGTTACAATTTATGGAAAACAAAAGGTGCCATTCTAAACGAAAATGGACTTTATGAAGTTCGTAATAAACCCATCCTACCCAAATCACTGTTTAAAGCTGCTGCGCTTGTGAGCCATGGGCCTTGCCATGTCTCCACAGGGGGGATTTATCAATAATACAGCAAAACTTTACAACATACAACCTTGAAACATACTTAAAACATTTTTGCAAAACATGCCTAACATGTATCAAACACAACCCACAAGGGAATATGAGACCCAAGCGAGGCCAATTTCCTCAACCAGCCTACCCATTCCACACAATCCACATGGATTTCATTGAACTAACACAGAGCGGCTCATACAAATATTGCTTAGTAATAATTGACGCTTTCTCAAAATGGCTGGAAATAATTCCCAATGCAAAGAATGATGCTCTAACAGTGGCAAAAGCACTATGTAAAACTATCATTGCAAACCATGGTATTCCACAAGTAATATATTCAGATAATGGACCACATTTTGTGAATGAGGTTATTCAAAATATGGCAAAACATTTACACATCCAACTAAAAAATCATTGTGCCTATCACCCCCAAAGTGCAGGTTTAGTAGAAAGACATAATGGGACCATCAAAAGCAGACTCAGGAAATGCATGGCAGAGACTAAAAGACCATGGCCTGAGTGTTTGGACCTAGTAAAACTTTACATGAGAATCACGCCAACAAACCAAGGTTTAACACCTTTTGAAATCATTTATGGCAGACCTTACAGGTTACCTCTAGTTGCGCCTGATTTGCAAAAAGCAGACGAGGAACTCACATTAGCTGATTACATGAGGAAAATTATCCTAACCAAAGAAGTGCAAATCGCACACAATCTGCCTATCTCTCCTTCAGTTTTGCAGGATCCTGAAAAGCCAATCAAACCTGGAGACTGGGTATTCATCAAGGTGATTAAATGGACGAGTCCCCGCTGGGAAGGACCTTTTGAAGTCCTGCTGACCACGTCCACGGCTGTGAAAATCGCTGAGAGACCCTCGTGGATACACATCTCACACTGCAAATTACAAAGGCAATTAGGGGACTAGACATGGGACAGTGGGGAAGTCTGGGCTACAAAGGACAGAGTGACCAATAGGGCCTCTGGTCTCAAACCCAGCAGAACAGCATCCCTGTCCCCTTAGTGGTCAAACCTCTGTTTTGGAGGGCTAGTCCTCTTATTTGCCTCTAGCCAACATGAAACTAGTTTGGCTCCCCTCCTGTCTGGCAGTTTGCCTGCCTCTATTCCACTGCTTTTTCCTCACACCTGATGACGCCCAGACATCAAAGGAAAGAAGAGCTAAAATTCTAACCCACCATGCGTTCAAGAACACCTGGTACCAAATAGTTAATTTGACTGCAAAACGTTTAGGTTTCAATACCAGCTGTTATGTCTGTTCATGGATCCCACACTCATCGATGACTGCTGTCCCAACCACCTTAAATAATACCTAACTAAGGATTGGTGTGGCACATGCAGTTTGGCTCGACGGCAACCCTTCTCATACATCATAACAGAAAACGGAGCACCTTCTAAACCTACAGAGCTGAATAAACGAGAATTCAACCCTCCACAAGTGTTCAACCCGTTCTCTGACAATGGTGGACGAAAACCTCTCTACAGTGATGCAAAAGGAATCTTCCACACCATGTTCCCACCTGTTGGAGTTGCAAGCCTTACAAAACGGATGAACGAGGTTTGGTGGACTTTGGAAAACATCACAGATATCCTTGCTGAAATGTCCAACCTGCTGGCCAACGATCCTGAAAAACTGGCGATGAAGACCATGCTGATGCAACATCGGGTAGCTCTGGACACTCTTTTTGTTTCTGAAGGTGGACTTTGTACTGTAATTGGTGAACACTGTTGTACTTACATTCCAAGTACACATGATAATTGGACTCTCATTCATGACCGGGTGCAGGGATTAACTGACTTTTTAAAATCACAAGAAAGCAGTAATGGACAATGGGATCTCATGGGCTGGCTGACAACTGGCAGGTGGTATCAGGTTCTTTTAAAAATAGCTATGCCATTCATTGTAATTTTGATACTTTTCTGCATTTTTGTTAGTTGTGTTCTCCCATGTATAAAACAAATGATGAATAAGATGATAACTAACACAATGGTCCAATACTCTCTTCTTAATCAGAGGCTTGAAGATGAAGATAGAAATAAAGAAGAAGATGAAGTGTAATTAACATGTGTAAAAACCTTTTTATGATTCCATTAATCTAAACTACTGTTCAGTTAGCGATTAATTGGATGATGTCTAGGTGAAGCTCGCATTAATATCTTTTTGAAATTGCTACTTACTTTTGCAATTTCTTTGTTGTATGTCTTATTATTATTATTTTTTTTTATCTTTATTTTAAAATTTGGGATGCTACTTATTTTGCAACCTTTTGTTGTCTGGTTTTTATGATTCTTATATTTTTACATTATTGGAGTTGTTACCTATTTTACAACTTTTTGTTGTCCGTGATCACATTTAAAAACCACATTTCAGGGGGGAAATGTTAGGTAAAATAATAATGTTGTATTATTGTTTTCTTAGGGTGTCTTTCTAATGTACTTTTTAAATGTCATTTTGGTTTCAGTCACATGCTCATTTGCATGACATCCTGTTCTTTTAATATGTTAATGAAGTGTGACTAAATAAAGAGAGACTGCAGAGGGGGTGCTCTTCGAGACCAGAGACTATGACACTGGGAGGCTGAGAACAGACAGACACGGTTGGCTCATTCCTTATAGTATTTTCCTGGTCTCCCTCTGCAGAACTGATTATCCACATCTACCTCTGCAGAGCTTATTAACTCCATATTCTCTCCGACCTTTGTGTGTGATTCATTGTAGGTCAACCACTTTTTAACCTAACAGTGCCGGAATTGAGATTGTATTGTATCATATCTATGTGAAACTGAAATTATTGATTGTTACACAAACCTTAGTTTATAAGGCATTTTATCTCACAATACACAACAGTTACAAGCTCAGTATTGTTGGCCCCAATTTATGTCTATAGAGAACTTCTTTAAATGCTAATGAACGTCAAGAATAGGATCCATAGTTTCAAAACATTTACCATATAGAACAGTCTTTGAGGGCTCAGATAAAACATTCTTAATGCATGGTGTTAGCATCACGATGTATTTCCTCACCACCTGTGCTTCCACTCCAGTCTTTAACTCCAAGCTTCAATTTAAATTGTACATCTTCTACATTAAAATAACTCCAAAATAAACAAAATATTTTTTATTATCAGATATATCTTGTTCAGCATTTCCAAAACTGACATTTACTTTTGTACATTTGTTTTGTCAAATGATAGAAAATCTGGCCACGACTCCGGTTACGTCTATAATGAACACTTTTGGAAATGCTACAAATATATGAAAAGTGTAATTTTTACCAGAGAATGTAAACACAGTCTTAACCCAAATCTCTGTTGAAGCAAAATATAAAGCTCCTTACAGACAACTATTATTGGCAATAACATGGTTTGTTTTATTTTGTTCCGCTGTATGTATTCCTAGTTAACTTGAGGGTAAATGAATAAGACAAAAACATTTAATGTATGTGTTAAACTCAGGTTCACCAGCCCAAATCTGGCGTGCAGTTTATATATACTGTAGTTTGATCTGAAGTAAAAAAATAAAAATGACATTTAAAGATGTAGCAGTAGAATAGACTCAAAGTCACATGTGGTTTATTGTTTATCAAGAGTGGCACATTTTCTGATAACTTGATTTTATATTTTACAGCATTTTAAAAACTGGTCAGTTTATAAGTGACTTTTGTTGAGTGTGTAGTCAAATTATTTAATAAAACAAATATAGAACAATACAAAAGGAGATGTATTTTAAGATTAGCACTTAAGGTTTTTAAAACCATATGTATTTCAATGGATAATCTAATGTAGGCTACACGTTAATGCACCGTGACTATCTGTGACCATCAGATTCTGTGACTAGGGGGCCCTATTTCGGGTCACATGATATGATAGGACCAATGAGCTGAGGTGTTAGAATTGGTGGCCTCTGAGCCACGTCCTTCTGTTCTGTCACCTTTACACTCAAAAACGGTGAATTTTACAACTCATCTATGCACACAGTCACCTAAAAAAATTAAATCCCCTCAAAATCTTTGTTGTAGAAGTGATGGAGGATGGAAGGGTCACATAATGATAGGAGCATCTACTGTCACAATTGGTGAGGTATAGAGGAATAAACGAATCAGCACCACTCAGAATCTGATGGTCACAGAAAAACAGGTGTAACATATCTTGAAGGTGGACAGCCGTTTTAAAGCTCGCTCATTAAAACGGACAGAACACCCTATAGATAAAACAAAACCAAAACTACACTTCAAACTCACCACTGCTGCCATACTGCCAAATGGCCGCCATTTTCTGTAGCTGTTCTGGATAGAACCAGTCCCAAAACATCCGCAGTCACCAATATCTCTTGTCTGCTGGGGTAATTATGGCTGTTACCCGAAAAAAAAACAACCTTTTCAAGCCCTCTTCACCTTTTAGCTGAGAACCTACTCCATATGTTTTCTGTTTCAATTGTTGGTAAAAGCGAAAACGGAGGGAAAAGTTGTAAATAGCGGTTCACTGGCGCGCGTTGTTTAACTCGTGTCTCGTGACGGGCTTACAGTCAACATGCTGTCTAAAAATTAAGTCATTATAATGACTTGGTTTTTAGACAGCATGTTGCATTTAATAACAGCTCTATGAAATAGTGACTGTAAAGAATGACACAGAGAGGTTGAACACTTCTGAATATAAAACTAAACGAGCAAAAAATTGCTCTGTGGAATACTAAATTCAGCTTATAAATTGGCCATTCACAAATGCTACAGCACTGTCTGATAAGGCGGCGGTTATTAAAAATGGCCAAACAGCGTAAAGAAATAATCATATGTTTACACTCAATCCAAGATTCACACAGGTTCATTCTCACTATCCAAATTTTATGTCTATCGATTTTGACATTTAAAATTTATTGGAATTGAAAAACCTTATATTAATTTATACTTTACCAAATAATGGTATTGAATAGAAATTTAATTTGTCACAATTACAAAAATGAAAATAAAAGTCAGATCCCACTACTACCACTTTTGTGAATAAACATGCTACAAAAGGAGAAAACATTCTTAGATCAGTACAGCAAATGAGCAAAACCCCATTATTCTATGTAATGTTACAATTGTGTTTGAGCTGAGTTGTAACGCTTTCTGTGAATGACTTAAAGATTATATAACACAGAACACACAAACCAGTCATACCTTTCAGTTTTATTTGCAGGGCACTGTAAAGTGGAATTTGTCATTTGCTAAATGACAGCTTTCTTTGGCAACATCCACCACGTCCCTTCTGACTCTAAAGCCCTTAGACTCACATTGTTAAAGTGTAGATTTGACATCATTTTGAAAGAAAAATACATTCAGCAAATGGAAAACATCTGAACACCATGCGACAGCTCTTGCATCTCTCAATCCTGCATTTCAAATAAATACACATTTGCATGCAGTCACTTCAGAATTTAAAAAATCCAATATGGACCCAAGAAAACTCTTCAGTTGTGAAACACACAACCTAAAATAAAAGGACCACTTACAAAGTTTATTTGACATCAAGTGCATGTCATTTAGTGCATGTGCAGTAACAGGTTAGAAAGAAAACACAAAACATATATCAAAAATTAGACTTCATCACCCGCATAGAGCTGAGGATTTTGAAGGCAGATTTTTCATTTCTGAAGCTCCTTTATACAGGAACAGAATAAATTTATAGATCTGGTAAAGTCCCAGGCTGCAAACACCCAGCTGATCTGTTCCTAAAAGATAAATGTAAATCTGTTTTCAGTGTCTTTTAATTAGTGAAGCAAAGTGTCAAAAGTTATCGCTTTGTGACAGCACAGATTTATTTACAGTTCATGGCAGAGCTCCACACATTTAAAGCCCTTGAGGGTAAACAGATCATGAGGTGTTCAGCCAGGGAGTTACTGGGTGGTTATAAGGTGGACGATCATACGGATGATGCGGGAGCCTCGGGGGCAGCTGCACAGGTCCATGCTCGGGTTCCTGATTTTGTCTTCCAGCAGCTGGTCCAGCTCCCAGCGCAGCTCCTTCACCAGCTCAGCCACCTGGGGAACACACAACTACTGGTTGGTTGGTTGGTAAGTCTTAACACAACGAGGATTTGGGATTTTTCCTTCTAGAGTGCAGAATCTGAGAGGGAGGGTTCTCGAAAAAGAGGAGCTTTGAGTTGTGAGTGAAAAGATGTCTCAACTCCTAGAGCCGAGTTGACTGGGAATCACCACAGATTTTCTCAGCAGGTAAGAGTAAGGAGACTCATGTTGTTCCCATCTTACTAGTGGGAACCAAAGACAACCTGCAATTTCCAACAAAAAAAGCAGCACCAGAACCTTTTTTTTCCTAAATTATGTGGCTTTCTTTTTTAAACTTGGTAGACTATGTCTTAATGCAGCATTTTCATTGAAGAGTGAAATTTGTTCTTCCTAATGCATTCTTGGAGAAAGAAAGATGTTTCCAGATACCTCAGGGATAGAAAGACCATCACACTGGGCTTTTTTTCTGACAAATAAATGTGGAAAGGTTGAAGGACTTTGAAGGCTGTTGGGAAGTGCTGTATGTTCTGTTTGATGGCTAACCAGAAAAAAATAATAAACAATATGTTGCTTATTTTGTCTTAATAGTTTTGTGTATGTGAACTGTGTAGATGTGGTCTGTGACCTGATGCGAAGCTGCAGCGAACCGGATCCAACCGTCATCCAGAGAGATGACGAACTCCCCTTTGTGCAGCTCCACGTTGACCTGACCGCCGCCGAACAGCACCAGAGGGTAGACGGACACCATGCTGCAGTCTCTGATGAAAATGCGGCTCGTCTTCACCTTCTCGTGGTAAACCAGGTAGGGGCTGCCGTAATGGCGGACCTGAGAGAAGAAAGAACTTCGACTAATTGCGTTTTTTTCCCCCCAGCTGGCCGCTGACCTCTGCTCTTCTTTGTGGCTCCAGCTTACCGTGTAGTTGACGGAGGAGGGGTGCACGTGGACGCAGCCGTCGTTCTTGGTCATGAAGCGCAGCTCGTTGGCTTTCGGTTGCATCTTCATGGCTCCCTTGCTGGTCATCTTGTAATTCCCCTGAGGACCTCGAACCTGGATCAACCAAGACATAGGCTCCAGTTCATAAAGGCCCTTTTTAAACTGTTGCTATGAGAGCAAATATCCAAAGAACATTCACCTGGACTACGTTTGGATAGAGAGCTGCACACAGCATTGCAGACATCAGACGGATGTTTTCTGAGTTAAGGTTTGCCTGGGGAGCAAAATATTTACACATTTTGAGAAGTGTTCTTCATGTTTGGAACGAAATGATTGATTCGGTGCTTCTATGCGGCTCACCTCAGGTCCAGTTGCCTCCAAAACACCATCAGTGCCCTTCGAGGATAAACGTTCAATAACCCTGGCCCTCAGTCCCTCTCTAATAAAGCCGATATCAGACAACAGCTCTGCAAACTGCCTCTTCAGGCTGGCGATCTCCTGGGCAGGGCGCACAGTTTCAGATATTTAAGGTTTTTCAGAATTATTTCACTTTTATTGATGCAGATGGATTCGATTTGAAGCTCCGCTGCAACGTTCTGACCTGTAAACTGCGCCACGACAGAAAGTTCTCCCTACAGTAGAGGAAGCCGGCTTGGTTACCGTTCTTTGCAGCACAGCACCAACCCTGCCAGGGAGAGAGACGATCCGTTACACGTGGTTCCAAAACTCACATTCCCAGATTCGACTTTTAACACACAGACGAAAAGATACACCATATTTTTATGGCAGCTCATAAGACAGCTGTTATTAATGTATGGGTGCACTGATGCACGGCTGAATCAATGGGAAGATGAATGGTAAGAATTATAAAAGAACCTAGGGAGGGACTGACAGAGATGGATGGGTATGCATCTTTTGTAAAAGTAAAATAATAATAATAATTTTAAAAAAAACATTAAATGTGGTTTGAGTCCAGCTAATAATTTTTAAGAGTTCTGACATCTTTCACACAGGTTGTGGGAAAGGCAATAAGACTGATTAATACCATTTAGCATGTAGAGAAAAATGTGCCCAGTCAGTACCTTGTATGCTTGTAACAAAGCCAGATGGTCACTGTTGGCCACTGCGAAGGCAAGTTTCTTCTCACCGGCTTCCTCTCTCTTATCCCATGGAGACACCTGGAAACAGTCCAAAGGTTCAGGATGTGGGATTCTTTTTGAACAGTCTCAAAATTACAGCTGCACTGTATATTATAGAAGTATGGCTGTATGAAGTTGTGATGTGATTGTCGGATCGGTGTTGCGGTGCAGATGAAATCCGAGGCGAGCTTACAAACGGTGATTTAAAGGCCAGGCTGGCAGCGATGGTGAGCGCCGGGTCGAGGCAGCGGAAGATGGCGCCGAACAGCATGAGCTTTCCGATGCGCACGTCGACGGGCAGGCAAGCCAGGTGGTAGCCCAGCGGGGTCAGCTTCTCATCTGCGGTCAGAGCTCCCAGGTCCTGGAGGCGCTGCCTGGCAGCGTCCAGGCTGCCCTCCGTCGGGGGCTCGATGAGCCGACAGAAGACAGACTCTAGTGGCTGTTCGGCGAACAAGTCCAGTATCTTAATTCTGTCAGAAAAAGAGCAAGTATAACTTCAAATCTAAAACTGCATTAACAAAGAGCCCAGCTACACAGTGTGCATAGAGAAGGCAGATGGATGTACCGGAGGCTGAGCTGCTCGAGGGGCACCCTCTGGATCTCAGGGAGCTGCTGCTCGGTCAGCTGGTGGTGGAAGCAGTGGCTGGTGAAGAGGTGGAAACAAACCCCCGAGGCCACCCGACCCGCTCGACCTTTCCTCTGGACCGCGTTGGCCCGAGACACCCACGAGTCCTCAAGGCTCTCCATGCTTTTGGATGCATCATACCTGAGAACGTGGAGAACAATGTGGACTCGTCTCAAACTGTTTTGGAAAGCATCTGTCTGCTTAATCAAAGGCACACACGGCTACCTCTTCTCCTTCATCTTTCCAGAGTCGATGACATAAACCACATCGTCGATGGTTACCGAGGTCTCAGCAATGTTGGTGGAGATGATGATCTTCGTGACGCCCTCAGGGGGGCGGCTGAAAACTGCCTGCTGGTCCTCATTGGATAAAGTTGAATGGAGGGGGTATACCACGCACCTGATGTGTGTGAAAAACACACTCAGTGTTGTGTCTGCAAACGACCGATCATCGTTTTACAGCTTTACAAACCGAGCAGCATGTAGTTCAATAAATTCCTTGGCACCCCTTGTGAAGGTGAATACAGTGTATTTTTTATTTCACGCCAAACCCTCGTGGAGTTTTGTTAAAGTCCCCAG
Organism: Valencia hispanica; assembly: GCA_963556495.2. NCBI lineage: Eukaryota > Metazoa > Chordata > Actinopteri > Cyprinodontiformes > Valenciidae > Valencia > Valencia hispanica. The sequence continues at coordinate 22,355,913 of OY747722.1, forward strand.
AAGAGTTTAACAAACCCCACACATTTATGTTTGTGATGGTAGGGACAGAGACGAGTTAATTACCGGCATCCCTCCCAAACAACCAGTTAGCATCTAGACAGCATGTTGGTCAGCCTAAAATGGCACTCTTTGCAGCAGGTGCCATCCTCTCTGCTTTGTGAAGTAGAAAGTGAAACTTGGGTCCTCAGCCAACCGTGTATGTCACCGTTCTAGCTGAGGTTTTATGACTTAATGGAATCAGCAGGGCTTTTGGCCACATGGCATTATAAAACTGAATCTGATGCAATGCATGATGAATCAGATTAAACTGGAATATATTTAACTAAATTTTAATCTAGACTGATTAATGTGAACGAGATCCGTTTGTGATGCAAGTGAATTTAATACCTTATAATAACTCTGTTGAAGTGCATATGATCAAGTTTAGTTTAGTTGCCATTTTCTGCCCTACTTGAATAGCATGTTCTCTTGTCTTTCACATTTTGAAGAGTGGCGAACAGAAATTGGTGTTACATCAGGATATAAACCAGGAAAGGAGGACATGTACTACTAATTAAAAGTTCTTAGAAATTATTATCAACTTAAAAAAAAGACAGATACGATCAAGTTAAAGTAAATAAACACTTAAGTAAGTTAATTTTAAATACTGGCTTTTTGATAATACATTCAGAGTGAAATTATGTTGCTGCACAAAAATGAGGGGATTGTAATAAAACTCACAAACCTAGAGGCACGTCTGTTGTTAAATATTCGGTTGGACTGCAGCTGCTCATAAAGCATTTTAATCTCAGCGAGGCCTGGCATGAACACCAACACAGCACCTGCAATCAAACAAATAAAAGTCATTTAAAATAGAAAGAATATCACGTTTATACAAACAGAAGCACAAAGTGTCTTGACTGAGTCGGAGGAACTCTTACCTGGTGGGTAGTTGTGTTTTCCATCCACTATCCACTCCAGCAGGCTCTCCACCAAGTCCATGTTGATCTTGTCCATGTCCATCGCAGCGATAGTTTTGAGGACAGACTTCTTCGTATCTACACGAGCAAAGCGGATCATGAGCCCCTGACAGAACGTAACATTTGAGATGTGATTTAACAGCTTCCTCTGAACTTACCTTTGTATCGAACTGTGAGCTCCTGCAGGCTGAGCTGCTGATCTGGGATTGATTCTTTAACAAAGTCTTTCTTGCAGAAAGACATGAAGTTCCATACATCGTCACCCAAGTCGTCCACCAGGTCCCTCAGATCACTTCTGCCTCCTCGCCCACTTGTGGAAGACGGGTTTTGTTTTCCTGAGCGCATATATGGGCTGCCATCCTCTATGACATAGCTGGACACATACATACATATATATGTAAAAAAAAAAATATATATATATTTTACAAAAATTGCTAAGTTTCCACATACTTTAAAGGAGGAAAGATGGATGAAACAATGGATGGATGAACAGATAGACGTATGGAAGAATAGTTGGATGGCCAAACAGAAAGACAGTCGGAATGATGGACAGACGGCTTTATGGGTGGATGGAACATTTAGACAACATTAGGATGTGAGTGAGCAAGCAGTGAAGATTGTTACCCAGCTTTAGCAATGGCATCTTCAAGGAAAAATTGATCAACAGGGAAGGTACGTCCTGGAGAAGGAAAACATTTAGATTAGATAGATTGAAGCCTGTGGAGCTGAGTTCCAGATTCATGTTATTTTCTGCAGATCAGAGTGATTACCAGGTATATGGATAGTGGGGCAGTTGTAGAAATACTCCGAGAAGAGGTTGGCATTGAGAGTGGCACTCATTAGAATAATCTTCAGGTCTTGCCTCTTTGTAATCAGGTCCTTAAGCACCAACAGTAGGAAATCACTGTATGTGAAAAAGAAGTCAAAGATCAGGAAATTGCAACGTGCGACAATCTGCACACATGTACGGATTCTGTATTTATCTAACCTTTCTTCTGTTCGTTCGTGCACCTCATCCACAATAACATGTGTGACACCTCTGAGGTCAGCATCGCCCTCCAGTCTTCTGAGCAGCACCCCTGTGGTGCAGTACAGCAGCCTGGTGGCAGACGTCTGGTGAAAATGGTGGAAATCCAGACATTAATCTTCTCTGCTGGCCAATATCTAATCTTCCATTCATTAGCAAGATTACTGAAAAAGTTAAATAGCTTCCTAACAATGACCAACCGTTTTGATATTTTCCAGTCTGGTTTCCATGGTCACCCATGGTGCCCTCGTCAAAGTTTTCAATGACATTCGCATGAATACAGACTGTGGTAGAACCAAAGTGCTGGTACTTTTGGATCTCAGTGCAGCATTTGACACTGTTGCTCATGATACATTATTGGAACGACTGAAGAGCTGGGTTGGACTCTCTGGTACTGCACTTGGCTGGTTCGAGTCTTACCTTAAGAAAGGAACTTCTTTGTGTCAATAGGAAATTTTTCATCAGAACGAACAGAAATAACATGTGGTGTGCCCCAGGGCTCCATCCTGGGGCCCCTCCTATTTAATATCTACATGCTCCCACAAACCCAGATTACAACAACCAATACGATTAGTTACCATAACTAAGCAGATTATACTCAGCTCTACATTACAATGTCAACAGGTGACTTTGAACCCATCCAATCCTAAGTAAATGCACCAAGCAAATCAATGGATGGGTGTGCCACAACTTTTTCCAGCTGAACAAAAACAAAACAGAAGTAATTATTTTTTTACCTAAAAAGGAACGATCAAGAGTCAGCACACAGCTTCAGTTATTACAGCTAGAAACAACTGATCAGACCTGAAATCTAGGTGTAATAATGGACTCAGACCTGAACCTCCAAGGTCACATAAAAGCAATAATGAGATCAGCCTTCCATCACCTAAAGAACATTTCTAGGATTAAAGGACTGATGTTGCAACAGGACCGCAAAAAACTCATGCATGCGTTTATCTTTAGTCGGATTGATTACTGCAACAGCGTTCTCACAGGTCTGCCTAAAAAGTCAATTAGACAGCTGCAGCTGATCCAGAACGCTGCTGTTCGTGTTCCCCACTAGAACCAGGAAAGTAGAGCACATCACACCAGTTCTAAAGTCCACTGGCTCCCTGTAGCTCAGAGAATAGACTTCAAAATACTTTTACTAGTTTATAAATCATCGAATGGCTTAGTGACAACAGATCTTCAATATCCTTTGGTGCTATCAACTAGGGCTGTAATCAACCAAAGAAATTCTTGGTCGACTGAAACCCTGAAATTCCGACCAAAAATCGACTACTTTGTGGGGGGGGGGGGGGTGCTCTGACAGCATTTTGCATTACGTGCATCTGCGCAATATAATATGCCATGATTACTGCAATTGCACTAAACGGCAAGGCAATTCAGGGACAATGATCTTTATTAAACATGCCAGATCAAGACAAGTACAAACGGAATAAAGCTGTACATTGGGCTCAAAACAAAGACTGTGGGCACGGCGCAATTGCGCATCAAGCAATAAAATTAAAAACATTAAAAACCCGACCAAATCCAGTAAATAGAAATAAATCTGCACAATAATAAAAGGGAACCAAATCTTCGTTATTATTAGCAATAAAATGAAACAAAATAAATAGGCCTGTAATCAACCAAATTCTGCCACACTGCCGATGTCTTTGACATGGTAGAGGACTCACTGTAGTAAACGCTAAACAAAAATATTCAGCAAGCCACACAGGGCTTAATTTGAGCCGGATCCTGCTGGAACAGGATCCCCCACCTGTTGATTCTGACCTACCCGCGTTCTGGGACCTATTTTGGCTGATCCGGCACCCCTCTCATGTGTAAAATATTATATAAAAAATAAACTATTTTAAATCTATTAAATAAAATAATAATATGCGTAAGCATTCATAGACCAAATCCCAAGATTGTAATGCTGTGGAATGTGTGTTTTATTTTTAGTAAGCTCAGATTTATATATGTAATGGTTTATGCCAAGAATATGCGTTAGTGTTGTTGCACTGTTCAGAGGGGTGGGGCACTGTTCTGCAGGCTGCGCGCGGGGGAGTGCGCAGTTGAGTGCCAGGGAACTGGTGTGTGTCTGTAAATGGAGCTAGACAGACAACCGGTTTATGTGAAAGTTCTTTTGATTACCGTTTTGTACGGCGTGATTGCGGCCAACAGCAGTCGGCATTAAAGCATTCGATTACAACCATTTTCTTCATCTATCGGAGAACATTAAAATATTTAAAACATTCAGGCCTGTAAGGCCCACATCATGTTTTTAGATGGTTTTTTTCCCCGCTACCATTTACTGCGTTCCGGGACCTGTGCGCGTCTCTGGTCATGCCTGCGCTGTCATGTACTTTGCGTTCCGGCACCTAATGATTTACAAATTAAGCATTGAAGCCGAAGTACGTTGAATAACGTGGACGTTCTTTGATCTCCCTGTAGACTGTTAAAGCAATATCACACGAGAGGCAGCGCTGTTGTAGCCTACTCTAACATCCGCACCGATCAGCTCTCATGGAATGTCTCTTGTCCAATCAAATTTCAAAAATTAACACGGCATAAAATCGACCAATCAGAATTTTGGTCGACTCAGAACGCATCGACCAATAAATCGACCAGTCGACTAGGACTTTACAGCCCTACTATCAACCCCTCAGACCACTCAGGTCTTCCAACTCTAGTCTACTAATCATCTCTAGAATTAGAACCAAACATGGAGAAGCAGCTTTCAGTTTCTATGCTCCTCTAGTCTGGAGGAAACTTCCAGACAACTGCAAAATTGATGAAACACTGAGTTCCTTTAAATCAAGGTCATTAATAATAGCTGGAATGTCATATGCTTTAATGTGTCATATGTGTGTCTAATGTGTTTTATGCTTTTACTGTTGTTCTTATTGATGTCCTAATCACCAAGAAGTGCCTTGTTGTTGAAATTAGGCAATACAAATAAAGTTCCCTCGCCTCTGCATTCAACAGGTAACATGACAAACTATTTTTGGAATAATAGCGTAAGGAACGTATTCACATGTGTTTAGGTATGCATATCACCCAGATATAAACCGCCATGTGTGCATACCCTGACGCTCTCCAGGCGGATCTGGTAGCCCACAGAGTTTCCCAGGGACTCTGCTCGCTCCTGTGCGACTCTCTGAGCCACAGAGATGGCAGAAATACGACGAGGCTGGGTGCAGATGATGTTGGCCACCTGTCCTGCCGGACCATCTAAAGAGGCGTCCAGGATAAACTGAGGGATCTGGGTGGTCTTACCACACCTGGAAAGGAATGAGACGTTTCAGGAACCCAAAGTGAACAGAAACAGAAAGACGCAGAGCTGCTGTATCACCTACCCTGTCATCCCGCTGACCACCAGAACCTGACAGCTGTCCAACTCATCCAGGATGTTCTCTTTTTCGTGCCAAGCCGGGAGGTTCCTCCTCTGCTCCAGCATGGCCTTAAAGCGCCTGGAAGACTAGATTGGCAAGACAAAGAAAGATCCTTCAGCCTTAAAACACATACATAGTGTTTCCAGTGTTTTCAGTCAGCTCTACCTGTTTTCTCTGGAATTCTTGACACAGTTTGCCGTTTTCTTGCAGAAGGTTCTCCACTTTCTGACTGTGCTTGCTCTCCATCTTCTTCCTCAGGTTGAAGTAGCTATCGGTCTCAACTGGGACAGCTTCGACCCCCGCCTCCTCCTCAGGCTCCTCCGCCTCTTCAGTCTCTTTGACTGAAAAGGAAAACAGGGAGAGCCTTTAAATAATAAACGCACATCGGAAACAAAACAGAAATTTCAGCATCTAGAGGACTCACGATCTGGAGGTTTCAGGTTTGTGGGTGGAGTGGCCCTCTTGCTGTTTGTGCTGCTACTCCTGCTCTCCTCCGAGATGCTGCTCCGCACACTCTTACTCTTTGCAAAGGAGAGAGAGGTTGGTTGGGGAACCACTACAGGAGGAGGCGTGCTGTATTTGTGATGATCGATAGCCAGAAGCTCCTTCATGCACAGCTCATCCTCACATAAGGTGATCAGGGTGTAAACAACAGGTTCGCCACTCTTTGCTGCAGCCAGCGCCTCTCCAAACAACCGCTCTGTGACACAGAGTCTCCCCGCAGCCCCCACGGACTCATCGTTGGTGCTGAAGGCGACTATCGGCGCCTGATGAGGATAACGGTTTCCTTTAGGGAAGCGAACCTCCAGCTCATACTCCGGAGGGGAATAGCTGCTGAAGCCAGGCAGGCTTTGCCCCTTCAGGTCCGAGGAACCAGCCCCAGACTTTTCTCTTCCTGGACGTTCGTGTCTGAAACGGCATTTGTCGCCGAAGCGGCAGCCGCGGTCTTTAAGGTAGAATTTGCAGACGTCACGGCTGTTCTTGTCCGCAGCCTGTCCTCCGTTCTTGGCCGGTTTGTCATAGAGGAATGGAACATCCAGAGACACCGTCCACACGGCATTGGCAATGCGCTCGTTGAAGCGCTCTCCGTAAATAGCTGTCAGAGCCAGGGCTTCCTCCTGCCTCTGGCTGAGGCATTCGTCCATGGGCACCCCCTGGAGGTCATCAGGGGAAACTGCTTTCTGTCCATAGCGTTCGCTGAAAACTTGAAGGAGGAGCTGTTCCAAAGTTGCCCCAAATTCTCCTCCTACAGACTCCAGAGCCTGTTTGCTTCTCTCCCTGTCGAAGCCGTATCTTTAAGAAGGGAACACGAAAATGTTAACAGATAATAAGTCTACACCACACAGCTAAAACCAATTTAATGCCGCAAATATTACATGACCTTTCAAAAAGAAGACAACATATAAGTTTTGGTAAATATCTACTAAAGGAAAATTGTTGTCATTTTTAAGGAACTACTATTTTATTTCTAATTTTAGGTTTTAAAGTAAAGACCAACTTTTGGCAAAAAGAGGATGGAAATGTTTTCTTCAACTGGTTGTTGATTTTTGTGGAAAGATTATGTTTAAAAAAAAGGCACATTATTTCCAACCTAATGAGTAAAAGCATCAATCTGTTGTGGAAATTCAATGCAATTATTCCATGAACATTTTTTTTACTTATTTACACCCGCATATGTTGCTATATTTATCATTAAAAACATTTGTCTTTTTTTTATTATATTTAGCCAAAATTATTAAGAGCCATTGTGGAAGGTCTGAAGAGCCACTGCAGAACCCTATCTTAGATTTACACAGAGGGATCAACTCAGTTCATTTGAAATATTAATTGAAAAACACTGCTTTGAATTTATGGCCTTTCTACAGTGGTCAGGCTCTAAATATGGAACCTACAAAAACCACAGTAAAACAGAGAGACATCAAAGGAGAAAATAATATCATTTTGACCTGTTTGACCTTCCAAGATCATAAACTTCATGATGTGATCACCTGCAGAGTTTTCCAACAGCAAATAAGGAGATAACAGGTTCAGGTGTGGGGCACTCATCCTCATCTTCCTCCTCCTCATCCTCTGGGTTATAGGCAGGGCTCTCAGCTCGCCCGACAGGCTCATCGTTAGTGATCCAAAACTGACTTTCCTCACGGTGATCCAATTCATCATATTCCTCCTCTTCCACTTCTGAATAATCTGAGCCAGATTCCCTGATGCAAACAGGGTCATATATTTTATTTCCAATAACTAACTGATAAAAGTAGGCACATTTAGAAGTGAATACTCACTCATAAGGCTGATCAAAATCCTGTGTCTGCAGCTCCCGCAGTAACTCCTTGAGCTGTTCTTGGTTCTCATTGGTCATGAAGATCCTCTGCAAGGGCAAGCTGCTCCCCTCTGACCTGGAGCCATCGCCTGGCTTTGAAGGCATCCTGGTACTCACCAGGGACCTCGGCAGAGGCTTTTTGTCACTTTTGGAGTCCCTTCTGTCATATCTGCTTTGATCATTAGATCCCCTTCCTCGTCCTGCATCTCTCCCCCTGACACGGCCGCCACCGCCTCGTCCTTTTGCAGGTCTGAAGAGACAGAAGTTAGGGAAAGACAAACGGAACAAAAGTAATAAAAGGTAACAGATTTCTCAATAATGTCTTAATACCTGCTGGAACGAGAGGGTCCAAAATCAAGGCTGAAATCGTCATCATCCTCCCAAAGACCAGCTCCCCCTCCTCCTCCTCCCTTCCGACCTCCACCTCCACCACCCCCTCTCGGCTTGTTAAACTTCCCTCCTCCTCTGTTCGGCTTCCCCCCTCTTCTCCTTGCATTCATCTTTCTGGTTCAACACACACAATCAGTGCCGTCGCACCCTATTCAAGAGCCTTACTACCAGCAAACATGCAGGATTTTTCAAATATAAACTCTCTTAAACTTGAAAATAAAACAAACCTTCAGTCAGTGTTCCTTCATGTCTGCAGACCATCTGTGAACAGAGACAGGGAAAAGAAAGAGCAGCCTGGATGTGTGCGTTTTCAGCTTTAAGAGGAAGAAAAAGCAGGCTAATATCCTAGAAACAGCAGCGGAGACAGCTGATAGACACGGAGCAAGGCAGCTACTGTACAGGCACGATGGAACAGAGAGTCGCTTACAGCTGGGGGGTTGAATTCAAGTGCAAAGCAATGAGATGGTGGCTGACACAGAACGCTGTCAGCTACAATTATGCAATCAAACTGCAGAGTAACAACCCAGCAGGGACCGTTCAGCCCAGAGGAGATGCGGCTGCTCGGGCATATTATTAGCAAAAAGAGGTAAGAGAACACGTCATAGGGCAAGTTAGAAATGTTACGGCGTGTAAAAGAGTCAGACGGGGGGCGCTTATCATTTCGCCACGGCATTAATACTTTTGTGCTTTGGGTCTTTTCGCGGAAGACGATTTAAACCATGGTCTCCTCCCCACACAATCAAGTTAAAGCATCACACTTTATTTAAAAAATTTACATCTTCGATTATTTTTAACATTTTCACAGCTGTACATTGGCTTCATTAACAAGACAAAATCTAGTTAGTTCTATTATGTCTACAAAATGCTGCGATGAAAAAAAAGGTAATTAGTTGCAGTGGTATTTGTGATTTTAATAATAATATGTACTTTTACTATTATCATTGCACATACCATAAATAAAGGGCTATTTTTATTGTTATTCCTGAAACTGGGATGCTTGCATTGGAGGTAATAACCCTGTTTTAGTCTGTTTTTTTCTTAAAAGACAAAGAGGTACACTGATATTCATCCACACACCTAAAATCTGCAGTCAACAAAATCTCTCTGGTTTTGCTCTTTTGTCTCCAAACGGTCTTGTGTGCATTTGTATACGTCTCCAAGTAAGAAAATCTTAAATAAGCCTAATGAAAACTTCTGGGCAAAAAAGGAAGGTATAAAAAGCTTTTTATCGTTGTTAAGATTGAGGGTTTGGTTTTTTTCAGATTCAGTCAAAACATTTTTACGGTATATGGAAGAAATAGTCTCATTTGAATAGACATTGAATTTAGAACAGTGCATTTTAATAATATTTTTATTAATATAAATACCTTTTATTATCCAATCAAATAACGCCCATTTGATAATTAGTATATTTGCGTATAATAATAAAAGCATAATTTGATTGAGCGCTCGACTTAGTCTAGTGCTGATTGCTTTTGGCTTGGGTCAGCAGAAAGTCACCACATTTGGAGGCGATTTTAAAGTAAAAAATAAAAAACAATTTCATACTGTGAAAAAAAGTCTTACAAATTCAATGTCTGAGAAAAATCTGATTTCAATGAGACTATGTCTTCCATACAATACAAACTATAAGGCACTGAAATAACTGAATAAGACTAAATAATATGATCTGCTCATTTGCTTCCTGTATTGAACAAACCATAGTTCACTGGTGAATGCAATCTTAAAATATGTTAAGCAATCACAGAAACTGAGCCTATAGAGACTAATAGTGCACATCAGCTTTCTAATTTACTGCCAATGACCTCAGGGTGCTGCTGTCCATGGTGCTGGACAGTTAATTTGACGTCATTATTAATTGAAACATAGAAGCATCCCATTTTCCTAATACACTCAACTTTGTCATGCAATGAGTTTGTCCCCCAATTAAATCATATGTATTTTATAAGCTGTTCATTAAGGTTGTGTTGAAATTTTCTGATCATTTGAACTCACCATTTTACCTAATTTCAACCAGTGATGTCTGGAGGTTTGGTCAGCTTTGGTCTGTACAACAGTTTGGTTTTTTTACTTAAAAAAGATTAACCTTAAGCCAGGGACCTGCTTTGACAATACCTTAAAAACTAGTGTTACAAGTTTTAACTTTTCTTTGTGGACTTTGTTTTTTCTTATATTTTTCTTTATGAATTGGCTTAATTTTTCTTCCCCTTTTCGTTTAAACAAGGTGCACACTTGTATACAATTGTATTCTGTTACAATGACTGTAAATTTGACAACAGTTTTTAAAATGTGATGGAACGTTACTGGAGCTCGAATGTGAATACAAGTTAGACCATAATTAATTTACTGTAAGGAAATTTGATAGGACTTCAATAACTAATTTATGACAGCAAGAGATCACTTCAGAGTTAAATGGGATCAGAAAAGATCATTTTTAATGTAGCTTAAGAGTCAACTGGTCCAAACACAGATAATCAAACATCAGTGCAAACCTTGTGTAGAAAAAGGGCTTTATAAAAATATACAATAAATTAAATCAGATATAAGTGAGCTTTTTATACAACTATGAAGTTCGGAGTTCATCTAAACGCGTAATTAATGAGAGAGAGAGAGAAAAGAAACGCTACATGGTTTAGGTAATTGGGTACGGAAACGTTTGAAACACAGTACTAAATTCGGGTGCCGACTGACCTGGAAACCGGCCATATTGTTAGCTAACGAGCTAACAGCTAGCACGCTCAGTCTTAACTTCTACTGAACCAAGCTAGGCTAGCTGGTAAAGATTTCCTCACAATCCAAACTCTCTTGCGTCACAGTGTAGGATCAACCTAAACGTCTGAGCTGGCTCATAACCGATTAAGCCGAAGATATATCTGTAAAAAAAAGAAGAACTTTTAATATCTGAACAAACCTGAAGCAGCAGCTCCAACTACCTCCACCCTCTGCCGGTGTTTCTGTTCACCGGCACAGTACGTTCTCTTTCATTGGCCGAAGTTCGGAGTTCATACTTTCTTTTCCGGTTCTTGTGCTGCGTCACTGTAGTTTTTAGAACACTACTAAGTTGCTCATAATATAAAGGGTTAAACAAGCATAGCAGTATTATCAATATTCATGAAACCATACCTTAAAAACAAACGTTCAACTACGTTGAAAGGTTCTCGTGGAGTGGGCGTGGTTTAATATTGGGCAGGGTTTAACGTCAACTCCAGCCCCCTGTTTTGATTGGTTCGTCATTCTACTCTCTTCTGTTGGTGTTAAAGTAAACAAGCACACGAAAAAGATAAATGCTAATCAACTTGTTTCACTCAGGTAGCATTGGAAACCTTTCTAAACTTACTTTTTTTAAATGTCAAAGAATATTTGTCTTTTTATCAGGCTATATTGGTAACTTTTAGCAGAGATAAAGAACTGACATTGATCAGCTAGTAGTAGCTTTCCATACAAATCACTACATATAAAGAACTCTGCGTACAGTAATACAGAGGTAAAGTTTTGTTTTTATACAAGTAAATTAAAACCGATGCTTATTATTCTTGTATCCAAAGCATAAATGCATCAGCTTTGTGTCGAACATCTCAACATCTCCAGCTAGGGGTAAATCACTTTTAAAAAATTATTACCAGTGTTGAACAAAAAAAAAACAATTCCTGCCTATTCATAACAAAGGAAATTTCATAGTAATTTTTGATTAAAGCTATTAAAATCTAATCATGTCCAAGGTAACCAAATTTTGAGGCATATTTAGAACCACTAATAATCATTTTGTCAAAAAGTGAAAGCAAATAATACGTGTCTAGTAATACTACATAATTAGTTGCATATTTATTTACATAGTGGGGCAAAGGTCTTTGTCAAATCTTTTTGTTACATTTAATAAAACCTTTATTAAAGATTTTTTTTTAAATGTAGTACCTGCCGCTCCCCATAAGATAGAGGTGTTCGCCTCGTTTATTTGATAGTCTAGAATCTAGATCACGCCCCTTTTATGTCCAACCCCGCCCCATTCTTCAAGCAATGGCCTGTGTTAGCGCCCCATTGTCACCATGGCAACATTTCCTTGCGTTTAGTTGCCTGAATTCGCTCGTCATATGTTACGTGTGATTTTTGTTTGGTTTTAGACAAGTTACACAAATTTAAACATAGCTACGATTGCTCTTTCAATCTTCATGACTCTGAGTTCACTAATCTGACTTGTCATCTTTTTTTTCCCCCATTCAGAGTGAAACACCGTCTGCTGTGTGGACTCAGACAGCCATCTGCCAACTGAGGGAAGCTGTCATAGCATGGCTGGTGAGGTGTAAATATTAACATCCTATCACTATCGTGCAGAAAAAACAAACAAGTGATCCTATTTTCTGTCTGACTTTTTTTTTCTTAGACAACAAAGAGGGAGATTGTTTGAATCCTGAAGGTAAAGGTCCACATTTAGACTAATTCGACTTAAGTGACCACAGAAGTGTTAAATGGATTTGGATGCGTTTGAATGCAGGAACTGAAGACAAGGTTTCCTGCATTTTTGAAAATGGGGACAAATATGGTGAGTAAGGACATAGACACAACTAACAGTTAAATGTGGGACCCTTGTGTTGCAGAATTTGAACTTTCCTCAAGAGACATCAAAAACCTACAAAGGGTGCCCAACTGATTTCAGCAACAATGGCCTAATGACACCTTAACAAAATCCGTATGGACCCTGTATCCAGAGCTGGAAACGTCATTTGCTCCCTTTTTCATGTCTTGTACTTTTAAGTGTCGCACATACATGTAAACAAAAAAAAAAAAGATAACCAGAGTTATTAAAAAAAAACATTCAAATGATTAAAAAAAATGCTCAGAAAAAAGCTTCAAGTAATCCAGAATAGTGCTGCACTTACATAACCTGTTTGTTCACCTCACAGAGGGCCAGTGCAGCAGGTCTGCATCCGGAGCATTGGTGAGGAGTGGCGTAGGAAAACACACTTCTGCCAGCGGCATCATATACATGGGAGAGTGGTGTGAGGACAAAGTATGTATTATCCATCTCTCTGTCCTCTTAACATCCGTGCCCAAAGACTGCGTGTCTTTACCTTGGCAGTTTACGACGCATGTCTTTCCTCTCTCCAGATGCTAGGCAGGGGGACCCTGCAGTTTCCCTCTGGGGCTCTCTATGAAGGAGAGTTCAAAGACAACTTGTACCACGGCACGGGAACATACATCTTTCCAGACGGCTCTGTATATAGGGGCCATTTTTGCAATGACAGGTAATTGCTAGAGTACCCTCAAGCATTTTAACCGTCAGAAAGTAAAGTTTTGACTATTTTAGCTGGTGTTTTATAGGTTGGAGGGAGAGGGTACATTCACTGATGCACGAGGACTGAGTTGGACTGGAGACTTCCACGGTGAAGCAGCATTTGGTCTCAAGCTGCTTCACAACCTCTAGACAAAGGACAGATTGTTTGAAGAATCATATTGCACCAAAACTAAAATGCATTAGGAAAACACTAACATGTGTTCACTCTTATCCACAAAGATGGTTTCTGAATCTTCAAAATGTGAATTTTTTTCAAAGTATTACACTCTGAATGCCTGTTGACACCTGTTGTCTTACATGGGTCTTTGCATTTTTACCAATTTTCAAAAAATCCATCCTCTTAACTTTAAATGTTGATTAAACATTGAAAGGTAAACCTGTCTATTTATTCAGTAGAACGATTACATGTTGGAAACCTTGAGGAAACAGATTCAATAATAATAGTTTCATCTAAAATATACTTTAAAAAAAATGTCTTCCTCTAAACAGTGTGGTATAAAAAGTCTGTCTCTGATTGGCTGATCAGGGCCTGCTGACGACTTCTACACATGGAAGTTGCCAGCTCTTAAGGCAGATGAGTTTGGAGACTGAAGCCCCTTTTACAGAACACCTCCAGGCAGGAGGTCTCCATCTTTTTTGTGACCCTGACTCACAACAGCTGACTTGTGTTGGGGCAAGCTGGATTCACGGGCCTAGGGAGTGATGAAGTGAATGATTTAAGGTTTAAATAAGACAATTTTTGATGAAAAGTGTAAAAAGGCGAGATATACAATTTCAATTTATAATTGGTTTTCGATTGTGCTGACTTTGGTGCCACATTTTTTTCCAGATTGCATATAATTTTGGGTCATTTCCTTGTAAGGGAGAAGATATTTCAAGAAATGATGCCATGTTAATGAGGAATTTTTCTTGTTTAAACGGGCTGCACAGTGGCACAGTGCTGGGTTCGATTCCCGGCCTGGGGTCTTTCTGCATGGAGTTTGCATGTTCTCCCTGTGCATGCGTGGGTTCTCTCTGGGTACTCTGGCTTCCTCCCACAGTCCAGAAACATGACTGTTAGGTTAACTGGTTTCTCTAAAATTGCCCTTAGGTGTGAGTGTGTGTGTGCATGGTTGTTTGTCCTGTATGTCTCTGTGTTGCCCTGCGAGGGACTGGCAACCTGTCCAGCGTGTACCTCGCTTCTCGCCCCTTGACCGCTCTGGAGATAGGCATCAGCCCCCCCCCCTCAACCCTGCATTAGGATGGACGGGTATAGAGAATGGATGGATGGATGGATAATATACTCATGTGGACAAAGCTTAAAAACGTTGTGTAAAGGAAACGTGTGGTTAGGGCACCAAAACTGGCTCTATCTCGGGGAGCTACATTTTTCTGAATCCGGCCCTGTTCCTGACATACACATGGCATGGACTTTTTAAACTGCTGTCATGAGGCAAACAGTGCCACAACAGCAAAGCAGAAGAACTAATCTGCTGCATGGTTTCCTGCCTCAAGCTGTTAAACTGCTGCAAACCTGAACTGCATTATTGTTTTTTTGTTTGTTGCTTTTTTGTGTATATTTTTTTCTACTTGTTAGTTTTTCCACACTAATCTGTTGGAGATCCCAGAGAAACTTCATCTGGTTTTGCTGTATGCTATAATTATAAAATGAAATGACAGTTAATTAAGTTGATTAAGCCAGGGAGCAAAGATCCATGAGCATTATATCTGCAGTTCAGCAGGCAAGTATCTGAAATTAGCGTGTCACGTCTGTAGCTTGGAGTCACTTTCTGTGCCTCAGCACAGCAAAAGTCTGCCTGGGTAAGCATCATTTAACACATTAGATTATCAGACGGGTTCCACTTTGGGCCCGTCGGCACGCTGGCTGTGATGCTACTCCCAACTCTTACTCCAGTAATATTAATGGAAAGTGGATAAAGTTAGTTCAGTATTCGCTAGTGAAAGGATGCGTTTCAAATGACCTCCAGCATGTGCGCATACACTAAATAATTAGAAATCAGCTCACAAGCAAATCATGTTTTTAAACACGGTTTAATAGGTAGCTCTGATATTGTAATCTGTTGTATAATGCCTCTGCAGATCTGTAATTGCACATTCCCCTGAATTAATTCAGTAAAGAGAATAAACTCCATCCAGATTAAACACATATGGAAGAGTAAGTAATAAACACACCTACATACATACATACGTACACACACATATACTGTACTAATATCCACAGAATCCTACACACCTTATGTAAAATACTGTACGAGATACAAGAAACGGCTATTTTTTATTGATTGTACAGTTAAAAGGTAGAAAATAAAACAATTGTATTGCAAACCTCTAGTAGTGATATTAATGCAAAAGTGTCAACGTAATTAAAATGGGAAATGGCACACAAATTTGGCACAAGATACAAAAAAACCCAATTTTAAATGCAGCTGACAAATACAACTTTACAAATGTGTACACCCTCTGGAGTTAACGTTTAGTGCTTTAGGTCATCTTTTATTGTACTGAACTATGAGAGTGAACGTGTATACTTCTCTGCATGTAGTGAGCTAGACAACAACGAGGAACATTTAAAAAGTTTTGCTATATATTATCTCCATAATCCTGAGAATATATATATATATATATATATATAAATAAACTATTTTAAATAATCTGTTTTTTTGTGAAGAAAATTCTGACTTTAACAGGGAAAAAAATAATTATAATAGTGCTAGAAACATGAGCAGTTTTTTCATAATTCTTTCAAGATTCTCTCTAAAGGTTGTAAGCTGTTAACATCTCACCTGCAGTCGCTAACTTTCTTGGCATCTTCATTTAGGATAAATCTAAAAATATTTGGACATGGATGTTAAAGCGGATGACAAGCCCAGGAGGGGTCAAGACTAAATTAGACTTCTGCCACATTAAAACAACTCCAACCCTAAACATATCACAGTGGTGTGTGCTAATGTTATTTCGTCAGTCTTTTATTCTTCATCCCATTTGTATTGGGGAGGTTATGTCCAAATAAATCAATATTATTTACAGTGGATGTAGGATGGTGCGCCACCAGTGAGCTACTTATGTGAAACACATGGTGAGAACAGAACATGTAAAGCATTTATGATCAGAGTAACTGCCACGTATGAAAATAAAGCAGAAAAATATATCAGTTTGAGTCAACCCCTCTGCATACATTTTTACATGTTACTGTTCTGCATAAGTGTTTTAACCAGGAAGGTCTCTAGTGCTGCACAGCTCCCAATCTCAAATCCTGAGTAAATAATCATTGACTTTCCTGTAAAAAAAAAAAAAAAAAAGCCCAAATATAAAAAGATACATCAAGTTAAAGTTTCATAAAATGGTGCTCACAAAAACAACTATGGGGCTTACAAGTTTGCTTTACTCTGGCCAATGTTTAACTAGCTGTTAGCTTCAGCCTCCAGAACGAACTAACTTATACTAAATGCAGACGCCAAGGGTATCTCCTACTGCACGTAAGGTATTGATTGCATATTACCTTTTTACTCAACTTCACTTCAGAGATCCTGAAGTATCCCCTCAAGGTCTAAAAACAGGTGCAGAAAACAGCGTTGGTCATGCACAATTTTTACATAAAGGCAAAAAGCCAAGCATCAAAATGAGCATTCTACTGTATACAAAGACACGGAGGATCTCGTCCCACAGAGCGAGTACACTACAAACCAAAAATGATATCAAAATGACCCAATGAGCTTGTCTGTGTGCGTAATCGAGTTCTGGATTTTGTGCCCTGCAAAAAAACAAAAAACAGCACCAATTTTTGTAACAATCGAATCCTACCATCTGTGTGCTGACAAGTTACTGTATGTATTGTGCTGTAGTTGGACAGATAAAACTGGTGTCATCGGACGCGCTAATTGCTGAGATTTGACAAACATAGGTGGTTCAACAAAAAGGCTCAGGGAATCAACGGGCTGCTACTCCAGAAGTTGGGAAATGTAGTGAATGTTGGAAAATGGGTTTGAAGCTGCTTATTTAATCTGCAGAGTTTTTCATTTATAAAACGCTTCACACCTATTCAGCAAAAATGTCCCTCAAGAACATAGAAAAGCCACCGTTTAAGCCAAAGCCTAACCCTTACTAAATAAAACAATAGTAAGCAGCTAGCTTTATATCTACCTTAAGTTATACTTGTGATTTTGGTTTGTTTCTACAATAAAGGATTAAAAAGTAATAACTAGCTAGCCAACTACTACCTAGCTAGCTACTAAGAAAAAGAAGTTTGCAACAAGCTAGCTGCTTCTTTTTTTACAGTCCGAATTCCCTTTTCAGGGCATATTCTTGCTTGATGTCTAACTGAGACTTCCAAATTAACGGAAAGGACTTGTTAAAATGTGTCTTTTATTCAGGAAAGGATTTATTTGAAAAGGTCTGAGCTTCATGTCAGCGTATCTCCCTGAACTTTCCTGTGGAACCATCCAGAACTCTAGTGTTGATGGGTTTTGATATGTATATTGGATGGAGAACATCTGTGTTTATAAGTTTAACTCTAAAGATAACTAGAAATAGCAGAAATTCTCCACATCAGTTTTGTACTTGAATATTAAGTAATCACCATGTAGCTTTTTTCAAGGGTTCTTGTTTGACATTCCTTTCACTACATTTGTTTGGTTTTCTGAAATTCTTCGTCCTGCACTTTCATACATAACATCCATAAGCAAACTAATACACCTAAAGCTGGTTTTTCCTTTTTGCTGTAGCTCCCAGGTCTGTTTATATTTACTTTTTATCATGTCATTGTTTTTATAGAAAATGCATAAGAAAGAAATTTGAGTTACTGCCTCCAATCTGAAACCTCATACCTCCAGAAAATTTGCTTTAAAATAATAAAAAAGGATTTGTTTGTTTTCAACTTATATAAAAAAAACCAAAATGTTTCCCATTCAGTGTTACAAATAAATAAAACATCACAAAGGAATCAGAAGAGCACTGACTTACTAAAGAAGAGGGACTGGCATTTTTGGGGGGCAGTGTAACTGGCCGAAACAGTGTCCTGCTACAACAATCACAAATGTTTTTGAATTGCTACTTTCATTTTTATGTGCTTACGTGTTCACAGTAGTCTTAGGCACATGTTATTGTATAAAATTTACGTGTGCTGCATCACATCGACCTGATCTTACCTGTATTTCTCCTTTTGCTGCATGGCCTGAGATTTGAACTAAAACCATTGCTTCTTTTCATCTTTCAGCAAAACATGGCTAATCTCTGTAATAAAACCACACCGTAAACGAGTTCTGCTGGCTTGTGAGAGACCTCTACAGTGCCACGTCTCCCACCTCCTCCCATTTTGGCCGTCACGGGTTCTGCAGCAGACCCTCCCACTGGATCGGCTGAGAGAACACTTCTCGCTCTAGCCACATCTCGTAGCTGTAGTGGAAGTCCTCCGGCAGCTCCACGCGCTGGCCCAGCACGCTCTGCAAGCAGTTGTCCACGGGCGCGAAGTCTCCGTTTCGGTTCTTGTCATAGCGCCGGCTGTTGAACTTCTCGATGCTCTCCCGCAGGGCGCACTCTTCTGCCTGGAAGTCCCAGGGCCGAGCATCGATATCTGGGATAGAGAGCAGATGAAGGACACTTGTATTAGCAGATGTTCACATTATTAAATTCCACATTTTTCAATAGAAAATGTGAGCCCACGTTTGTTTGTCTCCACCTAATTTTTCTTCTTTCCATCAATCTGTGCTTCTCTGATGGTGACAAATCATATTCTCTCCCGTGAGGAATTGTGACCCTGAAAAGTCCCCTATCTATGTTGCTATGGCAACACCACCTAGATCATTTGCCACAGGCTGCTGCAGGATTATGTTAAGGAGAAGATGGGAGTACTATAACCACATGCATTGACACAAGGTACATTTAATAACGGAAAACAATAACTTGAAATAAACACAAAAAGATGTCTTCAAATGATGATTTCATTTATTATGATGTAAAAAAAAAAAAATTCCAAACCAACCTGGTCCTATATGTAAAAGTAATTTCCCCTACACTTAACTGGTTGTGCCACATTTGGCGGTAACAAACGGTATTGAGCGTGGTGAGCCTTTTACATCACTGTAGGAATTTTGGTCTGCTGTAGAATTATTTTAATTCTGCCATACTAGAGGGTTTTCTTTTAAAGCATGAAAGGTCTGTTTAAGGTCATACCACAGTATCTTGATCAGATTTCAGCCTATATTTTAGTTAAGCCACTTAAAAACCTTCATTTTGTTCTTTTGCGCCATTCAGAGTTGGACCTGCTGGTGTGCTTTGGATTATTGTCCTGTTGCATAACCCAAGTGGTTCTGCACCTTTCCTTCAGGATTTTGTGCCAGAGAGGAAAATACATGGTTCTATCGATTACAGCATGTCGTCCAGTTGCTGAGACAGTAAGGCAACACAGACCATCGTGCTTCCACCACTATATTCGACTTTGGACATGTTCATCTTCTCCTGAAGTGTTGTGTTAGTTTTATTCCTGACGCAACAGGACACAAGCTTATCAAAAACTTTATCTCGTCAGTTGACAAAATGTTTTCCCAAATGTCTTTGGGATCATCAAGATGTTTTTTTGGTACTTGTGAGAGGGGCCTTTGTGTTCTTTTTCCTCAGCGGTGGTTTTTGCCTTGGAACTCTGCTTGATGCCCTTTTTGCCCAATTTCTTTCTCATTGTTTAATCATGAACTCTGGTCTAAACTAAGACAAGTGACGGCTGTAAAGTTTTAGATGTTGCTCTGGGTTCTTTTGTGACCTCTCGAAAGAGTCATGAAAGAGCTTTTGGAGAAATTCTGGTTCACCGCTGTTCCAAGTTTTCTCAATGTGTGTATAATGGCTCTCAATGTGGTTCACAGTTGCCCCAATTTCCTTAGATCTGGGAATTATGTGTTGCTTTTCGAGACCTTTTAGCCTACTTCATATTGTCAGACAAGTTTTAGTCAGGTTATTTTTTATTCTACAGCTAAGGCTTAGGTGTAGATGCTGAGACTGAACTCAGCCAAAACAGATCTGCCTATAGGCTTCACCCTGGAAGTTTCAGTGCTTGCAGACGTGTAAAGATCCTTTCTGGACAGTTTGTCGTAATGAACTTGTTTAAGGAAACCAATCTGATTAACTTTTGGGTGAAAAAAAAAAACAAACATGAAATGCATTCATTTGTCTGAAAAGAGTAACCACATTACTTTCTTATTGGTAAAAAGACACTGATGTTCACCGTTTCCGTAGGCCCAGTCATCATTGAGCCTGTGGCGGACTTTCTGGTAGATGGCCGACATGGTCTTCATGTTGCTTTTCCTCCACTGGCGGCCCAGGTACTTGGTCTGAATCTTGAGAAGTTTAAGAACATAGAGCTGCATCATGGCCTGCTTGACCTTTAGAGCTCTCTTCAGGATGGGGGCTGACTTAAAAACAACCAACATCTGAAAAGGAGGAAGACATTTGCAAAAACTGAAGAATTGGAGTTTTATTGTGTTTTGAACTTGAATATAAAAAGCAACTTGATTTCAACACCCTCCACACTTATTGGCATCTCCAGTAAAGAGCATAATCTTACATTTCAAAAGTCAAACACCTGTTCCAACTATTTATTTATGGCTCTGACTGAAGATGGAGCAACATTTAGGTAAGCAGCCATTTCCTGCCTTGAATGGCATGCTCTCTTGTCTTTCCCATTATAAATAGTAGCATTTTAAACCTTTATTGTGAAATCTAAACAATAAACCAGAAGTCTGATAGCAGCTTTAAAGTATTTTCTCCCATATTTGTTGCTAGGCCTATTTTGTAAAAAAAATAAAAAAATAAAAAGATTTCTTAACTCAATTTAAAGTTTGATTTTTCACATTTTTTCCCAATGTGAGATTATGCTGCTGCAATTAAACATATGTACATTTTAAGGCTTTTCATACATATAATTGTGAAGGGGGCCATAGCTTGAGAATACTTCACACACACACACAAGTCCATGTTGATGCCCATATTAGGACTTTATATTGACTTCCATTAATTTTAATAGCTACATTTATGCCTAACCCAAACCCTTACCCTAACCATTACCAGTTTATTCATAACCCTAACCTTAACCAAAACATAATTCACACCATACCTCTAAACCTAACCCCTAACCCTAAAAAAGGGGGTCCACCATATTAGGACAGGGCTTTGGTCCCTATAAGATCCATCGGTCTTCAGAACGTTAGCGAATATGCCAGGAAAGGTCCTAAATAGGGTAGCTATACAAGAACACACACACACACCATGGTCCTGGAGTGTTTCCACTTGGTCAGCTTATTGAGGATCCTCAGCAGGTTGATACAGGAGAAAAGGTTCCTCCAGCAGAACTGGTTGGTGTCTCCCGCTTCCTGAAAACACAAAACGCATCATCGGCCGAGTCAGAGTGACACGAGGATCCTGGCTGACCTTCATCTAGCGCTTATTTGACAGTTCTATTACTCACCAAGCTCTCAGCTGTGAGCTCAGGCATCTCATGGACCACACAGTGGGGAAAGTCCAACACACATATACTGCAACACAGTGTTTTATGTATGGAAATAAACTATGTGCAGCATTGACATCATTGTTTATCTTTAACTAACATCAGCAAGCTTTTACTACCTGTTTTTGGCACTAATGTAGGACATGATGTTCTGATTGAAGAACTTGAGGATCAGTGGGATGCAGTTGGCAAACACCAAATGTTGTGAGACAATTTCGAACTGCAGGAAGAGAAAATGCAGCAGTCAGAAGTCGGCAAAAATTAGGTAAATTGCGAGATCAATGTCAATGTTCCCTACTAATCCCTAACTAATAATTGTCCTGTTGCCAAATTTTGTGAGTCTGATTAAATTACACAAAATTGTATTCTGTTTAATAATCAGGTGGATTTGAAAAGTAATTGGTTATTTGAGGGTATTAGCTTAAAGAGGAGTGAATAAAAAGCCACACCTTGCATTCAGATCTGAAGTAGTCTGCCTAATATTTACAAATCCTAATTTATCAGTTAATTGTATGCAATTCCGTTTAGTAGCAGCAGAGGGAGCCATCATCTTATCTCTTGAAATGCTCCCTCATAGAAACAGAAAATATCTGCATCAGTGCATACCTCCTGAGTGAGAAGCAGAGAAGATGCAGGAGAGAGTCTTTGGGGCTGTGAGGGGTGGGTGTTGGCTTAAAGCTAGGGGGAAGACATGAGCTGATGGCTGGACAGAACAGTCAGTGCAGTACCTGGTAGATGTGGTTCAGCTTGAAGTGCTTGAGGAGCAGTAGCAGCAGTGCGGAGATGGCCTTGACGATGATTTCCTTGTGGCGGTTCACATCGATTCCCAGCTTCATGCTCTGAAGGACTGTGATACTGTAGCACAAAAACACACACACACACACCAGATACTAACTGTAAATCCATGAGATTTTTAAGACATGCCTCTAGAAAAGACCTGACCAGGCTCCTCCTTCATAAGCAAGGACTAATTCGGACAAATGTGATATTAGCCATAAAAATCTCAGAGACAAGGTTGTTTTTTTTCTTAGGTTTTCATTCTTTTCTAAACAAGGGAAATGTTTCTTCTTGTTACTGACTGTGCGTCAGAGATATCTTGCGTCATAAAAATAACACAAAGTGGTTTATTGTCAACAGCGCTCCTTCAGCCCTGATGACAACTGTAACCTCGTCCCTACGAAGACAAACAGACCCCTTCCGAGGAAATACTAGTCACCTGATTAATAAATCATTAATGACTCATTTGAATTTCCTGCAAATACTTACTTACAGGGTTCCTACCTCAGAAATACTCAACCAGATTACATACGTTTCCAGGCTAAGGACAGAATAGAATGGACTTTATTAATCCCACAATGGGGAAATTCACATGTTATGGAAGGAACTGGGAAATAAAAGTATGAAAAATATTCGTATTTCTTCACTTTATTTCTCATCCCATTTCCTAAATCTCTTGTCCTTCCTTCTTCGTGTCCCTGCCTCATGCTCTTCCTTTCTTTTTTCTTCTTAATTATCCTTACTGTCATGCATCTTCAATTCCAAACTTCCTACATCACTTCCCCATTTCCTTCTTTTCATCCTCATTTCCTTTGTTTTGTACTTTTGTCCTCCCTCCCTCCCTTCCGCCCTTCCTTGTTTGTGTGGGCACCATGTTTAAAAGCTTAAAAAGCTTTGGTATTTATGATTTTTAAACAAACCCAACTGACCAAGAACTCTGGAAAGTTGAGTTAAGGGTAAAATGTGTTGAAAAGTTCTGAAAAATTGTGAGATCTTTACACAAAGAACAAGTAGGAAGTCTGCACTTACGGCATCTCCTCGGGCAGCACATCAGCCAGGATGTTGATTGAGTCGGTTTTTGCTTTGGAGGTCGGAGCTGCTGCCAGCAGGAGCTTCAGGAGGGCGATCTGAGAGAAACATGAAAACGGGCGCGTTTTCATCATGATATTTTCCCTTAACAGCTGACTTAATACATCCTGTTATTGGTTCAACCTTTAAAATAATTTTCAAAGGATCAAAGAACCAAATAATGTTCAAAGTGTGTTTGTTTCATACAGATAAAGACTCCAAACACAGCAGAAAGTGAGAGATATTTTGGTTCCAGAGCAACAAGAATAATATCATGGAGTAGCTCAATCATCCTGAGCTGGTCTACCCCACAGGTGCCAGAGGGTTGGATGATCCATGCAACACTGATGTGAAGCAGTTCTATACAGCTGGACATCAGTTCAGCGATTCAAAGGAAAAGTACGTCTTCAACGTTAAAATTTGACTTTGTGAAGCTGAATACAATTTCTTCCCTCACTTTCCGTCCAGACAAACTGGATACATTTTCTTCATGTTTTGATTTGGAATAGGATAAGCAGTCCTCCCAAAAGCATTGAAGTGAATGTAAATAACTTTCATGAGAATTCTGAGCTTTATTCAACAACACTGCCACTATTTTGAAAGAAACTGTACATATACAAGCCTTCACATATGCAATGACACCCTTCTCCCAGGTAAAGGCTCCAAGGGCTGCCGTATAGATGGGGGGCCCAATAGATAGGCGACAAGCGTCCTAGAATTAGGGCAGGACTAAAAGATTACGGTAAAACCAATTATTTCAAGTGGTTATAGCCTGTTTTGGAAGTGAAATTACAACTCTCCAAGTTTTACGCTTATCTTAATTTTTCCTAATACAACAAAAACATTCAGATTCTATACAAGAGCAGTGAACAAATAACTTTCCGGGACACTATAACCTTTCGCTCCCTGAGTAAGAGAACATGTCACTGAATTAAAGTTTATACTTCTATTCAACTTATTTAAATACTAATGTCTAGATTTTCTTGAATGAAACATTTTTCTCAGCTGTTCTTTTAAATATATCTCATCAATGACAGTAGTGGTAGTTTTTGCATCAACTTAATTAAATAAAAAAATTAAAACTTGTCTGGTATGTGTAACAGAGTGAAATGCCACCTATGGGTCATTTTATACCATTTCGTTTTCCGTCTGAATCAGATGAGGTGAATTAGGCGGAAATGGTTCAGCTCTAGTTGAAAAGGTCCTCAGGTTTCCTTCAGGATATGCACAGAGGGGGTACGAGTAATGAGATGTTAATAAAGAGCCACTCACCACATACTGCGAGAGATTAGGAAGCATTCCCACATATAAAATCTCTGCAGGCGTCTCCTCCACCACCTCCTTACCCTGTCAACACAACACACACATCCAACAAGCACTTACTGTGTTGAGTCCCTAATAGAGCTGCATTTAATTGGAGTTTTAATTGGAGTTTAAACCAAAAATAATGACGCATGAAGAGAAACAGTCTCACCAGACTGAGCGGACACTGCAGGAGCTCCTCTTCTCTCTTGATCTGGATCTCAGATACAGACACATACTTGTGCTGGAGAAGAGAAGAGAAGAAAAAGGCAGGAATACACCAAAAGCTGTTGGACACAATAGTTTTATCAGAACGGTTATTTAGCGCTGCTAACAGCTCCGTGGGCTCTTTGGGAGGAATGGATTTGTGAGAAAGATGGTAATAACGGAGGACTCAGCAGCTCGGCAGTATTGATCAGTAGAAATTTACTCCATACGAAAGAGAAGCTTGCCACATAACAAAACAGAGAAACCAGCATACTGGTGCTGTGAAAAAGAGATCTTTCTTTTTGCTTTTGAAGGCACAGTTAATAATAATAATAATAATAATAGTAATAATAATAATAATAATAATAATAATAATAATAATAATAATAATAATAATAATAATAATAATAATAATAATAATAATAATAATTGTGTTTTAGATCATCCAACTAATTTTGATATAGACAAGGATAACCTGAGGAACTTCAAGAAGCAATTTTTAAAGAATGATTTAATTTATTAAAGAGAAAACCTTTCAAACCAACTTGACCCTATGTAAATGTGGGTGAGGGATGGTATTATGGTTTATTTGGGGTCATTGTAAACTGTAAAGCACTTTGAGTTGTAACTTCTGTATGAAGATCGATTTATAAATAAAGTTTGATTGATTGATTAAATAGAAGGCCTAATAACCTTAATATTGCTAAAATCACAGTTACCCCCATTAGCTGAAACAGTAACAATGAAAATAGCAATGTAATACAAATAAAATAGGACATATGCTTTTAATATGTCAAATGTGTTTGTGCCCATGTTATGGTGTGTGTGCGCACGCACACATTTAGTTTTTCCATCTTAATGTGCGCAAAAATGAAAGACTGACTAAAATGGAACCAAAAAAGACGGGTATAAGATTTTAAATGACAAAACATGATGCCATGATCTAAAGAAATTCAACAAAGGAGAAAGTAGTTTCTCAGGCTATAGGACTCCAGAGAACCACAGTGAGATCCATTATCCACAAATTATGGAACAGAGCATCTGAAATAAAACAGCATGCAGAGAAACAATCCCCCTATCGAACGTAAAACACGATGGAGGTAGTATGATTGTCTGGGGTTGCTTTCCTGCTTTAGAACCTGGACAATGACCCGAAGCACACCAGCAACACCACCTCGGAATGGCTCAAAAAATTTGGTATGGCCTAGTCAAAGACTGGATCTTAAATGGGCAGTTCATGATTGAATCATTGTCCCTTAATAAATAAAACCATCTTCTGAAAACTGCGTTAAAGTGTGAAAAAAAAGTAAAAAACAGAAGAAATCTAGGGTTAGGAGGTGAAGGGTTTCTCACAACACTGTAAAATGTTTTTGTAGAAAACAAAACAATAAAAAAAAGGGTTGCCAACTCACCTGTTTGAGGGTCTTGACGCTCTCGTGGATGGGTCTGGGTAACCCTACCAGGGTCTCCGTGTCACTACAGAAGAACACATGATTAAACCTGACAAAGAGATGAACAGATTTACCTTCCAGAGCGGAGCACTTACTTTCCCAAAGTAAAACCAATGAACTTGTTCCTGCTGGTCTCCAGGAAGTGCTCGATGTCCTTCTCCCTGTAAATACAAAGAGTCAGACGGTGAAGTCGTCTCATAAAACGTTCCCTCATGGTCCTGCTTTCTGAAGGCGAAGCTTGAAAAAGGCCCAGCAGGAATCATCACACCTCAGGTTTAGGTTTCTTACAGAGAAATCAGACGCTTGGTGTTCTGATAACAGATAAAAGATGCAGAGCTATGATGAGACACGTTATTTATGTGTATGAAAGCAGCAGCAACACCCTGCAGAATCACCAAGGCTGGTCTCTGGAATAAACAGATGGAGACCATATTGCTGCTTGGGCACAAAGAGAGAAAACGGTAAGATTTTTCTTTAGATCTTACTTTAACCTCTCAAATGCTGGCATATGAACAGGCCCGGAGTGGATCATCGAGAGGACCGGGACAATTCCCGGTGGGACGGTCTGATGTTTGGGCCACAAGGGCCGGTTATTATGGCAAGCCGAGTCGTACTAGTGTGCCAAAGGTGCAAATAGGCAAAAATGAGTTACTAGTAAGAGTATTCCTGAACTAGTTTGGCAAAAGTTCAAACTAGCAGGGGAAAATGTTTAATTAGTTCCGTGTAGTCGTATACATATGAAAAGTGCCCAGCAGTGCTACCTGATGCAGATGTAAATTAATCAGAGCCTGTGTACAATTGGGAAACTTGTGCTAAGAATTAAGACGTTTTTTAAATGTGATTTATTTTCAGAAGCAGAGCAAGGAGTCAGTAGTGAGGGGATTTTTCTTGTCAGTATGGAAGGAAAAGGTGTGTGAACAAGCAGGCATTAGTTCCAATATAAACACTTTCTATGCCCAAATGACAGTGTGACCCTTTATATTTTTTTCTTTAAAAGTAAGACAATAAATACAAAAAGCCCACATTTGAAAGAGGATAGAATGAAAGTAATATAAAATAGGCCTGCATGTTTTGCCATTGAAAATATCTAATTGGTTAAGTCAAATGTGTTTTCCATATCAAATGCACTAAAGCTTGACAGAATCTTATTTCTTTATTATTGTGACACAGGTGCAGCAGATGAGCTTAGGGAACTTGGAGGAAGTGTGAAAGGGAGAGCAGAGTCTACGCAGGGACTGATTCCAGAGGCAGCAGCTCAAAATATAGATTCGGATATTGTTAATGGATGTGTTGTAAAAAAAACAAAAAAATGTAGATGTGAACGCATGCTGAAATAAATCTACCTTCTGAGGCAGTTAACTTTATTTGCACTTAATTGGACATAAAAAAAAATACTCCGAATTACAAGGCTTTACACAACGGGGTGCTGTTGTAGCCTTAACATGTAAGGGTATAATTATATGATTTTAATAATAATGGGTTGTGATATAAAGTGGGCCGAACAAAGGCATGAAACTCCAGGGCTGAAAATGAGTACGGCCCTGCACATGAAGTAAGGAGATTTAGTACTGAGACTGCGGTTTTCCAGGCTTCAATGATGGATAATGGATGACAGACAAGTCTCCTTTTTCCAACTTTGCTCTGGGAATTTCATGATTTGATAAAATAAGGACTAACATTACAAATATTCAGTGTTTATATGAACATCTGATACCTTTTAGAGGCTTGTATTTTCCTGACATCCCATCTTTATCCCCACAGTACCTTCAAACATTAAATCCCCATCCTTCCAGAGAAAATGCAACTAAACGCTTCCAAAAATATTCCACCATTATCAGCTTTCGATTGTTTCTTTCAAGTCCTTCAATGCCGCACTAACCTAACTTTCGGGGCCCAGGGCAGGCCTTTGGGGAAGTTGACCCTCTCTGTCGGGGGTCTCAGCGGAGGTGGAGGCGGTGGAGGCTGGATGATGACGTCCCGGTCCAGGGGGTCCACCTCCCCCTCGATGCCGCTGTCCGTGTCCTCCGGGTCCTCCTCCTCGTCCCGGGCGTCATCATTCTTAAAGGGGTCCCGCTCGTTGTAGGTGTCCAGGCTGTCCTGCTTGACCAGGGGCTGGGGGGGGGGGGGGGGGGGGGGGGGGGGGGGGGGGGGACAGAGGACAGGGGGTCAACACTCACACCTACACGTACAGTAACTGAGGCGTCCGATTGCAAAGATGCTGGAATTTCCAGAGGTAAAACTAGGAACATTAAAACAAGGTACATCTATATTTATGGGAAAACTGTATTTAAAGGAGTTTAAACATGCTATCCTGACAGATCTGTGCAAAAACAAAAACACAATCTTTATTATATTTGTCTTTTGGATCAAAGTACAATGATAAAATTGACAGCCCTCCCTAAACCGCCGGCCCACACTACTGCTCCCTAACATAATGGATGATTTAAGTAAAATAAAAATAAAAATAAAAAAAGGAGGGTGATTTAGTGTTGGAGCGTGTAATTATCCAGCGAGAACAAGGACATGTTTAATCATTTTGCTACAGCTGCAGCGAAACAAACAGGAGGGAGAGGGACACGTCAGTCAAGCACAACTTCTACACGCCCATGTCAAACTGAGAGGAGGACAGATTAATAACAACACCTGTTTGCCTGCAGCACGTGTCATGGCTACCCACAGGAGTTTATCTAGATTTACATAACAAGTAAAAAAAAAAAAAATATTCCACTCACAGGCTCATGCTTGAAGGCAGTAGCTGGTAGTTGATGAGATAAAAGGCAACCTTGGATTTTTTTTATGTTTAGAGCAAGAGTTTGGTGTATTTTAAAGTATTAGTTCTCGTTCTCAGAACAGCTGAAGTTGTATCATCTTCCCAAAATACAACTTGAAAAAGGTTATTTTGAAATAGCTAAACTAAAGAAATACTAGCAGTTTTTACATTTAGTTTAAAAACATCCACACATCTTGATGCTGCCTCCACCGTGCTTGACCAAAATCCGCAACAGCTGATGGTGTATCGTCTTAAGTGATCGTTCTGTTCTGAAGCGAAAATGATCTTCGTGCTATCCCTTTGGGAAAACATGAAAGTGTAAGGGATACAACTCTAAAAAGGATTTAGCCCACGCTAAAATAAAAATAGGAAAAAAATGTACATAATGTGGCTAATGGTAGTTTAAAAATGTGGCAAAATGTCACATTCTCTATATAGCCGAAATCTTTTTAGAACTAGAAAAGGCCTTGAAAACGGTCATTATCTGTATTTTTATTGCTCCATCCACTTATCTGTCCTGAAATGTCACCTAGCATTATAGCATGCCCACATCATGATGCTGCCACCATGATTGACTGAAATCAGCAACAATTGATGGCATATTGGCTTTTTGATAAATTCTCTTACCATTATCCCTTGGGAAGACTAGAACTTTACACTTGGAAACTGGGATAAAGCCTAATCTAAATTAAGATTTTAAAGGCCTTAGCTAACAAGAATATTTGACAGGAAAAAAAAAATTATGAAAAGAAAAACTGCAAATGGGTATTTGAGTATTTTATTCCACAATCGATCCCTCTGGTGTGACAACGCTCCAAGCAGAAAAAACATTCCCACATCATTATACTGCCACCACTGCACTTGACTATAATCAGCAACAATTCTTATGTTCTCGACTAAGCATCCACATTGGAGTGCAATATTTTGGAGATAACCTTGGAGATACTTCCACACCTAGATTTTAATAATACCTCTAATAGGGGATTTAACTTGAACTAAACATTTCCACATTATAACACTACCAACACCGTGCTTTCCCGGGATTTAGCCTAGGCAAAACTAAGGACTTCTAGCCCTTAGCAACCAAATGGAGTTAATTGTAGTTTTAGTGGAGGTCAAGTTCTTTATATACCTGAAGTGTTTTAGAAGATGTTTGTGTTATTCCTATGCCCATCCATCTTTCTTGACAAATATTTCCCACATCATGATGCTACCATCACTGTGCTTGACTATAGGGAAGGATACTCATCTTCCTTACATTTAGCTTACACCAGACACTGTTGGGACTAAGACAGGAGGTCATGGGATTTTTGTGAGGTCTTCTTTCTTGTGTAACTTGATTATAGAAGTCTGTTTGATAGAACATTCAACTTACAGTCTTTCATAATCCCTCGCTTTTCAGATGTGTCCCTAATAAAACTCTTCATCTTGCTGGCTGGGGTGCCATTTGCAGAACGTCTGTTAGTAGGATCAAACCTATATAGTTTCAGAGTAACGGGTTATTTTCTTATTTCTGACAAATCTGGTAGAGTTGCGGTTATTAGATCATTATTTCTTAAAGCCATTAAATTTCCTGATTTGTATAAAAATTTGAAAGGATACTGAAAACTGGTGAAAACCCTAACAATTATTCAACCCTGGGGATGGTGGCTTGAATTAATTTGCCATTTTACATGTGGATAAGAAGAACGTTTCCACAGCAACCAAACGCAGCATGATGTTTTGAACTTACCACACAGGTGCACATCAGAAGAAACGGGCACAAGACTCAAGCAACACAGAGTTCTCATCTACAAACAATCCCATTCCAAGTTTGAACCACACAAACTCAAACGGTGTCTGAATGGCAACAGTGCAAGCATCAGGCATGAATAAGCTTTCTGGCTACTAGCTGGACTACTGCAGCTGAGGTATGGTGCGTCAGTCGAGCTGCTTAGTGACAGGAACATAAACTGTGTGTGGTGGGAAGGTGGGAGGAGGGATGAGAAGAGAGGAGCAGGTGGAACTGTGCTGGGAGACATTCTCTATGGAAAAGCCATTCTCTGCTAAGTGACAAGGTAAAGCTAGGGTTCTTCTGTCGGGGGGTTAGGAGGGCCACCGCTTTCAATTACATCCAGTTGAGAGCTGGGTCAGCATCTGCAGAAGTTCAAACCAAAAATGGAGTCTGATCACCTTCTCAATGAATGCATTTTAAAGAAAGTGGCCCCTTGCCTAAACTCTACGCAGCATTGTTTTAAAGCTAAAAACTAGTTGCAATGTGATGACAACTACAAGAGCGATGCTCCTAAAGTGGATGTCCACAGTGTCTGTATGGGAGAGTGGAAAGTGACCACTCCGGAGCCGATGGTTACAGCCAGCAAGTCAGCCCTGTCCCGCCAACCCTGCTGCCCACAGTGGAGGAGGAGAATAGGAAGGAAGAAGAAAATACTGACCAAAGGAGAGAAGAGGAATAGGAAAAACAAAAGGAAACGAGAAGAGAGGGAAAAGAAAATATAAGTAGGAAGTAAAGCAACCAACAGACAAGAAGAAGAATAGGGCTGTGGGACTGCAGGGAAGTGGGAGAGGAGTGCAAAAACTCCAGCTCGGTGCAGAGAGGAAATGCAGGAGGAAAGAGAAGGGAATTTGTGGATAAAGACCTGCTTCTTGGGAAAGGGACTGTCTCCTTCCAAGCTATCAACAAAGGCACTCTGTAGGGACAGAAGGAAGAGGGGCAATGAGAAACCAGAGGGCGGTTAGAGCTCAACTGAAAGAAAAACCAAAAAATAAGCAGAGGCTGGGAATCCCACAGCGGCACGAGCACCAAGATCATCTGTGGTCACTGACTTACAGCAGGGAACTGATGATATTGGCGAAGCAGTTACAGAAAAGCCGAGACAGCAAAGAGGTAAAGCTGCAGAAGCACTACTCCTCCATGCTAATGAAGGGTTAGCTTTTAGGAAAACAGCTGAGATTTGTGTCACTGTGAGTGTTCGACGCGTGTACCCTGCGGCTGCGGCGGCCTCTCTTCTGCTGCTGCTGCTGTTCAATGAGCTCCATGGCCGAGGCGGGAGGAGATGCCGCTCTCATGGCTCTCACCACCTTGATGCTGTCCTCTGGGAGCGGGGGCAAGCTGAGGCGCTCCCGGGCTCGCACTTTCATCTGTTGGAGTTCCTCGAAGCCCCCCAATGTAAACTGGGGAGCAAGAGCACAAATGCAGTCAGATTCTCAGGTTTGAATTCATTATACACAAGTACATGCTATGTATTTCCTTCCAAGTTAAGATTGTGTACCACTTTTTGTTGGTCTATCACATAAAATCCCAGTAAAATACATTAAAATTAATAGAAAATGCGGGTTTATTCTACCGACCAATACTGTTTTCCACAGCAGCAGCAGCACTTTCTTCATGGGGAAGTGAGGCGCATTCATGCTGCAGAACTTGGTCACCATAGTAAAGAGGAGCAGGGCGAAGGGCTCTCCGTTGTAAAGAGGTGAACCTGAGGGTTGCACGAGCGTCGGCAGGTTAGAAGCGTTGACGATTGGAAGTAGCTGTTCAAAAACTCACCGCGTACACAAACCTAGCTCATTCTTGAAGGCCTCTCTGGCTGCTCTCCACTCAGGTCGGTCATCTTCCATTTGAACACGAATGGTCTCAACCATCAGGTACATGATGCTCAGGAGCACTCTAAGAAGAACACACAAGATACATTTAGACAAATCGTCCTATAGGTGGTTTTGTCCTTAAAGTTGCAGGTGATTCTGCAAGCAGCTTGTGTTTTAGTATAGCCTCTTTAGATAAAATACTTTGGCAACTATTTCATATTTCATGAAGTAAAGTGGTGCATTGTCATGAAGTGCAAGAAATATTCAACATGAATGTAAAATAAACTCACAAAAAAAGAAAAGAAATGCTATTAACTGATACCCCTAGGTAAAAACCAGGTCGCTCAGATGCCTTCAGATTTACCTAATTTAGTAAACAGACTCCATGTGGCTGCCATTTACTGTAAATGCAGATGTTCTGTGAAGGCCTCAGCGGTTTGTTGGAGAACATCAGCACATCACCCAGAACACCACATCTCCATGGTAAAGTATGGAGGTGGCAGCAGCATGATGTAGAAATGCTTTTTATTTTCATTAGGGGCAGGGAAGCTGTACTGGAACCCCATGTGAGTGACTTTCTGCCGCCTGGAGGACATTAGTGGCATTGCAGCTATATTAGATTGAGAGTTAAGTTTAATTTTCTCAGTTGTTCTCCATGTGCTCAGCCATGAGGTTATGGGATCAGAACAGTATCACCTTGAAATGAAACTGAAAAGAAATATTGGCTTTGAAGATAAAAATTGGCATTGAAAAATATTATTGTAACTGAAAATATTAATTTTGATTCGGAAATAAATCTAGTGAAAATGTTTGTATTGAAAGTGATTTTTTTTTTTACAATGCCAATCCTTTTGTCAATGCCGCATTTTTTTCAGCTTCATTCAGGTGATACTGTTTTGACGCTTGTGTGTGCACGCGCATGAGGCGCGGGGCTTCAGCCCCCCCATATGTTTGCATGAACGAGGCAAGAGGGAAACTCCGACTGTCCGAGTGGGATCAACATTTTCTTTGCTACTAATGTGGTTTGTGGAGGGTGATAATCTGCAGTTGGGGAATCGTTTTTTGACAGTCTTTCTGTAGTCTTTTGAATCAAACATGTTTGATATTATCGCAAGTCCTAGTGTAGTCGCTGTGACATAAATCAATCAGCAACCAATAAAGCTGTTCTCACACAAACGGAAGCACGAAGCTACAGATCCCGGCAGGGGTCAGGTGCAGAAACATTTTTTGAGGGGTAAGAATCTGTACCCTCGGTTTATTAAACCATGCGCATGGAGTCGTAATCTGTTCCCTCCGTTCATTCAAATATGTGACCATGTGGGGGTCCTGTCCGCTTAGAGTGTACCCTGGCTGTTTTGGATTGTACTTTACTGCTATGGCACAATGGTTAATAAGCAGGGTTACATCCCCCGATGATGGTGGGTTCGAGTCTCGTTAATAACGTTGTCTTGCGCCTTGCCACATTTCAAATTTTTTTTTTGTTCCTGCAGGAAAGTAGGCTATAAACATAGGTGTCATATTTATAAATAACAGTTTTGTAGCCACCTATGGAGCCTGGCAGGGTCTATACACAACAAATACAATATTTGTGTTCCATGGCTGAAAAATGGCCTAGAAATGGACCATAAATTGAAAAGTGTATGCCAACCTTGCCCCCTGGAATACAGGCACAAACCAGCGCTATCTGTGCATCTGCATGGAGCAAGTGGTGCAGCATAAACACCTTGCATTAAAAAGATATGAGTTAACCAGTTACTTGATGATACAGTGCCCACTTTGAATGCAAGTCTTTATTTGACATAACATTAATCTTGGAAGAATGCTATAACATTCGCACATAAAGAAACTGTATAATGCTGAGGATAATGGGAGGAATTTTGCGGGAAGCTAAAATGGCCTAGGTGTTGTCTTAAATAGTGTCCCAACCAGATTCAGTGTTTATAAAATGTTTAGTCTGAGACTAAAAAACTGTTAACCCAAGTCTTTAGATGTGAGCTGATAATCTTTAATAATCTTTTCTAAATCGTTTCAAAGTCTCTAGGTGTACAGAAAGCATAATGGGGTTTGTGGAATAATAATAATTAAAAAATAAGATTTAAACAGTTTCTTCTCAGTTTGCCATGGCAGTTGGTGCGCATTACCGCCACCTTCTGGTTTAGAGTGTTTGTCACAATTACGTTTTACAATCTAATAAAAAAACGAGTTGTCAGTGTTGTTAGCTTTGCTAACACCAGTCTTAATTGATTTGTTAACGTTATTGACATGTATTGTAAATCTGTATTGTGGATCTGAAATAAATAGTTATTTAATATGGTATAGCCTATATAGTGTATTTACATCCCTTCATACCACACGGTCTGTAATGAGGAGAGCCTCCAACAAAGACAGGCTACACAAGCATAAAACTTTATCACAAAGACTCCTAGTCTACTGGTCAGTAGAAGAAACTGAGAAGAAACCGTTTATGTATTTTTTTCTTCCACAAACCACATTATTAGCAATGTAAATGTCCTGTTGTTTCTCGTGTCTCGCCTGGACAGTCGGAGTCTCCCTCCTGTCTTGTTCATGCAAACATATGGGGGTCTGAAGCCCCGCCCCTCATGTACGTGCACACACAAGCGTCAAAACAGTATCTGAATGAAGCTGAAAAAAATGATGGCATTGAAAAAAAGATTGGTATTGAAAAAAAGATTGGCATTGTAAAAAAAGATTGGCATTGTAAAAAAAGATTGGCATTGTAAAAAAAGATTGGTATTGAAAAAAATGATGGCATTGTAAAAAAAAAAGATTGGTATTGAAAAAAAGATTGGCATTGAAAAAAAGATTAGCATTGTAAGAAAAAAATGAAAGTTTGAAAACTTGAGTTATTTCTTTCAATGCAATGCAGTTTCATAGAAAAAAAATCACTTTCAATACAAAAATTTTCACTAGATTTATTTCAGATTCAAAATTAATATTTTCAGTTACAATAATATTTTTCAATGCCAATATTTATTTTCAGTTTCATTTCAAGGTGACACTGTTCTGATCCCAAATGAGGTCCGCTTGCTAAATTTTCCTTTGGTTACTTCTATTTGGCAACGTCTGTAAGTATTATCATGTTTATTTGTAATTAAAAGGTAGTTTTTGAAAGCAGAAGGTCATTTTGAGTACGCAAATAAGTAGTATTTTGTATAGCTTTATTAATTTATGTCTTGGATGTTTTATGTTTTTCAGTTTTACATTCTTCTCATTAAAACCTGCTAACGCTCATATGGCTTGTGTTAGGTAAAAAAAAGTGGTTGACCTAGAAAGAATCACACACAAGGGTCGGAGAGAATATGGAGTCAATAAGCTCTGCAGAGGTAGATGTGGATAATCAGTTCTGCAGAGGGAGACCAGGAAAATACTATAAGGAATGAGCCAACCGTGTCTGTTTGTTCTCAACCTCCCAGTGTCATAGTCTCTGGTCTCTGGTCTCAAAGAGCATCCACTCTGCAGTCTCTCTTTATTTAGTCACACTTCATTAACATATTAAAAGAACAGGATGTCATGCAAATGAGCATGTGACTGAAACCAAAAGGACATTTAAAAAGTACATTAGAAAGACACCCTAAGAAAATAATAATACAACATTATTATTTTACCTAACAGCTTGCTTCTTGGTGAATGAATGGGAGATTGTTTAGCTACCTGAATAACTGAGTATATGTTATACCGTGCTCAGTGGGGCCAGGACAGAAGCTGTTTCAGTAAGCTAAATTTAAGACTTTTTATCACCATTATGGTTTATGTTGATGTTGTTGTTGTCACGAATCAGAAGGAAAATTAATGCTGCCGGTGTTATGCCGAGAAATGCATGCCTGCCGAAAATTGCATCCCCTGCCGCGGGAATGCACATCGTTCAAAACTCCCTGATAACGAAAACTGATTAAAATATCAGCGATGCGGCAACTTTTAAATATATTCGTAATATTACCATATTTCCTATGCATGTACGTCCTGAAAATGTATTGTTTTATGGCAGATAAATGTAAAAAAGGACGACTTTGACACCTTTTATCTGAATACGTTTAACCTTACTGTTTTAACGTCACAGTGTCTCAGGAGTATCTTTCGATGCCCCGGTGTGTATGGGTCACATTCTGCGCTTTTTGTACCAACAGCGTGATAGTTAAAGCATTGTATAACATCGAAACTTTTTAAACTAGCGATTAAAATCTGATATGGGTGCAAACAGGACACAATGTACATAAAATGTTTTATCTGCTGTTAATGGCAGAGTGCACAATTTTGTTATCGGCTGGTCTAAAAACTCAAATTAAACATCATTTAAAAGCTGAGATTCTTTCAGGTGTGAGCTGGCCAGATGGAGGTTTGGGAGTTTTCCCAAATAGCCGGTCCTTTCTATATCGGTAGCCAGAATGTTTGTTTTTGTACTCCAAAAGCAGCCGCGGTTGAGCCACTGTCATGCTGTGTGTCGGTTTGTGTAAGTGAGCAATGGCGGAGGTGTGTGGTGGCCGAGGGTGGCCATGGCCACCCCACGGTGAATCCTGGCCACTCTATTGGCCACCCCATTAGCAGCACTGTTAGCCAAGCATCGCATCACAGTCATGGCTATTTCTTTCATCGACAGTGCTGTCCGGTCACTTTAGCGGCACACACATCCTGTCTTCGAATGAATGGCGCGGCCTCAGATTTACTGCATCCAAGGGTTCAGACATTTATATGAACTATATAAACTACATAAACTATATAACAGAACTTAAAATGTCAGCAAATAAACATATGTACATTTCTATAAAGTAAGTGTTTTCTTCACAATGAAGACACATTAATTTTGAGAGCTTCAGCGTTTTGTGTCTAATACATTGTTTAATTTATATTTGGCATGATCGACTGCTGATTTCACCAATTATTCCAGTACCTTCATAGCTACCACTTTCCCAGAAAGCAATGCAGTACAATGTCTGAGATTAGTATTCATTGACAAATATCCAGTCTTCATAACATTTGCTTCATTAATATAATTATTATTAGAAGCTCAAACTTTGTATTTTTACAAAGAGGGTAAATGTGATTAATTTGTTAAAAGGTAAAACCATACCATATTATTAACAAAGTGAAGGACCCAGTCAATGTTAATAAGTTTATCTGTTCCTTTTTTAGATTTCCTGAACTTCTTCCATTTCATGTACTCAAAAAGAACTACCATGTTAGTGAGGAGTTCCTGGAGGATCAATTTATTGAGATCCCCTTGCCTCAGGACCCAACCAGTTTTGACCTGGGAGCTTTTAGGGGAAACCTGAACACCATATGCCCCCTAAATATCCGTTATGGAAGACAGAAAAATCATGTTTTGTTCTTGGGGGGGGGGGGGGGGGGCAGTCAGTACCTGGACATTTTGTTGTTATGAAGTTCATTATTTTAATTATCAATAAAGTATAAAAAATACATGGCACAGGTTTGAAAACACACCAGCAGCCAAAAGATCATGCATTGTTCTATAAAAAAAATATTTATGCCACACACAAATCTCTAAAATAGCACGACATCTTTTGGAAATGGAGATTTGAAGGTTGCCACAGTATCCACCTCCTCTCTTTTTAACCCAACAATTGTCCTATAGAGCTGGAATTCACACCAGTAGCTCATAAAGAAATTGGAATTTTATAGAAAATCTTATATCATTTATAGCAGTCTTATTATAATTATAATTATAGCTTGCTAATTCTTTGATATAGCAGGGGATGCATTTCTCGGCAGGGCAAACTCTGAGGGAGTTTTGAACGATGCGCGTTCCCGCGGGAGGGGATGCAATTTTCGGCAGGCATGCATTTCTCGGCATAATACCTGTGTATTTATCAAAAGTAATGTAAAAGAAAATCCACAGACAAAGCAAAACATGAATGATTGAATATATTAAAATAAATTCTAATTTAAGACCTAGTTTGGAAAGTCAAGGATTGTTTTTAAATAATATAAAGCTTAAAATAACAAAAGGGTTTTTTTAATGACTTTTTACGACCTTCCAGAAACCACATGATGGAAAGATGGATGAAACTAAATTCCCAAAACCTCATAAAATCTGAAAAAGACTTGATAGCAGGGCAGAGCTTTCCCTTCCAGAACAACAATGACCCTAAACATACAGCCAGATGTACGATAAGAGAATTTAGATGAAAGCACATTCATGTCTTAGAATGGCCCTGTCAAAGTCCAGACCTAAATATAGGTGGGAATCAATTGAAAGACTTGAGAATTGACATTAACGGGCACTTTCCATCCAGTCTGACTGAAAAGAAATGCAAATATTTTAGTCCCTAAATGTGCAAAGATGGTAGATTGCATACTCTAATTGAATTGTTTCATTTTATTTGGTGCATTATTACTCTTATTGTTATTATTATTATTATTATTATTATTATTATTATTATTATTATTATTATTATTATTATTATAAGAGGCATACCTCTTAAACTGACTTTCCAGATTATTTTAATAAAAAATGATAAAACGTCTGTATCCGTTTCCATTCACTTAACAATTATGCTCTGGTTTGTGTTGCTCTATCATATAAAGCCTCAATTAAATAAACGGAAGTTTGTAGTTTTTTTTTATAGCAATACTTTTGTGAGACACTGCAAACCACATTACTCCTTGAAAATTATCTATAATATCTATACATAATTCTATGTCTAATGGATCGAATGCAGCAGTTTTCAGTTCCTTAGAACTACTTGGGTGTAAATCTGTTCCACCAGCTGGTAAATATTTGTGCACATTTATCAAGAAATTGCACAGAAGGAGTATGTCATCTGAGCAAAGTGTGTGATTGTGGCGTTCAGCCTATTTTGTTCAAACACTATGAGCTGAAACTTAGAAATAAACATGAACCGACAGTACAAGCAGTAATTTTTACATAGTTATTATCTCTGAGTATTTTTATCTTAAACAAAGGAGGAGTCTTTGTTGTGATTCATGTGTTTATATGACTTACCTGAGCTCTGTGCTGTCTGCAAGAGAGATGGCAGGCTTCCTCACTGCACTGCTGCATGCCTGGCTGTTACTGCAAGAGGAATTATTTTTAGACTTGGCATTTTATTTATTTATTTATTTTAAAGGAAAAAAAGTCTGAAAATCCATGCAAAGAAACACGATATGACTTGTACCATGCAAGTAATAATCACATTTTGAACCAGAAGTTCAATACAGAATGCTTTCTTTTTTATTTCCCAACATAATCTGTCAGCATTCTGCATGTATTTGTCTCACTTGCACGGCTATCTGGAGCTTCTTGATATGCCAGACTGTGCCTCGGTGAAGCTTGCATAACTTCATCCCCAATGAGGCTGACACCAGCCGTGGCGAAGCTGATATGCTCAGTAGATTGTTGCCAGTCCGGACTGCCGATGTTGCAGTATCCAAATATTTCAATTCCTGTTACCTGGCTGGTTATTTACTGTTACTCTCGGTCTCTTAGGAAAGAGAATTGTTCACTGCTTACTCTATCTCCATGCTGAGCAGCTCCAGTAGCGCTGTGAAGATGCCCATGTCATAAAGCAGGAAGATGTTATGTCTGGACCAGTGGAGCACATCCACCTCTGTGTCACACTCATCAAACACTCCTGGTGAAAGGTGTGGGAAAAACGGGACATTGAACATCTGAATCAATGCTTTCATCTGACACACCTTCTATCGCCTCAACCAGTGATTGTTATTTTGAGTGTCTGTAATTTAATTAACGAGGAGCCTTAATTAAAGGTCGGAAAGTCAAAAAACTAAAGGCAGAAATTATAAAATGATGGACTAACACTACTGCATTCACAGACATGTGCTGAGGCAGTTGTTAATGGATCTGGACCACGAACCCTGAGCCAAGTAGAGGATGGCCCTGGCCACCTTCAGCCTCTTGTCCCTGTCCGTCACCTCCAGCGCGTCCAAGAGTCTCATGACATACGCTCTATGCTCGTCCACCGCCAGCTCCGTCCACCGTCTGCCTCGAGCTGCAACACAAACCTCTATGACTTTAGGATGTGGCGTTTGTGTTTTCGTGGTTTTGTCACACTTAAATGTTTCAGATCATTAAACACATTTTAATTCCAGATAATACAGAAGGCAGCTTTCAAATGTTGGCTTCATTTATTGGAGGGAAAATAGTTTAAACCCACCTGACCCTGACCCCCTTTGTTAAATCTCTGATAACCCA
The DNA here is from genome assembly GCA_963556495.2 of Valencia hispanica. Taxonomy (NCBI): domain Eukaryota; kingdom Metazoa; phylum Chordata; class Actinopteri; order Cyprinodontiformes; family Valenciidae; genus Valencia; species Valencia hispanica. The sequence continues at coordinate 22,397,109 of OY747722.1, forward strand.
CAGTTTCAATACCCAGGTCTGATCACTGCTTGACCAAAAGAATAAAGAAAGCATCTGAGAGGGGCTAGTCAAAACTTGGACTTAAATCCAATTGAGATGTTATGGCTGGCTGTTCGTGCTCTAAAAACCCTCGAATCTGGCTCAATTAAAAGAATTCTGCAGAAAAGAGTGGGCCAAAATTCCTCCAGAGTGATGAATGACTACCTTTCTTCCCCTCAGTAAAATAAATAATTGAAACATTAATTTGAAACATTTAAGTTTGTGTGAAACATTTAAATGGTAAATGGCCTGTACTTGTACTTTAAGTTTGTGTTTGAAGAGATACTCACACCAGAGTTTCATTTTATATTTATGTATTAATTTAAGTTTTTGGTTTTTTTTTTACAAGGGAGATCTTGATTATTTCAGCAAGACAACGTATTTTCCGCATTGCTCCAAGTAATCCAAGTAAAAAAGGATATACATAAACAACAGACTGGTCTGCAGTGCAGATTAGTCTTCAATTGAAAACATTTTGGTCCCAAAACTACAAATATTCAAAGAAGTAGAAACAACAACCGATAAATGGATCGGTTATTGTTTATACTTCATTGCATATTTGTCCATTTTACGGTCTCACTTTTGGTAGTTAGTTTAATTATTCATTCTTCATTTTTCTTGGTAGTTTAGTTGGGTGTTACTAGCTTAGTGAGTTTGTTGATGAAAGCATTTTAACTGAAGGTTGAATTATTCTGGTAATAAACTTGTATTTTGGAAAGTCATTGTTTGTCATTGTTCCACATACATGTGTAGTAACTTGCTGCTCAAAGAATGCCGAGAGCTTATTCCTTCATCTATTGTTTAATTACCTCAGCCTTATCCGGCAGGTAAGCATAAGCATTAACTAAGGCTGAACTATTTGGCTATTATTATTATTCATTTCCTGAATTCCAGGATGGTGTCCCAAACTTGGTAATTTTTACACAAAATTATTAATAATTGCCCTAAGCAATTATTCATAATTATTCATAGCCAAAAGCTACCTATCTGTGTCACAACAAATTGGTTCCCCGTGTGAGGGGCGTTAACGTGAACAGCTTTTACTGCATATGTATGGGAATAATATTTACAACAAATTGGTGCACATGTAAAGGAATAACTCATCCAAATATAAGAGATATTTAAATCACAGTACTAATCTTGGCACATCGTGTGATGGCTCTGAAATTGGATGTCACTGCTCATAAACTCAGCAAAAAAAGAAACGTCCATTTTTCAGGACTGTATTTCAACAATAAGGTTGTAAAAATCTTTACAACTTCATTGTAAAGGGTTTAAACAATGTTTTCCATGCATGTTCAATTAACCATAATCAATTAATTAACATGCACCTGTGGAATGGTCGTTAAGACTTTAACAGCTTACAGAAAGAAGGCATTTAAGGTCACAGTTCTAAAAACGCAGGACACTAAAGAGACTTGTCTACCGACTGTGAAAAACACCTAAAGAAAGATGCCCAGGGTCCCTGCTCATCTGCGTGAACGTGCATTAGGCATGTTGCAGGGAGGCATGAGGACTGCTGATGTGGCTAGGGGCAATAAATTGCCATGTCCGCACTGTGAGACGCCTAAGACAGCGCTACAGGGAGACAGGAAGGACAGCTGATCATCCTCACAGTGGAAGACCACGTGTAACAACACCTGCACAGGATCGGTACATCCGAATATCACACCTGCGTGACGGGTACAGGATGGCCACAACAACTGCCCGAGTCACACCAGGAACACACAATCCCTCCATCAGTGCTCAGACTGTCTGCAATAGGCTGAGAGAGGCTGGACTGAGGGCTTGTAGGCCTGTTGTAAGGCAGGTCCTTACCAGACATCACCAGCAACAACGCCGCCTATGGGCACAAACCCACCTTCGCTGGACCAGACAAGAGTGGCAAAAAGTGCTCTTCACTAATGAGTCACGGTTTTGTCTCACCAGGGGTGATGGACGGATTTGTGTTTATCGTCGAAGGAATGACCGTTACACCGAGGCCTGTACCCTGGAGCGGGATAGATTTGGAGGTGGGAGGTCCATCATGGTCTGGGGCGGTATATCACATCACCATCGGACTGAGCTTGTTGTCATTGCAGGCAATCTCAATGCCTTGCGGTACAGGGAAGACATCCTCCTCCCTCATGTGGTACCCTTTATGCATGCTGTTGTATTCTACTTTTCTAAGGCTATTTTTATTATGCATTACATATGTGTTAATTATATCTTTTTTAAGCTTTAGAAGTAATAGGCCTGTTTATATTATTCAGGGTAGTAAAACATGACTCTGTTACCAGTATTTTATAGGGTTGAAGGTTTTAAGTAAACAAACTCTTGAGTAAAGATATGAACTGAAAGCAGGGAGGATCAGCTATAACTCTAAGTCATGTTATAACCCAGTTCATAGTAAGGTCAAGAGACCTGGAGAAAATAAATGACCTGTCAAGATGTAGAAGGAGGAGAGAGGAGTTACGTGATATGTTCTTTGTTCTTCTTGAAATAAAAGTGGTACAGCCCTGTAAGAGAACGAGTCAGACAGTCAGGTCTTGTCTGATTCCCATCTGCAGGTGCGTCTTTTCCAAAACAGATCTGAGTTTGTGTGATTTTTGTAATTCTCTGTCTCTCAGCTCTGGGTCTTATTTTGAAACAGTTCCCGTTGGGGTTTTTGGAGTTCGGCGCCCCCACCTCTCTGAGCAGGAAGTGAGTTGCAGAGCACATTGTGGGAAAAGCCGACAATGCTCATCCGGACATTATCCTCCAGCAGGACAATGCCACCAGCCATACTGCTCGTTCTGTGCGTGAGTTTCTGCATGACAGCAATGTCAGTGTTCTGCCATGGCCAGCAAAGAGCCCGGATCTCAATCCCATTGAACACATCTGGGACCTGTTGGATCACAGGGTGAGGGCTAGGGCCATTCCCCCCAGAAATGTCCAGGAACTTGCAAGTGCCTTGGTGGAAGAGTGGGGTAACATCTCACAGCAAGAACTGACAAATCTGGTCCAGTCCATGAGGAGGAGATGCACTGCAGTAATTCAAGCAGCTGGTGGCCACATCAGATACTGACTGGTACTATTGATTTTGAGCCTCCCTTCATTCAAGGACACATTATTCTATTTCTGTTAGTCACGTGTCTGTGAAACATTTTTAGTTTATGTCTTATGGTGTTGACTCTTTTAGTGTTCATACAAATTAACTTCACTGAAAGTAAAAACAGTTGAAAGTCAGAGGACATTTCTTCTGAGTTTATATGAAAAGTGTATGACCTGTGACATTCCTGAATTTCATGGTTTCAGACTTTAGCCAAAATTATTAACTCCAAAAAAGTCTCCTTTGCTAGTAATGATTAACTCTATATAAGCATAGATTCAGATGATTTAACTCATTAATTCTAATTTGTGTAAGCAATAGGTTGACACTTTATTTAACTTTAGAGTTAATCCAACTGTCAGGCACAAAATTTGCTGCACATTCATATTCAGATAATTTAAGTTATCCTGGTTCGTTGATCTTGGCTTTGTTAAATTAACTTCAAAGTTAATATCACGATTAATCCAAATGTGCTGCACATCTGGTATCCAGATGCTGAGCTAAGTATGTTTTGAGAAACCGCTGTTTCCAATCTGAGGTAACTTTAAAGTTAATCTTGTTTTTAAATCTCCTGCCAAAAGGATAGGGGGTGAACGTTTGTTAACTCGCTAATATTAATTGGAAAATAAGAGAAGCATTTTAACACTTGAAGCATAGTGTCAGCACAGGTTGAGCTGTCAACCTGTGCACCTGTTCTGAACAAGCAATATAAACATGTGACATATGTACAGCTACATATGGCTAGTTCTCTGGACATTTGTTAGGATTGTGTGTTTTTTATGAAGGTAGATATGTGCCAAAACGCATGTAGTTGTAGCTTGCGATTTGAATACTTGTAGAATACATTTGAGATCTTGAGCAATAGAAATCTGAAGTCCTATGTGAACCATCACAGCGGGGGGGGGAAATCACACACACAAACTGAATTTCAAATTGCACTAAAACCCCAAACATGTAAGACCCTGTGTGAAACAAATGCACTAGTGTCAGATTTTCACCTGGAGAAAACTTTCACATTAACCTGTTCTGAATGTAAAGTCACATAAAAATATTCACATGTCTGCTTTCATTTTTATACAAACATAATTACAGCTCTCCGCTTATCATTAATTATTTCCTACCATAAATATTTTTTTTATGTGTTTATTTTTAGTTACAACTTCAACGTATTGATTTCAACCACTCGAATCTGCTGCTTAGAAAACAGTGCACTGAATTTTGGCACACTATCTGCGAAACGTTTGAGCCAAAACTAACTTGTACTTGAAGGATAAGGGCAGAGAGCAGAGGGGCGATGGGGGAGGAGGGGGAGCGGAGGGAGTGATGACGTCGTCAATAGATCAACCAATCAAAGCGAGAGGTCGTGTGGGCGTGCCAAATTTTTTTCTCCCTTTCCATACTGTCATGACCATAGACTGTATATACACCAAGACGCACCAAGCTGGGATGAGTTACTTTGTGTCCATTATGTGTTTTGAAGAGGAAATAGACCCATATCAACTTAATATTCCACTCCGCGAAGTCCATTAATTTCTGATAATGGACACCTCGTCGGGCATTATCCCTTACTTATACCATAGTTGGGGTGAATACTCGATTCTGATTGGCTGGAGGGTGTAGGTTAAAAAGTGATAATGCACACCTAGGAAAGGCGTCCCGTCAAATCGCCTGATGACAGTTCAAAATTTTTGCGCTGGCTCAAACGCTAGATGGTTACCATGGCAACGGAGACTAAACGCTATTTTACAGTTGTCACATCGCAAAAGCAAAACAGACAAAACATGAGTGATTTTATCATTTCTTTTAACTTATTTGGTGAGTTTGATAACCTTAACATATTAATAATTTGTATAACGTAATGTAAGGTAAAGCCACATTCTCACTTCACAACACTGATCAACTGCTGTGGTCAGGTCGCTGTGGCCACGTTGCTTGGCAACGCCTGTATACGGGAGATATTAAATAGTGCGTTCGACTTATAAAAATAGAAACCCTCACGATTTTAACTCTAAAACACATTAAAGTATTATTAATTGATTAAATACTTATTTCTTTCGTAAGTGACCATGGTACAAGTGGGATAATGCCATTTGAGGTGTCCATTAACAGAAATTAATGGACTTCGCGGAGTGGAATATTAAGTTGATATGGCTCTATTTCCTCTTCAAAACACATAATGGACACAAAGTAACTCATCCCAGCTTGGTGCGTCTTGGTGTATATACAGTCTATGGTCATGACAGTATGGAAAGGGAGAAAAAAATATGGCACGTCCACAGGACCTGTCGCTCTGATTGGTTGATCTATTGAGGACGTCATCACCCCCCCCCGCCATCGCCCCTCTGCTCTCTGCCCTTATCCTTCAAGTACAAGTTAGTTTTGGCTCAAACGTTTCGCAGATAGTGTGCCAAAATTCAGTGCACTGTTTTCTAAGCAGCAGATTCGTGGTTGAAATCAATACGTTGAAGTTGTAACTAAAAATAAACACATAAAAAAAAATATTTATGGTAGGAAATAATTAATGATAAGCGGAGAGCTGTAATTATGTTTGTATAAAAAGGAAAGCAGACATGTGAATTTTTTTTATGTGTCTTTACATTCAGAACAGGTTAATGTGAAAGTTTTCTCCAGGTGAAAATCTGACACTAGTGCATTTGTTTCACACAGGGTCTTACATGTTTGGGGTTTTAGTGCAATTTGAAATTCAGTTTGTGTGTGTGATTTCCCCCCCCTGCTGTGATGGTTCACATAGGACTTCAGATTTTTGTTGCTCAAGTTCTCAACTGCAATTCTACAATGTTTGACATATAACTTCCGATTTCTATTGCTCAAGTTCTCAAATGTATTGTACAAGTGTTCACATCGCAAGCTACAACTACATGCGTTTTGGCACATATCTACCTTCATAGTTTTTGTTTTGCTTTCAGCTGTTGTTTGACAACTGTTGTGTTGTAGTTCAGCAAAAATGATGGAGTTAGAATTCCAGATGACTGAAGCCGTGAGCCTTGCAGATCCAGCAGAAATGGAGAGGCTGGCTTAGTTGGGTTGTCTCCAGATGAGTGGAATGATTTTGAATATCTCTCTTGCTGAATGCAATGATCAGATCCAAAAGGTCATAATTATTCATAGCCAAAACCTACCTATCTGTATCACAACACTATGTACTTGCTTTGTTTAGTGAGTATGGAGGTGAATGGAAAGGGTTACTCTTCCTTTAGTCTTTATGTTATTAGTTGAATATTGAGTGCCATCCCATTTCATTAGCTCAGGAAGTAGCTGAAAGCCCTAATTAACAGGATATGATATTATGATGGGAAATTCAAAAAAATGTAGATCATTAAAACCAGCAGGAAATGGGGCACACTCAATAAGTGCACTTCTACAGAAGGAAAACAAAGCCAAATGCTTTGCCTGTTTTCACTCTGATCCATTATTAGACTGTTAATTAGATCAATGGAAATGGACACTAAGCATAATCATCAGTGAAGCACTGATAGCCTAGAAAGGACGTTGTGATTTAATCTATGTACTCTAACCAGGCAAAGAAAAACAGATTTTTTAATTCAACACTGTCTCTAGAAAAAAAAAGCATAAAGCCTCTATCAGACATTACTCCTCAATTACTGTAATTTATATTCATGACTTCCTGAGAATTTATGAGCAGCAACATAAAAGATTGATGAGCACCCTGTCAGTTTCCCATATACAGCAGAGCACAAGTCAAGCAGGAAAACCCGCCTCTGTCGACTGGTTGCACACACAATGCAGTAATAAAAAGAACATGTTGCTCTGAGCTGTATCTCTGTGAAACAGCCGCCAGAAAGGCCATCATCTAATCCTTAGTATCCCTCGATTTGGAGACAAGGTGACAGAGAAGAGCTTCACTTTAAAAAAGGAAGCAATATATGCTTTTTTTAGCACAAGTGGTTTGTGGCTTTTATGGTGAAAAACACTAATTTGTTTAAATAAAACATCTATAAATAATAATAATAATAATAATAATAATAATAATAATAATAAAACAGGTTTGCTCTAGAAATTAAAAATACAATTTGGGTGGTCTGTTCTTCAACAGGCTTAAAACAAGCAGAGCTTTGATGTGTCTGCTCCCCCCTTCCCTCTCATTTTAGGAACTACAGCAGCACATCGAGAAGAAAAATGGCTTATATTGTCCTGAAGACACCATCTCACGAGGAATGACTTTGTTATGCTGGCCCGCTGACCACAAAGGTTGTTTCCACTTAATTAGAGAATAAATATTGCTCAGTTTATTCCCTCTTTCCTCTAATAACCGTTTCAGTGTATACAGCCATGTGTCCTGCTGAACTTTCAGTTGAGTTAACCTTCAGGTTTTAATTTAGGAGCACTATTAGGCAAGACAAGGCAATTTTATTTGTATAGCACACTTTCAACAACAGGGTAATTCAAAAGATAGACATAAACACTAACATCTATAAGAAAAAGCTGCAACAAGCAACAGCCCCATCTTCTGAGTGAATGCCTTCTGATGACTGAAATAAATCTGAACACATTCAGGTCTTAGACACAAATAGGAATTACCCCACATCTTAAAACCACACACAAATGGTTGAATTAATCTGAGCAAAAAAGCTCTGGGATTGGGTGTACCACAGGGAAACATCCTTGGCCCCCTATTTTATTTGTGATTTCTGAAATATTTTAATGCTCCTGTTTTCTTCCAATCACTTTCTGAAGGTGATTCTGTCTTAATAGTTGCACACTGGGTTGAGGACATCCAAAAAACTGAATCACATAAAGCCGGTGATTGGACCAGAGGACCACAATGGAAATAAGATCTTTGCTTTCTTGTACTATCATCCTTAGTGATCATACCCGACTGTAGTTATGAGGTGCTAATGTTTCTCTTCTCTGTCAGATTATGAAAATAAATTCAATACATTGCAATTGAATTCAATTCAGACACATTAAGACAGGGAAACATGCTACCATGGGTCCTGAAGTCCTCCTCGAAGTAGTCTCTGTTCAGGGCAAACTCTGGCTCTTCTGTGTAACTGTACAGCTCTGCAGAAAACATGAAACAAATTGTTAAAATGCTCCTGTCAAACTGATTTGCTTTTGTGTCTCACTGTATGGCAGAAGAAAAAACATGAAGGTTTTTGAGGGCATATTTAAAGTCTGGACTTAAATTCAACTTAGATAAAGAGGCCTTTCATGCTTGGAAACAGTAATATGGCTGAATTAAAACAATTCTGCAAAATCCAATCCTTTGATGAGTGAACGCACCATACATCAGTGCTAACAGACATGCCCCAAGTTTGCAACTTGATTGCTTTTAGATAGTGGAAATTTGCTTTTTAGCTGATTCATGAGGATTTTTCAAGATCTTGTGAGCTACCTGTCATTTTGGTCGGTTCTAAACTCCTCCACCCTCAGTATCTCTGCTTTATACAGTTCCACCTGTTTCCGTCTGGTTTCCTCTGACTTTTATTTCTCTATTATCAGAGCATAATTCCAACTCTCCATGCTCTCTTTCTGTCAACAACTATTGCAATCCCTATAAACTCTAAATTGAAGATGCTTGGGTCAGTATCTGTGGTGCAACTGACCTGAAATGTGCATGTGTATCAGGCAAAGCATGTCAACTCCTTAAGAGAGGTTAATTAGACCAGGCTTTGAATCAAAAAGGGACAACTGGTCCTGTCTAGACTGGTGTTTAAAAGGAAAGGACCTCGACCTCTGTCTAAATCCCTGTGGATCAAATTTATTTTGTGGGCAGCCATCCATTTGTCACACTGCTGCACATCTTCTGCTTTCAGAGCACTCGTCATTCTCTAGTCTCAAGGACATGAGCTGCTGTGACTGGCTGCATGCTCACCAGGGAGAGTAAAACTACGGCAAAGTGTCTGCCGCGTCCCGTTGCCACCCCAATGAACATCGTGACTCAAAATCAAACAGATGCAGAACACAAATTGGTGCTGGATAGAAATCTAAATTAGACACGTAGTTCTTCGCCCAGCTAATACAGTAGCTGAGGAGCTGCAGAAAAGAGTATAATGTTGGGGTAATTAAGTCTCCATAGCGCCAGTTTACTTTGAGGGCTTTTGCGCACATTTTCACCAGCGTTACAGCGTACAGCCACAGTGGCACAGTAAAGTTCAGTAAACTTTCAGTCCTACCTGAGAGCTCAGATGTGAGCGTGTCCGAGTCTCCATATTCAAACTCCAGGTTTGGAGACTCCATTGAGCTCTGAAGAAGAACAAAATGAGCCCATCATTAATCATTCTGAACTTTTATTTATCACACCCTTGTACACAATAGGCATGAGTCAGCTGGCCGTATCATTGCATACCAAACTAAAACCTTCCATCGTACAGTTCTACATTGATGGGAAGAACACAAAACGCTGCCCCTCCCCCACCTGTTTAGCACACTGCTGGTTAGCTGGCTGAAAAGAAAATGATCCTGCACTTAGACGACAAGAAAAGTATTTGGGAGAAACATGGCATAAACAGGCATAGCACTAGTCCTCGATCTCGCCGTCTGGGGTTCGACTACCAACCTCAGAACCTTTGTAGCATGACTTACTCTCCTCTCTCTCTGGCCTTTTCCTTTCTAAACACTGCTAATAATGACCACATTTAAATAGCAACTCATCCCCAAATCAACTTTATTTTTGCTGCTAAACTGTATAAATTAGTGTCTAATAGTATTGTCTACATGTCTGGTCATTATTTTTGGCATTTTAGTACATTTTTGTAAAGATATTCATTTTCTACCAAAAACAGTCAGTATGGCACCCTCTTCAGGTTAAAACTTTACACTGCACTTGAATTTGATTCAGGCATTGCTACTGCCTCAGCCAGTATGGCTGACATCAGCCATCCTGCCGCCGTGGAGTATAAAACAAACTCAGTCTTGGCCACACCTCCGTAGCAAGTTGGAGTTGGAGTAGCAAGGAAGTGTAGACTCCGCCCAGCCCTCACCCCCACGCGACCCTCAGTCTGCCAGGCAACGCCTCCTTGTGCCGCATTTTTCATACCAGAAATGTCGGTGGAGTAAGACTATGGTAGGGGTCGTGAGTTGCTCTTTAAATGCCCTCCAAAATTCAACCCACAGAGTTACAATCCAATAATTAAGGTGGAATATATTTTTCTCATCACTCATTACTCCATTCATCTGTCACCAATGTTGTCATTAGCCCAATCCTTTCCTTCACATTACATAACATAATTGACTTCCATTGTCCCAACAACATTCTGCACTATTTGTCTTACATTTCTGTGTACCTACACACTTCACATAAACACACACACTCTCTTCTCCTGGCTCATTTGATCTCCTCATGAGGATTTTCAGGTTATTAATATTGCCTGTTTCAGCTCTGGGCCGCGCTGATTGGTCATTTGCATATTTTGCCTCAGATCCTCGCGGCCGCAGTTTACAGGTGCCCTCTACGGGGCACATACAGCTCCTGAATTAATCAGCCTGTAATTGAACGGTTACAGGAGCCTCAAAGTGGTCTGGTGTTGCAACAAAGAGCAGCACCACTGCAGCAGTGACAGAGGAGAGGAGAGGATGGAAGGCGCACACGAGCAAATATGGCCGCCTCTGTTTCACAGAGGATTAGCTGCTGTGGTAAGGCAGGGGAGCCCTATTGACCTCAACTGTAGCCTCACTGTGCGACTACCACATAAGACAGAAAATGCTTAGCAGCTCCGTGCAACTGCAACAAATCTATTTCCAAAGTGTTTGCATTAAAAAAATAGGTTGAGTTTTACCTGAAGGACAGAGAGGAAAGCGTTTCTAGAAGTTTAAACGTGGGTTTCTAGGGAGTAAGATCCAAGCTTGACGGATTTCGATGCATACTCAGGCAATCGTGCAACAAGGAAGAAAATTATTCTCCAATTTGCAGGAAAACAGGTTGTACAAGACATCTGAACATGAAAGTGGAAGACAACACTGGAAAGTAAACAGCCTGCAACCATAATATTTAGAAAAAGGCGCACCAAAGCTTGTGCATTATGGACCAATGCATAAAACAAAACAAAAAACAAGGGGAAACAGCTTAGTGACTGATAGATTAATAATGAAAAACTAATTTTATGTGGATGAGGATTAAATACAATCCTGATGTCACCTGAAGCGCAGAGTTTCAAGCGTTAGCTGCATTTAACCCAATGAAAACAACCCCGGAGGGACCAAGCCCAGATCTATAAATAAGGATGTGCTCTCTGACTCAGCCGTCCTGGTTAAATAACCGTCTGCTGCTGTTTATTAACAGCCTCCTATAAATACACGCCGACACTCAGTCAGCATCAACAGCATCGTGCAGGACATCAGCCAGCGACAGGCTAAATAACAACATTCCATACCATTACTGCACATATGAACCAGGAACAAATATCCACTTAGCACTGCAAATAAATAAGGTAATCCTTTGTTAAAGACTTTAAAGTGATAGCATAATTCAGGGTTTAGTTCTATGGAGGAATACAAGTAAGGGGTATTTTGTACACTGTTGAAAGGGCTTAAATAATTCACAGTTTAGGAGTAAATTCTTATGAGGGCAACAAGAAAGCTATGCTGGCAATAAGTCTGTGGTGGAATTTTGGTCCATTCTTTTGCAGATTCTTTTTGTATTTTTATTCTATGGAACACCAAACTACTCAAAATTAAATAAATAAAAAACCCACTGTGAAATAGATAGCTGCTTAACAATTAATAACAAATATATAACGTGACAATTAAATTGTGAAAAACTGAATATATAAAAAATTCTAAGTTCAATAGTATGAAATATTTTTCATTTTCCTTTAAAAATCTGTTTAATAATATAAAACATTATTTTAATGTACATTTTTGTCAAATAATGGGAATTATTTTTTTGCCATTTTTATTTAATTTTATCAGTTTTTATTGCAAAACGTGATTTTTCCAAAATCAGCTTTTATTTCCTATTGGTGTTTTTCCCAGTGGCTAATTTATTTCAGAATGTCACTTTTCAGCAGAATAACTTCATCTGCCAATCAGAGGCAATTGGTGGGACCTGCATGCTCACAGTAGTGAGAATGGGTATCCAGGAAGATTAATATTTAAGAACCAGCCAATGAGCATGCAGGTCCCACCCACTGACTCTGATTGGCAGATGAAGTTATTCTGCTGAAAAGTGACATTCTGAAATAAATAAGCCACTGGGAAAAACACCAATAGGAAATAAAAGCTGACTTTGGAAAAATGACGCTTTGGAATAAAAACTGATTCAATTAAATAAAAATGGCTAAAAAATAATTCCCATTATTAGCAAATATTTTACATTAAAATAATGTATTATATTAATAAACAGATTTTTAAAGGAAAATGAAAACTATTTCATACTATTGAGCTTAGAACTTTATATATATATTCATTTTTGTTCACAATTTCATTGTCACGTTATATATATATATATATATACACATTGTTATTATTGTTCATGTAGATATCTATTTCACAATGTTTTTATTTATTTATTTAATTTTGAATAGTTTGGTGTTCCATAGGCCAAATCCAAAACCTTCATTTGATCTTTTTACCCATTCAAAGGTGGATGGTGTGCTTTGGCTGGACATTCTCTTTATCCTTGATTATTAGACTATCTTCTGATGGTGGACTGAATAGAGCTCACTGATGGATCCGAAATTTGGGACATTGTTTTATAATCCAGCCTTGCTTTAAACTGCTCCACCACCTTCTCCCTGGTGTATCTGCTGTAATCCTTGGTCTTCATGAGGCTGTTTGTTCTCTGATGTTCTCTAACAAACCTCAGAGGCCAGAAACAGAACAGCTGGATTCATCCTGAGATTAAATTACGCATAGCTGGAGTCTAATTGATAATTAAGTGACTCCCGAAGGTCATGAAAGCTATAACACTACAACGGGCGGAATACAAATGCAAACCGCACACTCCAAACCTAATCTGTCAATTTAAAAACACTAATAGACTTATCTGCAGCTGGTAAGATAACGACTGGGTTAAACTCTTCTGAAAAATCTGAACTATCCCTTTAAATATCTGAACAAGACACGGTCCAAAACACAGGGGTCTTTATCTACGATCACCTAAAACTTCTAACTTGATTTTCCTCCATTTGGATAAAGTCGACTTCCCCTTTGTTTCCTGCCTTCTTCATCCTGTCCCCTTATCTGCCAAACAAACAGATGACCACTCAAGCCAGCAGAGACAGCGGATTTCCACAGCCGCAAATCGGCCCTAGATTACATACACAGAGCCCGCGGAGCATCTAAACACAGCTTTGACGGTAAATGCTTTCAACGCCTGGAGCCATGGAGCCACCTACACCATCAACCAACCCCCTCCTCAGCTCTGCCCATCCCAGAATCCATCGGCTGTGAGATGAATATGCTCTAATTCCCTCTTGTTATTTTTACATGTGGAGGATCATTTACAGACCGAGTTGGGCAAACTTGAAAGTGGAAGAAATGTTCAAGATTTCAACGTTTCCCAAATGCATAATAAAGTTGATTTCCAGGTTTAAAACACAGTATAAAGCAGCAATATCATGAGTTAGTTAAGCTTATGCTGGTCTTTTAGCTTAACACATGACTTAAAGTTGCTAGTCAGAATTCTCTTTGAAATCAACCAATCTATCTGTAGATACGATTTGCCACCTCCAGACAACATGCCGTGGACAGTTCCTGCCATTTTCATGTAAATCATCAAGACGGAATCAAACCACTAAAAACAAGCTTCCATATGCATGTGACTCTAATGACATCACAAAAGGCATGTGACAACTGATCAGAGTTCTCGAGTCCATCTAGTTGCATTTTTTATCATTTGTTTTTACATATTTTTTATTATGTTTCTCCTTTAAAAGGGGGTTGCCTGTATTCTGTATGGTGGCAGCTAAAAATAAAGCCAAAAATATTTTTTGTTTTTAAATTTTGGAAATATGTAATGTGAATTATACAGACATGTCTCTGTTCTGTAAAATGTGTTGTTTTGTTCTTAAAGTTTTGTTAAGTATTTGAATTTCTTACAATTAAATTACATGATTTCATCTTTTTAAATACGCTCCCCCTTAAAAAAATACTGTTATGCCGAGAAATGCATGCCTGCCGAAAATTGCATCCCCTGCCACGGGAACGCGCATCATTCAAAACTCCCTGATAACGAAAACGGATTAAAATATCTGCGACGCGGCAGCTTTTAAATATATTCGTAATATTACCATGTTTAGTTTTTTTTTAAACAGGATTTTCTTGTCTTCCATAACGGACATTTAGGGGGCATAGGGTGTATTTTACATAATTTATGTAGGCTATTAATAAAGATCGAGTTTTTAGACCAACCGATAACAAAATTGCATACTCTGCCATTAACAGCAGATAAAACGTTTTCTTATGTAGGCTACTTTGTGTCCTGTTTGCACCCATATCAGCCTTTAATCGCTGATTTAAAAAGTTTAGATGTTATACAATATTTTAACTACCAGATTGTTGGTAGAAAAAGCGCAGAATGTGACCCATAAACAGCGGGGGACCGAAAGATACTCCTGAGACGCTGTGACGTTAAAACAGTAAAGTTAAACGTATTCAGGTAAAAGGTGTCAAAGCCGTCCTTTTTTACATTTATCCGCCATAAAACAGTACATTTTCAGGACGTACATGCATAGGAAATATGGTAATATTACGAATATATTTAAAAGTACCGCGTCGCTGATATTTTAATCCGTTTTCCTTATCAGGGAGTTTTGAAAGATGCGCATTCCCGCGGCAGGGGATGCAATTTTTGACAGGCATGCATTTCTCGGCATTACACCTGTTATGTTGCCGTTTCGCCATCCGGCAAAAATGGGATCAATTCCGCAGTCAATCTACACAAATAACTATAAGCACCAACCGGATATAGAACAACCACATTTCCATGTGTTTTTCAAAATAAATCAATAAAGACGGACTAGACATTTTTTGTATGCATAGCTATTTTAATATAAGCCTGATTATATTTATACATATGCTGTGCAAAATATCTAGATACAGAATAACAGAGAATAACTGTTCTTTTCTGTTCTGACTTCCGCATTTATTACTGGCTTTTATTGCGAGATCTCGCAATTCCCGCGCATGCTTCTTTGACCACCTCTGGGCCGCGGACCGGACCGGAGCGGATCTAGAGCGCATGCAGTGGAAATTGGGGGTTAGAAGCCTGTTGGGAAGGTGATTTCTAAAATGAAATGTTGGGAGTCAGAAATGTTGTTTCTTGTTCTTTATTCCTTTTTTTTTTATTATTTGGCTATTTCAAAACAACAACAAAAAATACAACAAAATCCAAATATACAATAAAGGGTTCAATAAAAAACATTTAAAAAACATAAAGTGCTTAGAAGCCACTTATGGATCAGACCAGTTCAAAATGTTCAAATTTGATTGTCAAAAAAGTGATGATTTGGAAGTTTGGATGATTCGATTTTTCCCGTGGAAATGCTGCATCATCCACTACCTCCGCCAAAAAAAAAAAACATCACCGGCAAGGATACAGAGCTTATAGCGAGCCAATTGCAAGATCAAATCTTTCAAAATCTTTGCCAAAATCTTAGAAAAGTTGCTAGTCCCCCATGGTGTGTACAAGTTCCATCTGTTTTCCTTGATTCCTCTGCCACTTGTGATGTCATCGACCCACATACAAACAAAGCAGAATTAGCAGAGGTTTTCCCCCTCAATGTGCCTTTTAAAAAAAAACACCTTAGCCTATTTCATGAAATCCTGGGGTTGAAACCCATACTTCATTACGCTGCAGTTTTCAATGAAGAATATACCTAATAGGATATTTGCTTTAAACTAATATTTTTACTTCCTATTTATTAAATGCAACAAAACCTACATATTATTAATTTTTTTTAAGGATGCTTCAAATATCAATAAAAACATAAGATCGGTGATGTAGAGCATAAAGAAATGTGTTGTTACAAATGTGTGTCTGGTGGCTGCTGAGTGGTCCTGGCAGCAGCAGTCACATTTCACCACCTGCATGCAGCACCACTGTAGGATTACCGGGTTATTTTTAGGACTCAGCTGCCAAAATAACACTTCCCCGACTGCCCGCATGCCTGCACGCTTTCGAGCCAAGACACTGCATGGAAAAGGGACCTTCAAATGATCTGAAACCTGAAAGCTCCCCAGCAACAACACAAACACACACACACCTACAACAAGCTGGGACTGCCCCGATGTACACATCGCCCCTCTCGCATTTACCTCCGACTCTTTCTGCTGATCCTTGAACACATCTTTCCCTTTCGGCCTCTGCCTGTCGCCGTTATCGTTAAGGTTATTAATGATAGGTACCTCCATGTCCTCCGCCTGCATCTTTCTCGCCTCGCCGCGGATCAGTTCCTCCTCGGAGGGTTGTGCATGTGCATGCCCGGTCCGGCGGAGAGCCGAGACTGAACCGCGCCAGGAGGAGCAGCTCCACTACAGAGAAGCTCTTCTTCTTTCTATCATGCTTTCTATAATCTGTTTCTCCTGCTGCGGATCCTGGTTCCCCCCCCAAATCTGTTTGATTCGCTGTCCCCGCTTGTCCCGAGAGGGCGGGGTTACACCCCCCCCCCCCCCCTCCCCCCTTTAATGTCAGTGTGCCACTGAGAAGGTAAATGGCTCACAGCTATTTTCAGAGCCTTGAAAAAGTCTTCAAACCATTTCAGCTTTTTCCACGTTGTCACCTTACAACCCCAAAAATCAAAATCAAAAAAATGATGGACAACCCTGAACATCCTCTTCATGAGACAGTCATACAACAACAGAGCGTCTTTAGTCGGAGGCTTCTTCAGTTTCGCTGCAATACAGACCGCTACAGGAAATCCTTCCTGCCCACAGCCATCATCATCTACAACACCTCCTTAAATAATTAATTATATGAGCTATACCAACACTTAATTTCCCTCTGGGATCAATAAAGTATTTTTGAATTGAATTGAATTTGAAACGAAGTGTATTTTATTTGGGTTTTACAGCTGGAGGTCTTTCAGCATATATATTTCACAAACTTTGGAAATCTAGAAAAAGATTTCTCTTTGCAAAATAGATCAAGTTCCGCTCTCAATTGGATTTACATAAGTTTGGACTTTGACTAGGTCATTTGACTAGGTCTCCTTCTACAGATGACACCCTTGGATTTGTCTCTCTGTTTAGCTGTTTCTTTTTTAAATGAAGCCACTTAAGAAGCTACTGTTGCTGTTGTTGTTAACCATTAGAAAGATCAGTGTTTCTACTTATTTTTGGTCTGTCTGCTTTGTCTTCTCAAAGTCCAAGGATTTTTGCTTTGATGCGAACCAGGGGTTCCCATTCTAGCCTTGACCCACAAAAAACAAATTTTATTTAGGGATATCAGCGAATATATTCTGTTGCATTCTGTTCTTGAAAATATCCGAAATAACTGAAAAACACAGAAAACATTCCTCAAAGCTGCCTTATGTAATATATTTGTTAAAATAAATCCTTTTTTGTAATCTTTAGTCAATTTTTACATGTCTCTGCTACTTTTTGCAGCGGTGGCATGTAGGGGTTGCGTTTCTAGCTTCCGATTCGGGCTTGAGAGAGCGCATGCCGTGACGTATTGACGCACATATGTACACACGCATGCGCATTCACGAGGAAGCAGGGTTCAACGTAAATTAGCCGCTAGACAAGATAAACTAAGCTAAGCTAGCTAGCCCAGACACCCACACAAACTTTACGTAAGTCAAAGAAGATAATAATTTTGTCTAGCGTTACAAAAAGAGCAAAATGGCCTCTGACACTGAATAATGAGGACGCGTTTGAACGTCACTGAGTGCGCATTTTTCTGACTGCAGTTTCTTTAATGGCCACATGGTGACAGCACTCAGCAAACTCCATAGAGAAGCTTTAAAACATATTTCAGAGAAAAAGTAAATTATCATGGAGATTTTTTTTATTATAAAAAAAATCAGGTGTTTCAGTAAAATAATATTTTTCCACATCACCTGAAATAAAAATAGCCTTGCCTTGCTTATTTCTCCAAGACACAAACAAAAAAAGGACGTAAGATTTTTTTTTAATAATCATGTGTCGGGTCAGAGCCTAATTTAAGAAAGTTGCGCAAAAACTTAATTCTAAAGATTGTTTTTGAAAAGTCTTAGTAAAAGTTTGAAGGTCCTTTTTTATAAATATTTGTTGCTTTGATATTCCCTTTGGGAGTTGCGTCGATTTCTGCATATGTAATCTTTGACATTTTAGTTTTATGGGATTTCTCGATGTTTAGAGAAATTTTGCAATAAAAACACTTACATACAATATATTATAATCCATTTAATACAGGAATGTTTGTTCTTAGGGATTCCATTTTTTGATTTTTGCAAATTTCTGATAGTATTACTTGTGGCATTTTGCTTTTGAGCAACACAGTTAATTTTTAAACATTTTATGACAGAAACATGATTTGTAAAGTGCTGACCTCTTAGATGCCTATTGGGAAATGTTTTCTTAAATTTCTGATTTGAAAAAAAATCTGTTCTCAAAATCTCATTTTATCAAAAACTTTAATTTTAGTTTTGCTTTACGAAACATTTTTAAGGATGGTGAGAGCTGTTTTGATATAGTGAAATGATTTTCACTTGTTTGCTGAGCCTTATTTACTTAAAGCAGTAAATTGTGAATTGCGTTGTGTTCCACACAGCTGAAGTGCCATCATTAACAGCATTTTTTAAAAACTTCAGCGGTTCAGAGGAGCTCACGTCTGACTCGTTCACAGACAGTGAGATGTTGGTGGGAGACCTCTGCGTGACCCCCCCCCCCCCCATCAACCTGCCCTTAGCAGAGAAAGTGAATTATTGATAGAGGGAGGTGGGCCTTGTTGGGTTGGCTGACAAACGCTTCCACCTACCAGCACCCACCCTGTGAAAATCACCTAAGTTGACGTGGGTGTACAATTAACCATATGTATAGCTGGTGGAATGTGAACACACGGCACTCACAGGAGGCGGCTCACAGATTTGATCAGTGTTAGAAAGAAAACCAACAAAACAATGTTGACTGCAGCTGATCAGTGTTATAGTTACGTACCGTGAGAGTCTACCTTTATTTGTTTTATTCTATTCAGCAAGTTAAAATCTGCTTCCTGACTGCAATCTGTATTTATTTATCCAATAAATACTACAACTTAAAGTGTAACTGAACCCCCTGAAAAATCATAACCCCGCCCCCAGACAACAGTTTAAAAAAATTTACAAAGTGGGCGGTGCTAGGAAGAATGGAGGGGTATGGCCAAGTGTGGAGGAAAAGCAGAGGGGGAACGTGGGGGTGTGGTCAGGAGGACAATGACAGCTCGCCTAATGTGACACTGAAACATGGACAGTGACCAAAGCAACGTTGGCAGTTTTGCGACTGATCGATCTGATCAACATTCATCTGTTTTGAACGTTAGCCTATGTTAGCATTACCACTCAGAGACTGGACTCCTGTCTTCCTCTGCCTCAGCAGCACCGAACTGGCTCGGCGCCCTGAACCAGCGGATCTCCTCCGTCGTCACAGGAGATAAAGGAGTAGAGGCAGGCTTTATGGAGCCCAGCGGCCGCGAGCCGTATCAATTAGAGCCGCTGGCTCGGGGCGCTGAGTCAGCGCTGCCTGAGGCTGGCGCTGCTGCCGAGGGAGAGAGAGACAGGAGGAGACCAGTCTCTGAGTGGTAATGCTAACATAGGCTAACGTTCAAAACAGTATGTTAGCTATGCTAACTAAGTGCTAATGGGATAATAATGGTAACCTGAAAAACGCAATCCAACTCCAAACTCGCCACGGGGGGGGGGGTATGTCTGATAGTTTTATGCCCAAACCCACAGGGCGTGTCCACGAGACCATGGCTGCTGTGACTCAGTCGATGCCTGTGACGTAGAGATGTACCGCTCTCCGCCAATCACAAAATTCAAATGCAGTAGCCACCGTTCAACCCTAAGAGGGCAGCACTAAGACGTTTTTAGACCAAAAAGTGTAGAATTAAAGTTTACACCAAAATGTAAAAAAATCCCCAGAAACTGAAAGACTGCATTGGTAAAGACCCATCTATACAGTTTAGAAGCAAAAAAAAGTTGTTTGGGGGTTTAGTTACTCTTTAAATAAGACTTTATGGAAGTAATGTAGCCAATTTCATTTAGTTAGTTTTTTTAACTTTTCAACACATCAGGGCGTGTCTTCTGCTCCAAGGAATGTCCAGCAAAGGAAAATTAAATGTCCTATCTCATATCATCCATGTATCTTTCAAAAAGTCGTCATGGATGGCTACGAATCTGAAGAAGCCTCTGAGTGAAGGCTGTTGCTGTGCAACAGTCTGGTGACTGTCATGACGTGCCAACAGCTCAATGTCCAGGCAGCGGAGAGAATATTCCATGACATGTCCTGGACGACACCCTCAGTTGTTGGTATGCACTGCTAATCCACATCATTTGCTTTTGCTCCTCCACTTTAAATCTTTGTCTGGCCATATGGTTAGAAAGCAGCATATTAAAGACGAGGATATGATCCTTACCCATTATGATCTATGGAAAAGATGGTTTGAACTTTCTCCTTCTCTCTTTGGTCCTGCTCTGCAACAATGAAAACCTCCTTTTCAACTCCTCTGGGATTTGGGGCCGTAGTTCTGGTATCATTTGAGTTTTTGAAATGCTGATAACCAGCTGTTACCAGCTGTAAGAACAATATTTTGTTGCCACATTTAGGCATCATGACAACTGTCTGGAAAAAAAAATATCCCTCCAGCTGCACAGCATCCAAAACCACAGGATATAATTGTCCAAAAATGAACAAAAGTCTACAAAAAGAACAAATCAGAGCTAACATAAGTACTCTATGCTGCCACCATAAGAGGTGCAATTCTAGATTCTAGATAAGATTAGATATCTAAATTAGTTTGGGGAGGATTCAAATTATTCCTTGACTTGGACTTGAATGAGATATTTCTGGAAAACATTTCCTTCTGCTTTCTTGTTTTTTGTAGTCAGAAAAGTAGTTCCAGAAACTGGAGCGTTTTCCTTTGCTCACACTGGTCAGTTTGTATTTTTGGTTGTTAGTAAGTATATTACTGAATATTACAGACTGCTTCATATTTTATTAACTGGCTTAATTTTCCTTTGGACCTGTCATAAGGGGGCGGCAATGCGAATTAAACTTAAACTAAAGATAAGAGGTGGAGTTCTAGTGGATCGGCTCCTTTCAAAGAGGCGTTTAATGCTTATTTGCTTTTAAGAAGCCAGACAGAACTAGAGAAACATTTACACATACACTCCCTTCCCAGCACGTTTTTTTGGACCGTGAAGGAAGCCAGAGTACCCTGAGAGAGCCCACACATACACAAAGAGAACATGTGTAGGTTACTAAACGCAACCACAGGTTTGAACCAGGGACATGTTTGGCTGCAAGGCAACAGTGCCAACTGGTTCACAGGGGGGGTTCTGGAAAATATTACTTTGTTTTTCTATGGCTCAACCTATCATACTCTCATTACTAAACGAGGATCATAATTTCATTGTTGGTGTGACTTTAAATCCTCTAAAATATATCTGTCGCTATCATGGATAATCATCCCTACTAGTCAGAAAAGAAGCAAACGGAATAGTCATGGTGAAGGCTGTCGGGAATGGATCACGTGTAATAATATTCAGCTGTGCGCAGCGGGGTCCTCTCACTGTTTCTCATGTCACCGCATGTATTTTAGCTCTGTGATATTTAACATCAATACATTTTATTCTAATAACCACTGATTAAGTTCGCTTAAATGTTTATCCAGCGCTGTTACGTCATCTGTCGCCGCTACTGCCACCTGATATCAGTCGCCATACATGCAAAGCTGCATGGAATTCAATGATGCGTTCACTTACATTTAGAAATCGCTTATTTTCCCAGTAAGCATCAAATAAGTGATACAAAACAACACTTATTGTCAAAGATAAATGCTACTCAGATTGCGACCATGAGTAATTTTAAGTAAGTAGATGTCTTGTAGCGAAACTGGTTCTAGGAGCTCTGCAGACCTGGAGTTAATTGCTTTAACTAGGCTATAGCTCAAGCTCAGGCAGATTGGATGGAGAAAATCAGTGAACCATATCTTTCAAGTTTGCCGCAGATGGGTCAGGGTTTGGACTTTGACTAGGCCATTCTAAACACCTGAATATGTTTGTTATTTAAAGCAATTCACTACTGTAGCCTACTGTATGTCAGGCTCCATGTTGAGTCGTTGACCTGCTGTGTTGTTCTAGGACATAAAATTCCAGTAGGCCTAAAATACACTAAAGTTTGTGTCTGATCAGGAACAAAATGAGGAAAAACTACTTGACCTTACTTATAAAGATCTCAGTGATAAACTTGAAAGCTAGAATAACTGCAAACATTGCTAAATACTATGCCTCCTCAGGTTAATTGGTCTGTTGCCAGACATTTTAAATTCAGTTGAACAGGCTTGGTGCAGTTTTAAATGGTTTCTATCTTTGGGAATAAAACGAAATCCCTCCACAAATATATTATATATATATAAATAAATGAACTTTTCTCAAGTTCTGTCATCACCAGATGCCAGACAGTTTCACACTGACTATTCAGACTGGAGTCATGCGTCAGCTCTGGAGATGTCAGAGATGGGGCCGTCTGACCGCTGCTGGCTCAGATGAGCTCACTGAGGCAACAGCACACATGGGTATACCCTTCCCCAGCTGACACAAACAACCCATACCTCATACAAATCAACCACACACAAAAAGTTGCACGGGTTTTTATTTTATTTTACATTTTTAATCATTAATATTACAGATTATTGCTCATCTTCTAACATGATCACTTCAGGTTATTTTTTTTTTAATATTTTCGACAATTTAATGCATGACAGAATTTAGCCAGTTTGTATTTTATGAGGATTTGCATCAATAAATACAGGAGACTTCTTTTACACCTTCCTATACACCTACAGGTTTGTCAGATCTGTAGTTTGTATATACATAAACGATGCTGGTGTCTTCCCTCATCCAGTTAACCGTATATTAAAAACAGTTCTCCTCCCTAACTCGCAGGTCAGGATCCTGAGGCAGCTGTTAAAAAGTAACTACGGCCTGCAAGACAGAAATCAAAACTTAAGATATGGACAAACACACACATCATTCACAAGCACACATTCACAGAATTAAAAAGGAAAAAAAAGGCCTTAAGACAAAGGGTCTCACAATCCTGTGTGGCGATTTGCACAGCACAAGACGACAAGGACGCACAGACTGCAACACAATAGAGAGTGGGGTTGATTAAGGTGGCATCAGGACGCATAGATTTTTTTCTTTTTGTTTGGTTATACATTTCTTTTGTACCATGACTCAACTCTTTTCAATATAAAATTTTTAATAAACGTCGAGAGATAAGCTCTTGTAGAGGGGTGCAGAAGCTTTCATTCATAGGGGGAAAAAAAACCCGATTCAAACACTCAGGAAAAAATATGCTTGAGATGTCCGTGTTATGAAACGTTTTCAGATCCGGATAAAGAGCCGCTGTATGTGGCATCCTCCGTAAGTATCGACACCAATGGTAAAGATGTATACAAAAAGCCTGAAGTAAAGACTTGCTGACCTCAAGCCATTTGCATGTGGTCTTTTTCGTCCTAAGTGGCGGAAGTCTGATTGGAAACGCCAATCTTTTCTATCAAACAACGCACCATGTTAAGTGCAAGACTGTGGTAATATCCACACTCTTCAGAGCCAAAGTCGTTACTGAAGGATGATTGCTTAAAGTTAGGCGCTTTTTTAGTGTCAGTGAGGTAAGGAGTCACTTAAAAGGAAACATGTCTAAGATTCATTTAGGTTGTGAGAAGGAGAGAGGACAGGACTTAAAGCAGATACTAGGAAGGCTGAACCAAGTATGGCAGAGTTTCTGTTTTATCGTTTCAAGCTTTTAATTTCTGCCATGGAACATGGTCGATTTGGAATGCTGGTAGTCTTTTTACTCCAGTCTAAAGAAAATTTTAGTGAACATTCTTTAACCAACAACAGAGACAAAATGACTCCTTTTAATTCACTAATTTAAGACACTAAAGGCAATTTCAAACTAAACTCCAATCATATCTGTTTAAAAACGTAAAACTGTAAGTAATACTGTAGTACTTTAACAGCGAGTTCACTTTTTCTCACACACAGTGTGACATCACCTCTACTTCTAATACAAATAAATAGCAAATTTTTCCCTAACTCTACTGATCTTCACTTTTAGAGATGCAGACAAGCTGGCTGTTGGCTAGAATCTTACAAATGTTCAGATCTATTGAATTGGCAGTCAGAAACTCAAAAATCCATTTATGTTCCACATTAATGAACGCACCACAATAGTATTACAAGTAATACGATCTTTGGTGTTGAAGTTGTTCCCAAAAGATGATTAGTTTCAGTGTAAGTCTTGAAAATGTAATATGCAGTCAGAGGATGCAGAAAAAGATGTAAGAAGCTCTTTAGAAACAAACATGTCTGCTTTTCATTCAGGCTGCAAGAGAATCAGAATTACAGAAGATAACAAGAAGGCCGAATGTATTACCGTTTTATCTTTTCCAATTTTCAATATGTTGTGTCATGGAACATGATCGATGTGGAATTTTTTGCCGCCTTTAGGGGATTTTATTAGCTAGCTAGCCACACTAATTGCTAATTTCAGATGCTAAAGCCAGTTTCAAACGTCACCATGTAAAACTTTTTAGTGTAAAAAGATGTTTGCACAATCTGGTTTTACAACGAAATCACCTGAACTCCTAATGTTAAGAAAAGATGGGTGGAAGGCTAGAAAATATTTTCAATGCTGTTCTTACTACATCTCATATTCTAGCAACAAAAAGATATTTCACATTCGAGCACCAAAAGATTGGCATCAACAGATCAAAGCTTGAGAAAAACCAGACCCGTTTACTCGTCTTTCCCATTTTGAAGATTGAAGGGAAACGCGCACATGTGCTTTGTCACTTTTATACACAAGGTAAACAGGAAGCTATGCATAATGATTTAAATTAATTTTGACAATTGATAATTGGAAAAAGAAAGTAAGATGAATTTATTTAAGGCTTTTGGTTGTAGCTTTACCCGGGGTGTCAAAAACTCTGGAGGTCCCTGTATGGATGTGTGATTTCTTTAAAGCATTGTGACATTGGCTTGGGTTTACAGCCGCTAAAGCAGTAAGGACTGTACAGATTAGATGTCAATAGTGACCTGCAGCTTAATACACGGGGGGGGGGGGAATTAAATCCTTGAAGAGTGGATGGAAAGTCATCACAAGGTCCAATCAACAAACAAGATGAATGTGCTTCTGTGATTAAAATAAGAACAATCAGGCTGTGTCAATGAAACATTTTAGTACCATTAACCTGTGTTGTTTTTGTGTATGCAAGTACAATAAAAAAAGCACCATACTTTTCATGGAGTACTTGCAACAAATTGCTTCATGCTATGTAAATACTCTGTCACAGTATTCAGAATGAGGGTTTGAGTACATTTATTACAGATGATTGGAACATTTAATTGCTTATCTGTGCAACATGACGATTCGGTCAAAACGAAAGTTATTAGATGGAAAGATAGAAAAATCTTAAAATCTATATAAATATCTAAATATACAGTATACCTTTGTAATGATTTGACAATCTGCCAGGCTTCTAATACAGTATAGTCATTCTTGTTAATGAAGAAAAAAAAAGAAAAAACGATTAAATACTTCTTGTGACTTCAACACTGGTGTGTTTGAGCAGCTAGACTAGAGAGCAGCCAATGAGATGGTTTCACTGTGGGTTTAAGAGACGGGTGAGGAGAACAAGTCAACATCCAGTCATGTTTATACAAAAAAAAAAAAAAAAAAAAAAAAAAAAAACCCATTAAAATACAAGATATGATTGGACCCCTGAGACCCTCCCACAAGATCTGCAACCCGCTCTTTTTGAAAAACTGAAAATCAAAAAAGGTAAAAAAAAAAGACAAAGGAAAAATAAAAATAAAAAGCAAAAAAAGGTCAGAATTGTCCATGACTAAATCTTCATTTGCCCACCCATTAAAAAATAAAAATTTGCTTACAGAGTCTGTTTAATCTTTTCTAGATTAAGAATCAACATTCTGGCAGCATGGAGGGAGGATAGAGGACTAACAGACAACTTGACACACAAAAGAGCATCTAAAGAGGGAGATGGTGACATGAGTGGAGATGAAGTAAAACAACTCTCGTTCAAGGAGGAGCTAGAAGCAAGAGTGGCTCCAGAGAGTAGTTATTATTTTTATTACTGTGGTCAGGTGGGAAAATAAAATAAACACGACGGAAGGAAAACTTTGGGCCTCTCCTTTGCTCCAGATATAAAGCAGGTGTTTTGACTATGCTGCCTATCCCTCTATCCCCCTGTCCTCCTCCTCCTCCTCTTGTGGGAGTCTGTGCGATTGATGGAGTAATGATATTTCCTCATTCAACTCAACAACGGTTTAATACCTGGAAAACAAAGAAAGCAGCAGCTCAGATATTAAACTCAAATCAGGAAGTGAACAGAAGCCAAGAAAACAGGGGCAGCACAGTTAAGTAACTTCTGTCCAATTCCACAAACTTTAATATAATTTATTGGGATATAAATAAAGATCAGAAAATTGTGGCATGCTTTTGTATTCCCAACACGCCTGACCTGTCTTCCTGTCCCTGCAAAGGCAACGCATCCCAGAGCATGATGCTGCCACCACCACGTTTCACAACAGGGATAGTGTGTTCAGTTCTGCCACACAGTGATTTGCTGTATCCCCCTGTATTTGTATCCCTGTATTTCCCCTGTATCCCCATCCCTGGCCATCGGGGCACACAGCCCTGCATGTTTTAGATGTTTCCCTGCTTTAAACACACCTGATTCAGATGACTACAGAGTGTTAATCAGCCATCAATTACATTCAGGTGTGATGGTTTACCACATAAAATCCCAATAACATACATTAAAGTCTGTGGCTGTCAAAGGGGAATTGGCAGTTTTTCAAGACACTTTATATTTTAATGCGATTATTATTTTCTAAACATTACTTTTTCTTGTGATTATCCAAACTGTTAAAGTTGTACATCCATAACAACATTTGGAGCAGTTGTAGGCTTGTTATTACCTATAGTAGTTTGGCTTAAAGGGCCCATTCTTGTTCAGGCCCAGGTACTTGGCCTGCTCATCACTCAGCTCTGTGAGATGTGCATCAAATGTTGGGAGATGTAGGCTGGCCACATACTCATCTGGACAGCAGGAGAAACAGAGAACATGTTAATATTTTCCAGGATCTATGACCTGGAAAATTACCATTTAAAGAAGGAAACGGGGGGTGCAGTGACTACTGTCCTTTTTCCTCATATGAGCTCTTTTTCATTCACACATGCTGACAGAGTGACCTACATCTGGCTTTCCTCGCCAGGCTTCTCTCTCGGCCCTGTGTGCAGGCACGCACACATATGTGTAAAGATGCAGTTTTCACTCTGCTGTTAATGATTGGCTATCCAGGGAGTTGACTCAACACAGAACACATGAGGCTAGCTGGCTGGAGAGATGAATGAGGGCTGTCAGCAGGCATTCTGTGGGACTACTCTCAATCCCTTTTCATTTCTGCTTGGTGGCTACCTGACATTATGCATCTCACTAGTCAGATATGCATCAGTAGCTCTATTATTCCTACTTGAAGTGCATCAACCTGAAGGAATTCTTACCCATTTTCTTGGGCAGAAGATAAACATCCTGCTTGTACCGTCCCTCGGGGGCGTTGTAGAGCTCTATCAGTGCCAGAGCCTGGAAGGAAACAAACAAGGCTCTTTCACGTAAACACATTAAGGCGCCAACTTCTCATTACAACCTGCTTCATTGAACGCAGAAAAATAGCGCTATATGTAGAAAAAAAAGACCATTAGGTAAAATGACTGAAATGTACCTGGGTTGTGGCAGTGATGGAGAGCACAAACGTGGGCACAGTGGAGCAGCTGAGGTTCAGCAGACGGCCCTGGAGAGAAAATAATAAACAACCGTTAGAAACGGACAACAGCTTGGTGTTCCTCAAACTCTTCCAAGTACAAGTGGAGTAAAAATACACATTTTTACACATAATACTACTACTACTAATAATACAAATAAACAGTTTTTAATTCCAGCTTCACACATTTATCAGTTAGGCACAATGCCAATTTATTGAGCAAAAGATTTAAACAGACCCTAACTTCTTGTCTGTTTCAAAGTAGCCAGACTTCTTTCTCATCTTTTAAGTATACCCCTAAAAAATTAGGTCGCTTTTCTGGGGTTGTGTGTGTAAACAGATAGTGGCTCATAGTTAGCAATGATGGAGACATCAGTGTTTTGTGTGAGACTGATGACGATCGATTGTTAAAAAAAAAGTTTATTTCTGTAAAAACGACAGTTCAAATTCTTTAAGTGGTGCAAAATATGTGACGGTGTATCATCTAATTTTTTCATAGTAATAAAGCTAAATGCATTGTTTGTAAAACCCTATAACTTGTAGGGAAACATCAATTACCAGTCACTAGGCATCACCAATTACTAGCATCAAAGTTTACCACAGTTTAAAATAAAAGCTACGGTTTTTAAAAAACGGCGTATGGTTCTAGCAATTTAATGTAGTTTTAATAAGATGTGAAAGAAAGCGCCAGTGTGGTCAGATATGTCTGGCTTCATAGAGCATCTAGCAACACAGTGTTGGCCCTCCCTTAAGTGTTGCTATAGATTGCTGACGGTGCCTATAATTTTCTGCCTTTCCTTTATTTTGAAACATTTGTCAATTTGGAATTATTTCCAATTGCAAAAAACATGGACAGTAATGGATCCCTTTCATTTATCTTCAGAGAATAACTTGTTCGATTCAGCAGCGATGGAGCCGAGTTGAACCCTCAGTGCAAACAGGTCCACTGATGCCGTTATAACCTGCTTCAGATCAAACGGCCTAAGAAACCTCAGCTTCCACAAGCTGGGAGGATGTCTGGTCCTGCTGAACTGCTCTCATTCTGTCCCAGATCATGATTCACTCAGAAATGCACCGTTTCTTATCCAGTACAGGGTCTCTGTAAGCTGGGGGCACATGTGCCTTGAAAAGATTTATTTTTATTTTTACAAACTTAAAAATGTCTATACTTTGAAGCAACCAAATCTCTTTTCTGTATTTTAAACCCCCTCTCTTATTCAATCTAGTAGAGCTCAATCTGTAAATGTTCACAACATTCCCAATAAGCTGGAAGAATATGATTTGTATGAACATTTTTAACCCTGTAATGCCTGAATTTGTATCCAATAATGGAAAAAAATATCAGTTGTGCTTTTGCTGTCAGATTTTAAGTTAAAGATAATAAATTTGAACATGTCACCTATCATTACTATAAATTTAGGTATGATGCTAATTAGATCCACTAGGCATTTAAAGAATGAGACAGACTTAATTCTCAGCATGCTGATTATTTTATTGATGCTACTAATGCTCAAACAAGACTTTGAAATGGAGTCAAAACATGTTTTTGAACCACTGCATTTTCATCATTACAGTGTTTCAAAAATTACTAAATACCACAGAATTCCTTTGCTGCACAGTCAAATTAGGTCCTAGCCCCCTTTTTGCAATATGAAAATCAGTGTTACAAATTTAATTTCAACATATTTTTGAATAATCACTCGTTTCAAAAACATAAATGCTAAAAGATCTCTTTACTATACAGTCCTAGAAGCTTTTATCCACTTTCAAGATAATTTCTTTTTACTAGTATTACTAATTTCCATTCTTTAGTTACCTAGTGTCGATAGATTGTTTCTTATCAAACATTTGAAATAACTTATAATTTTGGTTATATGCCATCTATTTAAACATATCGTGTGTAGAAAACATTGGGAAGCCTAAATATATTTTTTATAGGACAACCTAGCTCAGGGATTAGATTATTTACTGAGTTTATCTGCAAAGTTCATGCCATCTGCCCATTGGACACTTCTGCATCTATCAACCATGTGTAGTTCACACTTTGACCACTAGATAGGTATTCAAGCACTTCTAATAGTGACCTTAGTATGAGATGCAAATGTATCACCCAACATTTGTAGCATTCATACACCCCATTGGCTGGATTCACAACGAGAGAGGTATGACGTTAAATAGGTTCACTTGTCCATAATGTGTTAAGCCTAGAATAATGCACCTCTGCCAGCAGGACTATCCTCTTGCCATCAGGCCAGATGACGTGGTCCACCTGTGAGCGCACCCTCTCCCAGGTTAGTTCAGGGGTACGCAGGCTGGCCTGTAATACAAGCACAATTTGTAGCCATTTATGCCATTTTTTGTGGAATATAATCTTTTTTCAACTATCAGGTGGATCAGATGATGATTAAGAACTCTTATCAGTGAAGTGACTCAAAACATCCCCTAGAATGTAAACAACTTCCTCTACCACTTTTCGACTGACAAGGGTATCCTGCAATATATGAAGTCAGTAACAGCAGCACACACTGTTAAAGGTGAAAAAAAACAACTTTTCAGGGGTGGTTTATTTCGTTACCAACAGCTGCAAACTGACCACATCAATCTCAGTGTTGGAGTGCCCCATGTTGCAGACAATGCAGCCGTTCTTCATGCGGTCCAGGTGCTCTCTCATCACAACGTTCTTATTGCCTGATGAAAAAGAAGCAAAGAAGTCAATGAAACAAGGTGAAGGGTGAAGGGAAATTCAAATACCAAAAAAAGGGACAGAACAGAGTAGGGATTCTGGCGATGTGACATGTTTCGATATACTGCGATACTATGAGTAACACAATATATTGTGTTTTTTAAAACTGAATTTATCTGTAGAAAAACTGTCAGTATTCTAAATACTATTTCACATTTAACACATCCAGTTTTATTACTAGATCTAGTTGATCCACTGGAACAAGGAAGGTGAAAACAGTCAAACTACCAGTCATACTTTTTATTTCACTTTACTACAAAAATGACTATCATTAAAGGTTCCAATCAAATCCTAAAAAATCAATATTTTGCTTTTGAATATCAATACAATTTCGGGAAATAAAATATCGCAATATATCTGTGTATCGATATTTTCTTCCCTAGAACAGAGCATGTTGAGTCAGAAAAAGGCA
Source organism: Valencia hispanica (assembly GCA_963556495.2). Taxonomy (NCBI): domain Eukaryota; kingdom Metazoa; phylum Chordata; class Actinopteri; order Cyprinodontiformes; family Valenciidae; genus Valencia; species Valencia hispanica. The sequence goes on from OY747722.1 coordinate 22,428,329, forward strand.
AGTAGGAGTTTGCCTCTACAGTTCATGATGTAATTACTCATCTTGGTATGTGAGCAAAGTTAATTAGGCCTGGAAATAGAAATTAGTTTTAGCCGTCTGCTCAGCAAGTCGAAAGGATATGAAGCTTTTAAGGACTTCCTTATCTTCAGTTTTTGTGCTAAAACTAGAAGACAAGAATATTTTAACTGTAAACCATGACTGACAAAACCTAAAAACACAAAGAAATGAGGCCAGAGTTTAGCCTGTGGTTTATTGAGCCTTCAAACACTTAAAAATTCTTTATACCCCTTGAACTTTATCTCCGTCTTTCACAACCACAAACTAAAATGTATTTTAGTCAGATTTAGTGTGACAGACTGTGCAGCAGATATGAGAAGGCAGGTCCTCTGTGTAAGCGTTTATAAGGGGAATAAAACCACCACAGCATATGGTGGAGGCAGCCTCATGCTGTGGGGATGCTTTTCTTTAGAGGGGACATGGGAGCTGGTCAGTTCATGGAGCATTTTTACCTGATTTGTGTCTAAGTATTCCCACAGCATAATGCAGCCACCACCATGTTTCACTGCATAGAATAACAATACGAAGATAAAATAAAAGTGGACTCTTTACTAAACAGAAAAGCACCATTGCACTACGGAAAACTCGCTTGAGCTGCTATGGAAAGGTTTAGATCACAGCATAGACATGTCAGAAAGGAGCAGTCACAGTTCAACCCTAAATTAAATTAAAAATCTGTTGTAAGACTTGAAAACTGTTGTTCAGAGACCCTTATCCATCTAATCTGATCGAGAGTGAGCAATCTGGCAAAGAAGAACGGACAAAACCAGCAGTCTGTAGATGTTCAGCGCTAGTAGAGGCCAGACATGAAAACGGGTTAAAAAGGTGAGAAGGACACAGTGAGCTAGGGGGGTCCGGGGGCATGCTCCCCCGAAAAGAACATTTTTAATATTTCTTATTTAAAGTTTTAATCTGATACATTTTGAGAGAGAAAATGCCCACAATTACTAGATAGTTCAAATGTATAAATTTATTGTTGCAAGTGTCTGCCAGGTTCACATTTTATATACAGACACACGCGCGCACAAACACCACAACATACAGAGCCCTTATATTATTTCTTCTTTCACGGAAGGGTACTGATTTAAAAAGACCAATTACACAGGGTCAGTGCTAACCTTAGGCTCCTCCTCCAAACAGTCAAAAGTCTTTTACTCGCTCGCACAGAATATCCTTTCGAGGGCGCAGCCTCTCCTAAGATTTACCTTCATGCGTGTATGAAAGCTTCGTGTAGAGCGCGTGTGAGGTGAAATCCACATGGGTGGGTTGTTGGATAGTCATGAGAGGAATTCTACATGCGCGTTGTTGAATATGCACGCACGCGAGTGAGCAATTAGGTGCGTGCCTTGTTGAATAAGCGCAGGTGATGGATTTTTGACTGAAATATAATTCCATAGTCCACTGCCCTCCTGTTCACACCAGACTATATACAGCCAATGCACCAGACGCGTATTTCTCTGCGGCGGTCGACAAGCGCTTCTGCTCAGATGTTTATTCAGAGCTATTTTTTTCATCACATGTGCTGGGGATCATATAACTCCCTGTACTTCTCCACTTCTAAGATTAATTTTACATCGTCCATCTTGACTCATCACCAACTCATCTCTACCCCTCTCTCGCTCTTTTCCTGTATATTTATGTTTATCTAAAGGTGTAAAGGTGTAAATCCCATTGGAGAAAAAGCCCCTGAAGGTACGTCGTCTCTTTTTGTTCCTGTGTAAATCACTACAATTGCAGAGCCTCTGCTTCAACCCTGTGAGGCAGTATCTAGTAATGAACTGGGGACGAGTAATTATCTGCTCTAATTCAAAGTTCAGCTCTCTGCCCTTGGGGTTCGGAACTTTATTAGCAACCACAGCAGGTGATTTTATCAACCGAGTAGCAGTCTCGTCACCTTGAACAAAAGGCAACAAAAAACTCTAACCTGTTGCACCCTTACATGTTTTCTAAATATAATTTATTTATGCAGCCTTTAATTGTGGATTGTGAAAACACCAGCAGCCGGGGGTGAAGGTAGCAAGCCAACCTGTGCAGGTGATGACTATGTCCACTTGTCTGATTACTTCGTTGAGCTTCACCAGCCTGAAGCCATCCATGCTACCGTCGGATTAAAGAAAACAAAATGTGTGATAAATGCATTTCCATCAACATAAATGAGGCAAAATGAAGAAAAAAATAAAGCTCACCAAGCCTGCAAGGCACAGATGGGGTCAATCTCTGTGACGTAGACGATGGAGCCCATTGCTTTGAGGGCAGCGCAGCAGCCTTTTCCAACCTGAAGATGGTAAAGATAAAAGAGTCAGTCATTCACAGTTTAATATACATGCATATAATATAATTTTAGTACATTTAAAAGAGACACTTTTTTCAAAGAACACACTAAGCATTAATGGATGATCATTAACATCTATCCTAAGCCAAATGTAGGGCTTTTTTTTTAAACTGACAGTATGCTGACAACCTGCTTCCCCTACTTTGCAGTAACACCGCCTCCTTTTGGTGCATTACTGGAATGATGATACAGAGACCTAAGCCGAGGGGTTTTAAAACAAGAATTGGGTGCTCATGTTTGAATTTACTGTGGGATTTCCTTAACTCTTACAGGGTCAAAATAATACATACATCAGTATTTGGTAGAATCTCAGCTGGCTTCTAGCATAATTCTGTCAGTACTCTTCTTTACAGAAATGGTCACTTGTTTATGCTGGTTGGTTGTCAGACAGAATCCAGCTTTTAAGCAGAGGCCGTACATTTTCAATAGAGTTCAGGGTTTGGGTTATTCCAGAAGTTTCTGTAGCTTCAAGTTCCTGGGAGACTTAAGTCTTGGTAGTTGCTCTGTTGTTCTTGAAATATCCCAACCAGTTTCTTTTCATTTAAAACCAAAGGTTTGGGTCAAGTGATTAAAATTTAGACACAAGTGGGTGTTCCAAAACTTCAACAATCCAAAACACGCACCAACACTGTTTTAGGTATGTATAAATCAGGCTAAAGTTGTTTGAACAGCCCCGACAAAGCTCTGACCTCAACCTGTTGAACATTTCGGGATCGTTCTTAAAGGCTAGGTATGTGGCAGGAAACAGACCAATTTGAATAAACTGTCTGCCAGAATGAGAGTTGAAATATCCTGTGGTTATTGGCCACAAACAGCAGGCTACCTGCAGAGTGACGTTCTAGCAAGTATTAGCAAGGCTGTACTTATATACTTCGAGAAATCATTGAAGGCATTGAAGTCATTTCCAGGAAATATGATCCCAGGACATTTCTCTGGCAGTCTTAGAGACACAGGCTCCATTCACACTACTGTCTAGAAAACATGCAAGTGATTTTTGTCTTCTAGTAACGGGCTCAACAAACTTGGGAGCAATCTGCACTGAGGCTTTACTTCACAATAGGAGGTAGCAGGAGGCACAGATCCGATGTGCATGGCGACCTTACGGTTTTAATGCGATTTCTCTCCTGTTCCGCAGAATACCGACATGAACAAAGCCGTTGGCCTTACCTCTCCATATCCACACACCACCACCTGTTTGCCTCCGAACATCACATCAGTGGTCCTCTTCAAGCTAGAGACACAGAGACTTACTTCAATCACAGCTTAATAAATGACAGAGATAATCGGTCTGTTTCATTTTCAAAGCAATTTTTAAGAAAAAAGTTTTTTTTTTACCCGTCTAAGATGGATTCTCTGCAGCAGTAAAGATTGTCGAACTTTTGTTTGGTGACAGAGTCGTTGACGTTCATGGCTGGGACACACAGCTTCCCTGCCTTGGACAGTTGGTACAGCCTGAACACACAATCACTTTTTCATCAGATTTTTTTGTTGGCAAAAAAAGAAGAAAAAAAAAAAAGAATCCAGCCAGAAAAAGCTTAAGTTTTCCATTGTTATTATTTTTTTCAAACTCGCAGGGCTGATAAAACCTGTACTGTGTTCACAGACATTTTTACCACTAGATGGCAATGTCGCCACAGTGGATGGCAAGTAGCCTTATGCAGTTACTGTGCAGGTTACTGCACATAGCATAATCTTTAAAGATACAGAAAATCAATTTAATCAGCCTTCATCTACAATGTGTGTCTAATTTTTAATATTAATAAGAATATTGCACAGACAGGGAGGGATGTGTATGGACGCTGCCAATCCTACCTGTGTACACCAGTGACACTCTCCTCTACGATGCCCTTGATTTTCTTGAACATGTTGGGGTATTTCTTATAAATCCAGTGCGTCAGGTCTCCCCCGTCATCCAGGATCTGGGAATAAAAATGCAGGGGAAAAAAAATAAAAAATCAAGAGGGAGGAAAAACATGAAAAGAATAAAAGGAAAAATTAGGAAAAAATATTATTGTTAGTCACATTAATGTATTTTATGTGACAGACCAACAAATATCAGGACATGATCATGGAGGGTAAACAAAAGATCAAGGATCACAGGAGACGGTTGCTGGATCACTTCACACTTATCTTCAGCAGGGAAAGGAAAGCTAGTCAGAGTTCAGGTGAAAGTAATGCACTGTTTTTTTTAAAATATTTTTACAGTAAACCCTTTTTTTCTGCCCTCTTTACTCCAATATCCCTAAATAAAAATCCAACATAATTGAAAATTATGTTTCCCACCCAAAAGGTGGCAAAACTCAAGGGAAGGGAATACCTTTTAACAGGTGTTGTACGTGCATCAATAATGACAAAAACAAACCAAATAAAAAAAAAACAGGTTGCTACCATGTTAGGCTGCCAGCCTTCCACGTTGACGCAGCGGTCGATGCACCACCAGAAGTCATCCTCTGACTCACCCTTCCAGGCGAACACACTGAAACCTGCAGAGTGGAAGAAACCAATGAAGGCAGAGCTGACAGTAATGTAAGAAAGAGCATAGAAAAAGATGTTAGACAGCAGGGCTTAAACTCTTCTCACCTCCTTCTGCCAGAGCTGCTGCCACTTCATTCTGGGTGGAGTAGATGTTGCAGGCTGCCCACCTGCACTGAGCACCCAGAGCTGACAGAGTCTCCATCAGCACCTGAGAAAAGGCTGGGGAGTTTGGCTTTTTGCTGGACTAAACTCAACATGTTGCACATTTTGTTGTGTTACTCACAGCAGTCTGGGCGGTGATGTGTGTGCAGCCCACCACCTTGGCACCGGCGAGGGGTTTCTCCCCCTGAGCTCGCTTCCTCAGAGCCATCAGTGCTGGCATCTCTGACAGAGAGGAAGGGAAACACAAAGTGGATGCTGGAATTAGCTAGAAGCTAAAGGAATTCCCATCTTTATTCCTAATACTTGAACTCTAATCCATCCGTTCCCCCAGCCGAACGAGTTACAGATGCTTAAGATGCAATGTCTCTGTTTAGCTTGCAGGGTTCAGCTGGTTTATGGGCTGTTTTATAACGCAGTCAGGGAATAATTTGAATCCAATGATTCAAGTTGATATGATCACACTCCATCCAGGTGTGTTGGTTTTACCTTGCTCGGCGATCTCGATCTCTCTGCGCCCAAAGTCGGCCTGCTTGATGTTTTTGATGCAGAAGTCTCCGTTGCCTTTGGAGTTCTTCTGCTGTTTGTCCCGGGGAGATGTCTCATCGTCGGAGCTGTCTGTGTACGACGCCGCTGCAGAGGATCGCACATAAACTCGTCAGCGATTCAGAGAAGGGGTTCAATAATTCAGAGCTTTAGTAGCCTAACCTAAACCAGGTTTTAATGAAGAGGGGAGAAAGAAAGGGTTCTCTGCTCGGCCCTTTTTAGACCCAGTAATTCACCTTCAACAGGCCAAGCTTTCCCGACCACCCTTATAAGTGATGAGAAATCAGGTTGGCATAGCTTCTCTTATTACTGAGCAACAACAGAGTGTCTGCCAGACTTCATGCTGGGGTTGTTATTTCAGAGTTAAACTTTCACTCTGTGCTGTTTATGCAAGACCATAATTATATTGAGTGTTACTCTGTTAGCTTTTATGTCTTAAAGTACGGAGAAATGTCCTCCCTTATTAGGCAGTATGACAGACAAAACAATCACCTTTTACCCATTTACAACTAGAAAAAGAGAAGAGGATGTATAGCTGATCGATTGGGTGGGATCTGCACAATTTTTATTTATTATCGTTAGAGCTTCAAATAATATTTCAACAAAACTCAACTTATCCTGATTGGTCTACCATACTACCATAGTCAGTAGTTTTAATGTAACAGATCTTATGACAGAGAGAGAAGAGAGAGCCATCTGTGTCATATGACCTATTAAACTGCCCGTGTTACCTTCTGCTTCAAAAATACTAATATTCTTTCCTTGTCAACCCAAAACTCAAGACAGCCTGAGTTCATGGCAGCATATATATATATTTATCTTGATAATAATGCATCTAATTATAATGTAATGGTCTTGCCGTTTTTTCCTAAAACATGCCCCCCCCCCCCATGTAATCAAGCCTTTGGCCTCAGCATGGTGTGGGAACCATAAAGAGTCATCTCCATGTGGGATTCATGTGAAGTGGGGGGGATCAGAGGGGTGGGTTGGTGAGTAATGTTCAGGCCTGGCCTGACAGAGAAGAGCATTTTATACAGACCCTTTCCAAAAAATTAGAATATCATAGAAAAGTTTATTTTCATAATTCCATTCAAAACGTTAAACTTCCAGAGATTCAGGGCCCAAAACTTAAACGATTTCAAGTATTTAGTTGTTTATTTGTACATAATTTGGACTTCCAACTCATAAAACCCATGTAAACAGGGATTCAAAAAATTTGTATACGGACCTGAAATTGTTTAAGTTTTGGGCCCTGAATCTATAATCTATGGAAGTTTAATGTTTTGAATCAAATTATGGAAATAAATCAACTTTTTTGATATTGAAATTTTCTGGAAAGGGTCTGTATTTGACATCTTCTCATGGTCAAGAGGATAGCTGAAGCTCTCCAATGTGAAAGAGTGCAAAGAAGAAAACTAGAGTTGTGGAAGAAGGTGCTCTGGTCAGATGAGACCAAAGCTGGACTGTTAGATCTACATGCAAAGCACAGTGTAGAGCGGAAAACTACAGCCTAGTTTATGCTACTCCGTCAGCAAGTTTGCACCCACACGTATTGACGGAGACGTTTTGCTTTTACACTTCTACATTGGTGTGTCAGTGCTGCAAAGCAATTCCCCACCAGGATAGCAGAGGGCGTAGACCTTTTCTGGCGGGTCTGCCTACCATTGACGCAAGTTTATTTACTTCAGCTTGTAAACATCCCCTCAAGGAGCAAAGGACGACAGAGAGCGAGTTTTGATTGAGCTGGAGAGCTTTGTACGAGAAGTGCAGCTCATGGAATACTCTAAAAACGTATGTGAACAAATAAACACTGTTTTGTTGTCATCTACACCTCCTGGTGTTCAAAATTGCCAAAAGACCCCATTAGATAAACTGGCCTTGTAATATAAAGCATCTAGTGCCCAAAAAGCTGCACGGACTACTAATTATATCGACTATAGAGCACCGTTCTGCTCAAATGATCTTGGGCTGACCAATCACAGACGTGTGCTCTCCGTTGCGTTCGATGGATAGTTAAAAAATTGGGCTCTACTGTGCGTCCTTACGTGACTGTGACCTTGCGTCGACGGATAATGGCACTGCGTGTCTCTGCACCTCTGCAGACGGAGGAGTATAAACTGGGCTTAACACTGAACATCACTGTCAACACAGCATTCCCACTGTGAAACATAGCAGAGGCAGCATCATACTGAGGGGAAGCATTTCCTTAGCAGAGAGAGGAAAGCTGGTCAGAGATGAGTGGAAAATGTAGAGAGATAAATATAAAGCAATTCTAGAAGCAAACCTGGTAGGGGCTGTACAAAACTAGAGACTGGGGTTGAGATTCACCTTCCAGCAGGACAGCCCTACCAAATGTACAGCTTGAGATACAATAAAATGCTTTAGATCTAATTCTGTGTATAAAAATTGCCTAGTCAAAGTCCAGATTTAAATTCAATAGAGAATTTGCCGCTTGAAAATTGATCTTAACAGAGGCACTCCATGCAGTCTGACTGAGCTTAAGCAATTTTCCAATGAAGAATGGACAAAAATGACCTATGTGTGCAAAGCTGCTGGAGACATATCCTAAAAAACTTGAAGCTATAATTGCAGCAAAAAGGGGTTTTCAAAAGTGCTTAGTTGAGCGGGCTGAATATGCATGCATGCCACACTTTCAGATTTTTATCTCTGCAAAAACATTTTAATCTATGTTATTGTAACATGACAAAATATGGAAGAGTTAAACTGTCTCACTAATAGTTCGGGGAGCACAAACAGTTTTAAAAGCACCTCTGATCCGGAGAATCCATTACTCCCCTCGCCTCTAAGTGTGACTAAAAGTCCAAAGGTCCATTTGGCAAAGCGGAGTACCACAGAGCAGATTAATTCATTTTGTTAATGGTTTCATTGGAGGGTCGGACTTCTGACACAGCAGGGCATCAAAGAGCACAAGTCTAAGCAGATTAAGCAGGACAGCATTTAAATATTTACTAAAACGGTTATGAGAGGAGAGGTTAAAAGGTTAAGTCAGAAAGCATCAAGAATGAGAACAGGGTACTGATGTTGGCCATTTCTCAGACATGGACTTTGTGACCTCTCCCCTCTGTCATTGTTCTTGGAAATTGCATAGATGAGTGTTTGTATGAACTGTGCTATCTGACTCCAAGTACCTATAAGAATAAGAGCTTTCCCAGAAAGGTTAGAGTAATCATTCACAATGGCGCTTTTGTCAGTGATAAACTATGGAAAGTAGGTTGAATAGTTAATATTGTAACACATTCAGAGGGTAATTTGTAAAAATAAAAATTAAAAAAAGTTGTGCGTCATTTTTCTAGGTTTTTTTCCCCTTTCATCCTAACATAATCGACAACTAATCAATCTACAACAACTCTCTAGCCTCTTCCTGCTTTAGTACGGAATAAGATCTAAGATTTTGGTCTTTGATTCCAATTAACTCCAGCACGCTCTCTGTTCAGTCTTCCCAAGTAGACCACAAGCAGCTAATCCTCTAACACAGAGAGGGCCCACAGGTTTATGTGAACCACAGGGTTGGAGTGAAAGAATGAGGACAGAGATGGTTGATGAGGAGACGGGTAAGGTTAGTCAACCATTCATCGTGGTGCCGTCAACAGGAAAAGTGTTATAAAGTCAGGAATGTCTGATAAAAGGCAGGTTGCAGTGACTGAGTAACTGTTTGTTTACCTGAGCTGTAGCTGTCTGTGGAGGACTGGGAGATGGAGCGGGACAGAGAGCGTCTGCCGATCTTAGAGGGCCGCTTGTTGAACTCCTGTTTCTGGTCTGCAAACTGGATCTGCAGGGAACACATGAGAAGATGTACAGGGATCAGAGCTAAAATGATGCCTGGCATCTTAAAGCTCAAATGCTATCACGCTTTAAAACCCTCAAAGTCTTAAAATTAGGAAAAACAAATCAAATACACTTTGCCTTACTAATGTGTTTTTTTTTTTAAAAGCAAAGAGTCAGCAGCCAGACAACCGAGGTGACTACTGGTGTCGTTTTAAGGTTCCACCATGGTTTCTCTATATGTCAACATCCACAGATCACATTTTATGAACCAATAACTGCTCTCTTCAAAAGGTTCTTTATGCACCAAATTACCCATAAGGATAAGCAGCAGCAGCAGCAGCAGCAACTCACCCCCCTCCCGTCTGAGCCAAATGAGTAAGATATTACAAATGAGTCTTTCGACTTCCCTTCCAACCACCACATGTGCGTAGCTTTAGTTTTGAGTGACTTTTTTTGGGCCAGACAGCATCTTTTAAGAAAACTAATTGTAGATGAACTTCCTCAAAATAAATAATAACAAAAGGTTTTGAAAGCTGCATTACTTTAACTGCAGTTAAACTTAGTCAAATACATTGATTATGTGTAGAAAAGTGAGACTTGAACAAATGTTCATAGTTTATTCAAATAAAGAGGTCTGTTTCTAAACGCTGCAGGATAGTAGCTCTAAAAGGACTGGACCTGGGAACCCCTGATCAATGAGACCTTTCATTCAAACGTTTCGTCTTGGTCGGCCGTTGGTTTATTGAGTTGTTCCCCCTCTTATACACGTCTAGTAGAATAATACTTTCATTGAACTATTGTGAGCTACAAACTCGAACATAAAAGAGAAGTTGTAAGCTTTGCTGTTAAAAATCAATAAAAAGGTCTGCTTTTAAAATAAAAAGTTGCAAAATTAAAATAAAAGCTGACAGTACAGGAACATTTTATGTTTGTGCACAGAAAGACTCCCTTTGAGTTATTTCTCTCTCTCTCTCTCTTTGAAAGATAAAGGAAACAATAACTTTATTATCAAATGAGACAAGGCCAAACAAGGTAGCACAGTCATCCAACCTCTGTGAAATGAGGCCACGCTCTGCAGTCAGATCACTAAACTGAGCATGACCCTATCACTTTCTTTCCACTCTTACATCAGAGCTGATAGCCAGACGCATCATAATTCATCTGCTGATAGTCGTTCAGGGAACAAATGGCTAAACTATTACGGCTATAAATCCTGCAACAAGGACTAAACATCTGAGGGGATGAGAATCAACTGCCAGACAATGAAAATATAAATCTATTATGAAATGAAACGCTGCTGAATGCCAAACAGAATTGAGAGCACTATTTTATCAAAGACAGCAGAGATTGACAAAAGTTGCAAAAAGGTTGAAAGAATTGATAAAGAGCTGCAGCTTCCTCCCCTCACATTCTCAGCTCATCTTTGAAAAAAAAAAAAAAGTGTCCTTGAAGACCTTGTCCTTGGTTTATGGAAGAAATGCACAAACGCATCAGAACTAAATTATTCCAGCTAAACATGGCGAGCTAATGTCCAATCAAAAAGAAGCAAGTTAGCCAACACTATAAACGTTCTCTAATGGTCTCATCGGGCTTTTCTCTGGGTCGGTCAGATCCGGTGTCTACAACACAGTCCTGTCTATGACGCAACAGAAAACAAGCCGACGCGCACATTCAAACAACAAGTTTCTGATATTGAAATCTTTAGACCCAACGTGAGCCATTTAACCACAATCCTTTCAGAGTCGGTGAAATGTCAGCGAATGTTCATCATTAGCTGATGAGCATTCTGTCGTCATTTCAGCTGCTCTGACAAACTAATACCAACATAATAGCATCAGGTTCCAACAACAGTCTGTAGTCCCCGGCTAATACAGCAGTTATTCTCTCCTTGGCCTTTTCACACAGGGCTCAGTGCTCTCCTCTTCTTCTTCTTCATCAGACCAGGTACATGTGTGGGTGTGAAGGTGGAAAGCATACTGTGCTTGTGATTCAAACAGACTTCAGATCTTCAAGGTCAGCTTCTATTAAAAAGGGTCGCCTCTTTTAGTCATTTCTTCCTCTCTCTTACATTTATCTTCTGGTTAATGGTTTTAAAGACCGGAGTCCCTGACTTGCTGGCATCAAAACAGGAAGGAAGAGTAAGTTGTAGAACAACAAAAGTCGTACGGATTCATCAAAATGACACACATAAGGCACAGTTGGAAAAGCCAGTTCGTCGTACCTTTCCTACAGTTTGAAATCTGTTCATTGAAATGCCAGATAAAGTTCAGGGGCAATCCTGTCCCTCGCCCATTTGTTGCTGCCAATTGGAAATCAGCTAACTGAAATAAAGCTTCTACATTTCCACTTATAGGAAGGGTCTGAACAGCCTGAATATTTCTAGGGATTTTCCATGTGAAGTTCAGCCTGAAGATTATCCATAGAAATTAGGGGAATTAACTGGAAATTGGTTTAATATAAACAAAACTGTATCATATCCAAAAACCAACATAAATGTGTGAGATATTTGCAAAACAAAAGGATAAGGGCTGCACAGTGGTGCAGTTGGTAGCACTGTTGCCTTGCAGCAAGAAGCTCCTGTGTTCGAATCCTGGCCTGGGGTCTTTCTGCATGTTCTCCCTGTGTATGCATGGGTTCCCTCCGGGTACTCCGGATTCCTCCCACAGTCCAAAAACGTGACCTTAGGTATTAGTGTGTGCGTACATGGTTGTTTGTCCTGTCATTGTGATGAACTGGCGACCTGTCCAGGGTGTACCCCTCATGTATGGATCAGATCAAAATATATTTAAAATGTGTTTTAGGTGATGATGTTGATTTAACTCTGGATCAAAGAGTAGAAGTATCACAGCACTAAGAAGATTAGAAGGAATTTATTGATGCATCAGGAGCTGCTGTTTCTAAGAAGAAAACTGCTGCTCTATTTTAGTTGGACTGCAGATAGGTCTCCCTGACCCCCAAACAGGCTGCCGCACGGCTTTTGATCAGCTCAGGTTTATTAGATGGATGTTGTCTGGCAAGAGAAGCTGATTGTGCTGAAGGACTGAAGGTCGCTTTAGGAGCTCAGGGGAGTGTATCAAGTACTCGCATGCTATTTTTTTGGGACAAGATTACCACAGATTAGAACAGGATTTAGAACAGGGGGTACTGCCAGAGAGAACAGCACAGTGGCTTTTCTGGGACTGACCAAACTAACCCTTTCTCTGCTCAATTCTAACGTGCAGATGCTTTAAAACTCTGATAAAGCCTGAGAGCTCTATGGCAACCAAAGCTACTTGACACCAAGTTGAAAAGGTTAAAAAATGAACTTCGTTAAGAAACATGCATGTTTCATGTAGGTAATGTATGACTAATAGAATAATCTACACAATACTTGTATGTGAGATACGTTTGTAAAAGAATCCGATGGGATTTCGAGTGAGTTCAAAAAGTTCAAACCATAATATATCCTTCAGATTCATTTTAAATCCCCCACCACCTGCTTCACAGTATAGATGCTGTCTTTTTATTAAGGCTAATGAAATGGGAACGGTGCATGTTGATGCACTATTAGGACCTGAGGGACACACCAGTGTGTCCAGGACAACAAACGTATGGCTTGCTGTGACATTATCGCTCAAGGAGGATGATTCGGCTTCTGTTTGCTCCTCCCAATTGTATCTAGTAGTTGGTGGGCGAACAATCTATATGTACGTGTTATTCGATGGTTATGGCTAAATAGGAAAAAAATAGAAATTCGACTCTACTCCTTAGGCACAATGCTCTTTTGTCCCCACTGTAGTTACACAAGTTTAAAATCATCATTTACGGGTCTGGTATTTTTTGTTAACATCAATTCGGGGAAGCTAGCTTTTAAAATGTCACACTGCAGGAGAAATTTAAAAACATACAATTGTGTTTTAAGCTGAAACAACAGACTGAGATCCGAACATGTCTACAATAAATCTATATCCTTTTTACTCTAAATGGATGCCTTAAAGCGCTTTAAAGCATCCATAGCAAAGAATGGTCAATTACTCAGTTAAACAGCCAGAGGCTTTATGTCCCATCTGGGGGGGGATGAAACGCTTTAGGACGTAGTATAGCAGAGCCGGCTGAACACACTTGGACCAGCTGAGCAGCAAAAGGACCAGAAGCGCAAAACAGGCATCACAACCCAGAGCAAAAAAAGAGGGGGAAAAAATTGAGAGAGAAACCCCCAGTGGGAGAAAAGGAAACGAAAACAAACAGATGCAGCTCCAACTGTGATATGATGCTGCAAGGTGTTTCCCTTAACCCACTATTAGCAGAGCCAGGGCAGACTAATTCAGGAAGCTGCTCTTTAAATACAACCAAAACCTTTTACTGGCTCTCTCATCAGAGAGGTATCAGTATCCCCTCCAGAGACTGAACATGCTGCTCCAACATCCTCAGTTATTTATTTATTAAGCGCCCCAAAAAAATGGTTTTAGATTACTCAGAAATGTCACCCCCCCTCCAAAAAAAAACAAAAAAAAAAACACACCCAACACAACCCCGAGGATCTAAAGAGAAAATAGAGGAGGGGGTAGCAATCAGTGTTGGATCACTGGGTTTGAACTTGATATTCAAAAAGGTCAAAATCCGTTTTCTAGATAAAGTGTTGGTACAACTAGCAAAGAGAAAACCTTTTTTGTTTAATCTGCTTCCAAGTTCCAAGAAAAATAAATGGTACTTCATCTCAACGTTTGTGACGGGAAGCTGCTCAGATTTATATATATTCATTTTTTTTTTACACAACACCATCAAAAAGAGATTTAAGAGTTACATTTCTCTGTCTGTGCCACATTCTGCTGACAATAGATGTTATCATAGAAACAACAGAGCCTGGCAAGGTTTTTTTATTTTTTTTAATATTCATGCATTAATACTGTATCTCAGAGTGGATAGGATAAGAAAGGAAAATATTAAATCAGATATCCACGCCAAGCCAGGTCAAAGGTTAAGGAGAAAACTTGCCATTAAATACAGGAGTTCTGTTAAAAAACCTTTAAAATTTGCTTGATGTGCCACTTATCAAAATACATGGATCACTAACTTAGTGTCAATGAATCCAGTAAAATTAATATTTACTTTAAAATGAAACGATGGATTTAGTGTGAAAATACATGATTGCTTCTCATTTTGCTCATGCAAAAGCTACATTTTTCTTACTTTTATAAAGCATATTTAATTAGAAAGGGATCGTATGGCTTTCAAGCAGGACAAACAAGTTCTGCATGTCAAATAACCCACAGTCATTTGTGTTAAACTGTGTGTTGAGCTGTAACATTAGAAAAAAACAAGTGCAAATGTCTTCACAGCTGTGATTCCTGCTGGTTTTCTGTGCTGGTCACAGCAGCAAATATCTTCCATCTAGTTTTGTCCCCCCTCTTTTTTTCTTTTTACAGCTCATCGAAAAATAAGAAAAGCTAGGCAGGGTTGACTTTACAGAGTAGCGTGAAAGATTGAGGTCCTCCTCCAACCTTGACACAGTAAGATGGACACCTTGTGTTTCAGTCTATTCGTCTGTCAGAAACTGTAGCAAACAGCATGGCTTGCTCATCCCTGAGCAGCTCGTCATATTGTTAAAAGCTTGGCAAGATAGGGGTGCTTCAATGAAGCAATGCACCATTATGACACCAAATCACCTTATTAAATCTGCACACAGTATTAGATGAAATTGTCAGGACAGGGAAATCGTGGCTTGCACCAATAGTATGAAAGGCGAGGTGGTAAATTACAACATGTTTATTTGCAAATTGAAGATGCTCAAAATAAAAGAGGGCCAGTCGATTTTGACTTCATTTGCTGCTACGCACACCACCGTTATGCTGTACTCAAAGTCATTCGCAATCATACAGAATTGGTAAAAAAAAAAGAAAAAAGGTTATTGTTGGTCACGCATTTTAACAAGCAAAAGCAGGAAAAAAACTAAGTGCTATTCGACGCACTATACAGATGCATTTTGGAAAGACAATTTTTGAAAACTATCACTAATTCCTTATCAGGTGATGGCTTAAAAACTGTATTATTGGTCAATAATATTATTTTGTTGATCGTCAGCCCTAATGAAAGTCACAGTGAAAAAGCAGTCAAAGTATGACTGCACTGGCTACTGCATCTCTGTATGTCTCAGTTCAGCTCTGGGGGTAGGACACTAGTTATTCAATGTTAGGATGTTCAAAGCAAACAGCTAAGTGCATGAAGCTGAGGAAGAACCTTTGTGAATTATGGTCAAAGACTAATAACTGGATCTAAACCAAACTATGTCACAGGGCAATTTATTAATGAGTCACATGGAACAAAATAAAACAAACATGCTGGAACTCTTCTACATCATCTGTCCTTTGCCAAGTCATCAATGAGCCTCAAGTTCATTTAGGACTTTAGCTGGATGTGTTAAACTCAAACTCAGTTAACCCTGGTTTGGAAAGGGGAAATCTGTCTTTTTTTCCCTCTTCCTGGACAGTTACTGATATGTTGTTCGCTGCAAAGCACAGAAGGAACTTCAGCAACCTGAATGTTATTGGAAAGTGAGTTGAACGAGACACAACCACTCTAAAATCGGCCATACTGCACTTCAATTCCAGCGTTAAGTTCATTCCTGGACAGAATCTTATTATTCCCTCCCCTCTCTTTTCCCCCCACAAACGATAGGTATGTTCCATCTTGGGTTACTCAGGATTTTGATTCAATTTCAAGTCGGGGGCTATGATTCCATTTTAAAAGATTATTTTTGTTGCATATTTTTTCCTCATTTAGAGTTTTTTCTTCATTCCATCCATGGCTACTTTCTACTCTTAAATCCAGTCAGTTTCCATTAATTGAAGTATCTAAAACAATTGATGTCCCGTCTTTTGTTCATGTCAAACCACATATAAACCAACACATGTCCAAAACATATTTTACAATCATATCAAGGTCATATGTTCAATGGAACCTAGAGGAAACGTGTGTTGGCAATATAAATATAATGCAGTGACCCAATTTTGATTTCCATAAAAGAGGAAACTTGGTCCAATTATTGAACACAATCATATTCTGTTTACTTTTGATTTTAACATATTTAAAGTGTTCCTGCTCTATGTGGTTAAAAAGAAAAAGAAAATAAATTTCAGATCAGCTTTTATAAGTCAGCCATTTCAGAACGGACTTTAAAATCTAAATAGAAATAATTAATCTTCTGTATTAGAAAATTAACCTATAAAAATAATAAGTAATAGAAAATGAAAAGCAGCATTCTCCCAAAGACAAAGTCTATACTCCAGGCTGTTTTTTTTTGCTGTCAATTTAATACATGAACTCTACCTTTGCACAGTGTTTTCATAGTTTTTGTGTCAGATTGACCAATGGGATGTTTGCCACCTGTCAGACACAGAAACAAATCTGCCAGCTGTGAGTACGCTGCTCTACGCCACACATTAGTCCCAACTGGGATGGAACGGAGGAAATTTCCTTCTTGTTTCATGCCTAAAGCCACACATGGCCCCGGACAGCACCAAAAAAGTGAACATGTCCGTGGAAAAGAAGATGTTGCTGCTAACATGATAAACAACAACAACTAAAGTGAAAAATATTTGCTGTACTTTGTACATTTTGAGCCGCATGGCTGGAACACTATATTCAGCCATGATGTTCCCATCAGTCCGTCCCCGAAAAAAAAAAAAAAAAAACACTGAATAAACTAAATGTGCACCAAGCGGGACTTATATTTTTCTCATTTAATTATGAAAAATAAATAGATTTTTGAACACTTTCGAATCGCTTTCCATTTTGCACGTTTCACATTGCAATTAATCGATTTACGGTGAATCTGCACATCTTTAACAAATGGCATCTTTGCTTTCATTTAAACTGTGTAAGGTTATCTTTCTTTTTTTCTTCTTTACAATAAATATTTATGATTGACCGAACTATAAACAGTGTGAGAAGATTGAGCTGTCCAATGATAATGATAAAGTTATTAATTATGCTTTAATATACTAAAGTTGGTTGGGGTATTAAGGCATAGTAAAGCATTGGGGTTGTTTTGGGGGAAAAAATAATAATTAAACACCCTGCAACAACATTATCAACGAATGCCGTTTATGTTTTAAACTATTAATGGCAGTTGTATACTGTTGAGTGCTACAGTTGACCTACTGTTTCTAACCGTTGTAGTGATGTCACCACTGACATTGCTTTTCTGCTTCGGATAAACACCCCACAATCCTGTGCTGCGTCACTGTCACATGACCAAGCAAATACCACACAGCCAACCCATACACAAACTGCAACAAGATAGAAATAAACAACGGTTATTAATAGCAGCCCAATTTTACTCCTCAGACAGATACTGATATGTTAAACTGAAGTTAATGCTAATATATCGTGCGTCTTAACTTTGCATTATTACTGTAATGGCTTTTTTTAAATTACTGAAACCACAAAATAAAGTGGATAACCTTTAAGTCCCTATCACCCATATCTACTCAGTATAAAGATGACCTTACATTACACCATTTTCACACAACTCCAGCTAATTTAAAGCTGCTGTCCGGATTTTTTGAGGGGGAGAGAGATTTTTTTCAATCTAACGTACCAAGGCCCCTCCCAAAACAAAGAGCCACCACACAAAAGGACAAACTGTGGATGTTTGTACAACAGATCCAAGACCTCAACCAGCAGTACAATTAAGCCCAGTTGAAATCGCAATTTCTTGCATTTTAAAGCATTCCTGTGTATGAGCAAAGCCCAATGAACCCCATGAACCAAATTAAAGAGATCATGCTACAGAGTGGCCAGAAGGAGAGGGAGCAGGGGAACATTGTAATTTTCCACCTCTTAAAATCTTCAGTCACTTACACAACACGTCCAGCTCACAGCCACATAAAAAAAAAGGACAGTGTTTAATCTAGTTTGCGCACACAGAATCAGTGGACAAACAAACAGAGAACTGTGATTATAACAAGAGTACATGTAGTACTGGGTCACACGTCTCTGTCGATAATTGCTTGCTTGTTTTAGTCCTAGTTGACAAGAGCAACGTCGAGTGCTTACATCCCTCCATTTGTTGAGAAGAAACCTACAGAGAGTCAATCTAAACATCCAGGGCAAGCTGGGCAACAGAGGTCTTATACAACATCATGCAAGAAGATGACTGGTGAAAAACAACTCTTCTTTGACAAGCTCAAAAGCTGACAAAAGCTCAATTTCAATCCAATGCAATTACACAAGATTAGCCAACAAAGTCAAAAGTAGACCAGACCCAGATGAGCAGACAGGCTGAGTGGAAGGATGAGTACTTCTAAACCAAAATGCTAGTGGACTCTGTAATAGCTCTGTCTGTTTAGATGGTGTTAGCCAAAAAGCCTGGAAATTGAGTGATAGCAGTTAAAAGGCTAAAACCACAAATATCCCAAAGTATCCTGAAAGCCAAATCCTAGACGAGCTTCTGTCAGACTGTGCCAAATCGGAGACGGCGACTTTAAACGTAGAGTGAGGCCAAGAGGAGACAGGTCAAAAAGTTAGACTGAAGACATCATCATCATAATTGATATCAACCAATAAAAAGGGAAACATCATTGCTAAACTAAACGGTGCATGACACTGGTGTGTTTACATAATTTAACTTTAGGAGCCGGTTACATTGATTTCTACAATACAGGTTTCCCTTTGCATTTTCACGGTATATTTCTATACTCTGGCTTAGTTTTCCTGAGTTCATTGAGGTAGTTTTACATGCATAAATATTCACTATAAATTAGGTCAGATGAATGGACAGCATGAATGGGTGGACATGTAGTGGGTGATATACACTGTAGAATTGATATAGATTTAGCCAACGATAGAGACTTTGACTATACCGGCCTACAATGATTGCACATGATGATGTCATCAAGCTGTGCCTACATACTTTGTACCAGGCGCACAAGGAGGATAACTACTAATGTTCAATACTGACACTAGATATTGTTTAGATTTAGGTTTGTTGAGATACTGCAAGTTTTAAATTTTTCTATTCAACAAAAACTTGTTGAGGTTTAACCATTTTTAATTAGTCTGATATGTGCAGCTTAATTTTGTGCAATATTAAATATAATATTTGAAGATATGAGAATAATTGTTTTGTATATTTCAGAAAAAGTTTTTTTAAATGCACTTTGCACTATAAATGTTTTTTAAATGGCATTCTATCCTTTTTTTGAAGTCGTTCTGCTGGTATGTGAGAATGTTCATAAACCGTCATCCAATCCATCTTCTTCCGCTTATCTGTGGTCGGGTCGTGGGGGCAGCTGCTTGAGCAGAGAGACCAAGACTTTCCTCTCCCCAGCCACTTGGGCCATTTCTTAGGGAGGAATCCAGAGAAGCTCCCAGGCCAGCCGAGAAACATAGTGCCTCCAGCATGTCCTGGGTCTTCCTCTGGGTCTCCTCCCGGTGGGACGTGCCCGGAACACCTCACTAGGGAGGTGTCAAGGAGGCATCCTAACCAGATACCCGGTACACCCGCATCACTGAAGATGCCTTATCGATCTCCCGCTCCGTTTTTTCCTCATTCGAAAACAAGAGCGCCAGATACTTAAACTCCTCCACTTGCGGAAGGACCTCGTCCCCGACCCGGAGAAGTCACTCTATCCTTTTCCGGCTCAATACCATGGTCAAAGATTTGGAGGTGATGATTCTCATCCCCCGGTTGCTTCACACTCTGCTGCGAACCGCTCCAGTGAAAGCTGCAGATCACGTTCCGATGAAGCCAACAGGACCACATAATCTTCAAAAAGCAGAGACCCAATCCTAAAGCCACCAAAACGGATCCCCTCATCACCTTGGCTGTGCCTAGAAATCCTGTCCATAAAAGTTAAGAACAGAATCAGTGACAAAGGGCAACCAGGGCGGAGTCCAACTCTCACCAGAAACTAGCCCGACTTATTGCCGGCAATGCAAACCAAACTCTGACACTGGTTGCAAAGAGACCTAACAGCCCGTATCAAGGGGCCTGGTACCCCATACTCCCGGAGCACCCCCCACAGGACTCCCAGAGGGACACGGTCAAACGCCTTCTCCAAGTCCACAAAACACATGTAGACCAGTTGGGCAAACTCCCACGAACCCTCCAGGACCCTGCTGAGGGTGTAGAGCTGGTCCAGTGTTCCACGGCCAGGACGAAAACCGCATTCTTCCTCCTGAATCCGAGGTTTGACTATCTGTTGGACCCTCCTCTCCAGAATCCCTGAATAGACTTTACCAGGGAGGTTTAGAAGTGTGATCCACTTGTAGTTGGAACACACTCTGTGGGCCCCCTTTTTAAATAGGGGGACCACCACCCCGGTCTGCCTATCCAAGGAAACTGCCTCCGATGTCCACGCAACACTGCAGAGCCGTGTTAACCAACACAGCCCCACAACTTCCAGAGCCTTGAGGAACTAAAGGTGAATCTCACCCCCCCCCCCAACCCAAAGTCCCCAGACTCTGCTTTCAGATGGGAAGGCGTGCCAGTGGGATTGAGGTGGTCTTCGAAGTTTTCCATCCACTGACCCAAAACGTCCTGCGTCGAGGTCAGAAGCACACCACCCCCAGTGTTTGTGTCAAAAAGACCAGATAGGACTCTTCCAGCTTGACAGCATCCATCACCGCAGATCTCTACCAGCTGATTCGAGGGTTGCCGCCGCGACAGGCACTGACCACCTTGCGGCCACAGCTCCGGTCAGCTTCGACAATTGAGGCACGGAACATGGCCCACTCGGACTCGATGCCTCCCTCCCCCGCCTCCCCCGGGACATGTTCGAAGTTCACCCGGAGGTGAGAGTGGAAACTACTCCTGACAGGAGACTCTGGCAGACGTTCCCAGCAGACCCTTACAACACCTTTGGGCCTGCCAGGTCTGTCCGGCATTCTCCCCCACCATCGGAGCCGACTCACCACCAGGTAGTGGTCCGTGGATAGCTCTGCCCCTCTCCTCACCAGAGTGTCCAAAACATGAGGCCGCAGATCAGATGAAACGACAACCAAGTCAATCATCCAGCTGGTGCCTAAGGGTGTCCTGGTGCCAAGTGCACATATGTTTGAACATGGTGTTAGTTATGGACAATCCATGACGAGCACAAAAGTCCAACAACTAAACTACGCTCGGGTTCAGATCGGGGGGGCCATCCCTCCCAACCACACCTCTCCAGGTCTCACTGTCATTGCCCACGTCAGCGTTAAAGTCCCTCATTAGAACAAGAGAGTCCCCAGGAGGAGCACTCTCCAGCACCCCTCCAAGGACTCAAGGAAGGGTGGATAGTCTGATCTGTTGTTTGGCGCATAGGCACAAACAACAGTCAGAACCTGTCCCCCCACCAGAGGGAGTATGAAGGATACAAGTATGCCCACCCCAGCTTGACGCCTCTCAACTGGGACAACTCCAGAGCGAAAAAGAGCCCACCCCTCTCGAGGAGACGGGTTCCAGAGCAATGCGTCGAGACAAGTCCAACGATGTCCAGTCGGAACCTCCGGCTCCTTCCCCACCAGAGAGGCGACGTTCCACGTCCCAAGAACCAGCTTCTGCAGCCGAGGATCGGACCCCCAAGGTCCCCGCCTTCAGCCACCGCCCATCCTACATTGCACCCGACCCCTATGGCCACTCACACAGGTGGTGAGCTCATGGGAAGGGGGGGTCCATGTCACCTCTTCGGGCTGTCTAAACCATCATTTTGACATATAAAAACAGAAGAAAAAGAATATATCGCAATAAATATCATCACCACACATACTTCAGATTATATCGCAATATAG
Organism: Valencia hispanica; assembly: GCA_963556495.2. Classification (NCBI taxonomy): domain Eukaryota; kingdom Metazoa; phylum Chordata; class Actinopteri; order Cyprinodontiformes; family Valenciidae; genus Valencia; species Valencia hispanica. Next base: position 22,450,434 of record OY747722.1, read on the forward strand.
ATTTAAGGCCATATCCCTCATCCCTAGTGGACATATTGAACAGACGGATGGAGTGATATTTGAAAAATGTACACATTGAAGGACAGACATGGACGGAAAAACAAAAAATCAGATACTGGACGGCTGGATAATCTACATATCAATGGATGGAAACGGGTAAAATGGAAGGGCTGATGTGTGGAAGGACATCATTGGACAAATGAAGGAAAAGATGGATAAGGAATCAAGTGAGAAAATACAACTATTCTACCATCATCTGTTGTCTTTGTCATATTTGTACAGATATGGAGAACATTTTAATCAAATTCCATCAATTCAAACTCCTCCATGCTTGCATTACGACAAGGCAGCGCCTCTGAAACCAGTCTCTGTTGGAAAAGGTACCGCTCTCTCTGAAATTTACTAAATTATTCACTTCGCATTTGGTCCCCACAAATAGCTTTAGGGTTAATAGTCTTGATATTTCACTCATTATTTTGCTCAGTCTCTCCATCCAAGTCAAATAATAATCAAATTACCCATGGTGCACAAATAAATCTCTGTAATGTGTCACCTTTTTATCAAGAGGTAGCAAGGAGCTCCACTGATGTAAAAGCGTATTATTGGGACATCTTGCTACCTGCACATTCAGCCTTGTCAACAAGCCCTTTTAGTTTCTCCAATCTTTCAGACCTCCAGGAGGGTCTCACAAGATAAAACAGCAGACGTCTTGTTCTTTAGCTCTCTGCCACAGTGCTCTGTGGAGGACTTATTCAGGCTTTCTTTTCATGTTAGTCAAGTCAGCCTCTCCCCTTCCTCTGCTTGAACTAAAAGTAGTGAGCAGACAACAGCTAATTTTGCCAGTGTTTTTAACAACCTCTTGGATGCCACATCTAAGACAAGTTGGAATGTTTCAGTTTTTTTCCAGAATGCAATTCCCGGTTTATTGTTGTGTTTGTGAAGCAGGAAAACAGATGGTGAAACGGGGAGGAGCTTTCACCGTAAAAAAAATAAAATATATTCTTCTGATTATGTCTCTTCTAAACCAAGGGTTTTCTTCAGTAATACTCCTATAAATTGTATTCCAAAACCTTATCCACCAGAGTAAGAGGTGTTCTATATTCAGATTGTCCCCATTTCAAAGTTAGTTAATCGGTTTCAAAAGATTACAGTTTCAAACCCGCAAAAATGCACTACCAGCTATACTGTTGCATGTTGTTCAAATACCTTTAACTGTATTTATATTACAAGATTAATAATTACAACTGAGCCTAACATCCAATTTTTTAGGTTATGTATTTGCTAAATCTGGACACAGACTGCTGGTAAGAAGAACTGTGGTTATTAAGTCAAGCCACTTAATAGGTATTTTACGCAAAATGGTCTAAAAAGTCACCACAACCCAAACTACCACTACTTGAAGTGCTTTAACAAAGCACACGTCGTCTATTTTACAATTTCCTCTTTTTCGAATACTAAGATATGTTTGAAGAAGCCAATGCTGAGCAGCAGTGTGCTCCTTACCAGCAGTCTAGCTTAGTTTTATGTTTAAACTTTCAGCAGTCTACAAAAATCCAGAAAAAAATCTATGGTGTATATTTAACATCTGTTTATATGCGATGATGGAGATTACTCTGCAAGTATGCAATAACTATTCGACTGTAAGCTCCAAGAGCAGCACCCAACCTTTGTGGTTGAATCTGTGGCCCTTAGCCTGATATCTAATCAAAGAATGTCAGTATCATTCTGACAGATAATGGATCGGGCCCATCTCTAACTCAAGGTTATCATATTGAGAGAATCTCATACCAGCCCATGCATACTCTCAGTGTGCAGTTCTGAAGGTCACTGGCAGTTTGAGTAGAAAGTGAATTATAAGTTCAGCGGATCATATTTGCAAAGAAGAAGCAAAACTGTTTCTTTTGGTAGATTTGAGTTAGAAGCGACACAAATGAGAGGCCTTGCTGCACAGAACAAAACAGCTTCTGGGAAATCCTCAGAGCAGACACGTTGCTGGACGTAAACGAGCAGAGGACTGTAGCAAAGACACACTTGGCGGTAGCTGAAAAGACTTGAGCTGGCATTCTCACGCAGAGAAAGAAAACGCCAAGCAAGGGAAAAGCAGCCTACGAATACATGCCTCTATGTTAAAGAGCAGGAGTAGGAGGCAACTGGGATCCTGCTGTTATGACCCTGACCTGACATTTACCCCCAGCAAGGAAAAATGTGGTGCTGCATTCCAACAATAGACTAAATGAAACATGGGCATGAAAATGCAAGCGTCTCATGTATGGAGGAGTTGATGCAGTAATGACCAACAACAGGCTGCTAGTATGAATAAGAACATGATCCAGCTCCACTAGTACAGGTTGATATCTGAATATTCTGACCAATACAGCGATTAGTGGAGAGAGAAAAAAAAAGAGCAGCTAGCGTGAGCTGATGTGTGCGCACGCGTGATTGCAAATCTGAGCGTGCTGCCCTTAGGGAAGGCTGGCATGTAAGAACATTTCCTCCTGATTTATATACAGAGACAACTCCTCCGACTCCATGCAATGACACACATACACGAAAACCCAGTCACGATTCAAATGCCCTCACACAACCAATTACCACAAGTACTGAGCTTCAACTGGAGGCTGTCATTACGAGGGAAAAAAGTTCAAGGGGTGTGAATACTTTAGTATGACATACTGGGGATTCTGTGCAGCCTCACCAGCAGCACCGGAGGAAGTCCTTCACGCTTCCTTTGCTCTGCATGCAGAGTCAGCATGGGGAATATTAGATGATGCTAACATTGCACAGAAGCAGCTTTATGAACGTCACAGGAGCAAATAGAACATCTTAGAACAATTTGACTGATGGATGGGTTGCCGCTACAGCTGTGACGCTCCAGCACTGCTTTATGACTACAGATGGTATGCAGAGTGATCTGCAAAGAGCACTCTGCACCAGAGCAATCCCAGTTCCTCTGATATGGGCCGATAGTCGCAGCAGAAAGCCTGCGACACTGATACTGAACAGGCAATGAATTATGGGCTTAGTAACAGTTTAAACCCGGATTCCTTGACAAAGACGGGGAGAGCACATCAGCAATTACACTCAAAACTTTCCACTGGGTTTCTCCCCCCCCGCCTCCTTCCCTTCCACAGAGAGTCCACTACAGAAGCTGGCCAAAACCGACAGTTTCATGCGTCCACAGGACAAGGCTCAGCTTACAGACGGTCCCGCTTTCCGTTTATTTTATTCTAAAGCTGTTCAGAGAAGTTAAGCAATTTAAAATTTTATTATAAAAAGAAATTCTTACTTCTGTGACACTTCCAAGTTGCATAAGCATGCTCTGTTGCACATGTAGACCAAACTAGGGCGCAATTTGGAGACCTAATGATCACAGTCAATGATGGAGATCAAAAAAGCTCCATTTATACAAACAGCGAAATGATCGCTCATCGCTACCATCGACCTAGCCTTTTAAAAGGGTTACTCCTTCCGACTGTTCAGATAAAATCAACCATACAAACTGATTCATATCCTAAATAATTTCATGGTTACAAAGCAAAACTTGCACATGCTACTCATCCACTTCCAACAGAGCATGCTTTTCACTGAGTTTCTCATCTTCCACAGGGCTAATAAAGCTTCTCTAGAATTAAACACAAATGGAATGATAATGTTAGGCTAAACGTAGTCATTCGTTTCTAGAAATATTAAAGGGGGGCATAATTAAGAATCAGGCAAAAGAAAAACAATTAAGTCAGCCTTATTTTCTTTTTCGAAATTTTGCCCTTTCGAACTGCCAAAAATAGCATCTGTCCTTGCCTGAGGGGGAAGTATAATTACATCATAGAATCACAGTAAGAGGTGGTTCTTCTCTATTTCTGAACAAATCCAGTACTGGGTCAGTGGTCTATGTTTAATTGGTAGTGTGAAATAATTTGCCAATGGTTCATGGTTTTCATTTGATTAGCCCCCCCCTACCTCAAACAATTACATAACAGCTTCAAAAAAAGGCTTTCGTTCCTTTCTTGGTTTTGGAAATCCATCACTGCAACGTACAAGCAATTTGGGCAGTAGATCGGGTAAACACTAGGGGTTCACCGATCCAATATCAGGATCGGATATCGGCCGCAATACTGACAAAATAGCTGGATCGGAGATCGGAAAAATGAATAGATCCACTGGCCGATCCAGGTTTCTTTTTCGTCGCAGCAGAACCGATGTCATGCATCAGCTTCACGTGTGTCGCATGCTAGAAGCAACATGGAGCGAGCCAGACGGTCGGCTGTGTGGAGATATTTCACACTTGCCACTCCAACTAGTTCGTCGGCTGTTTGCAATGTCTGCAAAGTAAATGTTTCAAGGGGAAGTGGTATTACTGCTAAGTACAACACTACCACTTTAATCAAGCACATCCAGAAACACTTTGCTAAGGAGCACGCTGAATTCCTGCACCTCAGCAAAACAAAAGGAGCGGGGTCAGAAAGGAAAAAAGAAGTCTTAGTTATGTTTAGTTAGTAAAGTCTGATACCTTTAGTCTCTTCAAGTGAGGTATAAGGTGGAGGGTATACAGTTTATTAATTCAACAATATTATTGGCTCAGTATCAGGTATCGACGGATACACAAAGCCCAGGCATCGGTATCAGGACTGAAAAAGTGGGATCAGTGCACCCCTAGTAAACACACCCTCTGGGTCTACAGTTGTGTCATTGGACTGTTTTGGGCCTAGAGATGCACAAATAAGGGTTTTCCTGGCAGATATCGACTCTGTTTTCTTTGAGGTAAAAACTGCAGATTCAGATTGTGACAGATCACATTTTTGTTTCCTATGGACTATAACATAAGAAAAACGTGCTTCAGAGTGCTACAGTACACACACTTGTTTCCTGTATGAACAGACCAACAACAGTGGACTTTCTTTAATTTTTTATTCTCAGTATTTAAACAGCTCTTCACTGAGGCAAAAATTGGCCAACTGAGGTCTGGTGGATTGGTGCATCAAGTAACTCTTGATGGTACAAACAATAAGAAGGTGTATCATTTCCATATTTAGATCCAACTCTATCCACATAGACTCAAAAACATACTTCCATACCTTATTATACATAAATGTGCCAAACTCCAGAGAAACCACATGCTTTTGGTAACAATCTCTAATATTCAGGCTGAACATTCAACAACTTTTCTTGTTCTTTGATAGAACTCATTTTAACTGGCAGGGTACTAGCAAGGACTTGGTTTTAAAACATAATACATACATTTTCGGTAGGGTTTAAAACAGGGCTAATCCAAAAACGTCATTTTAGCCAACAACTGGTTCTGGATTACCGTCCTGTTGAAAACCGTTGAACTCCAGCTTAGCTGTTGATACAGGGTGCAGTTAAGGAATTGTTGTCCAGCTTCATCCAAAAATGCACCAGTAACATTGTCATCAAAACATGCCCCCAGCATAATGCTGCCACCACAATTGACATTCACATCATTTAAATGGCATGGAGATTTTGAAGAGAATCGATCCAGTAAGAACCCTTCTGTTTTAAGCTGCTAAATCAAAACCACTACTTTTCTACAATTATAACAATTATTAAAAAGTTGGCCTTGTCAAGATACAATACTTTCTACAACCTTTTCTTATTAAAAGATTTAGGGGAAACTGAATAAATGTAGGGGCTGCACAGCTGGTAGCACTGTGGCCTTGCAAGCAAGAAGGTCCCGGGTTCGAATCCCAGCCTGGGGTCGTTCTGCATGTTCTCTCTGTGCAATGCGTGGTCCTGTGTGTGTCTGTGTTGCCCTGTGATGGACTGGCGACCTTTACAGGGTGTACCCCACCTCTCGCCCGATGAATGCTGGAGATAGGCACCAGCCCCCCCGCAACCCTGAAGAGGCTGTATGGATAGATGAATAAATGTATATGCATTTTATTAACAAATGTTATTTCCACCATACCTCCAGAAGCACATTTGTAAGGTCAGACACTGATGTTGGACGAGAAGGTCCAGCTTGAAATCTCAACTAAATCATCTCAAAGGTGATCCAACAGGTTGAGGTCAGGAGCACTGCCCTAAGTACTTAAAGTTGGTAACTTGAAATCATCTTAGGATGCTGATGCATTGAGTTCTTTTTACTAGAATTAAGGATCTTAGTTACGGAAGCGTTCAACTAGCAACTTCCAAACCCAGACTTATCGGCTTGCAAGACAGGGAGGCATCCTTTGTTATTTTATAGACCATGTCTCTGTTGCTCTAGAGTCCTGTGGTGGCATGCTTTAGACCACTGTATTCGATGTTTGGCACTGCACTTAGTGATATAGGGCTTAGTTACAGCTATTTCATTCCATGAAGCTCTTTTTGCACTGTTGTTGAGCTAATCTTAAGGCCATATGAAGTTTGGAGGTATTTAGCTAGTGCCTGCAGAAAGTCAACGACCTCTGCGCCTCAGCAACTGCTGAGATTTTACATGACCAACCACTTTAGGATTGATCAATATCAATAACTACCAAAACGTGTAGAAAACATACAGAGGGTGGTCCTGGAACAACATTACTGACCATAGTATTTCCTGTTTTATATTTTGTTCAGCATTGTTACATTTAGAGTCCTCAATCTGTTCAAAATGACTAAGTAATGACTGTAGTATTAAGCTAACCAATAGGTTATGATGAAAAAAAGGGGAACATTTTATTCTATCCTTTTTTCCTATTGCACCACAATACATATCGATCTATATGTATTGTTATTGAATTATCGTCCAGCCCTATGACAGAGTTACTGTTTTTTCCACGATCACCTGAATTTTGTTATACCACCACTAACAGCTAGCTGCGGGAAAGTTTGTAGCAAGGACATTTCATGACTGAATTTATTGCATAGATGTCATCCTATCACTGTACCGCCCAGGAGTTCATTAAACTCCTGAGAGTGATTTATTCTTTCACAAATGTTTGTAAAAGCAGTCTGGATGCCAAGGTGCTAGGTTTTATATACCCCAGGCCATAGAAGCGAATAAAAGAACTGAATCCAATGGTTTTGAAAGAGGGAGTGAATAATTTTGGGGAATATGGCATATTTCAGCTTGTATGCATAATTCTGACCCAATGTAGATTTGAGAAGATCTATAAGAAATGTCAAATGTTCAAATGCATCATTAAAAGTTTAAAACATTAACACAACATTCATGCCAACCATGAACGGATGGACATTTCTGGTCAGAACTGTATAAAAAGCACATCTGTACCGAAGCTCTGCAGTATTCAGGTTCAGCAGCTATGAGCTCCACGTGCCAGGACCTACTGGTTTGGTCTGACTAATAGGAAGTGAAGCAGACAGATAGATGCGTGGGGGTGGGGTGGGGGGTTCGTTTCAGGCTCTGTGAGGCCTCTTTTGTGAGGCAGCACTTTTTAGACATAATGTTGCCTCTTTGTTCGCAAGCAGACGGGGCTGCATTCCTCATCGTACTGCCTGGCGAGTTCAGTGATAATGTTTCCTGATCCGGGTGTAAACTTAACACCGGGGGCAACGGGGCACACACAACAACTGGGTTGGCATTCACTTGTTCAACTGAAACTATACTATGATGGTTTCCAATAAGCTGGTGCCCTGGAACCCCCCCCCTTCACTCCGCTCATTCCTCGGCTCTGAGGAGCTGAAACTTGCTGTAGGAGGCTTTATGATGGAGTCGTGTAACTTAATCAGCTGTAATGATGAGCCAGGAAATCTAATGGGGGAAGTCAGAGTTGCAAATGTGTGTGGGAAGTACAGGAAAGCATGGACACCATTACTTCCAATACTAGCCCCCCCAAAAATGGAGGAATAAAATGACGGCATTATCTCAATTATTATCATCTTTTAAAATCTGTATCATTCTAGTTCACCGGCACAACCAGGCTGTCGGCTCACACTTTTAATAGGATTTCCATGTGAGAAATAATTTAATCAACGGAAATGAGAACCAGAACAGCTCCTTCCAAATAATACTATATGCAATGTATAAAACCCAAAATTAAGCATCCATCATTTTCCCTGCAGCAGTTGAGGTTGATACGTTGAGCAAAATCGTATTTCTATGACTTTAAGAAAACCTGTCTCCCTACGTTTTCCTTCAAATGATTCGTCTCCAGCTACCACCGGCACCGATGTGTCTGTGTGAGACAGTAACCGCTTCAAAGCCTGCAGAGAACATTCTGCTTCGTTTTTATCTTTTTTTAGGCTGCTAAATTTTCCCTCCATGTGCAGACACCAGCAAATGACAGGATACAGAGCAGAGACTATAAAGAGTAAGAGTCGGTATGCCATCTCCTTCCTTCTGTCTGCTCAGACTTAAGACTCTCGCATAGGATTCAACAGCTTTTTCCGCCAGCCATACTATAACCAAAACAACTTTCAAATACGTTTTATTTCAGGCACTTATTCAGCAATTAACAACCTAAACCGCTCTTGCTTGCTTGTACTCGTTTACATGACCGCAGCAGTTTAGACCTTTGTCGTAGCGCATTATAGAAAGCATGGTGCTATAAAAAGTAAGCAGAGCAATGCCAAGTTGCTGTCAGATTAGTCCGGTGAAAGGTTCCTTGTAGTTAGGCCTGATTTTAACAAAATGGCTTAAACTGGAAAAGTGTGACATGGTTTTACAATCAGAGGGATCCTTAGTTCAGGTGGGTGAATTGTTGACAGAACATCCCTTAATGCTTAGTAAATGGATACGTACCACAGGATTTTAAGGTTGCTGTAATTAAAACCTTTAATTACGAAACCTTCTGTCGATCAAGATGACTTAATGATAGATCTATATCTAATCTTCCTTTCTCATCTAAAATCCTTGAGAAAATAGTTCCTAATCAAGTATATGAACACCTAAACGACCCGTTTGAAGAATTTCAGTCAGGTTTCAGAGCTCATCATAGCACTGAAACAGCACTGGTGAAGGTTACTAATGATATTCTAATGGCCTCAGATAATGGGCTTGTGACTGTTCTGGTCTTGTTAGATCTCAGTGCTGCTTTTGACACAGTCGATCTTGATATTCTCTCAGAAAGGCTTGAACATGTTGGAGGGATCAAAGGAACAGCACTAGGCTGGTTTAAATCATATTTGTCTGACAGATTCCAGTCTGTTCATGTAAATGATCCATCTTCTTCACACTCTAGGGTTACTTCATCAGGCATCAGCCAGCTTTTATGGTGTTGTACCTTGGAGCAGGAGTTTATCTACAGCTGAGAGGAAGAGGTTTGATAGGCTCATCAGGAAGGCCAGCTGTGTTAGGATGCCCCCTGGATCCAGTGAAGGTGGTGGGAGATTGAAGGCCATAATAACATCCCTGATGGACAGAGTCTCCCACCCCATGCATGAAGATGTTGCTGAGCTGTAGAGCTCCTCCAGTGACAGACTGCTGCATCTCAGGTGCATGAAGGAACGTTTTCGTAGGTCCTTCCTCCCAGCAGCTGTTAGACTCTACAACCAGAAGTGCTCCCAAGAAACTCAATGTTTACACCCCCAGTGTAATTTGTACTGTTTGACTCACTTAACATTTCTTCTGCTGTTATTTGCATATCTGTTTTTCACAGTTTATATTCTTTTAACTTCTTGTAAATAGTACATTTGAATGCACTACTACACATGCAGATTCTGTAAATATTTTCTGTTTTTAAATTATCCTACTCAGTCATACATTCCAATCTGAGTATGCCACTCTATTTTTAATGATGTATATACACATATATACACACACACATACATACACACACATACATACATGTGCACATGGGCCCCCTTGAACTTTTCCACATTTTGTCACATTACAGCCATATGAATCAATTTTATTGGAATTCCACGTGAAAGACCAATACAAAGTGGTGTACACGTGAGAAGAAGAACAAAAATCATACATGATTCCAAACATGTTTTACAAATAATTAACTGAAAAGTGGGATGTGCGTAATTATTCAGCCCCCTGAGTCAATACTTTGTAGAACCAAATTTTGCTGCAATTACAGCTTCCAGTCTTTTAGGGTGTCTCTACCAGCTTTACACATCTACAGACTGAAATTCTTGCCCATTCTTCTTTGCAAAACAGCTCCAGCTCGGTCAGATTAGATGGACAGCGTTTGTGAACAGCAGTTTTCAGATGTTGCCACAGATTCTCGATTGGATTTAGATCTGGACTTTGACTGGGCCATTCTAACACATGGATATGTTTTGTTTTAAACCATTCCATTGTTCCCCTGGCTTTATGTTTAGGGTCGTTGTCCTGCTGGAAGGTGAACCTCCGCCCCAGTCTCAAGTCTTTTGCAGACTCCAAGAGGTTTTCTTCCAAGATTGCCCTGTATTTGGCTCCATCCATCTTCCCATCAACTCTGACCAGCTTCCCTGTCCCTGCTGAAGAGAAGCACCCCCAGAGCATGATGCTGCCACCACCATATTTGACAGTGGGGGTGGTGTGTTCAGAGTGATGTGCAGTGTTAGTTTTCCGCCACACATAGCGTTTTGCATTTTGGCCAAAAAGTTCCATTTTGGTCTCATCTGACTAGAGCACCTTCTTCCACATGTTTGCTGTGTCCCCCACATGGCTTGTGGCAAACTGCAAACGGGACTTCTTATGGTTTTCTTTTAACAATGGCTTTCTTCTTGCCACTCTTCCATAAAGGCCAACTTTGTGCACTGCACCACTAATAGTTGTCCTATGGACAGATTCCCCCACCTGAGCTGTAGATCTCTGCAGCTCGTCCAGAGTCACCATGGGCCTCTTGGCTGCATTTCTGATCAGCGCTCTCCTTGTTCGGCCTGTGAGTTTAGGTGGACAGGCTTGTCTTGGTAGGTTTACAGTTGTGCCATACTCCTTACATTTCTGAATGATTGCTTGAACAGTGCTCCGTGGGATGTTCAAGGCTTGGGAAATCTTTTTGTAGCCTAAGCCTGCTTTAAATTTCTCAGTAACTTTATCCCTGACCTGTCGGGTGTGTTCTTTTGACTTCATGGTGTTGTTGCTCCCAACATTCTCTTAGACAACCTCTGAGGCCGTCACAGGGCAGCTGTATTTGTACTGACATTAGATCACTCACAGGTGCACTCTATTTAGTCATTAGCACTCATCAGGCAATGTCTATGGGCAACTGACTGCACTCAGACCAAAGGGTGCTGAATAATTACCAACACCCCACTTTTCAGTTATTTGTAAAAAATGTTTGGAATCATGTATTTTAGTTCCACTTCTCACGTGTAAAATTTATTCATGTTTGTGGCTGTAATGTCACAAAATGTGGAAAAGTTCAAGGGGGCTGAATACTTTTGCAAGCCACTGTGTGTGTGTATGCGTGTATGTATCTATCTATCTATCTATCTATATCTCAAAAGCTTGATTTTTAGGACAGAATTTTTTTACCACTACAGATGTATTTTCACGCTCTTACCATGTCACAGAGGTTACATGTTGAGAGAAACAGTAGTGGCTTCCATTTTTATTCTGAAATGAGTTCTGAAATGTTCTGCTGGAGTCACTAAATCAACTAATCTGAGAGGCTGAGAGAAACTAACTGTGTGAAGCACCCATTGAGTTGTCCCAAGTGGAATGGATGAAGATGGTTGGTTGGGGAAGTGTGACTTGACACGAGCCTTTCTTGGGTAGTGCTGAGATTTACACAGAGGACACACGGAGTCTGTGGTGTTCAGGAACACAATAAGACTGTGAGGAAGACAGACCAAGCCCAGTGACAGAGGGAATGTTGGGCTTTTTCCCCAGAAGTCTCCTTTACCATTTGGAAAGCACTTTAAAGTGCCCCTGGCATGAAATTTGCATTTTTTTAGTTTTTGGGTCATATTTAATAGTTTCCCCGGGTATGTCTGCCTACATAGTGAATTTAGCACTCAGAAACGGGCTGTTTTGCAGTTCGGCATATGACGTCACTGAGTTCCAGCCAATTACCCCCTTCTCTGAACTACATTCTCCAACTCCCTCCCCCCGCGGTGGATATTACAACCTAAACAACGAGAGCTACGCTAAAAGGCAAACAACTAACAGACAACAAGGAGTCCAGACCGCATCGACACTGTCCTTCCCCACTTCCTCCTCACTGAAAAGCTTGTGGATGGACTTTATTTATGAAGGGAATGTACCCGACAGACTCCCGAAGCGCCTGGTCGTTTGGGGCAAACATTTCTCTGACAAATGTTTTATTAACTTGGGACAATATAGCAGTGGATTCGCAGATCGTCTTAAACTTTTACCAGGATCAATACCAACTCTCCATGAACCAGCAAATATCCCTATACAAGTAAGTAACCTATATTTCCGCAATAATGTCCTTCAGCTGTTTTATACCAGTGTTTCCCACATATGACGAATCTGTGAAAACTGGCAGAAAAAAAAAAAATCAACACCGACCGTCACATATTGCGTTTCGTTTTTCTTTTTTACGCTATTTAAAACACGCAGCGCATTCATTCCCTGCTCTCTTTTCGTCCGTCACTCATGCGTCTCTCGCACAAACACATACACACACCCACATGCCAGAAAAGGTCCTAAATAGGATAGCAATACAAGAATACACAAACACACACACAGCCCCTTTCCTCCGTGCACAGCACGTCTTTCTGGATCACCTGTGAGACGTCCTCTACCTTTCTGGTTCCTCCTCAGGGGCTTCGCCATCCGGATCAGATTCCGGATCAAATTGAAACGCCATTACATAGTTATAGTAGCCGATAACTGAGCCATTACTGTCGTGGTGGAGCTAGTGACGCAATGAGGACGGCTGGATGTGTGGATGGATGATCAAATATTTTACTAGCCCTGTAATTTGTAAACAGATTATTGTTCAACACACAATATAATTAGGTCTAAACCTAATTACATTTCATACATAGGGTAATATTGGAATTTGGGCAATTTGTGGTGCGCAAATGAATGTCTGTCAATGTTTCATCAGATGCGGATGTTAGAGACTCAATTGACAATAGAGGCGCAGGGCTAGGGCCCCGCCTAGCAAAACTTGGTCGTTCTCTGCTAATGCTAAAAGAAGGGCCTCCTAGTAGGGGCTGTTATTCTACCACAAGGCTGAGTCACGCAAACGATCCTTTGATATTAAGGTACTTAGAGTGTGACTATAAAGGGCCCAAACGACGCAGGGAATTTCATGCCAGGGGCAATTTAAAGTGATCTGACATGTTAACCAGGTGAGCAGAACTAGGAGGGGATATAAAGGAAATAAAGCTGTTGTGGCATTTGAGGTCATTTCAGGGCATAGTGGATATAGCAACCTAAATACAGATTTGCTGAGTAAAAGATAAGACTACAAAACCACTTCCTCTCTTCTATAACAGAGGGGGGTAATTCTGGTCATTGAGGGCCATGTACTGTATGTTTTAGATGTTTTTGTGCTCTACCGAACCTCAGTAAAAAAAACACCAAAAAAAAACAGCTCTCTCTCTGGGTTATAATATTACTGCCAGTAACACCTTCGAATCAAGTGTTTTTAAGCAAGGAAAACCACCATAAGCACGACAAGGCTACTTGAAGACGTGTAACAACATCCATTCATCATAGCCTGGTTGAAGCAACAGAGTCTTTCTCTTTCTGTAACACAGGATCTCTTGATGGAGACGTTTTGGGCTGAAACACATTCCTCAGTAAAACATGTCTGACTGAAGGGTCGCCATTAGACTGTACTGTCAGCTTCTTCATTGATCTCCCAAACATGTTAAAGCTTTTATGTCACTTTAAGATAGAAATACTAGATCAAAGGCTTATCCAGAGCTGGATCTGACATATATCCTCTTGAGGTCTGACTGTACAACCTCTAATTATCTCAGGACACCACCAACAGATGTGGTATGAAATATGTGTCTGGATCTTCTTCGTATATGCAAACATTGTTATTATCAAGCACTGCTGCTGACTAATTTAAACACATATCACACACATTTTCCTTCCACACAACTTTCTATTAATATGCCCGGATACAAAAAGGTGATTTGGGTTATTTTGTGTATCTGGTGTTATATAATGATGTTCCGGTATCATGGTTGTTGTGAAAAACTACACCACAAACACAACTGAGGTGAACCAGAAGTCTGTTACTGAATATGAAAATCATGGGATTTGTGATATTGAGGAGTATTTTTTTTCCTCAGTCTTCCCTTTCTCCTCCTTCATTATGATTTTTCCTCTTCTCCCTGAGGCCTTCAGCTTCTTGGCCACTAGCATCCCTGTGGGGTGTGGGAGCCTGCTGCCAGCAGCCTCCATCAAACAGGCTGCAGATATAATAGTATCATGCCAAGTGTGAATTTGTGACATTTTAGAACAGTCCCTGCATTCCACTCAACACTGCTGCTATGATTACAACAGACCTCTGAATTATGGTGCAGCCCTACGGAAGGCCCAACGTTCGGATGTAAAGCTGGCACCTTGTGTCTGAATCAGGCAGAAAGCAAGTTAAAGCCACGCTTAAACCGGTCAAACGGACGGTGTTAGATTAATAAATTCAAGTTGAGCAGATTTAAAATACAATCTTCTGCTTACTTAAAAAGTGCTTCATTGTTTTCTATATAGCAGTGAATCACCAGACATGATTTAATTTTTATGTAGTTTAATCACTAAATTCCACATATGGAAAGCTATTGAGGACATTAATAAAATACTATGTTTCAATTAATTTGAAACAACCTGGTGGGAAACAAAACTTAAAAACGAAGCACAAAATGTCTTTTTTCTGCCGTAAAGTACAGCATCATCCTAGACTCAACAGGTGAAGTTAAATAAACTCTGAAAGGTGCTTAACAGGACAACAGGTAATGTTTAATCTTTTATCTGCCATCTGCTAAACGTATTTGCTGAACATACGATAATGTAACATTAATGAAGGACAGTGTAGTATTACTCGGGGTAATGCATCTCATTAGCGCCGCACACGCAGTCGTGATCGCAGAGCAGCTCGTTTTTGATGATCCGACCGGTACCAAAGGAAGGATGGCGACGTTGTCTTTTGTTTTTGAATAGCTGTGATAAACCAAACCGTCTAACCCATGTGATTTCATCTTTGCTTTCAGGTCTAAAACAGTTCCCGTCTGCTTTATCTCACCATGCTGAGATCACTTAAATAAATTCCTTTGACAGGACTGAATGTATGCCAATTGAACACAGCAGTCTATCCCTGGACTTTGCAATAATAGCTTAATCAATAAGTGGCCCTGTGCCATTAATCTGATGAAAGCAAAGTATTGTATGAAGCAACACAGAAAGAGGAGATTCTAATTTGTGAATAAATAAATGTGCTGAAGAGTGTGATGAAAACTGTCTCATTGTTGTTCTCCAGCTGCAATATGGTGGTTAGGAGGGCCTTGGAGAGGACAGTTGGTGTGTTTTCCACTGCAGGAACCTCTTCAGGGAACTTTGGTAGTGTTTTCCTCTTCCCTGCGGAACTCAGGACCAAGTAAGACAACAGCGAGTAGAAATCTACCCCCAAACCAGCTCTGCTAGGGAGGTAGGGGAATTTAGATCAGCTCTAAACTGAAGGAGAAGCTTTGTGGTGAGAGGATGCCAAGCATTTCTCACTGGATGAACATCCACATCAGTTTTATAGCTGTCATTTCTTTAAGATTACACGCCAGGCCTTCTGTATTTATTAAGCTTCAATTTCATAAAACTTCATTGGAGGCCCACTTATAGCTCAAACACCCGGCTTGTTCAGTTACATAATAAGAAAATCAAAAGAAATCAGAAAGAACTGTGGCTATAAAGACGTCATTTGTTCAAACCTATATGTAAATGAAACATTATTTAATGAAAGATTAAAGCAAGAGCTCAAGACAGCCACCAAGGATCTGAAGCTTAGGCACAAATGGGTCTTTGAAACAGACAATGACCCCAAACATACAGCCAAACTACTTACAGAAGTGTCTTAAGGACAGGAGTAGCCATAACCAAACTGATCTCGGTCATGTAGAGGATTTGTGGGCAGAACTAAAAAAGGTGTGTACAAGCAAATCGGCCTACAAATCTTAGTTCCACCAGTTCTGTCAGATTTAAATGGGTCAAAATTCCAGCAAGAAGCTTGTGGGAGGAAACCTGAAATGTTTGACCAAATTGTCAAACATTTTAGAAGGAATTCTAACAAATCCAAAGGAAATGGATGAATTTCTGATTTTGATTAACGTTTGTTTTTTTAAAGAACTCTCTCCTTATTCTGGGTTTTAGGGGGAAAACATTTTTCTTTCTGTAAACCTAACCTTCTCAAAACATGAATTAAAGTGTGTGATTTTTTGTTGGTAAAAAAAGTGCTTATTTTTATACAGTGTGGGCAACTGCATCTTCAAAACCTTGATTGGTCGGTGAACAACCTGAATAATGAATCTCATCGCTACAATACACTTTACATTACTTTGTTTTCATATAGCATTGTCTTTTATACAGTTAATTATTTTTCCCAATGTGTCATTTCGATAACTACAGTTTAGCACGCAATGAAATGAGAATAAATTAATTTGATTCAAATCTCTTGCAGACCATTCTCTTCTCAAGCAGAGCAGCCACAGATCACTGTAAGCCTATAAACCATTAAGCACTAGCAGGAACAACAGCTTAGTGCATGACATAACGTTTATTTCAGAGAGGGAAGAGCTTTCTGAACTGCAGTTGTGTGGAGTCATTCAGAAAGAACACCACTCATGCTAACGTCGGTCTTATCTCTTTGGAGAACATCCACTTCAATCTGCCAGGTGACCTTTTTGACTATGTATACAATTTTGCCACGAAAATCGCAAACAGCGATCATGTTACAGTGTAGCCCGGCGTCAGCAAAAGCTCTGTTGGGAAATATTACTGGACTTCCTGGAGAATTGAAGCCATTCGTGTCAAACTGCTCTAGTTATGAATTACGCTCATCAGCGGCTCAAAAAAAAAAAAAAAAAACAAAAAAAAAAAAAAAAACACAAAAAAAGCTTACATCTGTCCTGACCTACAACAAGAAGATGGCCTTTTAATCCCCTCATGTGGCGACATGATAAAGGCGAGGATTAAATGCGAGGCAGTCACTCAGTCAACACTTCCCGACCGGCCGCTCGCGTACTTGCATCATCGGCTCCAGCCCCGCACAAAGCCATTACAGCATCGGGCCAGCAGAACTCAGCAGATTGTAAAGGCCAGGCTGGGCCTGTATACGTTGACAAGGCAGTGCGCTGCTGCACCTATAATATATAGTGGATGTCCACAACAGAGTATTTAAATGAACAAACTGCCAAAGTGGACAGATTTACGCTCCAATGGATTTGCTGACTAGTAATCTCTGCTCAAGAATCCCATGTTCTGTATTCACTGAAGCTGAAAATTCAAAACCTCACCTCTTTATAATTATGTTGATCCCTGAAGAGCACTTTAGCTTTTTTTATTGCAATGATCTCCTTGTATCAAAAGTGAACTACCCAATAAATGAACACAACCATTGCTGTCTGAGTGCAGTTTAGAGTCAACACTAGCCATCAACAGCCCCAATACACTTTGACAAAATTCTTAAAAACCTAAAATATTTGAACGATGTTTTCATTTTTTGTATAGCAACAAGTTCGAGAAACGTCACTTCTGGATTTAAAAAAAGAACAAACAGAAAACAAACTTACAAGACTGTCACGTAAAACTTAAACTTGTTAATTCACATGTTGCTGACCTGTAAATCTGCCTTTTGATTCACGTCCATCACCTAATACTCTCGGATGCTGGAGGCCGTCCACATGCACACTTGTGCTGACACAAACTAGTACACAAAGTCATCTGCCATGTACTGCTGCTGCTGCCCAGTCTTTAACTTTGTGAACAACTGACCAGATCAGGTTGCACAATATATTGCAAATACAGTGGCTTGCAAAAGTATTCGGCCCCCTTGAACTTTTCCACATTTTGTCACATTACAGCCACAAACATGAATCAATTTTATTGGAATTCCGTGTGAAAGACCAATACAAAGTGGTGTACACGTGAGAAGTGGAACAAAAATCATACATGATTCCAAACATTTTTTACAAATAAATAACTGAAAAGTGGGATGTGCGTAATTATTCAGCCCCCTGAGTCAATACTTTGTAGAACCACCTTTTGCTGCAATTCCAGCTGCCAGTCTTTTGGGGTATGTCTCTACCAGCTTTGCACATCTAAAGACTGAAATTCTTGCCCATTCTTCTTTGCAAAACAGCTCCAGCTCAGTCAGATTAGATGGACAGCGTTTGTGAACAGCAGTTTTCAGATCTTGCCACAGATTCTCGATTGGATTTAGATCTGGACTTTGACTGGGCCATTCTAACACATGGATATGTTTTGTTTTAAACCATTCCATTGTTGCCATCGCTTTATGTTTAGGGTCGTTGTCCTGCTGAAAGGTGAACCTCCGCCCCAGTCTCAAGTCTTTTGCAGACTCCAAGAGGTTTTCTTCCAAGATTGCCCTATATTTGGCTCCGTCCATCTTCCCATCAACTCTGACCAGCTTCCCTGTCCCTGCTGAAGAGCATGATGCTGCCACCACCATATTTGACAGTGGGCATGGTGTGTTCACAGTGATGTGCAGTGTTAGTTTTCCGCCACACATAGCGTTTTGCATTTTGGCCAAAAAGATCAATTTTGGTCTCATCTGACCAGAGCACCTTCTTCCACATGTTTGCTGTGTTCCCCACATGGCTTGTGGCAAACTGCAAACGGGACTTCTTATGGTTTTCTTCTTGCCACTCTTCCATAAAGGCCAACTTTATGCAGTGACCGACTAATAGTTGTCCTATGGACAGATTCCCACACCTGAGCTGTAGATCTCTGCAGCTCATCCAGAGTCACCATGGGCCTCTTGGCTGCATTTCTGATCAGCGCTCTCTTTGTTCGGCCTGTGAGTTTAGGTGGACGGCCTTGTCTTGGTAGGTTTACAGTTGTGCCATACTCCTTCCAGTTCTGAATGATCGCTTGAACAGTGCTCCGTGGGATGTTCAAGGCTTGGGAAATCTTTTTGTAGCCTAAGCCTGCTTTAAATTTCTCAATAACTTTATCCCTGACCTGTCTGGTGTGTTCTTTGGACTTCATGGTGTTGTTGCTCCCAAAATTCTCTTAAGCCGCGTTCACACCGGTCAGCGCGTCCAGGCGTCAAATCGCTCAAACGGACGAAAGTCGACGCTTTAAAATTAAAACCCAGCTGCTTGCACACTTGTGGTCTGCGTCGGCGCATCAGCGCGTCACGTCATTACGTCAGCGTGCGGGCGTGGATTTGTCTGTTGCTAGTTGTTTACAACATGGCGGATCTTGTCGGATCAGCAGCGCGTCTTCAACTACCGGCTCTCCCGGGCCCGGCTGGTGGTGGAAGATGCATTCGGGATCTGGTCTGCACAGTGGAGAATGTTTCACCGCAGACTGGAAGTCAACCCCGAAGTTGTGGAGAAGTGTGTGAAGTGTGCGTTAGCTAGCGTAGCGTTAGCTAACATAACAAGAAAGTTAAAAGAAAAAATATTTTTTTCTATGTTTAACTGCTTACCTATCACTCCAATATCCTCCGATATCTTCCTCCAAATCAGATCCGATCTCTTCCTGTCTTTGTAAAAAGACGAAGACAGGTCATACAGTTCACGGACATTACATACAGCGACGATCAGTTTGTCCTCCATCTTGAATAAAAAATTTGCCGATTCCCCCATGGAAGGAGTTACTACGTCAGTACAACGAGTCGCTCTGATTGGTTGACGCCGCGCGTCTGCTGCCCGAAAGTTCAATTTTCCCAACTTGAGCAGCAGACATCAGCCGCGTGGACGCGCTGATGCCAGCTGCGCCGACGCGCGCGACTTGCTGCTTGGCAGTTTGACGCCCACTAGATGCGTAGATACCATAGACTTGCATGTAATCTAGCTGCCCTGCTGCCTGGACGCGCTGACCGGTGTGAACGCGGCTTTAGACAACCTCTGAGGCCGTCACAGGGCAGCTGTATTTGTACTGACATTAGATTACACACAAGTGCACTCTATTTAGTCATTAGCACTCATCAGGCAATGTCTATGGGCAACTGACTGCACTCAGACCAAAGGGGGCTGAATAATTACGCACACCCCACTTTTCAGTTATTTATTTGTAAAACATATTTGGATTAATGTATGATTTTCATTCCACTTCTCATATGTACACCACTTTGTATTGGTCTTTCAAGTGGAATTCCAATAAAATTGATTCATGTTTGTGGCTGTAATGTGACAAAATGTGGAAACGTTCAAGGGGGCCGAATACTTTTGCAAGCCACTGTACATCACCACAATATCAGTCTGTGCAGTATTCATATTGTGTAGGATTGTTTGGAATGCAATAGCCTAAGTGTTATGAACTTGCATTTTACATCCTAATGTAATATTTAGCCAGCTGGACAGATTATGGTCACACCGGACACGAATGACATTGTCCAATAATGTTTAAGGTCACAGAGTGATGAAAGCAAGGATGAGAAAAAAAAGAAGGAAATATATCGACTGATATCGTCAGAGTAATATTTATAATAACGCAGCCCTATATTCTATAATATTAATTTAAATAGATGAGATTTTGTAGTAACTGCTAAGCTGTGACCATTTCTTTAACATACAAATATGATGTGACACCAAGTCTGGGACCAGGAATCCCATTTATCTTGTCATCACACACAGTGGGGATGGTAATGGAGGAGAAAAAAAAGCAACTCTTACCCTAACACCATCAGATGCTGTCTACATGCTAATCAGTTGTTAGAAATGCATACAATTAACAAAAGCTTGTTCTCTCCTACCACCACAGACAGACAGACAAACTTTCGCTTAACTCCACCTGGACTTCAACTAGAACTGGATTAGATTAGGAGATTGGGCCTGAAACAATGGATTTAGACTATGGAACAGCACATCCATCACCACTGTTAAGTACGGTGGATGATCTGTGATGCTGTGGCCTTTTTCTCTGAGAAATGTAACACAGAAATGCTTCACCAGAAACAAACAAAAAAAAAAAAACTCTATCCAAGTAGTAAGCATGGATCCCATCTAAATTGTTCTGGCCTTTTGGGCTAGTTGATCCAAATATCACTTAAACACTTCATGATACAAATCCCTAACTTTAATAAGCTAAATCTAAACACTGGGTGCTAATGCACACAGCAATCATCACCCAAATAAGAACAGTTAGATCTTAACTGTTACATCAGAGCTACAATCGTCATCCGTCGTGTGAATATCTGACCTTAGCCATGACATGAACTTAAAAACATGACAATGTTTAGTAAAACAGCAGCTGACACAGACCATAAACATCGGAAGTATCAAGTTAAAAAGAGCATCTTTACAGACAACAAAATGTATGAGTTGCGAGGTTCATGTTGCAACAGAAGAACCCATTGACTATAGCTGGAAGGTGGAGACATTGTCACTGCGTGATAAGTGAACCTGAAAGACAAGGAATACATGATTTTCACCGCTTGTATAAAGGAATATGAAAATATAATAAAGATCTAGTGCAAGCAACACCCTTTAGATGTCACCAAAAGTGATAGTGAGTCCACTTGTGTTTAATTTGACACAAGCAAAACATCAACTGTGGCAGAAAACTACCGATACTGCGCATAGCACTGAAAATAAAGCCCCCACCGTTCAACATGGCGGTGGCAGCTTCATGCTGTGGGTGCTCTTCTTAACCACAGATAGGAAGGTTGGTTGAGGTCGTTTGCTAGATTAAGGCAATAAAATGATTTTTTTAAAGATAACATGTGCAGACAACCATCTACTAAATCTAAAATTATGTCCCGGTCAACCTGAATTCACCAAAACCCATAATACCCCACGGTAAAACATGGTGAAGGCAGCATTATGCTGTGGAGATGCTTTTCTTCAGCAGTATAATCAAGAAGAAACAAAAAAACGCATTTTTCCACTTTCGCGTCGCAACGAACAAACACGTTGAAGTAAAAACATTTTCATCGTTTGTTATTGGCTCAGCTTAACAATAGTTAGAACCAGTCTGAGAAATCGATAATTAAACATTTTCAGACTGGCCATTTTTTCCAATAATATTTTACTCTCTGAAAATGGCGTCTCGGGGAGCAACATAACGAAACAAGATGTGTTGTTTTTTAAAAGAAATTCAATCTCAGCTAAACTTTTACAACATTAAAACTTTTAAGGTAAATTCAAGTCTTTATCAACCAGATTTGTCATAAAACAGAAATAAGAAAAGAAACATTCTACTCTGAGATTGGATTATAATGTGGCGTTTCGCCCTCATTAATGACACGGACGCGGGTTTAGAGGGGAAAGCCGTAATTAAAAGCGTTAACGGTCACAGCTGAATCAGCTCGGGTTCCGGCTAGCCTGTTAGCATCGTCATACAATGCCCAGCTTTCCCACTCAGCTCCCATTGCATCGTTCACCGCAGCTCCAGCCGAGAAACGTGTCCTTATCGCTCACCTTTTTCATCCGCGGAGCCTCGGCGACCGTACCGTCGCGGTTCACGAACGCCTCTCCGCCGTTCTGCTGTGGGTCCGAGTGCTTCAAAGCGGACGCCTGTGGCATCTTGGCGGCGCTCGGGGTGAGCAAGCCCCGGCTGCCTTCCCCGGCTTTCGCGGAGGGCTCCGCAGTGGGAGACGTAGCGGCTGCGGCGGAGGAACCGGCCTCCTTCTGCGGCTCCTTTCTGCCGAGGCTCTTGTCCTCGGAGGTCGGCGTCACCGGGGACTCGGCCGGCAGGTCTTTACCGGCGGAGACCTCTTTTAATTCGACCTCTGCCATTTTCGCTGCCACAACCTGGACTGACATCGCCGCAGTTTCTCAAAGTCCTTTTTTCCAGGGCTGATAGCGAGGCGAGCGGATGTGAATGGAGGGGCCCAAATGCATTATGGGACTTGTGGTTTCACTACCAAACCGTCTTACACACTCCCCAATTGGACATTATGACCGTGATGGCCTCGTGTGAACATCTCCAAAACATTATTCAACATAAAGAAATTTGACATCATATATATTTGTGAAACAAGCAAGGATGCAGTTCAGTCTAAAAAAGTAAGAGCAACGTTTATAGATACATTGCAGGCAATTAGGATGTCTCAAATATACACTGCTTTCTAGATAATGTGGGTTTGAAAAATAATCTTCCTTAGAGTATTCAGCCTAAACTGCAATGGACTCCCATATAAAATGAGGTCCCGCAAAATGAACGTGATCAACCCAATGAATTGCGTGGCTGTTTTCCACCAGATTAAGTCAAGTTACTGGATGGCAGAGCATCTGTGGTGGCACATCATTACAAAATGGGTACAAGACGTAAGGTCAAATCAGAAAACGGTGCAACACCGCCACCATGCGGAGGTATTGGTATTGAAATCCACAACAGAAGGAAGAGTGAACTCGTAATTATGACAACAGTCTACACACGAGCAATTTTTGAGCAAGAGTTTGAACACTACTGAATGATGAAGTTGAAATAAATGGGTGAATTTAGTCAGTCGTTTAAAATCACGCCAAAAAGGTCACTTAACAGTTCTCCAAAGCACCACTTTTCCTCCATGCTTACCTGCATGGTTATAGCATGTTAATACTATAGTAAACAAACGATCCACAGTTCAAAGTTTTTGATGATGCACAGCTGCATCTCCTCCAAATCCATGGTTTCAGGTGGACTCCAGTAGATGCCAAGAGTATTCCCTTCTTACTGCACACATTTATTTCTACAAAACAATGAGCAAACCAGTGGCATTTTTCAGATGCCTACAAGAAATAAAAATATTTACATTCAGGTAAACGGGTCTGAGCCCTTTTTGCTGTCATTCAGATAAATTTGAGGTATATAATTTACAAGTCTGCCATGCTGGTACATTCTCAAATAACATTCAGGAAGAAAAATTAAGATCATAAAAACCTCTCAGCTGTATCATAATGACTTGAAGATGTAACAGAAATGTACTCTGAGATAGTCAATAAAAATACAGCGTCTTCCAGGAAGGGAAAATGTCCATTATTGTGCATGCATCTCTCTTTTCAATTCAAACAGCTGTTTTGGGTGAGACCCTGAAAGATGAGTTATTAAACTGATCCTTGCAGCATGGAAGGAAAAATACAAACAAAAACAGCCTTTGCAGCTTTCTTCTTTTTGCAGCTTGTTTGTCGATTTTAAAACATGACGTATCAGTTTTCAAATATCCAGAGGATGTTCACTCCAGAGAGGCCCAGATTTACCCTCCTGGGGAAAAAAAATGTCATTCAAGATGTGTAAAGTAAAATTAGTCACAGATATATGATCAGGAAAGTTGTGAAGAAAACATTTCAAGTGGGAATTGTTAACAAATGTTTCAAGAGCTGCTCACCCCAGCATCCCTGACTCCTTGGTCTTGATGACATAGAGGAACATGAGGATTGTGTGGAACAGGTTGTTCCTTCCCTGTAACAGAAATCAACATGGGTTCATCTCACTGCACTTCTGTGTTCAATCAAGTCTATTGGTTTCTGAATACAACTATTTGCCACACTTGTGAAAGAGTTGACTTGTAAAAAATATTTTATAAAAGCACACCTCGTTCAGTTCACAATTATGCACTACTTTTTGTTTTTCTAGTTCATAAAATCCTTTAAAATCATAAAATCCTAGTTCATAAAAGCATTTGATGTTTGTGGTTGAAACGTGACAGAAGGTGAAGTTCAAGTAGTGGGAAAACCTTTGCAAAACCCTTTCTGATGTGAGCTTTATCTCTTTGATTGGGTTTTACACGAGGGGGCTATAGGTATTAAAAAGACTTCAACTAGACTGTATTGTAAACCTACGAATAAACTTCAAATTAGACATAAAACATATTTAGGATTTTCTGGCAACATTTATTGCTTTCAGTCACCTTAGGAAGACTATAGAAATGTCCTTGGTATATAAGCTGGTAGTGAGGGGGCGTGGTGCTGCTGTGGTGGATGCAGAAGAGGTTCTCTTTGGTCACATCTACAGGAGTTAAAAAACAACCGTATAAAAAGAACGCTTGATTGTTTTTTTTTTAAAATAGTTGTCTTTCCCTCCCGGTTAACAGACAATCGCTCACCAGGCTTGTCCGGTGTGTGGCTGAAGTGCTGGGAGGTAAAAGTCTTCCCATCCGGGTATTTCGGATGTGGGGGCAGCCTGGAGTCCAAATATGTGCAAAACACATGCATGAGGATCTGAGAAGGAAAGATAAAAATAGTGATCCCCAGGGGGGGAGGGAGGTTTGATTGATGCAACACAAAGAGCTTTCACAGACGCATATCAAGAAAGAGTGAAAAAAAAAAGGTTGGACAAACACACAGAGCTGTAAAAGCCCACTAAGACCAAACAAAACTCTGACAAATTAAACCCTTACATATCAAGCCTGACTGTGCCTAGGAAAAAACATCAAAAAAATAAAAAAATAAAATGTTTTAAATCGTGCTGTGCTCTATGTGTTGATTTTTTTTTTATGTAAAGCACTTTGGTCAGCTGTCATGTTGTTTTTAAAGTTCTTTAGGAATAAAAATGGAATGGAATGAATGGAACAATGACACTGAATCATGACACTTTTGTAAAGTCACTTGCAGATGTCTGGATGCAGACTCACAGCGCAGTCAGTCGGGAGATCCGTGTCCCACTTCCTGTTCTTCAGATCACCGCCACCGTTCCAGCGAAACGAGCTCATGCAGCCGCTGTGAGACAGCTCTGAAACGGCAAAACAGTGACGATTTTTTTCCCCTCTCCTCAACAATTAAGTATTTAAAGACACAAGTTGGACAGTTGAACCAACCTCTTATGCGATCCACCAGATATTCCTGGTTGGGCGTGATGTCCAGGTACTGGACAATAGAGGTCAGGGTGGGGATTAATGAAGCTTTCATCACCGCTGCCTGTTTCAGACTGCTAATGCTGGCCTCTAGTGGAGCAAAGAGGAAAAGTTGGTAGCACATTTGCTGCTGCTGTTTCACAGTTGTTTAGCATTTCCAGCTGACCTAACCTCCTATCTGGAGCTCGGGACAGCCCATCCTCCTCAGCTGGCCGTTCACGGAGTCGATTTCTTTGACCAGCGGGACCAAGATGGTGTCACTGATCCACTGCGAGCACAAAGGTTTTGTCTGAGCCTATGTCTGCATTTTATAGCAAAGCACTCAGGAGTTTATAGAGCATGTAAGGAGTCTGACGAAAAACCTCAATACTCACGTTTCTAAGCTTGGCTGTCCAGCTGTCGATGCGGTCCACTACTGCTCGACTGGTGGTGATTCTGGCCCACACCTAAACCCCCCCCCACCCCAAAATAAAATGGGGCGTGGATAAAGAATTATTCCCATCATACAATGAGGTTCAATGTATTTTAACAGGATTCAATGTAAGAGGCTAACAAACAGAAGCACACAATCGTAAAGTTTCATGACTCTATTTTCCAAATTAAATCTGAAAAGTGTGGGATGCATTTTCATTCATCCGCCTTTAATCTGATACCCCTAAATGAAATCCAGAGCTACAAACCGTATCAAGAAGCTACTGTATTGATAACGTGTCAAGCTGTGTTTTATTTAACCTCAATACAAATACAGATTTTCTCTACAATGCCAAACCAAGGTGGTGGAACTATAATAATGTGGGGGTGCGTTCCTTCAGGAGGGGCATGTAAACTGGCTCCAGCAAGTTCCAGCAAGACACA
The DNA here is from genome assembly GCA_963556495.2 of Valencia hispanica. Lineage (NCBI taxonomy): Eukaryota > Metazoa > Chordata > Actinopteri > Cyprinodontiformes > Valenciidae > Valencia > Valencia hispanica. The sequence continues at coordinate 22,477,037 of OY747722.1, forward strand.
GACTTTAAACACACCATAGGAGGTTTAGAGGCCTCCCTATCAATGTGTTAAAATGGCCTAGTCAAAGTCTAGACCTAAATCCAATTGAGGATGTGGCAACAACTTGGAAATAGATGTTAAAAGACTCTTTCCTAAAAGTTTTAGAAAGAAGACTTTCACCCTCTAGGCTTCCAAAAGTTGGTTTAGAGATACCACAAAATATTGACTTTGGGCTGGCTGAATGCAAATCAGATTGTAAATCACGCACAGGCGGACAGCTGTCTTCTACAGACAACTGCACATCAATGTTAAATAAAACCCCAATAAAAAAAGATCACTGGAGTGCGTGGATGTAAAATGTACCACATGTAAAAAGTTCAAATGGTTTAAGCATTTTCACCAGGCTCTGCACAGACCTCTTCCGCAGCCTGTTTAGAACCCAGGTCCGTCTCGTCCTTGTGAGCGGACGGCGCCTGAGAGCGGCACGCCGGCTGGTAGAGGAACTTCCTCAAGCTCTGGGCGTAATCTCCCACAGAACGGTTGTAGTTCCAGAAAGTAGGGCTGTGGTTTGGAGACACAGACTCTGGACTGCCTGCAGATGGAACGAAGCAACCGATAAATTCAATTCACAGGTAACGAAACAGAGTTTTTGAAAGATTAGTATATTGACTGGTAAACTGTTAAAGCTTCAGTTGGTGTGTAAAAAGCACAGGTCTCAGGTGAAGAAGTCCTTCCTACCTAGCTGACTGCGGTGACTTTTCTCCTCCTCAGAACGCAGGAACCTCTCCAGACTCTTCAGATCTTCCATGCAGTCCTCTTTGCTTCCAGGGGAGTTAAACACTGAAGGAGACGTTCGATATCGAGCTCTCAAGCCCGAGCCTTCTGCTGGCCCAATACTGTTCTGGTAGGGAGAAGAGCCTGAAGACTGACTGTAGTTCAGCACCTAGGATGTGGACACCGCAAAATATGTAACATGGATCTAAATGAATGTTTTTCTTTGCCGTTGTAAAAGCATGCACCTTTCCAAAGGCCACAGAAGGGGTAAAGGGTCCTCCTGCACTGCTTGCTGGGGATGGGCTGCCCAGAGGAGGGCTATAACCAGCTGTGCAGCTGGGGGAGAACTTGGGGCTGCTTGAGGCTGGACGAGAGGGACTGAAGCTCAGCACGCTCTGGCCCTGAAGTGGAGACGACTGGGCTGGAGCTGGAGTCTCTTTAATCTCTGGCTTTTGTGGAGGAGAGGCCTGGATACCTGCAAGGGGAAGGGCAAAAAGTCACTGCCATGTTCTGATTTAGGTATAAAGTCCTTTAAACCACACCCTCCAAAGCAAACAACAACAACAAACAAAACAATTATCAGGCAGAAAGCAAAGAAAATGAATTTGTTGTTCTGAATTTCTGTTCAGATAAAAAGCAACATACTTGTGTTTCTCAGACCCAGAAGGTGATGCTGCTGAGGGGTAACAGCAATGGTGGACGGAGACATTGTGTATTTGAAGTACTTCCAGAAGTCAAAAAGAGCATTGAGACTGAAGAGAGAGGCTAGCACCAGTTCTGTAAGAACATGAGGAACAAACACAACAGAGTATAACAATTTTGGTGTAGAAGTCCATCTCCAGCAATGTATCTTGAGCATCTTGGGACCTTGAAACAAGATCAGTTTAATAAAAATCAGGTCTCTGAGTTCAAGCACGGCTTTCATATCAAAATTCCAGAATTTCTCAATTGAAAGTTGAGTTTGGTCCATTTTTCTTAACAAATACTGCCGTTCAACAGGAATTTATGGCTGCTATTTCTACAGAGGACAGGCTTTAAAGACAGAACAGACAGATGGATACAGAACGGACGACTAAACAGAAAGATAAATCAACGTCGAATTGATGATGGACAGGGGAAAAAAAAGACGGATGATGGTAAAAGGGACGGATCAACAGACAGATGAATCAAAGGGCATGGCTGGATGGATAGACAGATAAACCGAGGGATGCAATTACAGAGAAAAAGATCCAAGGGATGGACAGATAAGCACATGGATGGATGGACAACTTGATGGAGAGACTGACGGAGTTTACGGACAATTAAATAAACAGGTAAAAAGAGGGATGGATCGACAGGTGAGGAGTGGACGGACTGATGAATGAACAGAACAGATGGAAGGGCAAATAGCTAAGAAAATAGATGGGCATATAAAAAGAGATAGATAGGAGAACATATAGGTAGATGGTAGGACAGATACACATATACATGGAGGGATGGATATCAAAGATAACGGTTCCTAAACCATTAAACCAAATAAAATGGAAAATATGTGCACCTTTTAACCAAAACCAGCATAAGAAATGGCTCCGATGGAAGAAACCTAATGGGGATAATGGGTATGCACGCTCAGTTTTCTTGTACCATACTTTTCTAAACCTGAGAAATACTTATATTTCATCATTTTCTAAACTGTGTGGAACTTTTTTTTTTGTACTGTAGCTCTATTATACCCGCAAGAAAAAAAGCAAGGGTAGCGGATTCTCACCGATGTACCAGATGGGCCAGTAGGTGATGTTGTAGTACCTGCTCAGCAGCTTCCCTGACCTACAACGAGGCAAACAAACACACAACCATGATATTCAAGAAGAAGATGAGCGATAAGATAAGTCTATATAGGGCTCCGTACATTTCAGTGTAAATCATGCCAGCTAAGGACACGTTGAGCACTGCCCAGGCGAGGATGATCTGCCGAGCCTGCTCCTCCCTCCTCATCCTCAGCGCCTTGTCTATCATGCTGGGCAGCCCTTCCTTCGGTGGGGTCAACATAGCTGCCACTCAGATCAGGCTGGAAAAAGTTTGACAACAAAACATTGAATAAACAAATCAAACCTTCATATAAACATGGACTGTGAAGCCTGTTGATCGAGTAACGCTAAAGTAGTTTGTCTTGAAAACATTGTTGTAGAACACGAACGTCAGCAGAGCTGCTAGCTGCACGGTTAGCTAGCGCACAAAACAAGGCTAACAACATGCCGCCAGCCTGGTTGTGCTTTTAAACTCGCTTATTTTTCAAAAGTACCGTCAGTTAAATGACCCCAAAAATGAATCGTGCAAACAGAAATAAATCCCATACCACGCAGAAGTGAATGAAAGCACAGCGGCGCTGAATATTTGTATTCCTAAACGGAAGTCTCAAATGCACTTCCAGTGCAGGCTTTTCAAAATAAGACTCATTGGTCATAACAACTGAACAAGTTTTCGGAAAGAGAAATATATTATTTTAACAGGTCGGTCAGTTGACGTGGGGGAATAATTATGAAGGTAATTAGAAGTAGCGTTAAAATAGCATTTTAGTAGAAGAGGTCGACCAAAGACTTGAACCAACTTTATTGCTGTTTAATGTCGCTACTGCCAAAAGGGGGCGACAAAGAGTCCTCGACTTCTCACAGAGTGGTCAACTTTTAAAATATAAACTTGAGTTGAAGTGTCTTTTTTCCATTTCTTTTTAAAGTGAATGTAAATACTCATAGGAAAATATTCATAATTTAATAGTTAAATTAACTGGTATGATTTAATGTCAGTTGGCCATTCATTACCATCAGTCATATGTACTGTTTGCCGCATGTGCATCAACCAACCAATTGATGAATGACAATTTTATCTGTATTCTAGCAAGTATGAACAAAAATTAAAATTTAAAACAATTTTAATCGCAAAACAATTGGCATACAACGGACACACAAGCGCTTCTCTGATGAAGAAAATGGCAATTCCTGCAACGCTAATAGGATATTTCCCACAATTCCAGGACATAATAAATAAAAACAACTACCTGGAATTACGAGAGATATTAAAAAAACAGGCCTGACATAATGAGCTGAATTGTACAGATACAACAAATACTATAGCAGCGTTGATATAAGAAATTTAAAAATAATTTTTATGATATAAAATGTGGCATCAGTTTATTTTTCTAAGAAAGATCTTTCACGCAGACTCTTTTAGTAGTATGTGGCATACCAAAGAGGTAAATTGTATTGTAGTACAGTAAATAAATAATTAAAACAATAATAATAGGCACTGTCTTCAATGAGGAGGGGACAGGGATTTTTCAGAGGTATAACCTCCAACATCTAAACCATAGTCCTCATTATTCAGTCTCTCTCCACCTCTTCTTCCTTCTCCTCTGCTATCCTCTTCTTCATCATCATCATCATACTCTTCTTCTTCTTCTTCTTCTTCCTCCTCCTCCTCTTCTTCTTCCTCCTCTTCCTCCTCCTCTTCTTCCTTCAAAGAATTCTGCTCCTTACGAGTCGTTCTGTCTCTCTTGGGCCCTTTGCAGATCTTGAGGTGACGTGTGAGGTGGTATTTAGTGAGAAAAGCTTTGTGGCACTTCTCGCAGACAAAGTCTCTCTTGCCCTCGTGGGAGTTCATGTGCTTTTTCAGGTGGTTGGTTTTCAGGAAGTGTTTGTTGCACTTTGTGCACTGAATCTGGCGCTCACTGTCGAAAGATGGGAAGATAGTTCAATATAAAAACCAACGTCGGTGGCAATCACGACAGCACAGAATCACAAGAACGAAGCAATGAACACATACTTTGTGTGAGAGAACATGTGCTGTCTCAGGTCTTGTTTTCTGATGAACGATCTGTCGCAAAGATCACACTTGAGCTTCTCCGCACCAGTGTGGATGAGCATATGTGAAGCCACGTGAGATTTCTGAGTGAACGACTTCCCACAAACTGTGCATTTGTAGTTCTTCTGACCTGTTAAAACAGAAAAAGGTAGGTGCTTGATTTAGGGTCAAACTCTTTACCAGTGTCCCACTGAAGTAAAGCTCAAGTAAGAGGTTCTTACAGAGTCTTGTCCTAAGGGAAGGGGTTTGAATAAAGGGAACAAGTGACTTCCGTTTCAAACAATCCACTAAAAATTGCAACTTTTTCTCTAAATGTTTACTGATAAACTAAAATACCCGAACTTCTGTCGACTCAAAATTATTCTGCCCAATTACTGAATGCATCACAAGGAAAGAAAATTAACTGAAACTGGGTAATTCAAAGGAAAGGTCTGAAAAGTACCTGTGTGAATCTTGAGGTGCATCCTGAGGTTGCTGGGATCACTGAACGCCTTGCTGCAGTACTCACACTTGTGAGGCTTCATCCCTACATGCCCCATGAAGTGCACGTTGAGCTTGGTGGAAGTGATGAAAGCCCGAGAGCACATGCTGCACTTGAACTTCTTCTCCCGCACACTGCCCTGGCCTTTTGCTCTGGAGGGGACGTTGCTGGAGTTCCTGCTGCTGCTGCCGTTTGCTTGTCCTGCAGTGGGATTGTTACAGGGCCAGGGGGACGAGGAGGAGCTTGAGCTGCCGTTGAGAAGCTTTTCCTCAGAAGGAGCGTGTTGTGACTGCTGTGACTGAAGCTCCTGTTGCTGCTGAGGTGGGGCTGTCTGCTGCTGCTGCTGCGTCTGAGAGTGGTCCTGCAGTGATGGGCTGTGGCTGTGCGGAGGCTGGTTATGGCTGTGGTTACTGCTATGGCTGTTGAGATGAGACTTCAGCTCAGAGAACGATGAACACTCTTTGCCACACTGGCAGATCTGGCCGTCCGGGACCTGAGGAACACCTGGAAGCATAAAAGGATAGTCATTCATTTTAATAACAGCGTTATAAACACAGTTCTCTCTCCATTATGCTCATTTAAAAATATAAAAAAAACTAAGGCTCCCTATGAATTTAAAATGGACATCTCTACAGTGAAAGACCTGGAACACTCTAATTCTAATTCCATATTTCTCCAGACTGAGATGAAACCCTGTAATAAATCCCCTCTTGGTCACCTAATCATCACTACATGGAGCTTCGCCTCCTCACCCATCAGCCTGCAGTAGTCTCGGCTGTAGTAGAAGAGCAGCTCCTGGTCAGGGTGAATCTCTGTGGTCGTACAGAAGAACAGCTTACCGTTGGCGGGGTACGCCACCAGGTTTTGCTCTTCGTGGGTCCTAAAACACACAAATGTTGCATTTTGTTTTTAACGGTGGCGCATCGTTTACACTTTCTGTCCATGGGAGGGTCAGCAACCTACCTTGCCTTGCGCACAAACATCATCCAGTTGCACTCGTTCTCATCGGTTGTCACAATGTAGAACTCCAGCACATTGTTGTGGTATATCTATAGCAAAGAACAAACAGTTCCACATATTCATTCATTATACTAAAAAAACTACTATTGCTCATGGATTTAGAGCCAAGACCTTCCAAATCTGAGGTGTGTCCTTTTCTGGCCAATCAGAGAGATCCACGTTGCTGCAGTGCTGGCCCACCATTGGTCCGAAGCAGGTCCTCGGGGGAATGACGTCCCGTGCAAACACTCCTGTAAAAATGTTAGGGGGACATTTATTAATGCGTCCCGCCAGCAACCGTAAACCTGTAGCGACAACACCAAACTAAACCCAAGGGGTGTTTAATCTTTTACCGAGCGGTTCATCGGTCACCGAGATGCGAAGACACAGAGGACGCGGCAGAGAGAGGCGAGCCCTGCTTTGGATGGGTGCATCAGGGATGAAGGTGACTGGACCATGCTCCGGACAGTCTGAGGTATATGAGCGCTCACACAGTGTGCACCCTAACCAGAAACACCCAGAGGTTAGTGAACCCACTAATAATTTTGCTTTAGCTCCATCCATCTGCCCACTAACTCTAACCAGCTTTCCCCACAGTATTATGCTGCCACCACCATGTTTCACAGGGGGAAAGGTGTTTTCAGTGTTAGTTTTAGTTACATTTTAGTCTCATCAGACCAGAGGACCTCATTTCACACATTTGCTATCTTCGTGACTTGTGAACTTCAGTCAGGCTGTCATCCTACCAGGTTGAAATGAAGCCTAGAGTTTGTGAATTTATCCTCAATTAAAAGATACCGATCAACAGCTCCTCACAACAGAGTTGTAGATTAAATAACACACAGGGGGAGTAAATAGTCAATTCCTAATGAGGTGACGTCTGAAGGATAGTGGCTGCACTCGGCTTTATGTAGAGGTTTCAATGTAAAGGAACACCACACTTAAAAACTGAATACTTTTCTTTACACTTGATCTGTTTATACTCACAGATAGAGCAGGGAGGGGCCATGTTCTCCTTACTTGGAGCAGGATCCTCCAGTTGCAGCGTGGAGTTGACGAGGACCAGGTTGTTTTCTGGGCCTAGGGACACCTCAGCAGTGATGGAGGACACGTTCACTGCCTCCAGTCCCATCCCCGAGTGTCCATGGAGAGACACGGGTTCGAGTTGGCTCTGGTTGGACATGGAGCCAGTGAGCACCACGCTCACGACGCTCGGGTTCATCTCCCCACTCCCGTGGAGCTGCTCCCCGAGCCCCCCGCCTCCTCCTGTCCCGGAGCTTCCCACTCTGCCTCCCATATGATCCGACTCCATCACCACAGGCAGTTCCAGCACAGGAGGCCCATGAAGAGGCATCACCCCACCAGAGGAGTCCACCCCCGTCAGCCCCTCATGAGGCTGGGGCTGCCTTCCTCCGCCGAGCTGCTGCTGGGCTTCGGACACCGCCACCACCCCGACCCCATCCATGTTGGCTAGCTCTTCCCTCATCCGGTCGGGGGACAGGGGGCTGTTAACACGCGACTCCATGGCTAACCCTGTAGAGTCCAGCTCATGGGGGCCAGCTTGGTCAAGGTCTCCCTGACCACTGACCTGTCTTGAGTCCATGGGCACCAGGCCCTGCTCCAGTGGGCCTCCAGGTCCACTGTAGGGGTCCAGACTTGAGGGATTATTGCTTGCGCCAGACAGGGTACCATCCATGTTAAGGCTGCTGGGATGAATGTACTGAGGAGGTGGACGGTCTGCTAGGTAGGACAAAATACCTTAACAAAAGAAAGAGACAGTGGATACTATGAGGAAGAATAAGTTATTATTTTAATTTAACTGCATAACTACACAGAGAGGGAGTACTAGACAAGCAGGTCCACTCTAGTTTATTTTCCCTTATTTATATTTGGAAAAACTTAAACCAAAGTCTTCCAAACTTCAATGGATCCCCAAATGTTTGTTTGTGAATGATCTTTCAGTACACTTTAATACAACAGGTTCAGGCATCTAGATAATGCCTCCTTTAACGAAGCTTGTACCCAAGCACACAACAACCACAGTATCTTTTGTGATCCGTTTTTTTTTCTACCTGGCAGTAGGTGTCGGAAGTAAGTGCTCTCCAGGTGGGGATATGGCGGAGGCGGCAGGGAGTAATTCCTCTCAGGCAGGCCGCACATCACGCCTCTGTCACTCAGCGGACCCATGGGGAGCATCAGAGAGAGAGCAGAGGGGAGGGAGCCGAGGGAGGGACCCAGACTAGGGATGGCCACTGGCATGCCTGATAGGAATAAACATGTGAACGAAAGGCTCCGACTGGAACCATGATGAGCCTGCCAAGATGTTGAGTTATACTCAGACTGCACCCTTTCTTTTCTCACATATAGATCCCTTCAACACAATACAACAGATAATGTTTCACAAAAGAGAGCTGCTCCATAATGTTTCCTTACCTGGGGTGGGGATGGGATTGTGTGTGGGGGAAGTAGGCAGACCCAGGTGGCTAGCACTCACTGAGGGCACACTGAGCTGGTCCATGCCCACAGGACTCAGGTTCATGTCGTTCATCCTGAAGCGTCAACAACAGAGTCAAACACCTCAGAGCAAGGAGCCAGCAGACCACTTCAAACACAATTAGGTCAGATTTACACGTTTCACCCCAAGTTTCGCCTCGACGTCCTGCTCGGCAGGTCGACGTTTCCTAATGAATGTGAACCTTTTGTAGCTCACCTGAATTACACTGCTGCTGTCCCCTTCAGTAAACCAGCACTACTGCTACATAACAACCTGTGGAAATAAAGTAACACCAATTTAAATATAAATATCAACGTCTTCAGAATACGTCTGCAGCCAATTAGAATCATAATTACTTTTTTAGGGAATAAATACAAGAGGTGTCCATGTAGTTAGCTTGTTAGCCAAAAACAAAAACACTAGCTCTTTTTGTTAGCATTAGCCTTTAAAACTTACATCTCCACAGTGAAAAAACACGGACCAGGCTGATATGTTTCCACCCAATAGCAACTCGGATATATCTCCACATGACTAAAGAAGCTTCTTTATTTGCAGATATATTGCTAATTTGCCGAAATAGAACAACATATCAAAATAAAACCTCCCTGAGCGGGGCCATGACAGCAACTCTGCCCCTCTTGCGCATGCGCATCAACTTTTTTTTAATTTTTATTTGATTGAACACTTAGAGTATGCAGATGGACGTCAGTTTGGGTTACTTTTTATATATTACGTGTATGATTATCACTTTATTATACTAATATACTATTAAATATCTATAAAATCAACCACGAATGAAGTAATCTCAAACTATTTTTGTTTTCCTTTGCTATTTGGGAAAAGTAATTGCACAGTTTTTCCATAAGGTGGAGCCATGTGGTCTAAAGTTGTGAGGATCATCATTTTTCCAGAAGTGTAATAGCTATCTTTGCAACTCTGGTAGTTTATTGGGAGGTTTGAAAACCTAAAAATCTAATAATAATAAAATATGCATAAGTATAGAGGAATTTGCAAAAGTATTCATACCTATGCTTTCACATTTCAATGTGTTATGTTATGATTTTATGGGGACAGACCATATACTGTAGATATAAGATGTAGCCTACGGAGCCTCCGTGACGTCAATCGTAGGTTTCTGAGGAGCTGAATTGAAGCCCAGTCTGATCAAGCAGATAAGGAAGTATGTGATGCCCCATTATCATTGAAAGAAATTCAAGATTCTATAGAACGTCTGAAAAATAAAAAATCCCCAGGGACTGATGGCTTGTCATCAGAGTTTTATAAGATATTTGAATCGTGCTCATTTCTTGAAGAAAACAGCCTTAATGAATGATTACTGTAAAAGAGGACTCAACTTTGTTGATTTTACAATAAATAACACGTTTAAGATTAATTGGATAAAACTTTATTTTAAATGTCCCACTTCCTTATGGAATTTAATTCCTCATTATGTTTTCTCCATGGTAGGTGGTCTTTATTTATTTTTTTTACTTTGCAATTACAACATAAACAAAATTCCATTTCATAAGCAAATGTTGCTGGCATGGTCTTTGATTTATAAGCACAACTTTAGCCCACATAAGTGTTTCATATGGAATAATAAATGAATTCTGTATAAGAACAAGTCAATCTTTTTTCAAAATTGGATTGATAATAACATCATTACTGTTAGCCAACTGTTTAATCGAGACGGGCATCTGTTCAACAATGCAGAGTTTTTACAACATTATGAAATCCCTGTTCCTTCAAAGGAGTTTTCCACTGTCTTCGATGCTATTCCCTCAGGTTATATCTCTCTTCTCAGTGGTGTAGTAGGAAGCTTGACTCAACCCTCTCTCCCGCGGGCCACTGAAATAGACTTTGGAAAGGCTTGTTTTCAATCATTGTCAACCAAACAGAAGAACCGGACAGTTCGGGATCTCTTTCTTCGAGGGATCACCTGTTCACCCGCATTTCACTCTTTCTGGTCCAGCTTTGTTGAGAACATTTATTGGAATAAAGTTTGGCTTTTGCCACACAAGTTTTTTTTGACCAATAAGGTTAAGGAAATTTCATTTAAAATGCTGCACAGGTTTTTATCCTACTAATCACTACCTTCAAAGACTTAAAAGTGATATTGATGTTAACTGCACTTTCTGTGATGTCCAGAGAGCAACAGTGATCCATTTATTCTGGTATTGCCCATATACAAAGCGTTTCTGGAGTAAACTTTCACGTTTTATTATAGATCACATCACATCAAATAATACATCACATGTATTATTTGGTTATACTGATTATGACAACAAACTAAAATCTCACTTTTTTTAATTAACCTACTTCTTATTTTTTTCAAAATAGATCAAAGTTCTCCAAACACCGGCCAAATTTTACTGAATTAATCCTATATGTTAAACATTATATCTCCTCAATAGGAGAAAGCACAAACAAGAAAGCCTCGAAAACCTGTCATCTCTTTGAAGAATTTCATTTCTTTTTATGAACCCAATGTACCTTTAATTCTGTTATAAACCCCTGGCATTTTATGTTATGGTATACTCAAGTTGTACCTTGGTTTTTGTTTTTTCGTATATGTGTGTACTCTTTACATGTCGGCTTGGTGTATACCATGTTTATTTTTCTTGAAGAGTTACAATAAAGAAAAAAAAAAGGAAGAAAAAATTGAAGCCCCTTTAACTGACCTTTGTGTCAGCAGTATAGACATCAAATGTAAAACCAAAACAAATATATTTAGGAAATTTAACTCAGGTTTGTTAAAAAAATTCTAATATATTGCGAAAATATGAAATCCCTAATTAACGAATTTATTTTCTCTGAATAACTTTCGACTCCAGTAAAAAAATGGGAGTGCCTTTAGCAAGAAATTGAAAAAATATATGGAGAGAAGAGAACCGGACAATAAATCAGTTACATTTTTATTGCAATAAACATATCCTCTCTCCCTATGACAGCTGGAGATAGGCACCAGGACCCCCCCCCCCGCAATCCTGCATAGGAATGACGGGTACAGAAAATGGATGGATGGATGGATAAACATCTCCTGACTAATGATGATAAACAGAATATTCTGAGTTTACAACTAAAATTTAAAATTGGATGAATTATACACACATAAAGCCCTAGGAGCATTTATCAGATCTCGGCTAAATGGATAGAAGAAGGAGAGAAGAGCTCAGAATTCATTTGTGGTCTAGAAAAAAGAAGACAAGAAACAAATGTTCTCAAATATTTATTTGTTAATGTAGAAACATCAGATGAGAAAGCCATATCTTCAGAAATTCTTACATTTTATAGACAACTTTATTGTTCCAAAATTTCCAATAAGGATTGCAGTCCTTCCTTGAAAGTATTGCATTACGTGAACCAAAAATAGAAAAAGACGATAAAGAAATATGTGAAAGTCAGCTTAGAACTGATAAACTTGATGCAGTAATAAATAGTCTCTCTCTTAACAAGGCTCCAGATTCCAACGGTCTCACAGGAAATTTTTAAAGACATTTCTGGGGGTATATCAGAGTACTACTGTTTACAGCTTTTCTTGAAATCGTTGACACTTGTATGCTCCCACCCATCATCAAACATGGGCTAATTATCTCTATTCCGAAACCCAATAAGGAGCCTCAGATTATTAGAAAATAGAAGACCTATAACACTTAGAAACTCGAACTATAAACTTTTGACTTGTATTTTTGGCTCTCGTCTTCAATCAGGTCTGTCGAATATTGTTGCTGAGACACAATCCAGCTTCTTGAAAGGTAGATCGATACACAATAACATAAGGCTTAGTATGGACCTAATCGAATACAGAGTTAATTGAGGAGGATGGCTTTCTTTTTTTTCTACAAAGCCTTGGACTAGGCGATACACCCTTTTATCATATCCACACTTAAACTATTTGATTTCAGCTCTAATTTTACAAATCTAATTGATGGTCATAAGTAGCTGTGTTGTTTTCACTAAGGGTTCTACTCCTAATTTTACGGTTGATGTTGGTATTCCCCAGGGATGTCCTATTTCACCATGTTTGTTTCTTTTGGTGACTGAGATGTTACCCATTTACATGAAAAATAGCGAAGACATAAAACCCTTCTATACTCTAGGTACAGAAATTATGATCAGCCAACTGGCTGATAACACAACATTATTTATTTTTTTATCTATCCAATTCCAGTAGCTATAAAAAAGGACTAACCTTAAATTTAAATAAATGCAAACGTTTTGCTCTTCACGACACCTCTCTTAAAGAAGTTAACCAGATTCCTAAAAAATCAAAGATTAAGTACCTGTTCAAAGACTCAAAATATTTTGAAAATATTAATGTTTAAAACAAACTTAGAGACTAAGACAAAACTGAATATATGGCTCCTAAGAGATTTATCAATTTTAGGTAGACTATATTTGCCAAAAATAGAAGGCTTATCAAGATGCATACATCCAGTTCACTCAAATGCCGGGTCAAATAAAATTCATCAGATTAATTTACATTTTATTTGGATTAATAGACCACATTACATTAACAAATGACATGGTGAAAGAAATAATTGATGGTGGTCTAAATGTTATAGATTGCCTCGATGGAACTTTAAAGATAAATTGGATAAAATGTTTGATTTAACACCACCGGTTGATCTGGTATTGTATTCCTAACTACCTCTTTAATCAACTTGGTGGCTTAAACCTACTACTTATCTCAGACTTTGATATCAATAGGCTTCCTGTGTAATTGTCAGAGTCCCATAAATACATTTTATTATATTGGAAACTTATATAAACCCACAATGTTTCACCACACTCTGCAATAATCTGGAATAACCGATATGTTCTGCACTGTAACACATCTTTATTCTTTAAAGATTGATTTGAAAGGGGTGTTTGGTCTGTAACACATTTGACGGATGATGATGGTAATTTACTAGATTATAAACACTTTTGTGCCAAATTTTATTTTAACCCTTCTAATTTAGACTGCGTAATGTGGTTCTCCGAGAATTTATATTTCTTACCAAGAATATTATGATACACCAGACAATACGACCACAACTACCTTGTCTATCAATTCCAGTAATCCAAGTTTTAGATAGAAGATGTAACAACTCTTTTATGGGAAAGTCCTTAACAGACAAATTATTTCCTGGACAACCAAGAAAAAAGATATCTTACATAAGTTTGATAAAAATGTAATCTCAAAGGTAAGAACTCAGTATTTGTCATTTCCCATAACTCCTAAAGCAAAAGAGGCACATTTTAAGAATATGAATCTTATATATCCATCGAAAAAACTACTTAGAATACATTTTAATAAAAAAGATATGTTAGCATTTTCTGTGGAATTGAGATTGAAACAACTGACCACTATTTTTCTGTGTTACAACCCTTGGATACCCTTGCAGATTTAGTTACTCTGTAGTACTCATTACCATTTCCTCTTTCAAGAGACCAGGTAACGTTTGGTTTATTTATGGAAAAAAAAGAAGTAGAGCTCAGTGATAATGTTGTATGTTTGGCCAAATTCTACAAAGTACAAAAGTGTGCCCCTAATTTTTTTTTTTAAACGAATTTCATCCATCCATCCATTTTCCATACCCGTCCATCCTATGTAGGGTTGCGGGGCGGCTGGTGCCTATCTCCAGCAGTCAAGGGGCGAGAGGCAGGGTACACCCTGGACAGGTCGCCAGTCCATCGCAGGGCTAAACGAATTTCATTTGTATGTCAAATCTATGAAAGTTATGAAAGGTCCAATAGCTCAGCATTTATCTATATTCTCTGTTGTGTGATTTTTCTCTGGACTCTGCAAGCTAAATAATTAACTCAGTCCCCTTTATTGTTGTTGGCCTTTTCCTGGCTCATCTGAGACCTGTCAATCAAATGGACACGCCCCTTATTATTCATAATTTCAAGACTAAATTACATCTAAACTGATGAACTATTAAAAAATTAACCCCTCTCAGAGTTGTCAGGAAAGTAAACTTGACCTATTAATCCTAAAATGTTTTTTTGAACCAGCCTGAAAACATGTTTGTTTCTGCTGTGAAGTTGACCTTTTTAACATGAGGGTCAATGGGAACTTGCTCCCTTCTGCAGCCAGCCCCTTGCCGTTGAGGGTGGGACTGCAATTTTTTGTCACTTCTTCCTTGGCCTCACTTTTGGCCGACAGAGTTTGCCCCTTCAACCAGACGAACACAAAGTAGCAGCTTTGCACATTAAAGACGAAAATTGTGACTCGTGTTTTATTACAATTAGCTCAAGTCTTTCAGATTGGAGGGAGAGCCTCTGTAAACAACTGTTTAGGTCTTACAACAGACAGTCAATTATCAATGGATAAATCTGGACTTATCTTTAGCTAACACATACATTTGTCTACATCTAAACCATCCAAACCTGCCAACAGATTATCCCACCTGTGGAGCTGTGGATTGCTGCAGCTCCTCCAAAGAATTAACATGGGCCTCTTGGCTGCTTATCTGAATAAAGATCTGCTAACCTGTCTTGTGAGTTTATTTGGATGGCCAAGTCTTTGAACATATTATTGATTTAATATAGCTACTTACATGCTGCTTTTGGTTCATTCACCAATGAAGCCTTCACAGAACAGCTAGATTCATATTAAAGATGAGATTTTACACAGACGAGTTCTGTTCACTAACAAGGGAAGTTCTAAAGTCTGACTTCTGATTTCACTCTGTGTTTATTGGATAAAATCGATACTAAATAAAAAAACTTATTAAATCTGTATGATGTTACAGTGAATTGCAGAATGTGTTCGGGCCATTCAGTTAGGAATTTGCAAAGGAGAGTATAAAAGTGAGTCCTTCTGGTTAGAGACCAAACATCAACTCATGTAGCAAGAAGGAGAAGGCCTGGGTGCGTCAGACAATGTTCGCCTCATGTAATCGACAACCTCACAGATCTTCTACCTAGGTCAAAATCAGAACATTCGTCTCACACAGGTAGTGACGTTTCCCACCACAAACAATGTCATCCCAGGAGTTCAACCAGCCCTCAGATCCCACCTCTGTCGGTGGTACAATGGCGACACAGTCCTGACCCATCCTCTCAATGTCCCAGGATGCTATGGCATTGTTGGGCTCATTTGTTTTCCAGTAACTGACATTCCGTTTGACTGTCTCGCCATTGACCCACAAGAAGAGTCCTTCCTTGGCCATGTCCTGCAGCCCGATCCATGCTGAGTGGAAGTTGATGCTGGGATTTGCCTTCATAAACTGGAACGTCATGTTCATCAGGAACGCCTGGTCTTGGGCGTTCAGAACGACAGCTAGATCACCCTTGTACTCAAGGCACTTCCTGCGGGCATCTTCCCACTTCTCATCGTTGAGGGACATAGAAAAGCACCTGGAAGTGTGCTCTGTCCATCCCGGAAGGCAGCGGGAGCACTGCAGGGTGTTTTGGTCACAGAGGGCCCAGATGAAGGAGAGTCGGTTGGAGAACAAGATCGAATGCTGTTTCTGGTTCATCTGCTTCATTAGGTGATAATCCTCCAGAGTAGAATTTAGTTGAGTCTTCAGCTCCTTGGTTTCCACTTGCATCTGTATAGAGTCTTGTAAAGTGTTGTTGAAGACCTCTCTCAGGTGGGTATTTTCCTCTATGAGTTGGGTTAAATTGTGCACAGTAGCATTTCTGAGCGCCATCAGCTGGCCATACTCAGCCACCAGAATGGAGTAGTTCCGGTAAGTTGAGTTCAGGAGTTCTGTAATCCGGCTGTTCTCTTTTTGTAGATGCTCGGTGTTGTTCACTGCAAGCAGCATTTTCTCTGTAACCTGCTGTAGTCTTGCCATGATACCTTGTTGGGTGTTCCTCTGGAGAAGGAGGATTATTACTACCATTGCAAGGAGCCCGCTCAAAACTCCGATCACAACAAAATGCCAGATGGATTTCAGTTTCTTTGTGAACCCATAGGTCCTCTCTGTTTGTCTCTGAGGTTCGTGTACTGGATCTGAGGGTATATATGCATCAGGCCTGAGGATAGAAGATAAAAGAGAATGTAACTAAACAAACTAGCCTAAGCTTACAGTGCCCTTTGAAAGGTTCCACATTTTGCCACATAATGACCGCAAACTTCAATGTATTTAAGTGGGATTTGTTGTAATAGGCCAATACGATTTTGCAACTCAGACAATTTTATTGACAACTTCATATGACGTCTAAGCAAACTAACATATGAACTAATATGTCTACAATCCTTTCATGAATAACAGGTAACAGGTTCAACCTTACCTGGAGGTCCTAACAATGTTTCTTAAATATACAAGACAATTTCTGCCATTGTCTTCCATGGGAATTTCCTCTTCATGGATTCAGCAGATTGTTGCCCTGTTGACTCTGGGAGATACATTTAATACTGGGTGGCCTAAAGGGACAAAAAGCCAAATGTCTTAAATGAAAACAAGTGACACCGGTTTTCTTCTTGTTTCCATGGCAACCTCTCCATGACAAATTCTTGGAATCTTGCCCCTTAAGCAATGAGAAATGCTGAATCATTGGAAAAACTATTACTTTTCGTGTTTTGGTGCATTCAAATGTAACTTTTGAAAACCTTCTTAATTATTAAATGTTAGGTGAAATTTTTTTAAATATATAAATGGCATGGATTTATTTCAGAAAAATATAACAATATATATATATATACATATATATATCTATCTATATATATATATATATCTATATATATATATATATATAACGCTGCATTTTCCTTTTATGCTCCAACTGTGTCCCTTTGACACAAAAACTGATCTTTGAAGATTTCTATAGAAATATTATATATCAACACTTGCCACTTGTCAATAATGCTATTAATGATTTCAGTCCTCACCATTCATACCATTTTTATTCCGTTAAATTCCAGTTTTAAAGATGAACGTTTCTCTCACGCTCTCCCACAATAAATGAATGGAAAAACTCATCCTACAATGATACTGCTTATCATTGCAGGGTGCCTGTCTCCAGTGTTCATTGGGTGAGAGGCAGGGTCCATCACAGGACAAACAAAGAGTGCGCACACACCTATACATAATGCTCTATTCTGTACAGTGTTGTGAATTTTTTTTTCCCCATACAAATTCTGGATGTTTTTTGCTTTTTTCCCCCCACATTTGAATGTTTCAGATCATCAAACAGACTTTGAGACTGGACAAAGATAACCTTAGCAAACACAAGAAGCCATTTTCAAATGATGACTTTCATTCAATAAGGGAAAAAATCCACACAAACTAACCTGGCCCATATGAAAAAGTATTTCCCTCTCAACATATTTTTTAGAAAGCTTAGTTCAATTTCACAGTCCAAACCCAGGTCTGATTATTCCCTGAATAATGAAATTAAACCTATCTAACAACTGAAAGATCTGAAGAATGACACAAAAAAGAGAAGAAAAAAAACTGTCATTGATTTGTCTGGAAATATGGCACCATATGGAAAGGGTCACAGAACTATTTCTAAGACTTTGGGAGAGCAGTGAACCTAAGGGGTCAATTTATTTTTTTACATAGGTACAGGTTGGTTAGTTTCCCCCCCTTAATGAATGAGATCATAATTTTGAAATGGCTGTTTGTATTTATTAGGTTATTTTTATCCAAGATTAAAATTTGTTCATTGATCTGACACCTTTAAATGTGACAGAAAAGCAAAAACAATAAATCTATAAGATAAGTGTGAAACCATTTTTCAGCACTGTAAATGTCTAGACTCTATGGAGTTCTGTGACCATAAAAATGACATACCATAACAACTTAATAAAGAAATTCCCATTAAATGTATTTTGAATTTGTTTATGTATTTTACAGATTCTGGGTTTAAAATAGACAGAGCTAAAAAAAATGATTGGAAAAACTGTGATGTAACAAACCTATCTGTCATCTAAGGATGCCCACACTGGCATATGGCTTTTCAATACTGATGAAAGATAAGTAGGCCTATCGTGTATTTATCTTTCTTGCAGTTTGTTCTTTTCTTCTTTGCGGTGAGAGTTTCTTGCCACTGAGCGGAAGGAAAAACATGGTTTGTAGTTTTATCTTGATCTAAGACCATCTCCGCCCCAGATCACACCCCTGTAGGTTAAACGCCTCAAAGCCCTCCTGCAAGAACCAGGCTGCCTCTGACACAAACACAAATTAGGCACAGGAGAGCCCTATAAGCATCACTGAGGGCCCAGACAGCCAAGAGGAAACTTTGCTTGAAACGTTTTGCACAGATGACGGCGAGGAGAGTCTGACAGGGTGAGAATGGGACTTTTGATCAATGCTTTGCTTTAATTTACTTGAGTTGAATTGTCCGTGTTTCTCTGTTGGTTACAAATCCTTGCATCTTTCAGAAACATGTCTTATAATAAGGAGCTAATGGAGAATATTCCATTTGTGCCCCCGCTGGCTCTCCGCGGCATCTCCGTGAACAGCAGATCTGCGCGCTACAAGGATGCGCTCCGGCTGGGGATGCCCTTCCACATCGACGCCGCGTACCTCGACCAGGGCTTCCCCTGCAGGCGGTTGCCCTGCTTCCCCTTCCCCGCTCCCTTCGGCGTGTGCGAGTTCTCCTTCGAGCCCGCGTTCATTCAAAAGCGGAACGAGCGGGAGCGGCACCGGGTGCGCTGCGTCAACGAGGGGTACGCGCGCCTCAGAGAGCACCTGCCGCAGGAGTTTGAGGACAAACGGCTTAGTAAAGTGGAGACGCTGCGAGCGGCCATTGACTATATCAAACACCTGCAGGGCCTGCTGGACGTGGAGGTCACCGGGGTGGAGATCTCGTTTGGTGAGGCGCGCAACTGCGAAGCTCTGCTGCGGAGGACAGAGTGCAGCAGCGATGGAGAGTCCAAAACCAGCATGAGCGACAGCGGGGATAATGTTTACTGAAGATTTCTATTTCCCAACCCTGATGATGGCATGAAATGCAACCAATATACAGTGGGCGTGTTTATCAGTACCTCTGGTAAAGATATGTAAAAAGAGAAAAAAAAAATCCAGCCATCAAAATTAACTACATTTATTCAGTTGAGAAAAACAGACAAAAAACTTTTAATACGATCACTTAGGATGTGAAACAATCCCACAGCATGACAGATGTTTGGGACAAGGAGGAACTTATGCTCAGTGCAACATAAGGTGGAGGATCTAACTGTTGACAATAGCGATTTGGTGACCCTCTTTGCTGCGGTGAGCTTTGGAGATTTGTTTAATTCCAATCCTCCCTATCCAGATAAATATGGGATAAATACTTTAAAAAAATGCTTTATTTAAATGTATTTTATAAATTTAGTTTTCAGGGCAATATTTGTGTTTTGTCAAAACAATTTTTTTCTTAACATTAGACTCTTTTTTTTTAAAACAGCTAAATAAATGTTCATAAATCAAAGGTTTTCGAAAAATGTTCAGTGCAGTGAGATTATGCTATATATCTATATACATACATACAAAGATTAGCC
Organism: Valencia hispanica; assembly: GCA_963556495.2. Taxonomy (NCBI): domain Eukaryota; kingdom Metazoa; phylum Chordata; class Actinopteri; order Cyprinodontiformes; family Valenciidae; genus Valencia; species Valencia hispanica. The sequence goes on from OY747722.1 coordinate 22,497,032, forward strand.
TCATTTAGATACACAAAATCATGTTCTACCCAACTGATTAAACAACAAGTGAGATGATTAATAACCAAAAGCAAAACATTACTTTATTCTGGCTGTCTAATAAATCTACAAGGAAATGCAGATAAGGCTGACTCTGTATGCATAAAGAACAGTAAAAGCTATATGCAGCTATATCATGGCAGTAACCCGTTATGTCAAAAGAGACCATACAACATTCCAAGTTATTATTCTTATCAGCTGATTGATTCGACTAAAACAATCAACACATGCAATACATTTTTAAAAATCCTATCTAGTTTAACCTGAAATTATGAACCTGGTGTGTTTAGAATCCTACTATATATAAACATTGTCTAATATATATCTTATTAAGCAAAGTTTGTCTTTGATAGCAAATGAGACAATAGTATAATAGAGTAGTAGTTTTGGAGAAATTTTTTTTTTTTGTATAGTATATTTTAAAACATAGCATGCTGAAATACATTTCTGGATATAGGTGAGAAATCCTTATTGACTTTACAGCAGTTGACCTTCTCTTTGTGTTTTAAGAAATGTGGTGACAAGCTCCTAGTCCAGCCCTCATTACCATCACCCTAATTTTTAGCTCCCTCCACAGATTCTCTATTAGTTTCAAGTTAGGACTCTGGCTGCCCCCCCCCCCCAAATATTAATATAACTTTCAGTCAGTTGGTCAATTTAAAAACTTCCTTTAAATTTATAACTGCCTTAACTGTGCAATTATGTCGTTTTAATCCACCATGTCTTTGCTTACTATTTACAGAGTCCCTGCATGCGAGCCAAACAAAAACAAGTCATTAGCTTTTGTTATTTAAACCTCAACTGATGAATGGCATTTTATCTTTTTCTACCATCAACTGAAAAATACCTTTTGCATTAGGAAGAAATTACATTTTTGTGCATAAATGAAGCAATGTTTTAAAACTAGTTGCAAAAAGTGGCTAAAATTAAGCAAAAACTGTATTTTCTGTAATAGCATGCTATTAAATAATATCAAGTTCACCCCAAAAAGATGGTGTGTTTAAATCAGTTTTTGAGCAAAACTGAATTGGAAAAAAAGCAGTAAAGACAATGCTGTGTTCCCCTTAAACAAGTTGAAAATGTGAAAAAACTTAAAAAACGTCTGAAACGATTTCCTCTATACTATAAAAATGATTTTTGGTAAGTTTAAAATGCTAAAGATAGTTATTTTAGCTGTAATCGGTAATATTAATTTGTAAATACATTTTGCTCAATAATGTTTAAATTTGATGGTGACAAATCATACCTTAAAATTTTGATTGATATTTAACTGTTATCAGACTTGTTGTTGGGAAAGTTTTCATGTTGGACCAAGTATTTAAGCTTGTACACTTATCTTTCCTACAGCTATAATATATTCAGTTTTTTTATTTTTTTATTTATTTTTTATTCTTTGATCATAAGCCACATTTCATTTTAATGTGAAAGACCAAATCAGACGCAAATGCAAAAGCAAAATGATCACAATAATCAGTAAGAAACTGAGTTGAACAAGTACATTATTAAAATTGACTGGAATTTACCTGTGCCCTTTAGCTGGATAATTCTTTCTATTCAGAAATTTTAATTGAAATCTCCTCAAATAAATTGTATAAAAAATATTGTCTTGATTAAGCTATTACTTTTGTGTTTTTTTCAGAGTACTTAGTTTGAATGTGATAAAAAATTTTCTGATTAAATGGACCAAATAAACATAAGTTTCATCAATCTTTGTTTGAACTATCAATGTTTTTATTTGGCACTTTGAGCAAATTGGCATTGTTTGAAATGTTGGTATTGTAAATAAATGCTTGTGGTGAAATACCAATCCAACACTGGCAAAAATAACCATTGAATATCTTCATGTTTTGTCACATTATGACAAAACGTGACAATACAAGCAAACCTGAGTGTAACTAAAGTGGTAAACGTGGAAGATCAGGCATGTTACAACTATGAAGAAAGAAAGCCTGGTGACAAGATGATCTCAAGTTTCTCCGGATGTTTTCTTCTCCTGATAACTCATGGAATGCATTCATCAGGTAGCCCTCAGTCCCATCAGAGGAACCGACGTTGACCTGCACGAAAACAGCTTCTTTCTGATCCTCAGTAATACCAAACCGACCATTTTTTAAAAGAGTAAACATTACTTTTAATGGGAGTAATGGGGATTAGGAAAGACCAGCAGGGTGCAGTTCAGGTGAACCGTGCTGTTATGAAACAACGGCATTGACAAGCTCAAAAGCGTAACAATTCCTCATCAAAGGTGTTTGGTGGTGCTGTGTACGAATTAGACCCAATAATTAGCAGAGTGCTGGTAGCCCCGGCCTTAATGGTTCGGTGGCGCTCTGAAGACGGAAAGCATGAAGCTACTTGAAGGAAAGCCTCCATCATAATGGATGTTTTTCTTTCCGAATGTGCAATAAGCTGATTCTAATCAGGTTCCTGCCCTGATGCCTTGCAGGAGGGGCTTATTTTTATTGCCTTTCCAACAGCAACGTTTAAGCAGAAATATTTTGATTTATTTCCTCTGTTTTGCATCGAATTGTGAAGAAAAAAATGATTACTGGTAAGCAAAGTGCTCTCCCCGTGCTTTTTTTTATAATCATGGCATATCAGTGATGAGCTGATCCTATCCAAAAAGAGACAGGAATAGAGGGCCACCATGGGCCCTGATGTTAACAAACACTCAGGGACAGAGTAGGAAGATGAGTATTTGAAACAAGATTTAAGATAAACATTATGAAAAGCTAAAAACAATCAAACACAATCACATCTGTGCATGGAACTAATTTCAAAATGGGTAAACGGATACTGAATCAGATCACACATTACCATCTGTCTAAAGGTAGCAAACAATCTGACCTTCTTTTCCTGTGTGCACAAGGCTACAGTTGTGCTATGCATGAGAGAAAATTCCAGCAAACGTTAAAGATGACTGCATGCGATTAGGTTTATCAGTTGTTGTAAGATCAGTGTGGGACCACCAGGAGAGGTTCCTGCGACGTGTCCTGACAGGGTGCCCTCATGTGGGGACGGAAATGGAAGAAATGGGACACACAATGATGCCGGGTACTCTTCACACCTCAGGCAAACACTGACGCAGCTCAACTTAGAAAAAAAATATCTCAGTTTGGTTATGTTTTTTTACTTAGAAATTGTTACAGTGTAAAATGACAGTATCATCTGCAAAGAAGCAAATTTTATGAGCAGCACAAAATAAAAGTATGCAACATCTTTGAAGTGCTGAAAACTCAGTTTTGGGTAACGAAAATCCTCTGCAGTTATTTAAACAGATTCCACACTCTCATTATTTTTTATATCTGCTCATATGAAGCCAAAATAGAAAAGCCTTAGAAAAGCTAAGTACACACCATTATTCAAAAGCTCAAATCATTACTATTCCACCCCCTGCCCTGCTTGAGAATTGCAAACCTAACTCATGCTGCCAAAATTGTTTTACAATTCATATTGTTAACGGGAGTAAAATGCAGACAGGGGTTCATGAGATGTGTGATGGACATCTTATTTAATGATAAAACAGACGAACTCCCAGAATATGGGGGAAACACACGACCCAAGGTGACAGCAAGAATGGATCCAGCAGAGAAAGACAGAAACTGAGAAACTTGAATATTGTAGAGAAGTGATGAGTTACATGGAAACCAAGTGAGTTCAGTCAATAGAATGAATGACAGCTGAGTGGGGAGCAAAAAGAACTGAGATTGGACTAAAGAGCTAAATATAGAAAATACAGCAATAGCTAAAAACACTAAAGTAAATCACAAAGTTGATTAGGTCGTGAGATATTGCTGTTAAAGTAGATTTCATGCCGCATTTCATGAGTGAGTCACTGCAGCATTTGCCAGGAGCATGTTGGACAAGTTGTCTGAAAACCTGTTGACCAACCTGGCAATTAATCTTGAAAATAACACCAGATAAATCAGTATCAGGTAGCATTTATAGTAATTTATTCATTTCAATATACATACATATATTTACAAATGACTAAATGTTGCAAATTGAGCCATTCTGGGAAGTGGCAGTGCGCAGATCAGCTCATGTGAATGTACTTCAGGCACTCAGCAGGCTTGCAGATCCTCCAGCTCCTCAAGGAGAACCTCCTTTTCGAGCTCCAACAAAGAGATCCGACTGTTCTTCTCACTCACTCTCTAGAAGAGGATTTGTTTTACCTTGGTGAGGGGACACAAACTGAGGAATTGAGAGAAATTACTGTTCTAAAACTCATTCGGCTTGATCTTTACCTGAGTTAGTACTGTGTTTTGCCAGCGGAGGTCACTCTCCGCCAGTGGATCAGAAAGACAGGGATAACTGCTGACACTGGGTTCGCTCATTATCGAGCCGAGGGAGCCGTTAACCCTCTGGATGTATGTGGGGAGGCAGGGTCGAGCCTTAAGAGAAACAAACACTGTTGTTAGGTTGCTCCAGAGAGCATCTAATACTGTAAACTGTCTGCAGCCCCATCCTGCAGACAAAGTTATACAGTTTAAACAAAAGCATTGGGTCCACAAGTTTGAATTTATTATGATATTTTTTTCAAACAGGGTCAAAATTATACACACAGATTCAAATATGCCTAAATACAGCCCCAGTAATATTTGGTGAAATGTCCCTAAGCAAGTAACACTTTCAGCTCAACGTTATTGTTGTAACACAGAAGCTTCTGGTTCATGTTTTTGCTGGATATTTGTAGAGTGCATTTAAAATAGAAGGTTTCTTAGAATTGACTTGTTTTGGAGCATAGTACAAAACTTTTTAAAAAGGATTAAGGAGCTTGACCTATTTCATTCAATCAAAAAACTATTTTCATCATTGTCTCTGTTGGAACACCAAACAGCTTTAAGTTTCAACCATCTACCTGTTGATCTGAGGTGTGAAGTCAAAGAATGTGGACATAGTCCCTCTTCATAATTTATTTCATCCACTGTTTTTTTTTATCATTACTCCTGGTTCAGTGAAAGAACCCCACTGCGTGATGCTGCCACCACCATGCTTAACAGTTGGTGCTGTGTTTCATGGTTTGACGCCATCTACTTCAGATACATGTCTCGAAATTGTGGCCAGACAGTGCAATCTTTGTGTCATCTGATTGCAGAAAAAGACATTTCTAGAATTGCACTGCATGTTCGAGTGGCTCTGTTAGCTACATAGAGTTTTATTTTTTAGGAACTTGGTTCCTTTCTTGAGGAAAGATAGCATGTTTTGGACCTGTGTTCTTTCTAGTTTTTGGTGCTGTGAAGCTGGAAGGATTTTTGCGGATGCCTAACCATGGCAACAAGGTGGTTTACAGTATAATAATAATACCTCAACTGAAGCCACAAATCCCTGATGAATTGAGGAGGCTTGGATGCAGAGCAAGAGCAAAAGGGAGACAGAGAAGGAGGAAGTTCAAACCATCTCTTCCATCAATCATAATGGGCAACATGAGATCACTGGATAACAAGATGGATGAACTCCAAGCCCTGTCAAGGACTCAGCCAGAGTATCAGGTATCCAGTGTTATGTGTTTCACTGAGACATGACAGCAGGATCATATCCCCGACTCCAACGTCTCTCTGCCAGGCGTGTTTACTATACAAGCAGAAAGAGATCTGAAGAGGAGCAGGAAAAGAAAAGGATGTGGAGTAGCAGTGCTTGTCAACAACAGATGGTGTCATCCAGGACATGTTACTGTGAAGTGTAATCTCTGCAGCCCAGATATTGAACTCTTGGCAGTAAGTTTTTGTCCATATTATTTACCAAGAGAGTTCAGCAGTGTAATTTTGGAAGTTGTTTACATTTCACCTTTAGCCGTTGCTGACAATGCATGTGATGTCATCAGTTCCATTGTCGCTAAGCTACAGACACAGCGACCCAATGCATTTGTGGCAATATTTGGGGATTTTAATCATGCCTCGCTCTCGTCTACACTTCCAACAGTTTATCAGCTGCTCCACAAGAGAAAACAAGACTTTGGAGTTGTTTTATACAAATGTAAAGGATGCATACATGTTCAAACCAATACCTCCTCTGGGACAATCAGATCACACTTTGTTTTTCTCTGCTCAGAATATAAACCACTTGTTCAGAGGCAACCTGTGACAACAGGAGATCTGTGAGAAAATAGTCACATGAAGCTGAAGAAGCCCTGCAGGGTTATTTTGAGACCAATAACTGGATGACTCTTTGTCAAGCACATGGAGAGGACATCAATGCCATGACTGAGTGTGTGACTGACTGTATAAACTTCTGTGTGGACAACATCATCCCTACCAGAACAGTGAGATGCTTCCCTAATAACAAACCCTGGATCACCAGTGACCGGAAGGAATTGCTAAACAAGAAAAAAAAGAGCTTTCAGGGAGGGAGACAGGGAATTATTTAGAAGTATACAGAAGCAACTTAAAGTCAAGATCAGAGATAGCAAGGAGGCATACAGGAAGAAGCTGGAGAACAAACTACAGAGGAACAATATCAGAGATGTCTGGTCAGGAATGAAAAAGATCACAGGCTTTAAGCACAGGAAGGATTGGATACATGGAAGTCTGGACAGAGCCAATGAACTGAATGCATTCTTCAACAGGTTCAGTTCAAGAACTAGCTCCACATCCTCCTCTCCTATCCCAGGCCAAACAGACATCCCACCCTCCTCTGACCCACAGCTTTCCTGTCACATCTCAGATGTTTTATCCTTCACCTCAGTCATGGACTCTTCTGCTTCCATAAGTTTGTCTTCAACCAAGTCAGGAGATGCTGCTACCCCATTTGCCTCCCTGTCCAAATTGTCTGTCTCCAAAAGTCAGGTGAAGAGGCAGCTATAGAAACTGAACCAGAACAAGGCTGCAGGTCCAGATGGTATCAACCCAAGAGTCCTGAAAGCCTGTGCAGATCAGCTCTGTGGGATTCTGCAGCACCTCTTCAACCTTAGCCTTACCCAGGAGAAGGTTCTAGCATTGTGGAAGACATCCTGCTTTGTTCCAGTACCAAAGAAAAATCACCCATCAGTCATAAATGACTATAGACCTGTTGCCCCGACATCCCACATTATCAAAGTCCTAGAGAGATTCCTGTTGGCCCCCCTGAGTAAGCAAACAAGAACATCTGGGCCTGCCGCAGTTTGCTTATTGCAGTGGAGTTGGAGTTGAAGATGCCATCATCCACCTGCTTCCACCTACCCACTGCCATCTGGACAAAGCAGGAAGCACTATGAGGATCATGTTCTTTGATTTCTCCAGTGCATTTAAAACAATTCAGCCTGATTTGCTTTGTCAGAAATTCCTGAAGACACAGGTGGAGCCCTCAACAATCACCTGGATCAACGACTACCTGACAAACAGACCACAGTTGGTGAGACTGAAGGATTGTGTGTCAAACCAGGTGGTCAGCAGCACAGGAGCACCACAAGGGACCATACTCTCACCATTTCTTTTCACTCTGTACACCTCAGACTTCCAGTAAAAATCAGAGACCTGTCATCTTCAGAAATACTCAGATGACTCTGCAATTGTCAGGTGTATCAGAGATGGACAAGAAGCTGAATACAGAGAGCTGGTGGACCGCTTTGTGGCATGGTGTGGAAACAGTCGTCTTACCTTGAATGTAAACAAAACAAAGGAGATGATTGTAGATTTCAAAAGAAACAGGGATAAGTCTAACACTGTTCCCATGATGGGTGAAGGAGTGGAGGTGGTTGAGGAGTATAAATACCACAGAGTTCACCTGGACAACAGACTTGACTGGAGACTGAACAGTGAAGCCATCTACAAGAAGGGACAGAGCAGACTGTACTTCGTGAGGAAGCTTAGGTCCTTCAAGGCTTGCAGCAAGACGCTCCATATCTTCTACAAGTCTGTTGTGGAGAGTGTAATCTTTTCAGCCATCCTCTATTGGGGTAGCAGCTTTAAAGGCAGAGACTTGAAAAGGCTAAACAAGCTGATGAAGAAGGCTGATTCTGTTTTTGGCACTACTGTGGAACATCTGGAGATTATGATGCAACAAAGAATTCTTCATAAGATCAAAAAGAAAATATGGATAATAACCCTCAGGATCCTCTTCATGAGACTATCCTACAACTACACAGTGTCTTCAGTTGGAGGCTTCTTCAGTTTCGCGGCAACACAGACCACTACAGGAGATCCTTGCTGCCTACAGCCATTATGATCTACAAGAACTCCTTAAAGAACTAGTATGAGTTACAACAACACTTAATTTCCCTCTGGGATCAGTAAAGTATTTTTTGAATTGAATTGAATTTGTCTTGTACATGTCGGCAGCTGGACATTTTAGTCCGTAGAGAAAACTGGCTTCTCTGGGTTATTTCCTCAGCACTACAACTAATATCATTTCATCCCTGAGTGATAGTTTGTGTTTTCTTCCAGAACTTGTTTGTCTCCTAAAACTGACATGAAACGACAACTAAATGTTCACTTCATTCTCAGCCTGACTACTTTTACTTCCAAACCATTTCATCTTTACAACATCTTATGAATGTTAACATAACATTTCAAAGTTGATATTTACAGCACAGTTCAATGTGGTGAAGATCCACACTTGACCTTGTACCTCTGCTGCACGTTTGTGGAAAGCGGCAGTTCCATATCTGTTCTCGACATGCCGCAGGGCCCTATTCTCGGCGAGCCGCTGGAGGTACCACAGCCGACCCTTATCCAGAATCTCCAGACCCGACCACAGAGCATCCTTCTCCTTCTCTAGGTCCTTCATCCGCTTGATCTAAAAAGAATAAAAATAAAAATGTGAAAACTCTGCCTTCAGACAGTAATTATACTACGAATTATATAAATGATGATCAGCACTTCTCTTCAGCTTGTTTGTAAATACAAAAAACTGAAAAACTATAATTAATCTAAATAATTAAGAAAACTGTCTATTAAATGAAATGTTAGGGATATTAATGTATTTCTTGATCGTCTTTGAAAATCCTCTTGTGGTTTTGGCCTAATGAGAAGCCAAAAAAAGGGGTTTTCTTTCAGCTTAAAGCTTTTAGGTTTGAATATGAGTTGTGTGGGACATCCGCAAGTTATTGTGTAGCCTTAAGGGTTCTCAAAAATGAACTTTTTACATACATAGATGCACACCTCTCACACTGACCAGCTCTGTGCATGCAAAAAGCCTTCATTATGACATTAAATCATGCTAAAATAATCTTTTTATTCCACAGATTTGGCTCCAGAGATGGAAAAATGCATTGTTTATTAACTGCTATGATATTTAGATCCAGGTAATTGCAATGTACTCTAATGTTGGGATCTTTTTTTGGTAGTGAGGAAACTTAGTAGACCTTAAAGATACCGCTTCAGACAGGGCAAAACACTCCTCTGTGTCACAATGGACGACTTCTGTGTACTAGTTAGCGCTGAGCCAGACGAGAGAGAATGACAGGCTGAAAAAAGGAAAGACAGAACCAGAATGTTTTCCCCAATCTAAATAAACAGATGAGTCTGATGCACTTTTTGTTCTCTGTGTTATTCTATAAATGTACCACCCAGCTTTGTTTGTTTATCCAGCACAACTGATTTTTCTAATCCATTATTATTCAGTTCATCAGTCCAAGTAAGAGGACCGTGGAGACATATGGAAGCCAGAGATCTCCTGTGTTCATATCAAATGGCTGAGTTATATCCTCTGCATTCATCGGGTTCTACAGAACCCTACTAATGAGAACCGTGCATCTGTGCGGCTATGGAATGAATACAAGCTCAATCATAGAGGGATGGTTCGAGTCAGCCGAGATGGGTCTGGTAAAGGCGCACATGCTGATGGGTTTATGGACAGAAACAAAATCAATGTGGTGTTTCAAGGACAGTTCAATGTCGATCACTGTGATCCCATAGAGTAATGACTGTAGTGTGTTTTTGTTCCAATAGATCAATACATAACTTTTTAGGTTTTGCCATATTGATGTAAAAATAAATTGATAGATACATGCGTGTTCAGAATCATTGCAGAAAAGGGGCACAATGAGAGCTTTGACAATCTTCAGTCATTGGCCATAATGTTGGATTGAATCTGTGTCCTTAGGATGTGTTCAAATACATCCCTGTCCCATCATCCATCCGTCTGCCCATCTGGTTAGAAAGAGTCCAGTTTTGGGGCCTCAGCCACAAGTGTCCATATTACAACAGATAGTTATGTACACATCCACTTCAATGTTTTTAGGCTTTATTCACAAGAATATAAAAAAAGTTCTTCAATAGTTAGTCATCATTACCAGAAATATCTTCATCCGGTTCAAAATGCGATGGAAACTAAACATCCCCTTAAAGCTTGCTCTAGATAAATCTGATCTGCTTGGGGTCCAGGGTTAGGTTAGAGCAGTGTTTCTCAAACTATGGGGCGAGCCCCACTAGTGGGGCGCAGAGGTTTTGCAGGTGGGGCGTGACATCAATGGGATTTAAATAGTTTCCCCCCCTAGATTCTGTCGTTGTGAATGTTTCACTGCACTGTAAATTAAATCAACCAGCTCCCCCCTCTCACAAAATTAAGCACACTCAAATAAATTAGCAATTGTGATCATTGTAAACAGAACCGGGACCTGGAACATCGGGCTGGGAGTTTGACGTTGGAATAAATCGCAGCAGAACAAAACAAGCTGAAGTAGCTGCATTATCAGTGATTCCATCTACAAAATGTACAAATATCTCAAAAGATCAGGGAACGTTTCAGAGTAAGAGAAGTCACACGGTCAACCACGGAGGAAATACAGGGACGAGTATCTTGCTCTTTATTTATTTTAGTATTTTTTTATTTTTATTTTGCACTTTTGAAAGCTTTGTAAATTTGATACAACTACAACTTTTATTTTCTCCAAATGTGAGCTGAAGTTCTACATGTAGCAACTACTGACAGCATATATTTCTGAGCTGGTTTTATACCAGTGCGCAACCCCTTTTTCCAACTAATTTATACCCATAAAAACTTGTAGACTAACTCGGCTATTTAAATAAATAAAACACTTTAAAAATCAGGCGTGGTCACCATTCTGTTAGGGCGAGAAAAGCATGGGGGGGCTTGTGTATGCTCCTTTTTCCAAAGTGGGGAATGATAAAAAAAAGTTTGAGAAACACTGGGTTAGAGTGAGGCTATACAGTAGCTATCATTCTATTGGCGATAAATGAAAACCCAATGGATTCATTATGAACAGCATTTAAGATTTCTATTTTTGCAAAGAATCCACTCAAAATAATAAAAACGTTCGAGGCTCGAAGATTGGAGGAGCCCAGGGAGCCTGACGTTGCTAAAGTCCAGCCCTGTCTGGACTGTCTCCAAAATGTCATCCTTTTCAAACCTGTTCATAACAAGAAAAGCAAGTGTTACTCCCCTAAAGTCACTAGGTGAGTTTTAGGGTTTTTTTCTGTAATGCAACAAGTTAAACATGAATCCTGGAGCAAGGACATCTGCGGACACCTCAGTAATAAAGCTCAATATACCTCCTTGTTGCTGACCTGACATCAGATTGCCAGATTGGCTAGCCTACTTTTGTTCAAAACTTGCCATACCTACTAGAGGCGAGCCAAAATGACAGTGGAGAATTACTAAAAATTATATTTGTGTTAATTAGCTTTGGTGCATTAAATGCACACGATTTATGGAGCTCAAAAATTACAGATCACAGAAGTTCCCTTTTGTTCTTTTACACAAGCTCTACTGAACACATATGTAGGTTTTGCAACAAGTGTTTTACACACAAAATGTGTAAAACGGATGTTGTACATCTACACATCAGTAAAAAAAAAGAATGAATGGAAGATTGTATATCGAAACTTAAATGTTTAACAAGCTTTTACCTTATGTAAGTGGTGCTCCACAGAAAAGATAGTTGGAAGTGAGATATTCCTGTTGTGCGGTACGAAATAAATGAGAAAATCACTGGCTGGCTTAAATGGTACAAAGAAAAAAAATTTGCCTTTTTAGCTAACTCTTGTGTATTTACATTGAACTGATTTCTGTTTTTTAATACATAGATTTGAGAAAGCTGAAGATACCAATCACAGGGGTAATATGGAGGAAAGATGTCAAGAACTTTCAAGCAGAGCCTGAAGCAGAAAGCAGTACCAGTGGCTAATTATGCAGCATTCCACTTACCTCTGAGGTCTGAACTCTGGATCTGGGAATAATATCATAGACAAGTAAACCATGTTCTGGCTGCAAGTTGGCAAGTCAGTGGAATTTACAAAGCTTTGTACTCAACGAAAGAGCAAACTGCATTTCTTGCATTTAGACACAAAATAAATATGCCTTCATACAGAGGCTGTGCATGCATTTATGTGTGTGAAAGATTTAATGAAATACAAACTGCCAGAAGTCATCTGCCAGTAAATCATGAACACTGTCTTTAACTGAAACAAGTGAGGGCTGCAGTGCGTTAGATCTTCACCTACTTAGTGAGTTACTGCTGCTCTTTAGGGGTAATTTGCATAGGGCGGTGACTCTACAATTCAGAATTTACCGACAAGGGCAAACATAATTTGACAGTTTTGCCTGTAAAAAAAAAAAAAAAAATTAAAAAATGTATCTTTGACAATAAAATGTAATTGTTCTTCCCCTTACAAATGTCTTCTGTAGGGGAGAAGATACTTTCCCAAAGTACTGTAAATAGGTAAAGAAAACTGCATTCCCAGGAGCTATTTATCCACAATCTGCATCCTATAGTAGTTTAAAGTGGAACAAACATCATGTAGCGACTCTTTGAGCATAAGTGACACCTGCTTCTACAGAAAGACATATAGTTAGGTAATATGTGCTAAATTCCAAGCCTCAGGAAAAGGTCAAGCAAATGTACCGTGGCCAAATGCATCAACCTTGTGACACTTTAAAGGACTCCAGAGGAAATAAACTGTGATGTAGTTATGTCTGACAATAAACCATACACCAAGACAACATACACAAACAAGACCTCACCCATAGATAGAAACGAAGAGCCTCCTGGCTGTAAAGGCTGGTCCTTAGCGGGATGATGACTACAGTGTAGGAGCCAGAGGCAGAGAAATGGCAGGCCATGGAGAGAAGGTCACGAACTAAGGGTTACCCCATGCAGCTGCCTGCACTGAGGACAGCAAAACACAGCTCTACGCTGGTTTGTTTCAGAGAAATACTGAGTGTTTGAGTGAGTGAGTGAGAGAGAGACTGAGAGAGAGAGAGAGAGAGACAAGGCAAGAGGAAAAAAAACCCAGAACGACACAGGCAGCATGGTGCCCCCGGGGCGAGGTAATGAAAAATTCCTCATGTCACTGCTATGACTGCTATGACCCATCAACAGGGGGGAGAGGGCCCGAGCGAAAACACAACAGTTAAAAATCAGAGCAGGAAACATGAAAGGTGGCAGATTAAAGGGTGTGACTGAACAGTATCACTGCTGGAGTTAAATCCAACCTCCACTCTGAGGGAGAGGTTGAAAACAAGCCTGCGTCTCCGGCACTGTCTTTTCTGTTTACGGGCCAGCAGAGCTTTCCAAGTATTTCGTCAAACATTCCCGCGATGGTGCCGCTGAATAAAAACACAGCACATATAACTGGTTTCTTCTTTTAATACCCCATCTGTCCTGACATGTTTCCAGGAATGTGACACAACCCGAGGAGAAAAACTGTACAGAATAAAACGTGTAGATACTGTATGGATTCTACTTTTGAGTAATTGAAAAATTGAAGGGAAAGATGTTGACTCACCTCCAATTGCATGTTCCTCTGTTTGAAGATGAACCAAACAAAAATGTGTTTCTCATTGCTGCCTGAAGTGAGATCTGCCTTTTCTGACAAGCCCACTGAGGCTGAGAATTATGGTGTCTTAGTAAAGTGAATAATGTACTCAAATGTGGCTGGTAATGGGTTGGTACAGCTGTTCCCTTAATTCTTCATAGCATGCATGTAACAAGGTGACAAAGAGGAAGATTGTAGTTCATACTGACATGATAGCATCATGGGGTTCCTGCAGATTTGCCAACATCCCAAAAGTGCTCTGTTGGACTGAGATCTGGTGACTGTAGGGTCTGGGGGACCACAGTGAACTCACTGTCATCTTCAAGGAATAAGTTTGAGATGATTTAAGATGTGTAACATGATGCAGGGTACACTGTGGTCATAAAGGGATGGGCATTGCCTGTTTCTTTTCCCCAATTTTGGTGAGCCTGAGTAACCCGCAGCCTCTGTTTCCTGTTCTTAGCTGACAGGGGTGCCACCTGGTGAGCTCCTCTGCTGCTGTAGCTCATTACCTATCTAATATGTTGAACCAGTCAGTACATTACCCTCTGACCTTTGACATCCACAAGGCATTTCCGTCCACACACCTGCCACTCACTGAATATTTTGTCTTTTGTTGGCCATTCTCTGTAAATCAGATAGCTGTAGGTATGAATTCTCCTAGATCAGCAGTTTCTAAAACACTTGTACCTGTCCTGAAATCCCCTTTCTTCCCCATTTTGATGCTCGGTTTGAACTTCAGCAAGTTCTCTTCACCACCTCTAGATGCTTAAGTAGACTGAGTTGCAACCATATGATTAGCCGATTTGCAATTTGAGGTAAATAGCAATTGAGCAAGTGTTCTTAATAAAATGGCCTTTCAGAGAGACTTTACAGATATCACTTAGGACCGAGGCATACAAGGGAGTCATTTTTTCGGAATAATTAACAAAAACTAGTCTTACCTAAAGAACAGGGACTTCTTTGTGTCAATAGGCAACTTTTCAGGCTCCATCTTGGGGTCCCTCTTATTTAATATCTATATGGTAAATGGCCTGCATTTGCATAGCACTTTTTCAATCAGAGAACCACAAAGTGCTTTACACTACATTCAGTCATTCACACACACATTCACACATATGTTCTCGCTAGCTCAGATTATAACAAGTAATAAGATTAGTTACCATAACTAAGATGATCCACACTTCTACATTACACTGTCCCCAGGTGACTATAAACTGATTCAAACATACAGGAGATGCATATAACAAATCAATGTGTGGATGTGTCATAATTTTCATCTGCTGAACAGAAACAAAACTGAAGTAATTATCTTTGGACCTAAAGAGGAACGGTCAAGAGTCAGCACACAGCTTCAATTAATACAGCTAGAACCTACTGACCAGGCCTGAAACCCAGGTGTAGTAATGGACTCAGACCTGAACCTCCAGGGTCACATAAAGGCAATTGTAATATCAGCCTTCTATCACCTGAAAAACATTTCTGGGATAAAAGGACTGATGTCGCAACGGGACCTTGAAAAACGTATCCATGTGTTTATCTTTAGTTGGATTGATTACTGCGACAGTGTCTTCACAGGTCTGCCTAAAAAGTCAATCAGACAGCTGCAGCTGATCCAGAACGCTGCTGATCACGTCCTCACTAGAACCAGGAAAGTAGAGCACATCACACCAGTTGTAATGTCCTTCCACTGGCTCCTGTAGCTCAGCGAATAGACTTCAAAATAATTTTACTAGTTTATAAATAGTTTATGAAGAACCAAAGATCTCCATCAACCTTTCAGACCACTCAGGTCTTCTGGTTCAAGTCTGCTCTGCATCACCAGAACCAAACATGGAGAAGCAGCATTCTCCTCTAAACTAGAACAAACTTCCAGAAAACTGCAAAACTGCTGAAACACTGAGTTCCTTTAAATCAAGGTTAAAACCCCATCTGTTCAGAGCTGCCTCCGATTAATAAGTGGATCATCATTAGTTTTTGTGTCGTTTTTTCAACCTGTCATCGCTTTCCTCCATTTTGCTATAGCAGTATAGTGCAATGTAACGTTTACATTTTTTGTCTGTCTATTTTCTTTTTAATCGTGTAAAGCACTTCGAATTGCCCAGATGCTAAAAACACAAATAAACTGCCTTGCCTTCCAGCCTCGGGTCTTTCTGCATGGAGATCCCTCTATGCATTCGTGAGTTTTCTCTGGGTACTCCGACTTTCACCCACACTACAAGTACCTGCATGTTAGGTTAGTTAGGGTTTGTGTTCTTCTGTTTCGTCTTGTGATGGACTTGCAATCTGTCCAACGTGTTCCTCTGCCTTTCACCCTTTTGACCTCTGGAGATAGGCACTAGCTGCTGGACATGGATGTTTATCAGGTAGAGGTAGCAAAGAGAAAATGACAAGCTGCTGTATGTTGATCAGAAGATATCAGAGTTACTGAACTTCAAGGAGGCGCAGCATGGGCGTGAGTTACAGAAATGTTGATCATTCAGTCTCTGCAGTCATCTGGTAATTGAAGCTCTCTTCTGAAAAGCAGTTAAATTGCAAGAATGTTCACTTGGAGCTCTCACTATGTTCTTTTGGATGTAGGCTGTACATTCAGTACATTTAATATGAAGATTATACAATACTGTGGTTGAACCAGTTTCACCTGACAGTAAAAACATGTTAATGCACCTCTCTTTCTGCTACTGTAGCCTATAGTTTACAGCAAATCCATTTTCCTTATTTCCCCTACTTTTTGGCAGTTCTGAATCCTTTGAAGCTGCACATCTGGTTGTTTACCAGCAGAGGAAGCAGTGGGTCCACATATATGCCTGTTGGAGGCAGTAAACTTCACAGTTGCTGTTCTCTAAAGGAGTGCAAAGCTATAACGTCTACAAAACACCATGTGGCGCAACACAATGAGAAGCTACTTCCTCAGTTGTGTTGAACTTGTTTGGTTTAGACAATTTAGAAACTGGCGTAGATATGAAAACATGCAAAACAAGCCAGATGAAGATGTTTTTTATCTTCACACATGCAGCACACACAGAGCCTTGCAACAGCATTTAGACCTCTGGAAACTGTAACAAATAAGCCTGAAGTGGAAGGAAATATAATTCTTTTTTTTCTACAAATAAAAAAAAAGAAAGCTTTAAAAAGTTTATTTATATTCAGCCCTTATGACTTTGTCTTATGTAGAACTTCCTACCAGCTGAAGTAGGCTGAACATCAGACCAGTTCGTTTTTGCAACATAGCTCAAGCACATTCAGACTGGATGAAGAGAATCTCTTATAATCTGTTTTTTAAGTCTCGCCACAGATTTTCAACGCAAATTTACATCTGGACTTTGACTAGACCATTCTAACTCATGAACTGATCTAAACCATTACATTGCAGCTCTGGCTGTTAAGTTGTACTTCCATCCCAGATTCAAACCTAAAACATATGTCTTCAAAGGATTTAGCTCTACCCATCCTTCCATCTTGTCTGACTAGCTTTCCTGTATCTTCTTAAGAACAAAATCCCCACAACTTAATACTGCCACCCTCATGTGTCATCGATATAGGCGGAGGCCAGTTGCTAATTCGAACATTTCCCAGGGCAGCACTGGGTATTATTTGGTGTATCAGAGTAAAAGGGGCTGAAAAACCATGCATTGTTTCCCCCTCTGCATTAAAATTATACACTTATTTGTGTTGATATATTACATACAATTCCAACATAATACAGTTTTTGGTTATAAGGTGACAGGATTTATTCTCTGTATGCTTGAGTGTAAACGTTTTAGGTCAAAGGCCACATACTGAAAGCAGCTACGCTACGGGACTCACTAATATTAGCCAAAGACAACGAGTTGCGCTCTGTGTCAGCATCCCAGAGATAAAGCCTGCAAGGGAGACTCATGACTCTGTTACATCATGAGACGTGTGATCCCCCCTAAATCACTGCCTAAAGCTCCATAAGCTCATTGTTTTATCCCCAGCAGATTGTTGTGTCCCCAATTTCAGCTCATTGAAGCAGCTCAAAGAAGATTTCTGGGAGGAAAAAGGGGCGGGTCAAATAATAAATGAGTCTTTATGTAAATATTCCATGGAACAAGGAGCAACGTCTCATTCTGGCTGTTCTCGTTGTTGCTGCAGAACCACAACAGTTTGTAGTCATTTTCCATTCTGGGGCCCCCATAAAGAGGAAGTTACCTATATATCACATAAACTGTGTGAATATAGTCACATGGTGTACTGAGTAATAGTAATCTGAAAACACATCAGTGGGGGGTTGTGACACATGCACTACAGTGAGATGCTTCCCCCTAAGCCTTTTTTAGACACTTCTACAACTTTGTGGCTAAAACTGGGCACCCAGTTGCTTCCTGTGTGCTTTATCGCACATCTAATACTTTTGCTTTCTCTCTGCCACTACGAACACGCACTTTTATAACGGCTGTGAAATACAGGGACACATGGACACATATTCTGCAGCTCAGGCCACTCCATGCTATACGGTTGCTGTTCCAGAGCATTGCCACAAAGAATATCAGATCACATGTGTCACACATATAAACACTGACCAAGTTCAGCTACTACAAATATAAGGAACACATGCTTCATAATGTCTTTAATTATGTAACAGTCTAAGTAAGGTATCAAATAAATATCTGCTTATCAAATATTGACAAAATATAAGATCCAAACATGGAGATTATATACCTTTTACAATTAAGCAACAGGGAATGTAAACCTGTAATGCTACCAGCATACAATGGCTATTCTCAAATGAATGTTGCAGACTATATTAGGTTAAATATATAACTATATAACTATAATAAGTCATGTAATAATTCTGCTAGCATATTCCAACTCTTTTCTTATCAGAAAAAGTAATGTAATTGAAATGGCTTGGCTTTCTGTTACAAACATGGCTTTTAAACATAAGGCGTGTTTCAATTATCAGAACTTCAGGGTAATTTGACTGGACCTTCCCGATATGGGTGTGTCTCCACTGCATCAGGCCAGGCCGACAGGGCCGTTTTCGGGGCCATTTCAGGAACCAACAGAGTACCTGCATGGGGGCACGCTTTGTAAAAATAAGAAGTGTTGCCTGCGAAGCAGTTTATAACAACAGCGAACAGAAACGCAGCCACAAGCCCTGCTTCTTCCATGTCGATCTCTTGTTATTTCTGCTGCTCTGGGCTCCTTTTTTGCGCTGATCAGTGACGCTACTTGCTGCTGAAACAGCTGTGATATGTGGATATCTTTAGCTGATTCCTTAAAGTGCCTATTGTGTAAGGAGACATGGCGGGTGAGAGGAGCAGGCTGACAGATTACTCTGTCAGAAAAAGATCTGGTTAAATTACCCTGAAGTTCTGATAGTGGAAACACGTCTAATGTCTGCTAACTTCTAATACGGCTAATGACAGGGTCATTTGACAAGATTAATATCAGCCTGGTTTCTTCAGTCAAAAAAAGGTTTCGGTGTGTTTGAAATGCACCATTACCATTGGTAGCAAAGCAGGCCATCAGCATGATGTAGCCACCGCCGTGCTCAGCAGTAAATGGAGCATTCCTAGTACTAAAAGCTTTGCCTCAACTCCTCCAGGCATACTTGTCACCATGGTTGCCACAAACCTTAATAATGGATCTTGTCTGACCATAAATCCTTTCTGCAGAAGATCGGTATCCTTTGGAAATTTTCTCCATCCCATAGCGTGTTTGCACAGAACTAGGGCACGACACTAATAGCGTTTGTTTACCTCACCCTGTTCACCCTGTGATATCACACCCCATATATTCACCAGTGTAATTTTGGCAGTTGTTTACATTTCACCTTCAGCCGTTGCAGACAATGCATGCAATGTCATCAGTTCTGTTGTCGCTAAGCTACAGACACAGCACCCCAATGCATTTGTAGCAATAACTGGTGATTTTAATCATGCCTCACTCTCGACTTTACTTCCAACATTTCAACAGTTTGTCAGCTGCTCCATAAGAGAAAACAGGACCTTGGATTTTTCTATGCAAATGTAAATTATGCATACATGTTCAAACCAAGACCTCCTCTGGGACAATCAGATCACACTTTCGTTTTTCTCTGCTCAGAGTATAAACCACTTCAGAGGCAACCTGTGACAACAGGAGAACTGTGAGAAAATGGTCACAGGAAGCTGAAGAAGCCCCGCAGGGTTATGTTGAGACCAAAAACTGGATGACTCTTTGCCGAGCACATGGAGAGGACATCAATGCCATGACTGAGTGTGTTACTGCCTATATAAACTTATATCTGGACAACATCATTCCCACTAGAACAGTGAGATGCTTCCCTAATAACAAACCCTGGATCACCGGTGACCTGAATGAACTGCTAAAAAAAAAGAGCCTTCAGGGAGGGAGACAGGGAATTACTGAGGAGTATAAAGAAGCAACTTAAAGTCAAGATCAGAGACGGCAAAGAGGCATGCAGGAAGAAGCTGGAGAACAAACTACAGAGGAACAATATCAGAGATGTCTGGTCAGGAATGAAAAAGATCACAGGCTTTAAGGACAGGAAGGATTGGATACATGGAAATCTGGACAGAGCCAATAAACTGAATGCATTCTTCAACAGTTTCAGTTCAGGAACTAGCTCAGCATCCCACTCTCCCGTTCCCAGCCAAACAGACATCCCACTCTCCTCTGATCAACAGCTGTCCTGTCACATCTCAGATGTTTTATCCTTCACATTAGTCATGGACTCTTCTGCTTCCACAAGTTTGTCTTCAACCAAGTCAGGAGATGCTGCTACCCCCTTTGCCTCCCCTTCCCACTTCTCTGTCTCTAAAAGTCAGGTGAAGAGGCAGCTGGAGAAACTGAACTGGAATGACGCTGCAGGTCCAGATGGTATCAGCCCCAGAGTCCTGAAGGCCTGTGCAGAGCAGCTCTGTGGGATTCTGCAGCACCTCTTCAAACGCCAGTGTTGTGGAAGACATCATGCCTTGTTCCAATACCAAAGAGAACTCACCCATCGGTCATCAATGAATATAGACCTGTTGCCCTGACATCAAACATCATGAAGGTCCTGGAGAGACTCCTGTTGCCCCCCCTGAGTATGCAAACAAGAACGTATCAGGACCCACTGCAGTTTGCTTATCGCCGTGGAGTTGGGGTTGAAGATGCCATCATCCACCTGCTTAAACCAACCTACTGTCATCTGGACAAAGCAGGCAGCACTGTGAGGATCATGTTCTTTGATTTCTCCAGTGCATTGAAAACAATTCAGCCTGAATTGCTTTTTCAGAAACTCCTGAAGACACAGGTGGAGCCCTCAACAATCACCTGGATCAACGACTACCTGACCAACAGACCACAGTTGGTGAGACTGAAGAATTGTGTGTCAAACCAGGTGGTCAGCAGCACAGGAGCACCACAGGGGACCGTACTCTCACCATTCCTTTTCACTCTGTACACCTCAGACTTCCAGTACAAATCAGAGACCTTTCATCTGCAGAAATAATCAGGTGACTCTGCAATTGTCCGGTGTATCAGAGATGGACAAGAAGCTGAATACAGAGAGCTGGTGGACCGCTTTGTGACATGGTGTGGAAACAATCGTCTCACCTTGAATGTGAACAAAACAAAGGAGATGATTGTAGATTTCAGAAGAAACAGGGATAAGTCAAAAACTGTTTCCATCATGGGAGAAGAAGTGGAGGTGGTTGAGGAGTATAAATACATCAGAGTTCAATTCAATTTCAATTCATTTCCGTTTATTTATATAATGCCGATTCACAACAGATGTCATCTCAAGGCACTTAACAAGAAGTCATTTCAATACATTTATACAAACATTCCAATCAGTTAAAAAGTTTCCTATTTAAGGAATCCCAGCAGATTGCGTCAGTCATTGGCGTGAGGTTGGGCCCTGTTGATGCAGACTTTCCAACCACAGAAATCCTTCAGCAATCCCTCATACTGAGCAAGCATGTAGCAACGGTGGAGAGAAAAACTCCCCTTTAACAGGAAGAAACTTCCAACAGAACCAGGCTCAGTAGGAGCGGACATCTGCCACGATCGTCTGGGGGTTTAAGAAGACACAGCAGACACAGAAGGAACAGAAGATCTGATATAAGAGAACTTTCTATGTTACAGAAAGTAAAAAGTTGATAACAGGACACAGTGGATGTTCAGTTACTGGGAGCATCATCCCAGTCGATGCCCCCCGTCCAACAGGGCATTGGAGCCAAACAGGATCCCAGACCAGGTATATATTCTATGGAGAAAAAAAACAGAGAAAACAAAGTTAACAGTCGAAATAACAGAATGTACTGTAATACAACTGGAGAGTAGTAGAAAAGATTCAGAGTTCACCTGGACAGCAGACTGGACTGGAGACTGAACAGTGAACCCGTCTACAAGAAGGGACAGAGCAGACTGTACTTCTTGAGGAAGCTTAGGTCCTTCAAGGTTTGCAGCAAGATGCTGCATATCTTCTACAAGTCTGTTGTGGAGAGTGTAATCTCTTTGGCCATCATCTGTTGGGGTAGCAGCATCAGAGCCAGGGACATAAATAGGCTAAACAACCTGATAAAGAAGGCTGATTCTGTTCTGGGAACGACTGTGGAACATCTGGAGATGATGATGCAAAGACGGACTCTTCATAAAATCAAAAGAATTATGGACAACCCTGAGCATCCTCTTCATGACACTATCCTGCAACAACAGTGTCTTCAGTTGGAGGCTTCTTCAGTTTTGCTGCAATACAGACCGCTACAGGAAATCCTTCCTGCCCACAGCCATTATCAGCCATATGCAACAACTCCTTAAAGAATTAATTTTATGAGCTATACCAACACTTCATTTCCCTCTGGGATCAATAAAGTATTTTTGAAATGAATTGAACTGAATATGTTGTTCATGGCGAGTGTTTTTAACATCCACAGAGCAAACTGTTCAGTATACAGTTTAGACAAATTCTTCATTTATTTTAATTTTATAGTGGGATAAATATATAGTATAACACCTTTAAAGTAGGTACAGCAGTAGGTACCTTCAAGACTAAAGGTCTCCTTCTCCAGAGGTTTTAATATCAGGATCTGGCCGCAACAGCGAGACAACATTTTTAAACGCAATCAGACATCTAAAATCTTGATTAGGAACATGTCCATTGGGGCAAAAAGATAAAGAGGTGTTAAGAGAAATGCCCGAAGCCCATCTGATGCAGCAGTACATTTAACTGTGCAGACAACCTTTACAAAACAACATTATAAAGATCGCTGGGCTGCAGTCCAGGTAACATGATCACACACAAGAGAACCCAGTCGTGCCACAAATAGACTCCCCCCCTGCCCATCACCTTCTTTTTGCCTCTCTGTTGCATTGTCACGCACTGCTCAACAGGTCTTGGACAGATGCAAACCAGATGTTGCCCAGATGTAGATAAAGGGCAAACCCCCCTCAAAAAAACCCCAATACAGATCAGCTGGAGCAGGCCACCTTTCCTCCTCAGCTGTGCAGAGAAGAAACAGACAACCACAAAGGAACTGGGGGAGTTGGATTAATACCGATGCATCTGTTTTGACTGAACTCCACAAAAAACTACGAAAAAAAAAAATCAGAAAGGGGATTATTATTTTCGCCGTTTATTTTATTGCACATTCCCATTTTTTCCCCTAATCTTGGATCGCAGCTACCTCCTTCTAAAGTTTTGCTGGATTTATCTGGAAGGTGCTTCAGTTAAACCAAGACAAATGCTCCTCAGGAACATAGACAAAACGCAAACAAAGAACTGATTTACACCCGCCTCAACCCACCCCCCTCCCAGCCTCTCAGCCGCCTCCTCCTCTCCCCGCTCACCCCTCCTTCTCCACACGCCCACAATCCAACTCTGCAAAAACAATATTTCAGAGCGCGAGATAGTCATCAACTCAGTGCACACACCAACAGGAGAGGCTTTATACGCAACATGACCAGGCTCTGAAACCAGCACCTCTTGAATGCAATCAACCTCTCACATGTATGGCAAGAGAAAATAAAGCATTCTTAACGTCGTTTTCAACTGTTGTTTCTTGTTCCATGTCCAAAAAGATGGAAGGAAGAAACTTTGAAACTAAAATGTAGCTTTTTGTCTTATTTCAATGCAAATCTGAATTTCACTTCAAATTGTTAAAAAGAAAAGCTAAACACACAGCATTTGTCATTCTTTACAACCTGGTATCGTGTTAAGTATCTTAGGACCATAAACCCAGGAAGAAAACAGGTGGAAGTGTTGCTCCTTGTAGGTTCCCCATCAATTTTCTGCTTCAAAATTCTACATTTTCCACAGTAAAATTCCTAAATGTTTCAGTTGATTCACGTTCCATTTTTGACATCTTGAAATTGAAATGTTTACAGTGTGTTTGAAGATGATCAAAAACCAAAATAAAAGCTGGTCTCATAACAGAAAAGACAGTGACACTAGTTGGTTGTTTTTTTTTGCAATAGTCCTCTCCTTTTTTTCAAATTCTGATTTGGATCCTGGAGCAAAATAGTTTAGGAATGCATTAATGTGAAAAAATAGTTCAGTTCCTTGCTCTTCGTTTTGTCTTTTGCCACACTTTAATGTTTCAGATCCTTGAAACTATTTTGAAATCACACAAACAGTCATTACAACGTACAGTTTTAACTGATGATTTACACAGGGGGAAAGCGATCCAACTCCCCTTTGTTAAGTAATGAATTAACTGTGATAAACCCAAACCACACTCACCCAGGCCTGACTACTGCCGGACCAGTCAAGTAGAACCTCTGTGACAACATAAAATAAGCTACATCAAGGTCTAAAGAAATTCAAGGACAGATATGAAACTACATCCCTGACATCAATCGGCATGAAAATGGTCACCAACCCATTGTGAAGCTTTTGGGACACACAGTGTCGCAGTGTTGGAACCAGAGTGACGGCCATTATACACAAAAACATGGAACAGTGTTAAGCCTTCCGAGGAGTGGTCAGCCTACTCAGAGAGGACAACAACTCATCCAGGACGTCACAAAAGAACAAAGAACACAAGAAATGTTCGAAAAAAGCTTAAATTGTTCATCTTGATCACTCTCTTTCCTCTCAGCTTTAATGTACTCCCACTGTTATTTAGTCGTTTCTCACGTCTCATTTTTGTGTCTTTGCATTGTTTGTTGTGGCGTGTTAGGAAATAAGGAGCTGACGTAAACGAGCTGGTGTCTTGCGGTGAGACTCTCTGCAGCGCTCGCTTCCGCAGCTGAAGGGCAGAGGGACGTGGAAACCCCCACACTGCACCTGTGAACCAAAAACCTGCTCTGTGCTGTGATCCTTCTTCTTCTTTATCCACTTCCTGCTGGGAGGAAACTGACTCACAATACGTGTCAAGCAACTTCCTGAAGTGCCTTCAGTTCCAGAGATCTGTAGTGGTGGAGAACTTTAAATTGCCCTTTTTATGAAAGGCTCATCGGAGGAACACACGGTGCAATGCATAGGCCACAAAAGTGCTTTTTGGTGTATGTCTCTACCAGCTTTACTTGTAGAGAGACTGGGAGCTCATTTAGATTTTAAGTTTTGCCATAAATCCTCCGCAGGATTCAGATCAGAACTTTGACTTAGCCCTTCTAACACTTTGATCGAAACCAGTCCATTGTAACTCTGGGCTGTGTGCTTAGGGTGATCGTCCGGGCAGCTTCTTTTTTCCTGCGACGGGAAAGCCCACGGCACGATGCTGCCACCACCATTTTTTTACGGTGGGTGTGGAGCGTTCAGACGGGTGTGCAGTGGTAGTTTTCCAGTTCTGCGTGTTGTCCAAGACGCTTAATTTTGGTCTCATCTACTGCCTTCTTCCACATGTTTGCTGTGTCTCCTGCATGGCTTGAGGCAAACTGCAAACAGGACTAGGCTTTCTTCTTTCCACCCTTGCAAAAAGGCCAGATTTGTGGAGTACATGACTAATTCCTTTATCTAGCAACTGATTCCCCCAACTGAGCTGTGGATCTCTGCATCTCCTCCATAGTTACCATGGCATTTGCTGCTCCTCTGATAAATGCTCTACTAGCCCGGCCAGTCAGCTAAACATAGCCCACAGGTGTAGGATTCTGACTTTAAAGACAGACCCTCGCTGTATCCTTTGTTTGCCTTGAAAAGAAGTAATGTGGGAACCACAAGACCCACCATGACAGTTCCAAGTGTTCAGAGCTGAGTCACATTGCGCTGTGTGACTGTTGTTTTACGAGCATCCTAATGTATTCAAAAGGGGCAAACAATGGGCTTAATGACTGCGTAGCCGCATGTAACACGCAGCACAGGATTAGGGATAAAATAGGGGGGAGAAGCCCACCAGAAATATACGTAGCACAGCGGAGAACAAAAGGATTAGGCATTTAATGTGGAACAACAAGCTGACTGTAAATACAGGTCAAAACTGCCTCATTAGGCTACTCCACACACAGATTTGTGAAGCACTAGGAAGCAGGGTCACACATTATTTTCATGAGAGAGACCTAAAAACTCGGAATATTAAATTATCTTCTCAAGGGGGATTACGGCAAAAAACACAAGACACGCATTGTTTCTTTTTGGTACACATGAATAAAGTTTCATCATGGTTTTATTAGGGTAACAGAGCTTGTTGGATCTGCAGAGTTCTGTAAATGCAGCTGCAGACTGAATAAAGCTGTCAGTTTTTCTGTGTAGGAGTGAAAATGGGAACAGTCCTTCTGAGTGAGGGGTGTTGGCTGACCAGCGAGCCACTCAGATGACTCAGATGGCTTTTGTAGCACATTAATGTACTGTGCACATAGTGTGCATAGGAGCAAATCTAAGGAGCTGGTGATTTTTATTTTAGCTGGGTTTTTTTTGTCTGTTCTCATGAAAACACACAAGGTATAACAATGCCTTGCGAAAGTTTCCCCCTCCCTTTACTCTGATACACTTAAAGAAAATCCAATGAGAGCATGTTTAGCTTGTTTAGAAATATATAGAAAATGTTACTTGAAATGAGGATAACAAGCAGATTAAAATATGACTTGCTACACACACCACAGACAAACAAGTAACAGTGCTTTGCTAAAGTTTTTTGTTCATGCATTTTTAGGTTATAACCTCAAATTTTACAGTATTTCACTTTAACTTTATGTGACTGATTAACATCTGGATTACTTTAAAGAATAAAATCTGAGTAGTGATAAGAGTTGAAAGAAGCTACAGGAAGCCATTTGTAAGGTTTGATATATGCAATTAGGGGACATAGCTAATCCCCATGACGGTGGAGGAGGATAATTTTTTTCCCCTTTTGTTTAAATTTCATATTAGCTTCAAATATATAACGACCGTGGCTGTGATGGTAGGAATTTGTCCCGTAATCAGTGGATTGCCGGTTAGAATCCGTGCTCTGTCTCGGTTGTTGTGTCCTTGGGCAAAACACTTCACCCGCCTTGCCTGCTGGTGGTGGTCACAGGGCCCGGTGGGGCCAGTGTGTCTTTTATTACAGGACATGACACATGTTTCTATACCATTGCTTAAGCAACAGAAATATGAACAGTTTCACTTCTGATGCAATTTGTTTGGTGCTTTTAATCAGACATTGTGGCATATTGCAAAATGTGTGTTAATTCAGCAGTTTTACACCATTTTTACCCTAGAGTGTGATTCTTTCAAAACATATACATGCTGGACTTTTTCAAATTTTTTAATTTAAACCAAATTGAAAACAAACTGGTGATAAAACCATTACGTTAAAAATGGGGTCTGTTCTAACTGCAAAAGCCAAGGTTGCAGTGCATTAGAAGAGTATTCATTCCCCTTTAACTTTTTCATAATCTGTTTTATTGCAACCACAAACCCCAATGTGTTGCATTTGGGTTTTATGTGTTAGACACAAAGTACTGCATCATTGGAAAGTAGTAGGAAATAGACGTATAGTTTTTTTTTTTTCTAAGTAAAAATCTATAAAGCATAGTTATATTTTTCATCTGATCCTTTGTGCCCTCCCTTCTAATGCTGCCCTGGTCAACTGCCCATCTTACCCATATCATAAACCACAAATGGGTCAAGTCAATTGTCCAGACCTAAATCAATTGAGAATCTGTTGTAAGACTTGAAAACTGCTCTCCATCCAGTTATCTATTTGGCAAAGAATGATGGGCAAAGGTTTCAGTCCGTGATTGTGCACAGATAGGAGACTTGCATGTGTAAGGTCACAAGGTATGAATATGAAGCTACATTTGATCTACCCTGGTTTTATTCAGATTCATTTAGGTTAGTAGGTCAACTGTAAAAAAGAAAAAAAAAACTGTCAGTAGCAGTAGTTTGTTTCAGTGGCCCTTTCCTTTTTCGCGGGAACATTAAAATAGTTTCCCTCTGCGTAGAGGGAGAGAAAGTCTTCCCGCTCACGTTGCAGCTCAACGTGACTGGAAGATACGGGAGAGGTGCCAATATCAAACGTGATGTAAGTGCTACACGAGTATGTGTGTCACATTAGAGGAAGAAGGAGGGAAATGGTCGCCCGATGCCAAAATATTTGACCTAGTTTCGGCCGCTCGTAGAGAAGAGGAGGAGGCGCTGCAAGCGAGGACAAGCAGAAAGGTTGGACTGGAGCTGGAGAGCATTTTCGTTTGAAATCGAGGTAATCAAATTCATCAGCTCTAACGATGCGTGAGAATCTCATGCGCTAACTGCGTCTTCTTGCAGCTTTGCAGGGAGCTAACGCCGCGTTTACTGGCGGTGAGAGTTTGGAGCTGCGCTCCATTCACCTCGAGCCTCAGCACCGAGAGTGACTGTTTTGACGGAAACCACGTGACCGTCTCCTTCTCGTAGGACGTCCACCCTGTCTCCTGAGTCCACAACAAACCAGTCACTCAGATAAGAGGGCTAAAACTATCCTTTCGTGGGCAGTGACTCTTGGAGCTTGACAACGTGACAGTGTTTATATCCACGGCGTGTTGTCACCTACATCACTCCTCGGGACTCGGAGACTATTTTTCATCATTCGTGGGCAAAAACCTCATATTAAGATATTTACGCCGATGGTAAGAGATTTTCTTATATTTTTATTGCCTGTATGTGAATGTACAAGTTTATTGCGCACAAAACAAGTTGACGCTTGGTTGTTTTACCACCCCAATTTCTCATTTCTTTTCTATTTAAACTGTGTTGATACGCATGAACTGGCCCTATTTGTCAGTGTTATTGTTATATATATATATATATATATATAAGAGGATATCGCGTGTGTTGTGCAGTAAAGAGGATGTTGACACGATGCGGAGTGTTTCTACGTCGTATCTCATTAACCCACATCCTCTGTGAATCTAACTGCGTCACTCCGCTCAGCCCGAGATTTGACCTCCTGTTATTGCGCCGTGTTCAGCGCCGTTTCCCCCCCCCATTGTATTTATTCGGCGTGGGCAGAAAGTGTGGATGTTTAATTGTACGTGTTTTGTTAGATTAACTTCTGTTAGTTTTCCGGAGGTTTTTGGGAACTTTCTAACCGTTAGTCTAGAAACGGGGACACCGAAAGCCGCGCGCGCACACACACACACACACACACACACACCGCTAACAACTTTCACTCGCACTGATAAGCCTCAAGCGAGAAAAACAACGTAGAAAAAATGTTTTAAAACCATATAAAAATGCCTAAAACTCGCATTTATAAGCTTTTTAGGGAGTGTCGTGTTAACTTTGAGGCGTGGTTTTTCTGAGTGCTGTTTTTACAAATTCTGTACATTTTGTACTGGATGTGTCAAACCACTGAAGCATCGCTTAAATCCTCCTCCCGTGGACCCCTCAGGGGCCCAAGATTTCTGCCTTCACACCATTACGGTCCCTAGTTAGATAGTTTTATGCTCACCATCTTACAGTTCAGGTTATGCTTCACAGCTAAACAAGAAGAGTTTGTGCAAAGTTGACAAACAACTGCTCATCCCAGATGCCTTTATTTATTAATCGGAACATTTGGCCCACCAGAGGAGATTCAGTTTTAACTATAATTTGAAAAAAAAAAAAACATGTTTAAAAAAGCGGTGTAAAGTATTCCACTCCAGGTTAGACTACTCCTTATGTTGCACTTTTTATGCTTTCTTCCATTCCTTTTTTCCACTTTGTTTGTAAACAATAAACACTTGTCAGTGTATTTTTGTTTGCAGGAGTACGTATTTTCAGGAAATACCTAAATAGTGATTGAAATGCTTAAATGTGGGAAAAAATATTTTTGTGTGCTATTTTCTATAAACTGTCAGAGATACCTTTCTGTGTTCGTTGAGTCTTATGAAATGACTGAATCTGACCCCCCTGAAAAGCTTTATATTCATATTTAGTCAATCTCAAATTGTATTTTAAAGAATTTAGCACGTTTAGGCAGTAGCAAACAAAGTGTTATTAGCTGCTAAAGTTAGTCAGCCCCTGTTTTTTCTTTTTTCTACCAAGTGCCAAAAACATTTTTTAAAAGCAAAAAGACACTTGAGACGTCATGGTGACAGTATAGTCGGGTCACTATTGCAGAGATAATTCAAATAAAAGGTGAATGAGGGAAGGAGATCCAGTTCCCTTCTCGTCAAGCTCCTAATTTGGGTTGTCCAGGTCGACTGATCGTATAAACCAGCATAGTTAGCCCCAGCTGACCCAGTTCGTCTTTCTGCCTGACTCCATTCGACTACTTTAGAGTCAGCTGAAGGTATAAGTTAGCTTTATTCACAGAGAGCTAAAAAAAAAAAAAAAAGTTGGAGCTCCATCTAGGAATTCAGCTGTACTGCTCTAATTAGCTGTGGCAGAGGGGGAATGTAGGAAACATTCCTCATCAAAAGCTGCCATGGACCTCTCCTGTGTGACCTTTGACTGGCAGGCTCCAGAGCAGGTGGAGACTCTGGGCTCTTTTTGACACAGCTGGTCAGGCGGCGAACGTGGTTGGAGATTTATTTGGTGTTAGTTCACGTACCTGCTGGTGCAGTAATTGCTCAGCAGGTTCGACCACATGCGTTTTTGCTCCACGAACGGGGCAAACCATGTGCCGTTTGTGGGGGCGACGCCCAGTTCACTCTTCGAGAACGTTATATTTGGCTTGTTCTCCCAACAGGGACATGGTGATGGCTTCTGCATCAGCATCGTCCGGAGGAACCATGACATCTGATCTGGAGAGCGCAAACCTCCAAGGCATCGACACCCTGAAGCTGAAGGTAGGGCCCGTGCAGAGAAACCTCTTCGGCCCCGTCGACCACCAGCAGCTCCAGCAGGACTTCCAGCAGCTGCTCCGTATGAGCGTGGAGGTCGCCAACAAGCGCTGGAACTTCGACTTCCAGAGAGACGTGCCGGGAGAGGGCGACGACGTGGAGTGGGTGGAGCTCAGGTGCCAGGACGTGCCGGCGTTTTACCGGACCTGCTCGGCGAGGCCCGGAGTCCTAACGAGGAAAACGGCCAGGAGCAGCTCATTGTCGTCGGAGGACGGCTCTCCCGTCTCCAGCAGCTCGTCTGGCTCTGGGGACGAGTACCTGGAGGTGACCACTAGAGAGTGCTACCCACTTCAGCGGCTGGGAAAACGCAGACAGTCTTCAATCACAGGTGGGCCTGCTAAATATATATTTATATGTAATTTTATTCTTGCAAGATTCACTTTTATTTGTTGTCTGCCTTTAGGAACAATTGAAATATATACATTTGTTTCCTTTCAGATTTCTTTAAGGTGAAAAAGAGGAAACGTCTGCACTGCAAAACATCCTCTCGGCAGTAGAGAAGTGCAACAATCTCCACAGGAACATCACTAAGTGGTCTCCAGCGCTCTACACCCAACCCAATATAGATCATATGTATATATGTGGCAATTTATAACAGACTGTTTATAAACTCATCCAATGTTGGGCCTTAAAACTTCGGACTTAACCTCGCATTTAATTTTCAGCACAAGGAAGCTACCTTTCTTTTTTTAGTCAAGCTCTGACTTTAGTTTTATTTGGATAAATATTTTATATGTATGTATGTATATATATATATATATATATATATATATATATATATATATATATATATACACACACACTGTATATTTTATATACTGTTTTACTCAGCTTCTTATAATACTGTGAAATAATCTTAAATGCACTCGTTCAGGATACTCAAACAGAAAAAGGAGGTTAAGGCTCTGTTCGGCTCGAGGCTGACCCTAGTCCCTTTTTTTTTTTTTGCTCCAAGTCATCACAGGTAATTGATCAGAGGAGTTACCGCCGGCACGCTCGGCCACACTTAGCCTTTTAGTTTCACCCCGAGGCTCTGAAAGCTCGAGTCAGACCAGGGGTCAAGACCTCACCCAGGGTTCAAAATGTGGCAGCACGACTGTCATTAGCTCCAGGTTAGAGGTTGGAGGGTGCAGGCTGAGCGTTTCAAATGCTGTACGACAGAGACTCAAATTTTTAGTATTTTCTATTTATTTTTCCGACAATTAAAGATTGTTGTCCAAAATAATACAAGAAAGTATAAGAATGATAAACCATTGTGCAAAACGAGGTAAGATAAAGTGCCATAACTCCCAGAATTACAGTGCCTTGCAAAAGCATTCCACATTTTTCACTTCAACCTCAGACTTCAATGTATTTTACTGGGATTTGACTGAACAGGAAACGGCACATAATGGTGAAGAGGTAGAAAACGTATGCATGCAGTTTAACCTTCAGAAGTCAATTAGTAAATACAGTCTAATATTCTCAAACAATCTCTCAAAAACTACAAATCCTTTGCAAGGCACTGGATGCTTTACTCAAGAAGTCATTTTAAACTTCACAGTTTAACAACAAAATAATGTACAAATGACAAACTTCTGTTTTTGCTTTGTAATATCTGCATAATATGGGGTTGTGACATCCTATTTGCTGTGTTTTAGTCAGCTTTATGCTTGTAATATGTAGCATTTTCCACCTGTTTTTTTTTTTTTATCCATGAAGGGAATGCAGTGTTTTTCTGTTTTCAGAGCTCAGAGAAATCAAACATTTTGGGTCTGCTTTTGTTGTTTTCCTTCTAAAGAGTTTTCATACGAAGAGTCCAGCTGTCCCCCGCCTGTCCTGTTGCAATGCAGTTCTTTGATTCCACATGCGAGCGTTTGTTACAAGTTGTAAAAAGATCGAGGTGGCTGAGGCCGTTTGACCAAAGGAATCGATGTGTCAGCATTTCACCGAAACGGATCCCAAACTGGTTCATTTAGGTTTGCAGTGGTCTTTAAATGGGTTGTTAAGAGTCTGTGACTACACAACCCTCATATCCTGGACTTAAAGCTACCAGGCATTTCAGCAGAATTTGAATTGAAAATAATTTCCGACATAATTTGTCACCTGTAGAGCATAATGATGTTGGGTTTTTTCGCTATTTTGTTGTAAAACGTTTTTAAATCAAGATCCTCAGGCTTCCATGCAGATGTGGCTCTGATGACATCACATTAGGCCACAAAGCAACGTTATTTTGATCATGTCTCATTGTATTTTGTTTTACTTTCTCATCTATCTCTTGTGTTTACCAATACAAGCTGATCATCCGAGCTTTTGTGCCTCTTGTGATGTCATTACCCAACATCCAAACATAGAATTACCTGCTTTTCTTCCTCCTTCAGTGTGCTTTTTAGTGAACTCCTCCAATGGAAATCCACTTTATTACCCAGATGGGTTTTTATTGGCAGTTTTTATTTGTTGAAAAAAAAAAAAAACACACACCACTGGATAGTTTCCTTAACAGGATGTTGCAGCACAAATTAAAAGATAAATAGCCATATGCTGGTTTATCCTCTATTGCTACCTCAAAGTTATTAAATAATACAAACACAACAAAAGCAGCTGAGTGTTCATGGGCAATGAAAGTGAAGACTAAAGAGAGATTCGTGTTCTGTTGTGAAACATGAGGTAAAAGAGTCGGTGTGTCAGAACGGGGGCCCCATGAGAGGTGGGGTGGGGACTGCTGCGTGGGTTTGACTGCTTTTGTTTTGCTTCACTTTTCATGCGACAGCTTTCCCAAAATAGACAGAGCAGGGGGGGGGGTACAGACTTTAATAGAGGACCGTCTTGAGAAAATGTCACATCCAGCCCCTAATTCTCGCACTTTTTGTCCTGCAGTCTATAATAAATCTGTCGCGTCAGTTCTCTTTAGAGTTGTGGTCAAGCATGTTTTAAGTTTTCAAACTGTTGTGGCCTTCTTTAACTTACGTTCAGTTCAGTTCCTAAGTATCTAATCAGATAATTTCTAAAATTATATCTTTGCACTATATGATTAAGAACTACTTTTATTGTAGCGATAGAGAAATCTTAAATCAGACAAAGGACAGCAGAAGAACTTCGGACTGACACTTTCAGCTTATTGTTGCCACATTATTCTTTAACATCGAACAAAAAGAAGAAATCTTTTTCTAAAGCATGCAAAGTATTCTTTTGCAGCTTTAACAAGTGTTTTCTATTTTATTTTGTACATGCATGAATGTAAGATGTTTGTACACCATTTGTAATAATTCAATGTAATTTAATGCTGGTCTATGTATCTGCATTGTGTAAAGATGTAGCTTTTGTATCACATCTTTTTGGATAATATTTGTATCGTTGCCCTCCTGCTTTTCACAAAACATGTTTCATTTGGTTTGTTTCAACAATAAATAAATATATTGATAAATCGTTTTGCTGTAGATCTCACATGACTCATGCTTTGAGAGAATCCAAAGAAAAGGTAGAATTTGTGGCTTTAAAAGCGCCCCCTGGTGGATCTGATGCAAGACTAGCTTGAAGAAACATTTGTTTTTATAAAAAAAAAAAAACAGAATTACCAGTTAACAGTAAAAGATACATATAAATGAAAATTAAAAATACAGAAAAAAAATTTCACACATTATTTTGCATGTGTTTGGCTCCTCCCATTTACA
The DNA here is from genome assembly GCA_963556495.2 of Valencia hispanica. Lineage (NCBI taxonomy): Eukaryota > Metazoa > Chordata > Actinopteri > Cyprinodontiformes > Valenciidae > Valencia > Valencia hispanica. The sequence continues at coordinate 22,531,584 of OY747722.1, forward strand.
GAATTATGGTTTAATATGCAACAACCTGATATCAAAAATACTTAAATTAATGTGACATAAAAAATCTTTTGAATAAAAAATGTATCTACTAGTCATGAAAAGAAGTTGGCAGCTTGCTCACTAAAAGCTTCAAAGTGGATGATATTAATAAGACATGGAAAACAGGGTGATCATTTTGGTTGCACTGGCTATAAAAGTTTAATTTCTAAAGAGGTCCACAGAGATTTTACAGTCAGCCTAAATAAATGCAAAGTTTATGGCACAAAAAACATACAGCTCTCTTCACATTTATTGACAGCCCTGATAAAATGACATGAAAAACATTAAAACTAATCTTTTCTTGTAGTAAGAAAATCCCTTTAATTTCACCTTTAACCTTTACCTTGAATAATTTTATTCAGTGGCAAAAAAATGCTAAATGTTTTGGAATTATTTTGAACAAAAAAAGAGGTACCACAACTACCTGCAGGGATCTGCAACCAAAGGTGGCTCTTTAGCCTTCTCTAAGAGGCTTTTCATATCCTGAGGCAATAATTATGGAAAATGTTTTTGATTATATACGCAATATAAAGCCAAGTTGATTTGAGCACTTTTTCTATTACTATACAGCATCAGCAGAGACATTTTCCACCAATTTGGTTACAGCGGTCAGCCACCTCTACAATCCAAAGAACCATTTTTGCCTTCAGTCCAGCTAAAGAAAACTGGTTTAAAACCGTAAATGTTACATTACCTTTTTTTTTTTTAGAAAGACAACAAATTGTTTATATCTGCAATAGAAAATATTTTGTAATTTTTAAAGAACCAGCATTGTATTTCTATTTTTAGGTTTTAAAATAAAGGAAATGACCAAACCCTACAGAAAGAGGATTGATACGTTTTCTTCTATGAGATGCTGATGTTTGTGGCAAACAATTTCCAACCAAATGACAAGAGCATTATATCTAAAACTATTTTACTGATACTGGTAGGGTCATTCTGTTGTGGAAATAAAATGCAATCATTTCATTAAAAAATTGAAAAACTCCTAAACCTCCATTTATTATTTATCTCCATTTAAAAACATTAGTTGTGTCTTTATCATCCTTAGTCAAAGTTACATGGAAAGTCCAAAGAACCACTTGCTCCCCTGAGTTGGATCATATTTTTAGTCATTCTTCAAAATCAGAAAAAGGGAGAGCATACCATTAAAAAAGAAGGATCTGTCATAAAATGGCAAAAGAATCATGTCTCTAGTCGGAGCAATAATAAAAATTACTAACTAGATCTATGATAAACAAAGTTGGATGAAGACCCGAGTTTATATAGAAGCATAAAAAATTCCTGCAATTTCCACCCTACTTTTTTTAAAAACGCATACCCAAAATTAACTTAAAGCTGTTCTTGAACCATTTTGAGTAGAGACATGGCTGGGGTCTCTTTGGAAAGCAAACACTCTAAAATTTATCCCAGAACTGTGTTAATATCTTTGAGTGCTATTGTTACCAAGCAATATTAATTTTAATACCCCAAAAAATAATTTTATTTGTGTCCGAATATTTATTTTATATAAATACATGCTGTAAAAATGGGTTTAAAAAGAGGTGGTGACCTAAAACACACTGTGGGTCTAAAGCCTGAAGTATTACCTTCATCCACACCAAATTTGACAGCAATAAACCAAAAAATTAATATTCTGCACACATTTTTATAACTACAGGTCAAAGGTGGTTAAAAGTGTGCCATATGCGCCATCTCCTGGGTAAATGCCGTAGTCCTCACTGAATTAAAAATATCATCAGAATCATAACTTCATCTTACAATATAAAGCTCCACGGCTTCCTTCAGTGTTGTATTTTGATCATAAAGGGTGTTTGGACACGGTGCTGAAAGAGTATGTTACTGGTACGCACTGTGCGTAATCTCTTCATGAATAAGACATTTTACGCACGTCATTTACAATGGCTGCGAATAAGTCAGCCCGGTCAAGTTATATATCTGCATTTACAGCATTACATTGGCTATTCGATGCGTCAATCATCAGAGTTCCGGACCGCGATTGGTTCGAGTTACATACCATAACGTGACTTTCCTTCCATGCGCCATTGGTTGGAGATGTACCCTACGTAACGAATAAACCGGATTATATTATTTTATTTTATTCTTTTTCTGGGCATGCTCAGTGACCTTTGTAGGCGGAAGTGGAAGCGAAGGAATCGGAAACAAAGCCGTAAAGACTACAAAAATGGCCATAGACATTTCGGGAGCGCATTTTCACTGTTTGTTTTACCTTTTTTATTGGTTTTGCTATTGTCCTGGACTAATCACTTTATCGGAGGACTTTAATCGGACCCTTATTGATGTAAAAAGACCATTTTTGTTCGAAATGGATCGGTTTTGTCACGTTTATTGGACTACAAAGTGGTGAGTTCCATATTTTTATACCTCCATCAGGAGAACGTTTGTGTTGGCAAAAGCGCTCACTGTCTTCAGTTATGATTGTATCCTTAAACGCCAGGCATAATTGGAATCACAAGACTCTTAGCTTTCCAATGATATAAAATATGTATAGGTTCATAAAAGTTAGAAGTCAGAAAATCGGTGGATTTAAACTAGGAAATGGGCTGGGCCCGCCCGCGGGCCCTTGGAACGTGTAATACAAAATTTTCCGATCAAACATTCAACACTTTCTTCAGGTTGTGGTTTCTCTATTTTCTTCTTCACTCTGCATATTTAAGCGCCAAACATCTACCTAGTTGGTTTTTATAAGCTGGATGTTCCAAAAATCATGTAACTAATGTCAAACCTCACTGAGAGAGGGCTACAGCATCTTTTTATGGTGTCGGTTTTTGCAAGAATAACAATAAGATTATTTTAAGGCTTTTTACACATCTTTACGAGGGCTGTGATAAACATGAAGGGCCTATAAAGCATGCCACACTGAGTTTAAAGCGTTAGTTAGTCATGAATAAAGACACAGTTCCTAGAAACAGTCCTCATATTTACAGGATAGTTGTTTTTTACCCCTGATTGTAAAAAAAGACGAATTTTTAAACGAAGATTAAAGTGGTTCACTGAAATCTTTTCAGACTCATTAAGTACGGTCAAATCGAAAGAGTGCAACATTACAAAGCTACAATCCCTATTCACAGTCTTCATTTCGATCTTCTCAGTCTCACATTTCAATTCCTGATTTAAGACTCAAATATCAACTTAAGTGCATAAAAAGCAATATTTACATCAATTTATAATGTTAAAATATATACACCAGTATGCATTAAGCAAATTACCTCTATCATACTTCAGGCACTTCAACTAAACCCTCCCTGTATTCAAGCTCAGTGAAGTCTTACAGTACATTTTAAGCTGTAGTGTTACTCTTATGGCTGTGACGGGAAACCTTCTGCATCCTGAAACCGACCTGATGAGCAGAACCAGAACAGACCCGCTGAGCTGTCCTTGATGTGAACCCGGCAGAAGGTTGCGCTCTCAGAGCTGGTGTCGCAGAGCTTGCCTGTCTCTCCACATGTCTCGAAGTTCTCTCACAAGCAAGGGAGCGATGAAGACAATGCTGCCCCCTGTCTGTAGGAATGAAAACCTGTTGAGATATGTTCAATGTATGTCCTCGACGTGGAAACAAAAAAAGTCTGAGACTTACCATGACAATGAAGAAGTAGAAAACACTCATCCAGCCCAGTCTGCTCTCAATTAGCGACACCAGGTACTGCAAGATTAGAAGTGCAAAGGTGACCTCTGAAGCCTTCTTCTACTTATTATGTGCTTGTGTTTACACCACCAATGTGTTGCATCTTCAGCCACATGATGTGTGAATGCAAACATCATTGTGCATTGAGAAAATGTTGAAATATGGTGGATTTTCTCCAAAAGCATCATATTTGGTTGATATTTTTAAAAAGGCTAATCCTCCCAGATGGCATTTTGACCTCTTAGGGAAGTCAAAATGCCATCCATGATGCTTACATAGCCTTAGTGATTTTTCTCCAATCCTTTTTGGAGTAATATCCTGTTTTCTGGCTCACCTGTCCTACAGCAGCTCCTATACTCCCGGTTCCATCCACTATCCCGGTGACGGTGGCCAGAGCCTCCTGGCTGCCCCTCAAGATGTCCTGTCTTCCCAGATCTGCAGAAATGGCAGAGCTGATCATGTTGGACGGGCCGCCAATGAAGAAGCCAGTGGTAGCCAGGATCACCGCATTTATGACCTTGTCATTAGGGGAGCCTGAGGGGTTCAGAGAGACAGGACTATGAACCCGACCCAATGCCCACTTCACGTGTAAGCGGACACTTTTTGGTGCAAAGACTCACGGCTGTATCCCACCAGGGCGCCCATTGCCATTGCAAGGCTGAAAACCAACACTGGAGCTCTCTTCCCCATGAAGTCAGAAGCCAGACCTTGAAGGGTTCCCCCTGCCACAAACACACACCATGATGCACTCCAATACAAATCAAGAAACCAACCCAGAGTTCAAGAGACTATTTTATACTATATTGATGTCAGTTAAACACAGATTACACCCTGAATACACATCATTGATTGTAATTAGCTCCTTTTTTAGATACTCCTTTTATACCAAATGTCAGCACCCTCACAGGATGGAAATAAAACTGGGTCATTACCCACGATTCCTCCGACATCGTACCACACAGACAGCCGGTCGGCCTCGGCCTCCTTCCACCCGTAGTTGTTGCTCAGGTAGAACGGGAGCCAGAAGAAGAAGGAGTAGTTGACCAGCTTCAGACACGCATAAGCCAAGGAATACTGCAGGGTGAGCAGAGGATATTTACATCATATTCAGCAGTGTGTCAAACAAACGATCAGGGTTTCTACACTGTTTTTATGTCAACGTTCCAGACTTTTCACTAAGTAGAAGGTGTTTCTCAAATTTTGGTGCATTTTTAAATCCAAATATAGACATTCAACATGGCTTTACATATGAACACAGACAGATGTCAGTAAGTGAAAAGGCTAAAGACCTAGAGTGACAGGTGAAGTAACAGGATGGCATTATGGGAACTCTGTGAATCTATTCTCAATAAGGAGACAAACAAGCCCTAATCTGTGAACTGTCCATGTTTCTAGAGAGCTGGGAACTCAGATTCCAGAGTTTTGAAGAATGTCAGATTCAAAGCCTGTTTTAGGTCAGTTTGTTTGGACCCCTCCATCAGACTCACAAGCAGGACTCCAGGGAGGCAGAAAGCCTGCAGAAAGCCAATGGCGTGAGGAGGCTCGTCCACAAGTTCTTCCTGTGGCTGAACTGAGTGGCATTGTCGGCTATGCGCATCTGCCTCCACCTCCTCCTCGTCACTCATCAGAGGTCTGTGGCTGTCCGCGTCCGTCTCGACAGGACAGAGTCCGGTTTCTGACTCCAAGTGCAAACCTGCAACACAAACCCAAAGACCAACAGAGTTAGCCGATTACGTTTAGATTTTGGAAGATTACAGAGTCGGTCTTCTGACATTTCTCAATCATTCATGCTTCTTCCGGCCCTTACCAACTTCTTTCGGGGAGGTTAGGAGGCCAAAGAACACCACCACTCCGCCGGCAAACTGCACCACTGAAGTCACCAGGAAGGCATACTACAAACAGCAACATTACATACCTGACGTTAGTATCTAAATCCAGACAGTATTAAGAGGAATCGGAAGATCATGAAATAGCGAGAGTGGATCTCACAAGTGTACACACTCCTGTTAAAATACCAGGGTTAAAAAACACTGGGAGGATGATAAATAATTTCCTAACTTTCTCCACGTTTCATGTCACATACATCCGGGACAATTTAACTGGTAAACAAACAAATGGTGGTGGGGAGAAATGTAAACAAAAGCAAGCTGCAATTACCTGGTTGTGCAAGTCCGCACATCATGCAACTAAGACAAGACTTTCTTCAAGCGCCTACCTAAGAAGGAGTCTATTGTGGTCATCAACATCATCATACCACGCCTTGACATGTCAATCTACCTTACAAAGGCTTTTTAAATCTGTCATCTTGTGAGGACATCTCGTCCACAGACCCTCTTCAGGTGAGCCCACGGATTTTCTCACATTTAGTTCTGGCCCTTGGCCCGGTTAGTGTGCAGGTAACTAACCCAAAAATATGTTTTAATGTTCAAATTTCTTTTTGAAAAGTGGTTAAAACTTTTAAAAATCTCAGACTGGAGATTTTGTCCGATTTTTTTCAGTTGATAAGGAATAAGTCGGTAAAGCCTATGCCTGGATAGAAAGACCATTCAACAATAAACACAGTAAAAAAAAATTTTTCAGCTTGAGTTTGGAGTTGTTTAGACACACAGACACTCCAGTGTCTGAGTTATATTTGATTCCGCCATAAAACCCCTCTCGTCAAAGGAACTCCTGCTGATCAAACTGGTCTGCTCTCCCATATCTGCACACGTTCTAGTACTTTGGGCTGGCTGAATGCAACAGACAGCTGGATTTGGACTCTCATTGATTTTTCTCCAGCACCACTGGCATTTGCTTTTGGCTTGAAATTGTATCAGGTAATTAAATTAAGCTTACAGCAACCTGTGTCCCTAACTGCTATTGAAAAAAAGCTTTGGTTCGGCCTTCTGTCACTGTAGCTGAATGAGTAATTCTCCCTAATCCTCCCAAGCAGCGAACTTTACTGATAACTGGAAGTCTCCTGTTTTGTTTTACCGTTGGGTTTTTAAAGTGGAGCGACTGAACAATGCGCACCAAGTTCGCACATGTTCAGGTACAACACAACGCTGTATTTGTTTGGTACCAGCGCTGTACCGTACTATTTCAGAGCGAATACTTGTAGCATTACATTCCTCACATATAGTTCTACTAATGTATTCTGGTACTTTTTAACCTCTCTGCAAACGATGGCTTGGATGGATGAAAATGAGTAAATCCTAAAAGAACAGACTTTATTTCAAGTAAATCTGATCCATGATAATGGAGGATCAATGTAAAAGCAAGAGAAGAAGTATGTCAAATTAAATTGACCAAGTATTAAATCCATTTTCAATCAGGTCATTGCAGCTTTTGTTTAGTCTCCAAACAGGTTTGTTGGTATTCCAGGTGAATTGCACAGGATGTTAAATTATGGATGGACAAGGTTTAATTTTTTGTTCACAGAACAGGGGGAGAGTACACTTGTATTTTTTAATACACAACACACTCTAAACGACCAACCTCATATCCATACTTTAGCACACTTGAGGCCAGGAAGGCACCTAGTATATTGCCCACAGAGGCACAAGCACTCCACAGTCCAAACACGAAGCCACGCCTGGAAAACAATATAGAATTATCAAAAAACAGATCAATTCTCTTTTTAAGACTCCTTGTTCTTGGTCATTCACAGTCTATAAATAAAGCAACTGTCTTTGCAGAAAATAACTTAAAAAGACAACCAAACCATTACTCACTACGTTTACACTCAGTAGCTTATGTTAATAAGTCCTGGTGCAGAGGAAAACACAGCCTAAATGAAGTCTATGTTTGACCTCTATGAATGGACATCACTGTATGCGTCTCTCTTGGTGTGTGCACACAAGCTTTGACTCCAGGACTTGCAAGATGTTTAGTGGCTGCATCTCTGCAGAGGCAGATGAAGGACGGACAGAAACTAAATCACACACCCCGTTTTGCCAAACCAGTTGCCCATGACGGCCACCACGCAGGGCCAGACGGCCGACTGCAGCAGGCCGTTCAGCACCCACAGGCTGCAGTACAGGTAGACGTTGTAGATGTGGAGCCATTCGGTCAGGGTGCCAAAAACAAATTCCTGCAAGTGCATGGATTAGAACTCAGACAAGGTAAACATTGAAAGCATTGGATGTAAGGTTTGTGACGTTGCCTCCGTACTAACCACAACAGCAGACCCGCACAGGCCAAAGCAAAGCACATAGCGCAGGTTCAATCTGTCCCCGATCACGCCGCTCAGATACAGACCCTGCGCAGGGATGGTCAAACACACGACGACGTGAATGAAACGCCTTCTAGGCAAGACGTATTTTATCCTCATGCCAAGAAATCAGAGCACGACTCACCACTGCGTACGAGAAGAGGAAGATTGAATCCAGAGCTCCCAAAAACAGCGTGGCCTGCTTTTCATCAGCAAAGAGATGGTTGTCCTCCCATGTCTGTACAGTCATAGAAAACACACACAATCACACAAACGTCCTTTACACAAGCTGTAAGACCTCTCTGACATTTACCTTCTACAACACTCCCCAAGAACATGTGTTTGTTCATTTGACTTTTCATGGAAGTAAGTTTATTTCCCCAGAAGGGAAGCTCTCTGAATATTTCTAGAATAGGTGCTGGTGCGAACCAAAACAATCACATCCTGGCCGATTAGCAGAGGGGATGCACGCTACTGGTCGCCGGTACCTGGTCGGGAGAAAACGCAGGGGCGCTGTCGTTCTGGGTGGACGGCGTCCACTGGGCCGAGATGCTGACTTTCACATTGCTGAACGTCTTCCTGGACGCGTGCAGCAACACATAGCTAGGAGGAGACAAAAATGAGGTTTGGGACTCCACTGAGAACAGATGCACGGGCTTACTGAAGAAAGAAAGAACATCCCGCTGGATTTATCCAGTTGGGACTCCTCTGGTTCCAAATAGTAAACGATTTTCCTCACAGTTTAAAAGTTATAAGAACCAGTTATTGGAAATCACTGCGGACAGTCATCGCGATCTGACCTCTGCTCTGAGCAAATCTCGCCTTGTTGACCTTTACTCCTTAACACAACCACAATGCATGCTAGTAGAAGCTACCTTATCGCCTAACAGCAATATCTCTCGATCAATCTTCAAACTAGCAAAGGTAAAGAATGCAAACAGTCCCTTGTAAAATAATTCCAGCTACTTTAACTTTTTTTCATATTTCGTACCATTACAACCTCAACATTTTGTGTTTTTTATTGAGATAAGGGTGAAGGAAAGTATCTCCACAGCATGATGCTGCCACTACCATGTTTCGCCATGAGGATGATGAACACATGAAGGCCAAAATGTTTTGTTTCAGAGGAGCTTCTTCCACGGCGCCCCCCCACCACCCCCCCACATGGGATGCGGGAAACTTCACATCGTGATCATGATAGCTTTATTTCAACAGTTGCTTCTCTGATTGATCTTCTCCTTTTGGGCGGACTGCCGTGTCTTGGTACGTTTGCAGTTGTGCCATTTTCAGATGATTGACTGAGAAGTGTCCTGTGAGATGTTCGAAGCCCTTTTTTTTTATACCATCCAACATTTTCCTTCTACATCTATGCAATACTCTTTGTTGGTCCAAAACATACAGTCCCAAAGTAATAGGCTCAAGTTTGAGGCAGCAATGTGACAAAAATGTGAAAAAGTTCAAGGGGTGGGAAATGTTTCGCCAGACCTAAAATTGTAAGGATAACCTACAAGGCAGTTGACATCCAAACACTGGGAAATTATTGAACAATATGAAAGAATTTCATGTCTGTTCTCCCCTCTGACCACATCTTAGATCTGCACATTTAGATGCAGCTATTCCAAATTTTCTGACAGTATAATTCCTAAAAAAAAAGGCAACATGAAATGAAATCACCATCCCATTTTCTGTAAGTTCTAGATTACCTAAAGAAGGTGAGGAAAAAGACCAGCAGATGGTGATGGGTGTACTGTGACAGACAGCCAAAGCACGAGGGAGGCATCACAGGGGCAGCTGGAGGGAGGAAGAGGAGGCAGAGGAGGAGGAGGAAGGAGGTGGTGTCAGGTCTTCGTAGACAGGGGAGGGGGAGGTTTACAGATGGACCTCCACTACTAACTCGGATGAGACAAACTCATCACTACGGGAGGAAAGCTGTGCCTGCAGAGGAAAGTTAAATTCAATTAATTAACTGAACAGATATATTACAGTTATGGACACATTTATTTGCACTCTTGAAAAAAAATGTGTACAAAGCCATAAAATAAAATCATCCTTTATTGCCGTTGAAGGCCAATTTAGTGTCTGGTAAACCATTACTGTTTTGATTTTGGTATAAACAGTCTGTGTAATCACCCTAGGCCGACGAGTTTTCAGCGTTCAGTCAGAGTAAACCTGATTTTTATGAAAATGTCCTGGTATTTGAAAGAGTTCATGAGTTTCCACCGGCCCTTTGACAGAGAAACAGGCCAACAGCATTACAGCTCCTCTCCTACATTTAAAAGGTAAGCATGTGTTTTCCCCCACATTTTTATCCTATTTTACACCAGACCTACCTGGAGTGTCTCTTAGCTTCATCTGACTCAAGCCCTCGATTCCAGTTAAAGACAGAGTAAAGTTTAGCAAACTCCACAGGTTTACATTTGGGTTGGTAGGACAGAAAAGACTTTTCCCCCTGCGTTCCTCTGAAATAACCAGTTAGCATGCAGATAACACCGGATGCTATAGAGACTTAAGATCCCACTATGCAGCTCTCTAAAAGTGAGCATTGGAGATTTTACTTACCATATCATGTTTGTTTTAAACTTTAATTATGGCTCTGGCTATAGATAAGGTCAGGTTCAGCAAATTAATTAGCTATTTGCTGCCTAATGAATATTAAAGATATTCCTTAGTTAAATGTTATGTTCTCAAATCTTTCTAATTTTGTAGAGGGACAAAAAGAAACGAGCAGCATGTGTCACATTTCATTTATACCACAGAGGAAAAGGAAGTCATAGATTACTAATTACAGGTTACACGGAAAAAACGTAAAGCATAAATAAGAGCTGAACCTTCAGCTACATTTGGATTGTTTGGAGTATTAACTTTGCTACCCATGAAACAATTATTTCCTAACAGAAGAATTAGAGACTTTAATCATTACATTTTGTTGAAAGAAGCCCTGGTTATGCCTTTAAAGAGATATACCTGGTCTGAATGGCCTATTTGTAGCCAAAGCCACCTATCAATGGGTCCAGTCAGGGTAGGCTGACTGATTTATAAAACTGTTACACCTCCCCCACCAGCTTCACGTTGCGTCCTAAAGAGTCCCCAACGCCTATAAAAGCGAAGCCTTGTCCTGATACACCATCTTGGGGCTCACAATTTTTCTTAACTTTCTTAATCTTGCATATTTTAGTCAAACGGTTGCGTATATGTTTAAGTGAAAGGGCTTAAATAGGTATATACTCGACACAGTAAGGTATCTACAACAGTCTAAGCTGTTTCTCTCTAGGTTTAGAGACAACAATATGTTTAAGTAAGCTTGGTTTCCTCACAAACACGTTAGACACTGATTATGCATTACTACGGTTGATACCAGCATATCACACAGGTTTTGCTGTGCCTTATGACTTGTCCTTACAAAAATACATAGTATCTAATAAATAACAAACGTTATTTACTGCTTGCTGCATTAAAAATGTCCTTTTCCCCACTTTTACTAATTTTTTTAATCACCTTTGCGGTAGCATCTGCCACATATGTCACTGAGTGACAGAGTTCATGATCGCTTTAGCTTCAGAAGCCACTTAAACACTCAGTTCCGGATTCATTTAACCTAAAAGAATATACGTAATAAATCACTGACATAAAGGTCTACAAATAAACAAAATATCTCACCTTTCTGTCCGGGTCCCCCTACTAGCTTCGTCTTGATGCAGCGACTAGATTGTGTTTACTGTGAATTTCTGTGCCACTGTGCAACGTCACAGACCGCTGCGAAGAGCGGCGCACTACTGCCACCTGCAGGACAGGAGTGAAAACACGTTAATGGCGCTCAGATCTATGAATGGATGAAAAGAGATGTCATTTATGTAAATATGCAAAAACCTTGTAAAAATGTGATATCCTTGACATAAACCGTCGTTTTGACCAAAAAACGAGGACCGGCCCAAGGTTGTATAAGGCCCTTAGTCACAATTCAATAAAGGAATTACAAATAAATATTCGCATGTGTTATAATAAAAAAAGTTGATTTAACAAATGTATACAAAAATGTATGCTTGCTCCTGATAACATATAATTTAGCCTATCACAATGACTTGTGAGAATTTTTTATTTTTTGTACAAGCAGTTACGTTTTCCCTTAACTGCTTGTACAATATATATATATAAAATATATATATGGATGAATCTATTTAGTTACAGTTTGGGTTAAATACAGGGTGATCTTTGAAGTAAAACCAGTTGAAGATGACTGAAAGAGACTTGAACTAGCAACTCTATACATACAGCCAGTGCTACAATAGAGTGATCAAAGTGCAAGTGTTAGAACAGCCCAGTCAAAGTCCAGACTTAGTCAGTTGAGAATGTGTGCCAAGACTAAAATGTATTTTCATAGATACCCTCCATCTAGTCTAATTGAGCTTAAGTATTATGCAAAGAAGAATGAATAAAAATGTTAATCTTCAGATATCTGTAGCTTTTAGAAACAGACTAAAGGACTGGGATATGTGACCGGAGTGAACGGTAATTCTAAAAGACTGACTCAAGTGGGCTGAATTAAAATGTATGACACATTTTTGGGGGTTTGAGTTTTAAAACCATTTATGGTAGTTCTTACACTTTACTTTTATGCACCACTTAGCTTTAGTGTGTCACATAAAATCTCAACAAAATACACTGAAGGTAAAGGATGCAATGTGGTAAAATGTGAAGAAAAAATTTCAAGTGGTATGAATACCTCAGAAAGGCACTCAAAGTTTGAAAGTACAAAGGCATTTCTACCCTACCCCATGTAAACTTCATGTGACTTCCTGTCCAACAGGGGGCCTTAAACTGTCAGCTGTAACTTAAGCTGGCCCTGTCTCAAAACACAGTTTTAGGCCCTGTCTACACAGAAATAAAAACAGGTGTAGCTGCCAAGATATTCAATCGAATAGGTGTCTCATCCATAAGGAGTCAGCGTATCAGGACACCAAAAACGATCATGTTTGACACCGAGTAGCAGACTGGAGAAATCTCACGTCGGCTAAATTGTCTCCGTGATTATGAACTCTCCAGCATTTATTCTGAGTGAATTACGTCACTGCCCCATTCCTGTATTTAAAGGAGTCATGACCTGTAATTTTCACTTTTCCACGAGAAAGAATGTATGTTATGATCGCCTAACGATTATACAATGACCGGGAAGCCGATATTTAAAGGGGGTATATGCAACCTTTCCCCCAAAATAAACGTAACAATAGCCTTTTTATTTGACCCCTTATGACTCAAACATCTCCTGATGAGCATACTGACACCTTGTCAGCTCACAGTGGGTGCACCTATAAGCCTGTATCCAATTTTTTCTATTTTCTGTCGGGTCGAATTTTACCACGCTGTCTGCGGATGCGACGTCAAGCGCGTTCATGTTAAATGTTTCAGATCACTCTGCCGCCACTGCAAGTCAGCCCTCGCAAGCAGTTCAATGGATTGTGCGAATACACAGAAGAGACCGAGGACAACTTGGACACCAACAGTAACTCCACATAAGACTAAAAAAGTTAAACCCCTGACAAGTGCCCGAAAAAGATCGAAAATTGAGAGCGAAGGCGTACAAGCGCGCGCTGCGAGAGCGAGCAGAAAGGAAGAGCAGTTCCGTTTTTTGGCATCAGGTGTCAGTCGCGAGTTTAAATTTGAGAAAATTGCATATAGCCCCTTTAAAAGTGAAGCGTTTGTTTACCCCTGGGTTCATCAACCAGCCCACGTGCACGCGCACTCAAATGCGTGATTTTAATTTCTGGCCAACGTGACGTCAAGTCGGCGCAGGATTTACCATATATAGACATCGCAGACCTATGCTGCAGGAAGCCCGCCCTGCTCCTCTCCCCTCTCCCCCTCGCTCCTCTCCCCCTCATATTCAGTCGAGCGCCGCCATTACTGAATTCTAGTAATGGGAATTCCAGCTCTTTTTGGAAAGCCAGTTCTTTTGGCTTGGCTCACCATAAAGAGCCGTCTCTTTTGTCTCCTCAGATTTTCTGTTGGTTAAAGTGTATTTATCACCAAAATTAATGCAAAACGATGTGTACCAAATGTACCAAAACAAGCGGGGGGGGGGGGGGGGGGGGAGAAAAAATAAAAAAACAGCTCCCAATGACGAGCCCGGCTCCCATCGTTCACTTCAAAGAGTTGGCTCTTAGAGCCGGTTCGTTCGCGACCGACACATTGCTACTGAATTCTGATTCGAAGTACGAACTAGACCGTGAAAGATGCAGAAACGTAGTGCACACGTGAGTTGCTCTGTTGTTGACTGCCAGAATCAACATGGAAATATTTTTTCTATTTTTTTACCCCGGAATCCTTTACGAATTTGGGACATTATCAGGCGAAGTTGGCATCGAAGCTCCGTTTGGAAAAAGGGGCCATTCCAACAATCAGAGACTTGCCTCCAATTGAAACGGTAAGGCTGTGTTTTTATTGCTCTGATGTGTGTAACAAACAGCTGCTAACTGCTAATGTCGCTATTGTATGCTAGCGGGAGTAGTAGATATGGGTTAGATATGCTGAAGCGTTACCTGAGGTGTCAACCCCCCTCCTTCCTGTCACCAATCAACGCGCCCCTCATTTGCATTATTACAATGACCGTCCAAGACAGCCAAAATATCGCATCAGATCTCGCGAGACAATTAACGCCTTCATAAATAAGGGTCAGAGGAGCTCTGTGTTTATTTTTTTCACTTTTTTTCAACTTTTCTTTTTTAGAAGGGCCTGATAGACTATAATAGAGCATGGGTATCCAAGATAATTTTAGGTTATGACTCCTTTAAGGTGCATTTGCAACTCGGTGATAAAGTAAACAAACTCAGCGTTGTGGTCCTAATAAAGCAAATACTGACCTTATTATGGATCCTAGAATACGATTTGCTGTCCCTCCTCTATCATCAGCAGCAAAAAATGGATCCGGAGAACCACAGAATTTGAATAAAGCAAAAAATGGATCCGGAGAACCACAGAATTTGAATAAAGCTCTCATTTGAAGCTAGATTTGTCGTGTTTGCCACCAGGTTGACTGCGCATGCTCAGTGTTCTTCCTGCATTTCTCTGGCAGTGTTACAGCGCCACCAGTGGGCCCGGCATATGTAGTGCAGCATTTTAAGACGGTTTGTGTGAATCCATGTGGGCAAAGGTTGGAATTATTGTGGTGCTGTTCTTACAGACTCTGTTTTTGAAACTATACCCATTTTGTCTCCGTGTAGAGCAGGCCTTAGCCAACATGTAGGATCTAGTAGAACTTTTTCTGATCTAGTAGGACTTTTTCTGAAAATCTGACACTACATAAAAAAGCAAAATAAACAAAAAAATGAAGAATTTAATAAAATATTTTTATGCTCATTTGTGACACTCCAATTACAACAAGCTTCAATGTATATAAAGGAAATGTTACTTTAAAATAGACCAACACATGAAAAGTGGAAGGAAAAGAAGTACTGTGCTGAACAGAGAATGTCTGCAAGTATCAGTTTTCAAGTTTTGCCACAAGTTCTGAATTTAACTCTGAACTTTAATTAGGCCTTTCTAACACATTAATATGCTTTGATCTAAGCCATTCTGTTGTAGCTCTGGTTGTTTATTAAGGGTCTTTACCGTACAGCTGGAAGGTGAAACTCCGCCCCGTCTCAAATCTTCTGCAGCCTGTAAAAAAGTTATTTAAATACTTCCATGTTTTTAGCTTCATCCATATCAAGTCAACCTAGCTTCCCTCTCCCTTCTGAAGAAAAGCATCCCCACAGCATGATGCTGCTGCCACCATGATTCACTTTTCAGGGTGATGTGCTGTTTTGACTATCTACCGCACAGGCCAAATAGTTTGGCAAACTCCTTAAGGCTTTCTATCACCTATGGCTTTTCTTTTCGTCACTCTTCCATAAATGCCAGATTTGTGGAGTGCACCAATACCAGTAATACCTGTCCTGTCAACATATTTTTCTTGATATTTGCAGCTCCTCCAGAGTTACCTTGGTCAGCTTGGCTGCTTCTTTTCTCTGGTATGTCAGTTGATATGGATAACTATGAATTGGTAGGTTTGCAGCTGGGCAGAATCGCAAATATTCGAAATGTACCTTTTTAGGGGCAAGGTCCCGCCTTCTGCGGATTAGGATTTTGTACTGGTCCTAAATGTTATAATTAATAATTTGATCAGATTTGGTTTAGGAACTCGTCCTCGAATATTACGATTAGAAAATGAGTCAGGTTAGGTTTAGGTCCTGGTCCTCGAATATTAGGGTTAGTAACAAATTCATCAGACTAGCCAATCAGAGGCAAGAAAGGCGGGGCCACGCCCCTAATGGGTACATTTCCAATATTGAAGGGCCAAATCCTTTTTTTTTTTTTGGCAGTGTGGAGCTCAGAATTGGTGTCTGAGTACCAAGTAGAAGCCCAACAGATTTACTTTCACAAGCGGAGCAGTACAGCTTTTGCTATAGTACTCCACTTGATTTATGTGTGAAAAATCTTTATTATGAATTGTTGGGGTTTTTATTTCCTGATGTTATGGACACGGAGACGGAAAATTAAGGAGAAGAAAGAAGGAAGATGAAGAAGAGAGGTAGGAAACAAAAAGTCATGAGAGAGGGTGAGTTGAAAATACAAGAGAGGAAGGGGAACAAAGAAAACACAGGAAGACATTGAAGTCTGCCTCCATACCCACAGGACGGCAGAGAGAGGGGGGAAAACAAAACAAAACACGAAAAAGGAACATCGACAAAACCAACCAAACACTGTGAACTAAGAATTACACAACCACATCACACAAAAATAGATATAAAAATACAACAACAATGTCACAGAAAAACTCATGGTACCGATTAATCAAGCTCTAGTAATGATAACCTCAGCCCAAGAATATATCCTTAAACACCAGAGACCTCACATCTATGTGTGTGTGTTAGCATGCTGGTGCATATAAGGTTTCTCCATAAGAGTGTTCGATAGTTGGTGTGAGCAGACATCAATCCGTCTCCCAGGAATCGATGCCGACATGAAGGAGATCGGAGCAAAGACGTCCAAAGGACTGCCAGAGCCCCAGGCGGACCCGGGCGGGGCCGACCGCATCCCCCAAGATAGGAGCAAAGGAGAACCCCAGGGGAACATCCAGCGGCCACTATGCAGGGGCCCGGGGGGCAGCAGTGACGAGCCCACGGGCTCCGCCGGCAACCGGGCGCGCAGGGGCGGGCCGGTCAACGGACCGGTCAACGGACCGGTCAACGGACCGGGGGAGCCGGGGCCCAGGGGCACCCCACCCCGCAGCAGGGACCCGACAAGGGACCGGCCGACGAGGGGCCCCCGGCACTGCAGGGGCCGCGGCCGGCCGCCACGCGACACCTCCACCCTAGGCCAATCCCCACCGCCAACATCCCAGCGCCCCACCAATAGCCGCAGGGGACAGACAGCATCCCCCGGCCGGGCTCAGCCAGCATCTGGACGCCAAGTTGTACCAGCTCCCGGGTCCTGATCCCGCGCAACGCAGGGCGCCGAGACCAGGCATCCAACGAGGGCCAGGGCCGGTCCAACCCGCCAATGAACCGGCCACGCACGGTGCGCACAGAACAGGTGATCAAACGAGCAGAGACGCCGGATCCGCATCCCGCCGAGCCACCGAGCAGGCACCACCCAACAATCCCAAACCTGGCACCCCTAAAAGAGGTGCCCCAATCAACCAAAGGAAGAAATCGGCCCAGCGCATCGGCCGACCGACACACCGGCCCCCCCAGGCCCGGCCAGGCACGCACCAGGTCCGAACCGGATTGACCACCGGCGCACCGGCAGGCAGGGGCCCCCGTCACCGGCGGGGAGTGACGGAGGGGAAATAGGCCCCCCATTAAGTGTAAGGCCTGAGGTGCGCCAGGCGAGGGGGCAGACCAAGATCCAACCTGACAGGTAGACAAAGACATACAGACACAGTCATACGTTCCCTCCCTCTTAAACCCATACATTCTCACTGACTCACCAAGACACCCAAAAAAATGACGCTGTACCCTCACTCACACACCCCATACACACTTTATGCTCCCAGGTCCAGGTACCGATGCCCCAGTAGAGCCACCAGCCCCCGGACCCGGGAGGTGGACCCCCTACCTTCTAGGATGGAGACAAGCAGACCGCCAAGGGCCCCACAGTGGCATAGCAGCCCGACAGCCCAGGACCCCGACCAGACCGCCTGTCCTCCTCCGGACCCCAACCCCTGATGGCCCGTAGCGAACAGGGGTGGGAAAAGACCCCTAGCCTCCATCCTCCCGCTCGAGTATGGTGTTGATGCGTGTTGTTATAATGTGCATTTAAAACAGAGGGGTGGGATATGGGGGAGGCAGCCACACAACCCCCAACCCCCACCCCGAGCCCTCAGTGTCTATATGTGGTTTAACAGTGGGCACCGGCACCAGAAGTGAAGCTGATTGTACCGCTCCCCCTCTGGATGCCGAAACGTGTGCCCACCCCAAAGTCCCTACATATGTGTCATGTGAAAATGTTATAAGTGGGAGTGTTTAAGTTGTATATTAAAATTGGGACCCAGGACACATGGGACAGCGAGGAGGGAAGCCCCTCCTCGCACCCCAGTGATGTGCCCATGCCCCAGGACCCTATATGAGTGGTAAAGTGATGGAGCGGGTGGACAGAGGTGTCCAGGGATGGGGAGGGAAGGACTGGGAGACAACATGTCTTCCCAGGGAGCCAGCTCCCCTACTGACCCCAATAGGCACCGCTGTTCACCAGGATCCACCAGGGGAGGGAGGCCATGGCATGTTCGACCCGGGGCCCACGGCCACAGCACCACAAAGCTCCACGGACCCCAAGGCAGTCCCCCCAGCCCCATCCCAGAAGGGGAACTAAACCCACCCTGACATTCTCTCTGCTCTCAAAACACAAAAGACACTAGACACCCAGGTTGACCCACCAGGCCGACATCCACCAGCCTCATTCTTTGTGGAGCGACCACTGTTGCTCAACGGCCCGGCAGGAGACCAAACCCAGCGCCCCACCCACCTGCCCTGCACGCCCACCACCCGGCCAGTCCACCCGCAAGTCCGACCGATCCCGGCCAAATGCCCAACCCCAGCGCCCCACACAAAGACCAAGACCCAGGAGCCAAGTCCAGTGCAAAAAAGGACTGATCCGGCCCAGAAACGCCACCCAGCCGCCGCGACCAGCAGCCAGGCACCCCAACCAGCAAACAAGGCGAGACGCCATACAGGGACTGGCGATGACAATCGGCCCAGAGAAAAAGAGAGAGGCGGCTGCACATGTCGGCCGCCGGCCGGCCACGACCCCCACAGCCAACAGAGACCCCACGCTGGCCGACCCCCAACCAGGCCAGTAACCCATGTCCGCCAGTGCAACCCCCCCAAGGCACCGCATGCAGCCATCAGGAGTCACCACCCAAAGCCCAACCCCAGGCCGGCCACGACGTCCAGCGCCCCATCCGCCCAGTCATCCCACCCCCCGGGGTCCCCCCCAGACGCCTCCAACCCCAAAACCCCCACATCAGCAACAGTGTCCCAAACGACAAAACCAAGTGCCCCCCACCCCTACTAGGTGATGGAGCCGATCAAAGGAGCCCAGAGAGATTGATCAGATATGGAGCCAGAGGCCGTCTCAAGACCAATATGGTCCAACAAGAGATTTCTATACTGATTAATATTAAGAGCTTTTTTATTTTTCCAGTTCAGGAGGATAGTTTTCTTAGCGATGCATAAGGCAATGTGAACCATTAGAACTGACTTTGTGTCCATGGTGACATCATTTAAATTTCCTAACAGGCAAATTGAGGGAGATGGTGGGATGTTACATTTCAGACACTTTGATAAGTCCTCACATATCTGGCACCAAAATTTCTTAACAGGTGGACAGAACCAAAGCGCATGAACATAAGTATCTGGTATATTGCTTGTGCATTGTAAGCAGGTATTAGACGATGTAAAACCCATTCTAAACATTCGTTGACCTGTATAGTGTACTCTATGAAGGATTTTGTATTGTATTAATTGCAAATTAGGATTTTTTGTTATTTTAAAGGTTCTTAAACATATCTGAGACCAGACATTTTGGTCAAAGCTGGCTGATAAATCCACCTCCCAAATCGAAGGGCCAAATCCTTAATTTTCAGATTAAACAGTGCTATGTGAGATCTTTAAAGTTTGGGATATTGTTTTTTCCCCTGACCTATCTTCTCAGTTCTTTGGTCTTAATGATTCTGTGTGTTCAAAAATGTTCTCTAACAAACGTTTGAGGCCTTTAGAGAACGACTGGATTTATACTTACATTAAATTTCACAAACATGGAGTAAGTAGCTGAAGTTTTACTTAAGAGTATCAGAGTAAAGAGGGCTGAATACAATTTATTTGTAAAAAACTCAGAAAGACATGTATCCAAGAAAATATGCAGAAGTTTATGGTTTTAATTTAAAATCATGTGTCACAGTTAAAAAGGCATGGATACATTTGAAAAGGCCTAGAAAAAGCCATATTGAAATATTAGTAGAAAGCTAAAATATAAGGAATAAGAGAAATAAAAAATAAAATTAAAAAAAACACACACAAAAGAAGGACCCTCAATGTTAAATAACAGATTGTCGGGGTGGGCTGATCTGCTGCAGCTGCATAAGCAACCGTAGTGAAGAAACAGCTGGGACAGAAATTCCAACAAACTTCCAATTTTGAGGGAAATGATTCAATGTGATGATGTATGTCCCATGACAAATTCGCCTGCAGCCAAAGGTTAAAAATGTGCCTTTTGAATTGTTTCAGAGAGCATCAGGACACAGTCATTCATTCTGCTAGTTCAGCTGTGAGAGGGGCATGCAGCATTTAAAGAGGGGAGACGAGCAGGAAGTTGTATCCAGAGTTAGGGGAGAGTGAGGGTGAATGAAAGCTGCAGATTGGAAGACAGTCAGCGGGGAGAGTTTGATAGTTGGGGAGAGAAACTCTTTACCATCTGCTCGAGATTTGAGTCAAGTTAGGAAGCCTGTTCAAGACTGTCATAACATATGGAGCACTGCAGGAGTCTGGACGCTGCACTGATGGATACCACTTTAGTAACAGCAAATGCAGCCAGCAACAGTTTTATCAAATGGATGGAGGTAAGAAACTGACATCATTTTGTATTACGCTGGTACAAAAATATTGTTCTTGGTTTGTTCATTGTTCCTAGTTTCTTTACAAGTGGAATAATTGTCAGTTGTCAGTATTAGTCATCTTCATTGCATATGAGTTGTTTCCTTTTATCAGTATATTGTAGTTAAAAGTGCTTGGGATGGGATCAAAGCAGAAGGTTACGGGTTTTATTTCTATTCTTAAGTCTTTTTTATTATATTTTCTGGTAAAACAAAAATTCTCTCTGGGTATTTTGATCTGGTTAAATTACACTATGCATCTGTATCTCTTCTCTCTGTCATTCAGCTTGCTGTTCCTCTGCTCATGTACACTGTTGTCTATAAACAGCGGCTACAGATCTGGGAAATTACCAAATGCTATCTTAGAGTACACTGAACTTTGAATTGTTGGCCTTAGAGGCATGTGAAAGTATGCTGAGCATGTTAGTCACTCCATGGGTCAAAAGCTAGCCTCCTGTGAGGACAAAGTGGCAGAAGACTTAGCATTAAATGAAACAAAAAGCAGAGGAGGAAAGAGACTTAATCATGAACTCCGGAGCTTGTCATTTGGTGGTGTTTTCATTTAATTTGACCAGCTCCTCTTGACCAACAGAAAAGAATGATGTGAAATTTAATTTTAAGAACAATCTTTTAATGTAGCCTATCCAAAAAGACGGACTCTTTGACTCTTGCAGGTGTACAGTGATCATGGAGGCTGCTGAGAGAATCAATCCAGCTTTCAACAGGTTTGTATGGAGCCAAATGATGACTCCATTGTCATCCATCCATGCATTATCTATATCGTCTATTATTTGGCTACCTTTTGGGGGGGAGGGGGGGGATTTATCATTTCTTTAGAAATGGTAAATTGCCTGCATGTAGCAAGGCTGCCATTCAATCGGTGCCACCAGGCCCTCTGGCCACCAGCAGCAGGCAATGCAGGTAGTGTTTTTCCCAAGAACACAAAGCGGGGGTTCAAACCAGCTACTCACAGATTACACACCCAACACCACTGAGCCACTGTCGCCCAAATATAAAAATCTTCAGAAAACTGGACTCCAGTCTGCAAAAATGAATGCACTGTTCATTCTGTAAGATAGCATCTAAAACCAACCGAAAGCCTGATAACTCAAACCAAAATCACAGAGAAACTAATACCATTTTTAAAAATAACTTTAAACTTTTCTAAAAACTAAACAAAAACAAAAGCATTAAGCTAAAATGTACTTTGAAGGTTATTCTATGACCTAGATTCAGAAAAACAATCATGTAAACCTAAAGCAAAGGCAATGCAGATGGCACCAAATCATAAGTTACCTAGTAAAGCATTGTCTATAAGAACATAACACTGTGTTATCCATAAGTTTATTTCAGAATAATAAACAGATATTCAGCAAACAGTAGAGAAAGCAGTATACATACAGTTGGGTTAAAAAGTATTTAGTCAGCCACCAATTGTGCAAGTTCTCCCACTTAAAAAGAGGAGAGAGGCCTGTAATTTTCATCATAGGTATACCTCAACTGTGAAAGACAAAATAAGAAAAAAAATCTAGAAAATCACATGGTCTGACTTTTAAAGAATTTATTTGCAAACTATGGTGGAAAATAAGTATTTGGTCACCTACAAACAAGCAAGATTTCTGGTTCTTACAGACCTGTAAGACTTCTTCACTAAGAGGCTCCTGTCCTCCACTCGTTACCTCTATTAATGGCATCTGTTTGAACTCGTTATCAGTATAAAAGACACCTGTCCACAACCTCAAACAGTCACACTCTAAACTCCACTATGGCCAAGACCAAGAGCTGTCAAAAAAACAAAATTGTAGACCTGCACCTGGCTGGGAAGACTGAATCTGCAATAGGTAAGCACCTTGGTGTGGAGAAATCAACTGTGGGAGCAATTATTAGAAAATGGAAGGCATACAAGACCACAGATATTCTCCCTCGATCTGGGGCTCCACGCAAGATCTCACCCTGTGGGGTCAAAACGATCACAAGAACGATGAGCCAAAATCCCAGAACCACACGGGGGACCAAATTAATGACCTGCAGAGAGCTGGGACCAAAGTAACAAAGACTGCCATCAGTAACACACCATGCCGCCAGGGACTCAAATCCTGCAGTGCCAGACGTGTCCCCCTGCTTAAGCCAGTACATGTCCAGGCCCATCTGAAGTTTGCTAGAGAGCATTTGGATGATTCAGAAGAGGATTGGGAGAATGTCATATGGTCAGATGAAACCAAAATAGAACTTTTTGGTAAAAACTACTTGTCGTGTTTGGAGGAGAAAAAATGCTGAGTTGCATCCAAAGAACACCATACCTACTGTGAAGCATGGGGGTGGAAACATCATGCTTTGAGGCTGTTTTTCTGCGAAGGGACCAGGACGACGGATCTGTGTAAAGGAAAGAATGAATGGGGCCATGTATCGTGAGATCTTCAGTGCAAACCTCCTTCCATCAGCAAGGGCATTGAAGATGAAAGGTGGCTGGGTCTTTCAGCATGACAATGATCCCAAACACACCGCCCGGGTTACGAAGGAGTGGCTTCGTAAGAAGCATTTCAAGGTCCTGGGGTGGCCTAGCCAGTTTCCAGATCTCAACCCCATAGACAATCTTTGAAGGGAGTTAAAAGTCCGTGTTGCACAGCAACAGCCCAAAAACAGAGGAGATCTGCATGGAGGAATTGGCCAAAATACCAGCTACAGTGTGTGTAAACTTTGTGAAGACTTACAGAAAATGTTTGACCCCTGTCATTGCCAACAAAGGGTATATAACAAAGCATTTAGATGAACTTTTGTCAACTTTTTGACCAAATACTGATTTTCCACCATAATATGCAAATAAATTCTTTAAAAATCAGACCATGTGATTTTCGGGATTTTTCTTTCTCATTTTGTCTCTTATGGTTGAGGTATAGCTATGATGAAAATTACAGGCCTCTGTCATCTTTTTAAGTGGGAGAACTTGCACAATTGGTGGCTGACAAAATACTTTTTTACCCCACTGCATGAAGAAGACCGTAGTGATATTCAAATATGGTGTTAACCACATATAGTTGCAGTTTAGCTGTAAACATATTCTCCCAAATATTAATAAAAAGGGGAAATAAAAGAAGGTCCAAAATGAACCTCTTTCTTTCATCTAGACTAAAAGAGTATTATAAAAAGGAGGCTTGTTCATCTAAATATTACCCCATGTGATGGATGTAGATACCAGTATCAAAATACAAGCTTAGATATATTAAACTTGGCGAGTAGGATATACGAAAATTATGCTTGTAAATGTCTCAGGAACAGGAGCTAGAGAAAGCAGTCTCTGTTTTATGCAACAAATATATTCCTGTCCGCTGGAACGGATGCCAGTCAGTCACTGTATAATGGTTCAGCTATTCTTCTGAGAGATTTGGCTAAGATATGATGTTTCTACTGTACATACTTTGCCCCAAAGCATGTTTCCAGGGAAATAGAAAATAGTGAAGACTGTATTCATTTCAAGGATGCCAGACAATTAACTTTCTGAGCCTGAGAAATGAGGGAAAGCATCCAGCTGGCTTTTAATCATCCCATACACAGAAGGTCCTTAAACTTGGGGCTTCCCATTTCCTCTCGTTTATTTATTAAAACTTAACAGTCCAATAAAATTTGGCCCCACTCCAAGAATATGTTTATTTTGCAATGCTGATGAGAATAAGATCCTCAGTCATGAGCTTGTCCTCTGGCATTTACTCTCAGGCTCAGTTTTCCCACTGTCACTGAGAAAACAGAGCGTCCTCTGACTGGTAGTCCCAGTGACCATATGAGAAGTTCAGTAAACTGGTGGTTCACTAGCGTTGTTTTAGCATTTTTTAAGTTAAAATTCTGTATTTATATTATTTCTGACACAATATCAAACTAACCAATTAATTAGGAACCTTCAACTAAAAGTTTCCTTTTATCCCTTCTTTTAGGCAAACGTTGGGCGTTTATGGTGGGAAAAGTGTGATTGTGGAAATCAAGGACATACATCAGAAAAGAAAAGGAACACAAGAACACGCTTTCACCCCTTTAGACAACCTGTGGAACCAGAGGGAGGAATCATCAAAAATGGATGTCAGTAGGTCGATTTGTGACCTCTACCCCATGGACAGCACCACAGTAGGAACCAAACTTCCAAGATCCAGTGGGGGCAATATCAAGGACAAGATTTCTCTGTGGGAGAACAAAGAATCTACTCTTTCACACTTAACTTTAAGCAGCTTGAGCAAGTGTGCCAGCATTAAAGTAACGGACTCCTTGACAAATGGCAGCAACAAAACTCTAGATAAGCAAAGCACTGAAAGTACCAGGACAGTAGCCATTAAGAAGAAGGATCTTGGGAAAGAAAATGTAGTAATGCATGGTGATTCTAGGTCTTGTTCCCCTGATGAGTGGCTGAAACAACCTCGAGTGGCCAATACTAATAATAGGTCCAGTGACAGCCAGGAAAACACTGCCTCTAAGAGAAATATAGGTCACAAAGAAACTCCTCGAGAAGATTCAAGGCCTTGTTCACCTCATGTACCTGGGAATCAGCCCTGGGTGAACAATCTAAGTTCTAGGTCCAGTGACAACCAAGCAAAAGCTGACTGTAAGAGAATAGTAGGTCACAAAAAAACTCCTAGTGATGATTCAAGGCCTTGTTCTCCACCAGCGACAGAGAAACAGCAAGTGGGGATGCTAAAAAAGTGCAGTGAAATGAAATCATCAGAACAAACAAGCGAGGAGAAGAGAGCTGTATTCACTCTTTTTAAGAAACTAGAGACTTTGGGGGACAACCAAAGGAAAGCCCCCGCAGAGCTTGGAAACTACTTCAGCCTATCGGGCAAGGACAAAAAAGTCGAGGTGAAAAAGAAAGAACTTCACGATTCAGTTGAGAGTAGATCTCTGTGGGATAGAGAGCAGAAGGAGGACCAGGAGAACGTGTACACGGAACCGGGTGCACTGCCCATCAATCCAGTGCCCAAACCCAAGCGTACCTTCCAACATCCAGCGACTGCCTCAATGGGAACTACCGGTAGTTCAAGGGAGGGGAGAGGGAAGAGGAACCTCCCTCCACTGCCATCCATTTCCTCCAAAGCATCCTCAAAGCCTCCCTGTGGTTACTATGGGAGACCTAGTGCAGACAGATACCTCAATAACAGGTACAAATGGTTTGAAATCAAATCAATGACAAACGTTCCTGAGAATATGATATCAGGCTATTATCAAATACTTAACAGAATCCATTCCAATCATCTAAATAATTTGTACTTCTGTGCTAACTGTGTCAGGAAACTATCTGACTTTGAGGACTGTGCAAGGTCACCCAGCCCAGTTATCACTTGCTCCCTGCCTCAGGAACATCACTACGAAGACATTTTGGGTCAGACACCTGCTTCATACTTCAAATAACTGTATTTTGTTCCCCTTTAGCATTTGTTGTAGAATTATAACTTGCGCTTGTGGCTGACATTTTCCCTTTCACTCTTTTCTATAAGTATTTCTTGGCATAACTCTCTGTTAAGGGCCAGACATATAGTGAAAAAACATCAAATAAACATATGTTTGTTTCTGCAGACTCATCCAATGAGAACCCATACGAAGACATCGAGTTGGAGAGTCAATGTTCGCAGCAGTCTGTACCCTCATCTCCTGGTGCCGATACAACAAAGGTTCATAAACAGCAAAGCATGAGAAAGCCACAGCTTAAATTAGGTTATCATTACTTTTTTCTGTCCGTAGGCATCTAGGCCTGGCTTCTTCAGACAGAATTCAGGCAGAGGCTTCAAGCTACTGGATCTAAAGAGAACCAACCAGTCTGCCCACAGCGTCAAAAGTGGAGGTGTTTCATCTTCGTCCCAGCTAAGCCCTCCTTCCACGCCAACAGGGCCTGAAAACAGTGTGTGGATCCCTGGGGATCCCTACAGCCGCACCTGCCGCAGGATACCAACAGTCTGTGTTAACATTCCTACCTCAGAACATTCATCACCGAGCTCAAATCACAGGATAAAAATCTAAAAGTTAAATCTAACTAACTTGGCGCTTTTTCCCCCTAACAGGTTGTACTGAGAATAAATTGTATATTTGAGGGTTGGACCAGAAAAAAACAATTGCGAAGGATGTATCATTATGCCGAAACAATTTCTGGACGAGGTTTCTAGTGTTTAATTTGCACTTTAAAATTATATATGTTTTTTTTGGGACAGAAATATGTATTGTTGGTTTACAACATTGTTTTTTGTTGGTTTTCGTTCACAGTAACTGATGAGAACAGTGACTCTGAGAGTGAAGTTGAAGATCGATTAAAAGGTGAGGTGAGAGTTATACATACAGTAGCTTGCAAAAGTATTCATAGTTACTTCTGCAGGGCACTGTATGTCACATTTTTTTTATAAAGCAATCTTTCACTGGATTCTATCTTTGTGTCCTGCATTAGGTCGATCCCTTCTGAGGCAGCCGAGAAAGACGCAGGTCCACTACAACGACTCCAACACCAGAAGCTGCTCACTGGTTCAGGATCGCCACCAACGAAAGCTTTTTGAGTACTTCCTGGTTGTTTCACTGCAGAAGTCGAAGGTCGGCGACCACTATTTGCCAGTAGTCACACAGCAGTTTCCCCTTAAGGTCAGCAGCAGAGAAGCACGAAAATCTTCTATTGTTTGGGCTGCAGACAGCATGAGATTTAAAAAAATTAAACTTCATGACGATGTTAATGAAGTGTCATTGGAAATTGGTTGTTCTGGACTGTAAACAAATGCATTCCACATTGTACTTTTTTTAAAATACCATGCACCCTATTCTTTCCACTTCACAAGTATGCATTAAGTTTTGTCAATCATAAAATCCAGATCAAACATGCTCAAGTTTGTGGTTTTAACATGACAAAATCTGGAAATATTCAACTGCTGCATTTATTTTCCCTTGTTAATCCATAAAATAGACGGAACTGAATTATCCATCTGGTTCTTACTGTTCTACATGATTAGGATGAAATTTAAAAAGTAATAAAAATCCACTACATTTCCATATATGTTGCAGTTGGAGCGAAGCTTCAAGTTTATGAGGGAGACAGAGGATCAGCTGAAGATCATTCCTCAGTTCTGCTTCCCTGATGCAAAAAACTGGGAGCCCGTGGAGATGTACCCAAGGTGAAAACCCCACAGTGCTACACAACTCTAACCATCTTAAAAAACTGGAATCTATATCTTTAATTTTAATATGAATAATTAAAAGGATATACTGATCTTGTTTTTATTTCCATTTTCACAGCGAGATGTTCTCCTTCGTTTTGACTGGGGAGGATGGCAGCAGGAGGTTCGGATACTGTCGCCGTTTACTGGTAAATAGCAACGAGCAGAGTAAATAAAAGCACCGTCACTGAACAGGAAGTGGCTGAATACCAAATGCCGGCTGAGTAAATAAACATGCCAAAATGGTGGACGTGCCTGTGGGAAAATGGTCCATCTCAGAGCCTAGGCGGAAATGTGTGAGACTGGGAACCGTATACTGTATGTGAAACTGTGCATATGGTACTGTTTATAGATCTCTAAAGGGAGCGGGCTCATATTGTCAAACCCTAATGTGTCTAGAGTTCTACTTATGTGCCTTGACGTCTCTTGATCTGACAAGCATGTGTTTTTTTGTGTGCAAATGAAAGTGGATGTGGATTTTCTCCTGTATTTCAGCCCATTGGAAAGGGCCAACGTCTTCCAGAGGTTTATTGTATAGTCAGTCACCTCGGCTGTTTCAACCTGTTCTCCAAGGTAAACGCCAGTCACTGCAGCCCAACACTACTGCATTACAGAAAAACTTCATCAGAGTTATTATGTATATACATGACAGGTGTTGGATGAGGTGGAGAGGAGGCGAGCGCTCTCCCCAGCCCTGGTGCAGCCATTTATGAGAGCCATCATGGAAGCCCAGTTCCCAGCTCCGGGCAGAACCATCAACATAAAAACCTTTCTCCCTGGTACTGGCACAGAGGTGAGCAACAGCACAAGATAAAACATACCCGGAACATGAAGGCATATCTTGGAATGTGTTTCACATCAAAGATTTAGGCCATACATTTCAGCAGTGATCATCTAACTGCCCAAATGGTTTTGAGCAGGCTGGGTTGAAGTGTATGTCGCCGATAGTGTTTAGGTTTTCTGTACTGATTTAGGCACATGTTTTGGATCATCATTTGGATCAAGACCCAAGAACAACTCACTTTCACTTTTCTTCTAGACTTTAGTGGATTTTTTGTTTTTGTTTAAAATGTTCTGATATTCCAAAGAATCCATAATGTCATAAAATCTGACAAATTTCTCTGGGCCTTTGGAAGAGAAGGCCCACAGAATCACAGATTCTTCACTGTACCCCACAGTGGGCTTGAGGTGTTTTCCTATATATTCACCCGGTGTCACATCAAATCCATCTGAAGTGTTCATTGTCCAAAATCTTAGTCTCATCTGACAAAAGCACATGATTCCAGTTAAAACTTTTAAAAATCTTTATCAATGTAGTAAAATCAAATGTATGCTTCTCAAAGAAATTATAAAACATCCATTTAAGAGTTAAAAAAAAATTCTAATGACTTTATTGACTATTTTTCCACAAATGTTGAAATTAAGTTCTTTTCAAGGACCACAGCATCTTCTAAAAGTTTGTACAGATCATAATTTTTTGGTTGGGAAATCTAAAGGTGACCACAAATGTCCAAAGTATCATTTATGATATGGACTTTTTTTTAGGATTCCTGGTGATGTTTCAGTTATTTTTTGGGTTTGTTAAACGCACCCGTTACACATTTTTGTATCAGGGTTTAAATGGTATTTATGGTAAACTATATTTAATTTCTAGGTGATGGAGCTCTGTCGGCCATCTGACTCCCGTCTGGAGCATGTTGACTTTGAATGCCTGTTCTCCTGTTTGAGTCTGCGACTGCTCCTCCGTGTGTTCAGCTCTTTGCTGCTGGAAAGAAGAGTGATCTTCACCGCTGACAAGCTGAGGTTGGTGCGTTCACCTTAAGTGCAATCAATTTCCTCAAGCTTCCCGGGAAACAAAGTCTCTTTGGAACTGGATTTGTTGCAAATGTCCTCCCCCAAGTGTTTATTAAACTGTGTTGAAGGCACTTTTGCTTAAAAAAAACAAAAAAACTGGGATGTTGTCAATATGAACTTGGATAAATTGTGGGTGTTCCAGACGCATGTTTTTAAATAAATGTCAGGCATCCCAGGGATTAGAAGCTCATACAGGAGGGACATCTGGAGCTCTGGCGGAGGAGTTGTTGGCCAGTTTGTTTGCTCCACTGGGAAAAGCCAGAAACAGTGGCCATGCATCAATTCCTGATTTTCCCTGAGGGAAATGTTGAACTTTGGCACCTTCTAGAGGTGGTAAAGTGTTCTACCAACAAATCCTCCAGCATTATTTTATGATTTTCCCCCTGTTCTGTCCTTGCAGTACCCTATCCCAGTGCTGCCACGCAGTCGTTGCACTGCTTTACCCCTTCGTCTGGCAGCACACCTACATCCCTGTGCTGCCCTCGGCCATGCTCGACATTGTCTGCACCCCTACCCCCTTCATTGTCGGCCTGCTGTCCAGCTCTTTGACCCATCTCACTGAGCTTCCCCTGGAGGAGGTCAGATTGGGGAGATGGGCAGCAAAGCTTAAATGTTGCGGTTGAAACTTCAACCAGCAAACATGAAACTGTACAGGTAAACAAGAGCAAATGAATGAAACTGTTATCAAGTAGTTTGTTTTTGTGCAGGTTCTTGTCGTGGATCTAGGAAATAATCGATTTCTCAGACAGGTGAGTGGATATTTCTACGTTTCCAAGGCTTCGTGTGACATTTATGACTAAGAACCAACAAGTGGCCTTCTCAGAAATACTTTATTTTTCTCCGTTTCTCATATTTAGTTGGATGATGAGGATTCAATACTGCCCTCTAAGCTCCAGTCAGCCCTAGAGAATGTTCTCGAAAGAAGGAGAGAGCTTGCTAATGACAGAGGAGCAGATTCAATCAGCGGTGAGACAAAACAGGGCCTAAAGTGATCATTTGGAATTTGTGAAAGTTTGATTTAGTGAAAAATGCTATAAGAAGTCAATATCTTATATGCAGTAGAGAGTTTTCAGAGGATCTTAAATCTAGTCCTGAATGCTTAAATAAAAGGCATCTTGACTCCTTGTTTACTGAAGACACTTAACCTCTCATTCAAAGGCTTCTTCAGTTCTCAAGGAGTAGGAGATTCTGGGTTTTAAGTTGTCAACACTAACACAGATATAGAGCCATTAAGGTAAATGATAGGGCAATCAGGGTCACATGAGTAACTGACTATCCCTTTATTACCTTATTGACTCTATTACACCCTATGGTTCACATGGTACACAAGCTGTTTTGACTTTAAGACTATTCTCCTATTTTTAGTTCAGCTGAACAACCATGTTACACTCAAAGATATACAATATTTTCATTATGGTCTCTTGGAGAAGGATAATGCACTGGTTCATACACTATTTACTCAGAAGAGGAGAAAAGAAATAATAAAGTGATTTCTCATCAAAATATCAATACCGTTTTTTGTCCCTGAGATAAAGTTAGTCACACTGGGATATGTCAGATCCTTCCTCCCCATATTTAATAAAGACAACCTTTGTTGCTGTTTTATTCCACTCAAGATCGGACTGGTTTTCTTCATGTGTTCGAGGCGCCACCCTCTGATTCAGTATTGGATACGTTACCAATTAGGGCACAAAGCCTTTATATATTCTACTTACTTTCTATTTTACCACCTACAAATGTTATTTGCTGGATGATTGAGAACATACTCCAGCATTATCAATGTAGATGTCAGAGATGGAGCCGAGATCAAAGCAGACTTCTACAGTCTTAATGGGGGGGGTATTATGCTTCTTCCAGGCACGTATTACCCTTCTTTAGCACACTCCAATAAAATTGTCACCTTAAGTCTTTTAAAAGTCTGTCATATATCCAAATCCACCTTAAAGAAATTTACTTCCGTATTGGACGCCTTGATTTTCGCCTGTGCATCTCTAAGACCCTCCTACTCTTTCTGACACTCCCCCTTCAGTTCGTCACATACCGTGCATCATCGCAGCATGCACGGAGTCAGAAAAAAATCCCACAAAATATGTGCAGCTGAAGCTGGTGTGTTATAATTACTACACCTGGGACTCAGCCGGAGTTGTGTGAGGTGGGGAGGGGAGGGGAGCTCTGCAGGGGCGAGGCTCTTGGCTGAGTACGTAAGGTCGGAGGAGGAGATGGGTGGAAAAGGCGGGGATAGGTGGGAGCAGGCGTTTCAGCAACCCCGAGAACTACCAGCAGAGACCGGCAGAGACTCAAAGATTACTCTAACATGAGTGAATGGATCAGAGCAACACTTCAGGTATGTTTTTAATGAGGGAAAGACAGGTTCTCTGGATATCAAGCTTCAGAAAGTCCATTTTGCATAATACCCCCCCTTTAAAACTCTAGCCTGACGAGTGGTCTATGCAAAATCAGTTTATATGAACTTTTAAACCAGCCTTAGATTTGCATCAACAAATAAGCCAATGATTTCTTACGTGGACAATGGAAGTAGGAGGCATTCAAGGAAAAGAGTAACTGCCTGATATAGAATTAAGAATTAGGGCAGAGTAAAAATATATAACCACAACAACAAATCTGAATGCGTAATAAATGAAGGTGCCAGGAGCATTAGTCACCGCACAAAAACTATTAACTGCTTATGACCTTTCAGCGGAACATAACTTAATGAAAAATCTTAAATCTTTTTAATATGTAACTTATTTCTGTTAAAACCTACTTAGGATTACACTTTTTTTGACAATCCACTTAAAGCTAAAAAGATACAAATTAGGGTTTTGGTACAGTACAGGGCATGTCACTCAAGATTCAATAACTGAGTAAACATCAAGATGGAAATAAAATCAAGATTTTGAAAAAAATAGCAAGGTAAACTCCTTGTGATCATAAATATTAGTTAAACCACCTAGTTTTTATTGGGTTGAATAGGTGAACAGTCTGGTTGATAATTTATGAAAATCCACCTCTCCTTTGTCTCTTTAGACACAAGCCATCTTAGCACCGTTGTGTCTGAGGCCTTCGTCCGCTTCTTTGTGGAGTTGGTTGGACACTACCCACTTTTCATCACTGCTGAACGAGAAGACGGCTATTCCTCCTCCTCCTCCTCGTCTTCCCCCGCTTCCTGCTCATTCCAGCGTGAGGGATTCCGAAAAGCGGTCCCATCAAAGTCTGTGCGCCGCTTCTTGGAGGTCTTCATGGAGACCCAGATGTTTGGCTGGTTTATCCAGGAGAGAGAGCTCCATCTGCAAGCTCTGAGAGGTACCGAAAAGGAGAAAGAAGGGGTCGGGCTTGGGATATTGATAGAATGTTCATGATTTTTCTCCTCCCCATCTATAAACAGGACTCTTTGAAGTGAGAGTCCAGGAGTATCTGGACTCTATTAATGAAAATGAACACCGGCGGGTCAACAGATTTCTCAAAGGCTTGGGTAAGAATGATACTGACCAGTTAGCTTTAAATATATTGACCCAGTCCTGTCTTAAATTATTCTTGCTTTATTTTTCTTGGTTTCTCCAGGGAACAGAATGAAATTTCTTTCTAAGAAATAATGAAAAGTGACAACAAAAAAGAAGAAAATCCTGATCGCCTGTCTCAAATAGAATTACAATCTGAAATATTTTTCTTGGAACTTGTCTTGCTTCTTGAGGATTGTTGGCCAATGAAGCAGCGGCTTTGCTTGAAGAGTGACAAGCCTAGAAATGTTTAGAGTCAAAAATTGGTCAGTCATTCAAAAACGCCGCTTTATGTCTGGAAAAATTAAGACACCTGGAATTATGGGCTTATATAAATATTTTACTTCTTGGCAGGAGGATTCTCAAATGGGAACATAGATGGTACTATCCTTTCTATCCTTCGTGCTGTATGCTGATGACCAATTCATTTTCAAGCACACCAAAAAAATAAAATTTAGTGTTTGGGCATTGTGGTTGTAGTCTTCTTTTTTTTACCATTTCCAGCAGGGGGCGGTATTAGAAAGAAGAAAATGACTAATGTGCTCCCTTCTCTGAAATGCTCGAGTTTTCCTTCAGTCCAAACAAACTACCGTATATCACTGAAGCATGGCACTGCATGTTTAAACTTTGGATTTCTAAACTTAAACGTTTTTGTCTATTTTCCACACCTCTGTTTGGACATTTTGATTGATTAGATTACTTTAGATCAAACAAAGGTTGCCCTCTTGCAATGGTACAGTTCACGCCTTCTTTGACAAAATAAGCTACATTGGGGAATTGTGTTCCATCTACATTTGTGCTGCAGTTTAAATGTGTCAGTTGACGACAGTCATTTATAAGTCATTTTCTACATTGTATGAGTCTGAGTCTCTGAGTCATTGAAACAAAACAGATATTTACCCAACGAGGAGGACAGCACATCTGTCTCTGCATAAGAACATAACATGTTTGCCGACAAAGCATGGTAGTACATTCTCAAAAAATAGTATATGAGTGGTTAGTACATGCTAAGCATTCCAGTGTGTCCCTAACCTGTTAGTCTGTAAGTTCACACTCACACCCAATTGACTTAGCTGCCTCGTTTGCTTTTCTAAAAAAAGATTACTGAGTTAGGAGTAAATATTAGACATACAACATCCCCTATTCATTAAATTAAATGTGATTAACCACAAATATTCGGACAGCTGAGTTCGATTTCACTAGGTTACACCAACGCCTGATTACTGTCTGAGCTGTAGAATCAAGAAGTTACTTTCTGACAACATGAAGTAGGCTAAAAGATCATATAAAGCAACACACCCTGCCCCGAAGAAACTTAATAGATGATCGGAAAAAAAAGGCATTGCCATCTATCAGTCTGGAAAGGGTTGCAAGGCAGTTTCTAAGGCTGTGAGACTCCAGTGAACCAAAATGAGAGCTATTATCCACAAATGAAGAAAACATGTATATGTGGTCCTTAACATATCCCATGCTGTGCATGGTGGCAAGAAGTTAATAATAATCTATATTAGTTCAAGATCACTCTATAAGAAAATCAAAAGCTTATGGATGGTAAAATACAGCAACAACAAGTCAAAAGGCAGGGTTGATGGCAATAGCAAAATAACTGTTGGGGCTTGAAAGCAGCTGAAATGAGTTTTTTCCGTAGAGTGTGTGGGCTCTCCCTTAGAGATAGGGTGAGACTCAGTCATCCGGAGGGGGCTCAGAGTAGAGCCGCTGCTCCTCCACATTGAGAGGAGTCAGTTGAGGTGGCTCGGGCATCTGGTCAGGATGCCTCCTGGACGCCTCCCTGGTGAGGTGTTTCGGCCACGTCCCACCGGGAGGAGGCCCAGGGGAAGGCCCAGGACACGCTGGAGGGACTATGTTTCTCGGCTATGTTTCTTGGGATTCCTCCCGAGGAGCTTGCCCAAGTGGCTGGGGAGAGGGGAAGTCTGGGTGTCCTTGCTTAAGCTGCTGCCCCCACGACCCGACCCCGGATAAGCGGAAGAAAATGGATGGATGGATGTTTTGAAAGTACAATTCAAGGGGCTGGTGAGCCAAAAAGGCATGACTAAAGAAACCAGGAAGCGATTATTTAGGAGGGTGATTACTGGATGGAAACCAGATGAGTGATTACAAACAGGCTACAGCTGTGAGGGAGCATGAAGTGAGGCAATGGGAGCAAATGGCTGAAAAATGTAAAAGTGAGACCAGTGAAAACAACACATGAATACAAGAATGCTAAAACAACAACTCTGAGGAAATACCAAGAAGAATGTAAATACAAAGTACAAAAGTTACAAGCTAAACCAAAGTTCAAAGAGATGATAAAAGATAATGGTCGAAATGTTGGATTATACCTCTTGCACTCATTTGATTTGCATGAAAACCCAAATCCAAGTTTTATAGAATAAACAGCAGTAAATTATAATAAATAATATATTTTAAACATGATTAAAAGAGATAAATTGAAAGCGCTACAATCTATCAGAGCCGAAGAAGCAAAATAAAAGGTAGTCCAGCACAACTCTAACACGAGCCTTCAGCAAAGCTGTCAGAGTTACTGTACAAAGGTGAAAATCCCAGCGTCGCTCCCTGAGGGACTCCCAGGTTGGGAAGGCTGGAGTGCAGAAGTGTTCTCAGGAAGATGAATGGATGTGATGAGTGAGGAGCACTTCTGCTGAAATGTTTGTTCAGGTCGCTCAGGTTGTTTGGGCCTGAATGTGTAATTGTTGTGCTTGTGCATCTGTATGAAATATGTGCAGATGCCTGAACCCTCAAACCTCATACAGTCATGCCTTGTTTCCTGCCAAGCACCTGACTGTGATTGCAAGAAAGCTGGTGAACAGGTAATTATAGGTCTGATTATTCTCAACCACCAGGAATTAACCTCCAAAGCCTTACATCCTGCAACAGTTCTTTTCTATGGCTAAACTCCCTAAACCTCACCTATCTAACCCTGTGCATTTTCAGTCAGGGGGGAAAGTACTCTTCTCTACCACTTACAAACAATAATAGTGTGTTAAAACTCTAATGTTCCCTGCAAAGTGCATTTCACAGGTGTCTTTTACTTGACTGGATTCCATCTTTATGAGATACTCTGTAGCTATAACCTCTGAAAATATCCACCTACATGTCAGAACCTGCTGAAAGATTCAGCTGTGCAACACATTGCATCTCAAACCATTCAACCAGCAATAAAATCACACTACCATCACGGCCCATTAAAAACCAACTACTAATTCAATTATGAATCCTCTCTGCAGATTTAACAACCT
This sequence comes from Valencia hispanica, assembly GCA_963556495.2. NCBI lineage: Eukaryota > Metazoa > Chordata > Actinopteri > Cyprinodontiformes > Valenciidae > Valencia > Valencia hispanica. The sequence continues at coordinate 22,568,358 of OY747722.1, forward strand.
CATTCCAAAGCCTGCAAGCTTGCAATTCGAACTCTTCTGAGGTTGCCTTTGCTAATTACAGGATTCATCCTGTGATTTATGAAGGCACGGAGGTGCAGCAGCTAAGCACCTCTCGACATTATTCAAAATGAAGAGTTTAATGACTTCTTCTGTCATTTTGTTTCAACTTCTTTTGTACATTCACATCTACAACCCAGGAGGCAAAGGCTCTGCGTAAATGTGAAAGGTGAAAGAAAGAAGTTGATGGTGGTTGTAACTACCAAGTGTCAGATGCAGTTTTGAACAAATTACCCAGACCCTGAGGCATTGCTGTGCTCAAATACGATCTATAGATGTTCTTGAGGAGTGCTTTTGTGTTTGACTGAAACTTGGGAGTCCGGTTCACAAGTGTAACCACGGTCTCACGCTATGTTTTCTTGTCTGCTTGAGTGCAAGAGAGCAGTCACTGTTAGAGAAAGGCCTCAGAGGTTTGTTAGTGAACATTAGAGAACAAACAACATCGCAAAGACCAAGGAACACAACAGATGGGTCAGGGAGAAAGTTGTAGAGACGTTTGAAGCTTGGTTAGGTTATAAAACTATATCCCTAAGAACTATAATGCTCCCAAAACATGCTCAACTGACATGTCAAGCAAGGAGAGCATCAATCTGACAAGATATTTAAAGGCATATGGTAACTTTGGTGGATTTGCATAGTTCCACAGCTCAGGTAGGACAAATCTATTGACGGGATAATTATAAGCTAGCACTTCATGATCTGTCCTTTATGGGAGAGTGGCAAGAATAAAAGCCATTATTGAAAGATAGCTTTGAGTACTGTAGGGAACACAGCAAACATGTAACAGAAGATACTCTGCTCAGATGAGACCCCAACACATGCTAGCCTAAATATATAATGTGTGGCAGAAAACCAACAGCACATTGCCCTGAACACATTCAAATGGTAAAACAGGGGGGCTGCCAAAATGTTAAAAAGTTCAAAGGGGTTTCAATACGTTTCTAAGACTCAGTATGTCCTCTGTGGAAAAAACCTGAACATGGAGCTTGTTTCCTGGAGCTGCAGGTGCAGTGTCCAACTAAAGCCCGGACAAATAGTCCCAAAGATCTGAAATCCACCACCTTACAGAGAAGGAACAATCAAAGCATATGGAGAGCTGGAGGATGTGGGGGGACAAAAGGCAAATCTGTGAAGAAATCAAGTGCAGGAAAGCTTATTAAAAGTGGAGAGTTTCCATTTAGCTGCTGCTTAGGCCAGTGGATTCAAACCAAAAGCTTGCAAGGAGGATGAACAGCAAAGAAGGAAGGATGTTGAATGCATAAAGCATGGGTTGTATGCTTAACCTTTTTTTGTGGCCTGTTTTTTTCACCCCTTTAATCTCAGATTTTAAAATGGGGAGAAAGGCAGAGGCTCAAAAATAGAGCCCAGAATGAGCCAGAAAAAAAGAGGGGTGGATGTTAAAGGGGGTCAGCAAAGCTTCAGGCCACACACAGAGATCTTCAGGGCTGAGGGTGAGTCAGTCAGGCTTGTCTACATGTGGTCTTTTGGATGTGTCCAAGTTTATCCCCCACTTCTATTACACCACCATTTGTTATGGCAAATGGTTAAAATCCTCCTCTCCTTCCTCACGGTTTCGTCTCTCATTCATTCGGCTGAGATTATCTTTTAAAAAGGTTTTATTTTTTTAAAGGAACCCTATCTCAGTATTATTTCACTGTGACGTATGAAGAGGAGTCTGTCTGGATGTGAACAAATATAATCATGCACACATGGACTGACTGAAGGGAATTCTCTGTCAGACCTGCTGCAGGGTGGTCTGGTCTATAAGTGTCATTATGCAGACCCATCTCTCCTCTAAAGCTTCTGTGTCTAGACTTTAAGGAACATATGACTTTTCTTGGACTGCGGTAGGTGCTTTCCTTTGTAATATTGTTCACGTGGCAAGAGGCCAGATAATTGCAAGTTCTCGTCTTTCAGATTCAATAAAATAATAAAATATAAAAAATCACAAATTTCAAAGCAGCAGCATCATTAACCATTTGGACTGTAAATAAGGTACCTCACACCTTACACAAAAATATGTGCTCATAAGATATCAAGCTTTAAAACATGATAAAACATCTCACATTATGTCTCACATTATGGCACCCAGCACACAAAAACATGCTCATAAAAAAATCATGCCTTAAAAATGTAAGAAGACATGGTAGGTGGATGTAAAAGCACCGCAGTGCTCCTATACAATCGATCAGCATTATTAGTACTTCTTGTGCTATTTAGTCCGTAAATCTTGCCTCCGAATACATTGCAACAACAGAGTTCCCTTGGGCATTCACAAATGTTTTCGGCTTCTTTTAGGCTAGCGGAGGGGAATTATTTCCCTCAAGGGCAACATAGCAACTGTGACTGATGTCAAGGGAAGGACTGTTGGCTGAACACAATTTGTTTAAGGATAAAGTTGAGCTCTAAAATAATCATACGCCTGACAGACTTGGATTTAAAATGGTTCTTCTCCACGTCAGCTAGGGTGAGATAGGGTCAATAAGTAAAAGTGTCTGCCAGAAGTCAGTCTTTGCATCCTGAGATTTACAGTGCCTTGCAAAAGTAAAAGTACAACCTCAAACTTTAATGTATTTTCTTGGGGTTTTATGAAACAGACCAACACAAAGGGAAGCATTATAGTGAAAAGAAAAAATATACATTGTTTACACAATTTTAATAACCAAAAATCTGAAAAGTGTGGCATGCATATGTATTTAACCTCCTTTACTCTGATACCCTTAAATAAAATCTTGTACAACCAACTGCAGAAAGCATGGCACAACTGCAAACCCAGCAAGACATGCCCTTCTTCCTAACTGACTTTCCTAGCATGGAGTTGATTAATCAGAAAACTTACAAGGAGGCCTGTGGTAACTTTGGAGGAACTGTAAAACCACAATTCAGGTGGGAGAATCTGTCGACAGGACAACTATTAGTGATACACTTCACAAATCTTGCTTTTATGAAAGAATAGCAAGAAGAAAACCATTGTTGGAAAAAAAGCAAAAAGTCCTGTTTAAAGTTTGCCACAAACCACAGTGGGGTATATAACAAACAAGATGGTAAAAAGACCAAAATCTAACTTTTTGGTCTACACGCAGAACCTTTTGTGGAGAAGAAAGCAGGTGATGTAAGACTTGTAGCTGAGGCAGAGGTTTCACTTTCTACAAGACAACTTTAAACATACCACCAGAGCAACAATGGATTAACTGGACCCTATCAGTTCTCATTACTGCATGTGTTGACAAATTATACCCAACAGAAATGATCTTTGAGAGAACAAGAAAAAAAAAAATCAAAATGCAACCATGGCATATTCATATCCCTGTGTTTGCACTCTCCGTCCTCAGCTTTGACCCTACCGTCTATTGTCCTACAGGCATGCCAAAATTAACGACATGAGTGCATGTAGGAGTCCACAATCCTAATGGCCTTTCCTGTCAAGTCTACCATCTGTCAAAGTGATGATCTACATGAAATGTGACCTTTGATGGTAAGTTTAAAGCAGTTTTATAGTGGTCTAAAAACATTAAAGAGCCTGGGTGATAATTACAGCTCACTATAAAAAGTAAATACAGAGCAACAGATGGTTTTCCTATTACTAATAAGTTCTGTCTTTGTGTGTTTTGTGTGCACATCATCAGCTTAACCATTTACTAGAACAGGTTCCCATTTCCAAAATTATATAATTATCTTTTCTGCAAACCACATTTGTAAGGTGTGTCTACAATGAGGTGTAATGTGCAGGCATGTTCAACACATACAGTAGAGAGAGGGGTGCCATTTGTGGCAAGGGAAAATTACTTGACAACTGCATGAGCTACCTGTGAGTCATGTTGCTAAATTGATTCTGCCTTAAAACTGTCAGTAAGCTTTTCATTATTCACAGGAATCTGAGCTTATCCTTGGGTGGATGTCTTGATTTCCATCTGCAGCTATCAATTTAGTGTCCATGGTGACCTGACTCAGGAGTTGTATTTATTATGCTGTTTGTTTATTACTTAAATTACCTCTCTCCTTAATTTCGAAGGAAAACTCTCTGATAAGCAGAAATTTTCTAAGAAATCATGGGGATCTAAATGTAACATACTTTTTTGTTTTTAAAACTGTACCTGCTTTTTGTAGTGTCTCTTTTCATCTTCCAAAAACTGTTTGTGAATGCATGTAGGATTTTTCAGTGCTTGTTCTTCCAAAAATATACTAGTTATTATTGGAAAGATTTTAGATTATTCGAGGTCAGATATAGCAAAGCATTAGAGATAAAAGGTGAGGAAATAACTAGCTACAGTTGTAATATGAAAAAAAACTCTGAGATTCTGATCCACCTTGATATCTTGGTAACAATATATATGTACAGTGGCTTGCAAAGGTATTCGGCCCCCTTGAACTTTTCTACATTTTGTGACATTACAGCCACAAACATGAATCAATTTTATTGGAATTCCAGGTGAAAGACCAATATCACGTGTACACCACTTTGTATTGGTCTTTCATGTGGAATTCCAATAAAATTGATTCATGTTTGTGGCTGTAATGTGACAAAATGTGGAAAAGTTCAATGGGGCCAAATACTTTTGCAAGCCACTGTAAATTCACTGGATTCACTTTATGGACAGCACTGTTCTCAGTCTGTTCCCTGACCACAAACAGGACAACAGCAAGGTCTCCTGGCTGGCTCTCCATCACATTTGCTCAAACAGCTACCAGATTAAACAAAAATCAATAGAGATTCGATGAATTCGCAAAAAAATACCAAAATTACCTGGACAGGATCATTCCAAAATATTCAATCCATACCATGAACTGATGTCCACACATTGTATAAAATGTGTGGACATCAAAGAATGCAATACTCAAGCATTATTTCAGACTGAGGTTTAGCAGTCTATACAAATCAGCAGTACTTACAAACAAACGTGAATGAATGAAATATTGATGAGACAGTAAAAGAGCTAAAAAGAGACAGCATTGGTTTTAACTCCCTGAAGATAGGTCAGAAAAGAAAAAAACAGAAGCCCTGTAAATTTATCTTGTTGTTAGGGAGACTATTGCTGAAATCTTACTAGTCGTCCGTTTTATTGCTTGGTTCTTTGGGATGTTTATGCGAGTTCAAAACGACAACAGTTTCATTTCAGATACTCTTGCAAGGAAGTTCGCACATTTTTGGTCAGTTTTTCTAATCTGACAATAAAGGGATTATATATGCACAAATATTGATTTAGTAAGGCAAACTTTTGTGCAGAAATCTTTTTTATGCTTTATAATCATATTATAATATGCATTTGTGTGTATTTATCAATCAGCAAATCAATGTATTTATTTAATACAAGATATTTTATTGCTGTTGCACACAAGAACAATGGAGGAAGCCAAAATACTGCCAGTAACTGACCTGTAAACTATTGTTTTTGTTGGTTAACTTTTGATTGCCAGATTTTGTTTTGATAAACGTGGGAAGGGGGGAAGTGGCTGGGCCACACATCATCTCTTCTGAGTGTACAAGCGACACACATGAGACTGACATCCTGAGAGTGACAAGAACAATTGTGTTTGTGGTAGCTGCCACCCATCTTCTGCCTGTTTATAGCCACAACCGAGAAAAACAGTGCTGTGTTTGCTTCTCTAACTTGCCTGGTGACGTTCCATGGCACTGTGAAGTTGTGTACAACGCTTGTGCAGGGAGAAAAAAGTGCAGTTGGAAAATACTGTGCAGTAGCATGGATCTGGCCAGAGTGGACAGAATACATTTGAAATATGAGTCAATTTGGCTGTGATCAGTACTAAATATTTCAACATTCTCTTTCAACACGAGATAAACATTAATTGGAATACAATGAAACGGTTTCTTGCCAAAAACCACATAGAAATCTCTACAGATTACACGTTCTGTATTGTAGAAGCAGTGAAAAAGTAGAATCCCAAAAGCATTTCTCTCCTTAATATCAGATCACAATTTCAACTCTTGCCATATTTTGTTTTCATTTTTTGGACTGTTGGCTGAAGCTGATTGATTGACTGGTGGACTCTGGCCAGTGTGTCCTTATTTGAACCGTTCGAGTCAGAATAGCCAAGACTGCAGAGAGAGATAAACCTTTCTCTGCCGAAAACCACAGCAGGTGGCTTGTGTTTGGGTTGTATGCTGGCTTAGTATCGTGTTACGCACTTTTACACATGTAATCAATTAGTACATAGTAAATCCTCAGTGCGGTGGGTGATTGCTTGTACGCTACCAAATTCGCATTATGACGAGAGAGCAACAGAAATCAACACCATAACCTGAGTTGACCTGCAACATTTAGATTACATTTCTGCAAGTTGTACTGTATGTTAGAAGTTATAATTCTCAGAAACACATCAAATTTGATTAACTGTTCCAGAGTCTAAATGTTCACTGGTTACAAATCAAGTAATTCCCCTTTTCATTTATCTACAATGCACTCCAAACTAATGATCTCCTGTGATATAGAGGTGTAGAAGGCCTCAAAATAAATCCGTCTCCCTTTGCCGGAGCATAATCTTGCTCTGATTAAGAAAATTTGCTTCATACAGTATATCTATGGTAGTTATGTATGGCACTAAGAGTAGCATATTGTGTTCATAATATGTTTTGAATGATTGTTCTGTTGAAAGATGCGATGATGACCAATGCTCAGATTTCTGCCTGTGCTACCCAGAATCTTATTTCAAATATGCTTGTAATTTACAGAGTTAATGATGCCATGCAGTCCAACAAGGTCTCAAGGGTCTTTGGGAGGGAGAAGGCTCTCAGCATCACAGATTCTCCTCAATACATAATATTTTATTTTTTTCATTATGTATTTTCGGGAAGACTTGTTGTAGGCATGGTTTTTTTGTCTAAGTGGGTATGGGACACGTTTCTGCATGTTCATTCTTTGATTTGTGCCTAACAACCATGTCCGTTGATTGAACGTTCCATCTTAAACTGCTTTCAAAAAACATTATAAATCCACAAAGACAAGCTTCTCCGGGGTGACATGTGGCCTTATGGCTGAGCAGGATGAAAAGACTGCTTTTTTCAAGGGTTTTTGTTTATCTCTATCAGCAGAAGCAATAAGAGTGAAGGGTATTGTAAAAACTAGGTAAATAAATGTTGGTATAAAACTGACTGAACATTGTAAACATGGGGTTGCAAGAATACTCCCATATGTTTTTAGTGCCTGCAGATAAATTCCTGACAAGTGAGGCACGTGTCCAATGATCTACAGGGATTGAGAGTTAAAAGGTTCCAATTTTGAAAATCCACCTTCACATTGTCTCATTGAGAAATATGTCTGGTACAAGCCTTATGGGAAACACTTGTACAAATACAAACTCTGTCCTTGTGTCTTAGTGGTTCAGAGAGTTGCCTCCAGGGAAAGGTATCCTTCTAGTCATAACCAAAACAGTCTGAGTTGGCAGTGGAGACTGTGACCAAATTCTCTTCTTGTAATAGCCAAAAGGGCTGTTGTAGCACTCATACTGGAATGGCTGTTGGGTACACAATAAAGAGACTCAAAAACATTCAACAAATCAGCACTTTTTACAAAAAAATGTAACTGCTGTTTAGGCTTTCCATTGAAGTTCTGGTATTAATCTAGCTCTGTCTTCATATCTAACCTCATTCATCAATTTTCTTCTGTGTAGCAGATCATCAAACAAGTTTTTTTATCGGACTGACCTGAGTTAATACAAAAAGCATTTGATGATTGCATTAATTAAGGGCTATGCAAACCAACCTAATCCTCTGTGGAAATCTAATCGCCACCTGTCATGATTTGCTATTGTTGTCCTCACCTGTAACAGTTTCTGGCACCAGGGTAAAAAAACATCAAGTTGGGCATTTTAGTCCAACCCATGTTGCTTAAATTGATACAGACAATACCACTAATCAAATTTAGAGGGCTACATCAAATCAAAATAAGTAATACTTCTTTTGCTGGGATTACTTGGATGTTTAGAATCAGGATGACTTACTGTCAGTGATGATGGAATTACTTCTGCTCTCTTGTCACTTCAAGAGTTCTTGACCTTAACATCAAGCACATGGGTTATCAGCAGGACAATAATCAGGACTTTCCAGCTCCCCTCACTATTGTCTGTAGGGCCCTGTTGGCTGCTACAGTACACTGTGAAACTGTTAATGTATTCCTCTGAAACTGCAGTCTCTGCTGTGATGATTTCACAATCCTTGTGGTGTTGTACACGTTGTACACAATTCAAAGTTTTGCACCACTGCAGGACTTAAAGAAAAACTGCTGCAGTCTTTGCATCTTGGAAACATACTTTCTGATGAATATAAGTTGGACAGGGTGAGACTACCGGAGGCGTAAATAACAATCTCACAAGTTATGGTTTATTACCATTAAATCCAGATGTTGTGTAACAGGTAAGGCCTGCAGCCTCGTCAAAAACTCACTAAATCCCTCAGCTCTCTGTGCTGATCCTGACACAGCTCATTAAACTGTGATTATACAGCTCCCAAGGGTTAAGGCCCTGGACCAGCTCATTATAAAGACAACAGAAAGCAGAGCTCACAAAATGAATTAAAACCATTTCTACCAATTCTCTTCTATGGTAGTTTAAACAAAAAACCTTTGCATATGTATGCCGTAGGATGTAAACACACAAAAAACAGAATCCAAATACTTTTTTCCATGAAGAGCAAGGCTTAAAAGGTACCATAAGCTGTGACAGGCTCTTGCTGTTAGAATTACCAATTGGCTGACCTCGAAGGTACTCTTCACCTCTCTTCTTACAGGCAAATGATATGTAGCGCCCCTCACATTTTCCAGAAAGTTATTGGGGATCAGCGGAGCGAGGCCAAATTAGCATGAAATGATGAAGAACAGATTTCAGATACAGGTGTTTCAGAGGAAACGGATGGGAGGTCCAGCCACATTTAGCTTATTCAGTTAGCTAATTAAATAGTTTTAGACATGCAGTCCAGTAATGTAATAGTTATAAGCTTTTATTGGTTAATTTCATTAGATGATCCCCTGTTCTGCTTTACTAGCATGTCCTTGGAGTTGGATTACCGAAAACTTGTCAATCCTAACTGTAATAAAAGCCTTGAAGTTTTTCTATACTTTAATGGCCACTTTTTTCTACAGTTTTAAACCGTCAATCTTCTGTTGTTCAGCAGCTACTTTTTTAGTTTGACACATAACTTTTGTTTTGGTGAAAATAGCTGCATCCCATTTATGAAAATCATACTCAGTATATGAACAATGGATGAGACTTCTGTGATCACCTATTTCTTTGAGGATTTGGGTGTCTCATTCTGTACTTAGAAAGCTCATCCCATCACCTGTCTCTACCCCATTAGCTTTAAGGATTATCTGTGTTAGCTCTACCCCAGAGGATCCTCTAATCTACTCTGAGTGCTAATCCATACAAAGTCAGTCAGTGCTATTTGTAATCTTCATGATCCCCAGTTACTTCCCCAAAACTTGTACATTAATTTCCAGAACTTACCATGAATCTTTCCGAAACTTACCTGGTATTGGGTAATTTGCTAGAACCTACCCAGCACTTTCCCAGAACTTACCAGGTACTCTCTTTAATCATAGAGGTTACTTCTTGGAACTTTTATGAAACATACTTGCTCCTCCTTACACAGAATCTACCATGTATTTTACTGGAACCTTCAAGGAACTTCACTAGAACTTTCAAGTTACTTTCCCAGGACCTACCAAGTACTTTGCTGGAACTTGAAAGGTCATATTCATGACTTTACCAGGAATTTTCAAGGACGCTACTTATTTTATCAAAACTTTCCAAGTAGCTTCCCAGACGTTAAGGACTAGCTATTATCAAATACTACCCAGAAATGATCAAGTATTCTTCTGGAACTTACTGGTTACATTTTCAGACCCAACCAAGTACCATCTAAAACGTATAGGTTTGTTCGCATCACTTAAAGCAACACTATGTAGTTTTTCAACTTTCATTATATATTTCCAAGACCCTTGTGATGGTACATCGACTTACAATAGGTTGAATGACACGCATGCCATAGCCTGACGGGGTCTGTATCGCTTTTACTGGCACTACGTAACTTCGGGGTGCGGGTAGTAACCTGTGCACAAAAAGAACTACAACATTCGACTGCTGCTTTACGGCATACCTCACTTCCGCCCCCCTATCCACTGTCAAATAAAGGCCCCTGTGGCCACAAAACCTTAAAAAAAAAAAGCATTAGCCAATAGAAATAAAATATAGACGCTGGCTTGTAAACGTGAGCTACACGATCTTTTGGCGTTTGAAGAAAAAGTAAAAAACATGAAATTGTATTCATATGTAGAGCTGTCAGCCATATTAAAAAAAAATTTAATATAAAAAAAAGAAATTAGACCGTATCAAGTTATAACGTCATAGTTTATTGTAAAAACGTGAAAACGACGTAAAAACAACGTGAAAACAACGTGAAAACAACGTGAAAACAACGTGAAAACAACGTGAAACTATTACGTTATAACATGATAGTTTCATGTTGTTACAATAAACTATCACGTTATAACGTGATACGGTCTAATTTCTTTATTATATGGCTGACAGCTCTACGCCGCCGTATATATGACATGCTGAAATATAGAAAATGTACCTGGGATGAAGAAATTTGACTCGCAACGAAGGCTGCCCAAGACTTGAAAATCTGTAACGTAAGAGGGTATCGCTTGTCAATGCATGTGAATCCCCTGGTGTAACCATAACAGATTTTACGACAGTGGTAGAAAACAATACCTTTTTCCCAACTGTAAGGGGACCCAGAGAGCAAAACTTACGTAGTGTTGCTTTAGTAAGAGTTTAAATGGAACTTAGTTACTTTCCGAGAATTCACCAAATACTTTACAGGATCTTAAAGGTTTCTTTCCAGCATTTACAAAGTACTTTCCAGGAATTTCTATGACAGTTATCAGTTAATCTCCCAGAATTTAAATAAGCTTTCCAGATCTTAGAGGTTCGTTTCCAGAACTTACCATGTATTTTCCTAGTACTTTCATTTAACTTTCTTGTTACTTTTTTAAATAAAACTTCTCAAGTACTTTATTTGAGCTACAGTATGAGATTACTTTGGAGAACTTACCAAGTATTTCCCTGAAACTTACTGGTTGCTTTCCCAGAGCTAACTTTGTTAGAACTTACAAGGTATTTTCACAGAACATTAAGGTTTCTTTACAGTATCCACCAGATAATTTCCTGTAACTTTTATGGAATTTATACGTTACTTTCCAAGAAATCTCCAGGGAACTTCTCCAAAACACAAATATTATATATCCATTTGGTGCCATTTGGCTGTCAGTCCACTGAGGCAGTTAGGATGCCACATTAGGTTTGTTTCAACTATAGGAACTTCCGGGTAATATTACCGGATCTTCACAGTATGCACGTGTCTCCATTTCAGCAACCAAACGAGTACCTGTCTTGGGGTATGTACTTGGAAATGATCCGGTAGTGTTGCTGGGCTGGACTTGTGGATACCTCATACTGATTGGTTGCAACTCAGTGGGAAGTGATATCAGCAGATGTCACTAAACCACCAGCTTTGTAAAATTGGAGGAGTTGCTGGTGAAGCAGTGTATAACAACATAGCAAACAGAAACGCGGCAACCATCCCTGCTTCTTCATCTCTTGTTATTCTCTGCTGCTGTGGGCGCCATTTGGGGCTGATCAGTGATGCCACTCACTGCCGAAATGGTCATGATATGATGACATCTTAGCAGATTCCCTAAAGGGCCAAGTCTTTAGGCAATGACTCAAGTGTTACTAGATGTACACCATGAACCATCCTCAGGTTAATAAATCTGTGCGAGTCAAATGCGTTGATTAAAAAACTCTAGTAATTACCTAAATATGCCTCAAAGATATGCTTGGTAGAAGAAGAATGTCATGTGTGTATTTAGAGTAAATGCTATGATAGTTACAGTCAAAACAAGACATAGCAGCACTAACACACCACTGCCTTGAAAATGAGCAGCTTCTTGGCACTAATGTGATGGGAAGTCATTCAGAAAAGACCTCAACTCTCGTTTACTATAAATTTTACACAGAACCTTTTAAAAGGGGTGCTGCTGAGATCTGTGGCTGGTGTGCCATTGGGAGAGCTTTCAAACAATAGACAGAATGGGGTTTCCGCTCCTTTGTGATGGAAAACTCGCCAACCATGGCTGTCTGCCATTACAGTGAGCCGGCCACAATTAAGAGGAAGACTTAAATGTGAAAGCGGCTTGGTGTAAAAGCATGCATGATGCTTTGATCTTCAAGAGCAGTTTGATGATTGAAATGAGGTCTGTTTTATTCATAAAACCGCATGTGAAGAGTAGAGTTTAAAAGTGTATGCTGCCGCAAAAAAAAAGAAAGCATGTTTCAAAAAATGCATAATGGTCAATTTTAACTCCCCATCTCTGATAGAAATGAGTCTGCTGAATGTAGTAAACAGTGAAAAGAAAAAGAATTCTAACAAACATTATTCTTGGTGAGGAGCCAGATTTTTGCCCTCGTCCAGGCCCAGAATACTCTCAAGTGGGCCTGAGTGTTGTCCTGGGGTTTAAAGAAAAGGAAAACAAGCCAGTGGCTTCTTGTGAGATTTATAGCTATACTCCACTTTAAACATGCACAGAAAAAAGCTTTCTTTCCCTTTCTTTTGTATGCAGTGCTTATATAGTACATAAGAGTTACAAAGTCATTTTTCACCAGCTCTGCTAGATATTCTACTGATGCCTTCTATGCAGTTAATGCTCCTCCAGCTTGGAACCAAACTCGCCTAAGTTATGTTTGTGGGTTCTCTTTCAAGATATTCTGGTTATTTTATAAGTACAGGTGAGGTGGATGCATAACCTAACCCTGGTTGTGTTGCAGCCTCAAGGTGAAACGTGATTTTACACAATTACTACTAAAAATTTTATGGTATATGGTTCCTATAACTTAAAGTTATTTTAATGCGATGATAGAGTGACTAGATTTGTCTTTGGGTGCTGCAGCGCCCCTCCCACGTCTGTTGTTGTACATGGCCAACTGCTAGAAAGCTACTATACTTTTCCTTCACTTACAAAACAAATGTGGAAACATATTCTATAAAATACGAATGGGTTATAAAGGAACACCAACCATCTCTTATCCGGGTAACACTGCTTAAATCTAGGGTTATTAAGCTACAAACAACTGGCTGTTAATCAGGGGTCTGCGGACTAGCTAGCCAAGGAGATAGCCCAACTAATTAACCAGTCAATATCAGCTTGTTATGTGTATTCCACAAATAGCAGAAGGGCAGAAATCCTTTGCACATAAAGTATTTGCTAACTATTACAACATTTAGTGGATATTTTACATTTTTGCATAACTTTATGTATGGAAATATATCATTTGTAGGATTTGTTAATAGATAACAATACTGCATCTATGTTTGATGAACATTTGATTGTTTTACAGAATTATAAACACTTAAAATGTTTTAAATAAAAACATTCTGTTTTTCAGCTCAAGGTATACATTATCTTTAAACCTTTGTTTACATTTTGTAATATCCTGAACCTGTGTTTCTTACCAAAGGTTTTCACTCTATGAAGACGCTCACATTCTCCTTGTATATGTTGGCTCACTTTCTATTCAATCCTGGGTCTACCTTAAAAATTTGGGAAGCATTCTACTTTTATCATTGCACGAGTTGCTAGCTTGCATGTTATTCTATATACACTTGTAAAACACAAATATACAAGTAAACCTTTCCATGTCTGTATCTTTATTCCCTATTTACAAGCAAACAAATACTCTATGGAAGCAGTGGTGGTTCTAGTAGAAATAATGCTCTGGGGAAGCTCCTCCTTTTGCCACCTCTGTAGATTCTGGGGGTACCAACTCAAACACACAGTGGCGCCAACTCCCCATTAACTGTATATGCAAAAATGTAATATAAAACCTGATGATGGTGCAACTGTCAGATCAGATGACATTTAAAAAAAGAATGTTGCTAATGAGTCCCCTTTTTAATGCCGCCCTGGGCTACTACCCATGTGGCCTATTTTTAAACGCTGCTGTCTGGATTCCATCACTCCATCAAACATCTTTCTATGCTAGTAGTTCATAGTACCTAATTCCAGTGTGTAGCTAGGTATGTGATACAATCCAGATTTCAGGTTGTAAATAGAAAAAATAAGCTCCTGCAAAAGTTAGGTTTACAACTTGCACATTGAATGTTCCTCACCATCCCAAGCCAAATAATTATTTATTAGCATGTTACCTTATTGTTCAAATGGATACAATTCCAATAAATATATTAGTGATAAGTACTGGTAAAATAGTTAGCCTATTAGATATTGGTTAATTAAATTAAAAAGTAAACTAATTAACTAATTACTTAGTTAAATACCTACTGGCAAATCCGTCCAGTTTACAGACTTTCAGCTAAAATATGGATAATGGCACAGTGCTCTCTTATTTGTTTTGCAACAACCGAGATCACATGGATTGGGTTTTTGACATGTAGCTTGATCTTGCAAATCACCTAATTTCCAAGCAAAAATATAAATACTTTTTTTTTCTTAAATCACAAGTTAATATAAAAAACACGTTACAAAAGCTTGCTTTGACGTTCTAATGACGTGCAACTGATGTGATATGCTTGTTTGCAAATTTAGCCATTTTCAGAGGGTATAAATGTGGTGGTGTCCGAATTTTTTCCTCAACAGAAACTGCGTATTTACCTCGTTATTACGTTTCCGCCTGGGAGGAAGGGTTAGGACTGAGCTTCCTTGGTGGAGGTCTGCACTCTCCAAGTTCTTTTCTGGTTGTTATTACATTATAAAGAAACTGTTAAAAGGTCAATTATCACTGCAATTTTTCATTATTGTTTTAATTGATAAATTGACAAAATTTCCATGCGTCCAGACATATTAGGAAAAACACACAAGCTTTCATTGTGACCTATTTTTTCACATGACTTCATGTGTCACTGTTATAATTCATAGGTGACTTTTTACATTAATTAAGAAAGCTACACGTTGTTTATGCTGCCAAAAAAAGTCAGTCATTAGGGGAAAAAACAAAATTATAGGAAAGGGCTTTAAAGAGACAAAAGCTTATTTCTGGGAGCCAATTTTAGGTGTCTTAGCTAGCTGTAAAACACATTGTTATGAAGACAAGGTTTTAGAGAAAACACTGTATATACAGCATAATAGGGTATTTACGCAGTTACAAAAGTGGGGCAACAAAAACAAGATTGTGGTATTTCTTTATAATTGAGAAAAGAGAATGTGAGATTTTTATTGTATTTTATTGTTTATGGTCATACTTTTTTTATTTGATATATAACGTAGCCTTAACTTGGACGAAAAAATGGGTTTTAATTGAACTTAATGAATCTAGTGTATCTAATCTTAGCCTTAACACTTTGTCTTGTATCTTTCCCATGCCCCACTGTCACTCAAGAGCCCAAGCCACATATTTTAAACAAAGGTATTTCCTCGACCATTATTTTTATTTTTAATAATATTTCTCCTCCTAGCGACCTAGTGAGGACCCCTGTGCTCGGCTGCATAGCTCGCATTTTTACACACGGGCTGTTTATACAGCTGCATATCTTTCGGAGCCTGGTTATGGGCTGAGCAGGGTGATGCAGATGTTTGGGCTCTAGTCGGTGCCATCTGGTAACCCTGGCTCCCAGAAGAAATTAGCTGAAAAAGAGTTTCATGGTGGAAGGTGGAACACGGAAAACAGATATGGTGTCCAGGGGATAAGAAATGTATGGAAAAAGGAAAAATTAGGGGTAAAATGTTTGGAGAAAAATATTGATGAAAAAGGTTTGAAGGGAACAGAATGAAGAAGAAGTGGAGAACAGAGAAAACTGGCAGAGAAAAAGGGTTTAGGTGAGGTAGTATGGTGTAAACTATAAAAAAAAGGGCAGAGAAGGGCAAAGACAGAGAGGGGTATGAATTTAGTGTGTGAAATTGAGGGTATTAAGAAGCAGGAAACGGCAGGACAAGAGGACACAGTACAAGTGTCTGAGTGCATGTTACAAAGAAAAAAGAAAACACATTGCCTTGCAAACATATTCATACCCCTTGATCCCTATCAGGTTTTTTTCATGTTACAACCCCAGACTGATGTATTTCAAAGGGAAATTATAAAAAAACTGAATGGTTCAAAAGACACAAGGGTGAAAAAAAGGAGAAGACTTAGAGGGTTTTTAAAATGTTTTTCAAATCTTGAAAGACTTGAAATTTGTGGCATGCACTTTTATTAAGTCCTCTTGGGGAACCATCTGCCTTCAGATGTCACCTTATTAAAAAAGACTCCAGCTGTCTGTGATTTAATCTCAGGGATAATGTTGTGAGGGAGTTTAAACCAAAGTTATGAAACAACCTCTCAACCCTTGGACATCTCTTCGAGCACTAAACAATCCATCAGTTAAAAACTTAAAGAATATGACACAAATGCCAAAATATCAAGACATGACTGTCCATCTAAACAGACAGAGCAAGGAGAACATTAATCAGAGAAGCAGCCCAGAGGCACATGGTAACTCTGGAGGAGCTGCAGAGAACCACAGCTCAGGTGATAGCTGAGCACACTACTAGCTGTGCACTCAACAAATTAGGCCTTAAGTGGCAAAAAGAAAGCCTTTGTTGAAAGAAAGCCATAACAAGTCATCTTTGCTTTTTACCACAAGTCTGTAGCAAACAGAGCAAACATGCGGAAGAAAGTGTTCTGGTCAGATGAGAGCTAAATTAAATGCTACATGCTGTGGAAAAAGAACCCTGCATCCCTCTGAACATACCATCCCCTTGGTGAAACATCCTGCAGGAGAGCCTGTTAGAGACGGCAAAAGACTCAAGACTGAGGCTGAGATTCATCTTTCAGCAGGACACCATTCCTAAATATACCGCCAGCGGTACAGTGGAATGGTTTAGATCAAAGCATATTTATGTGTTGGAATGGTCTAATCAAAGTCCAGACCTAAAGTACAATGAGCATGTGTACCAAGACTAGAAGACTGATGCTTACAGATGTTCTCTATAAAAAGGGACTGAACTGGTGAACTTGACGCCTCATATTAAAAGGAACAGGCACAGATTTAATTCCCTGGATGTCTGAAGCTGGTAAATACATCCACAATGACAGCTGTGGTTACAGTGAAAGGTTTAAGAGGGGCTGAATACACATGCACATCACACATTTCAGATGTTTTTTAAAAATAAAGAATGAAAGAAAGAATGGATGAAAACCATGCATCTTGTTCCATCCAGTTCACAATAATGCTCTTCTTTGTGTTGATCTGTCACGTAAAATCCCAATAAACACAATGGTTTATAGCTCTTCCATCGAACATCATGCCATTCCTCTCATCGTTGCAGCTAAATTGGTCCCTGCTCAACACTAAACCACTTCAGTAACTGTACTACCATCACTCTCTGGATGTGCTTGTGTGAGACACATACTGTTTATTTGCATATAGTTAGTAGGTAACTGGTCAAGCTTCGTAAACTAACACGTAACTACAACTCATTAACTAACATACAGACTTATGACTACTTGATCCTTATTTTATCCAAGAGCAGTTCTTCAGCATGTTGAAAAGATTACACATTTTGATTGCAAACACATTCCCAGCATGTTTTTGTTGGGGAAATTAGCCAGCCAATCAGCAAAACAGCTGCATTATGTTAAGCAACGGCCAGAAATATGAAACATCTGCACAATTATTGCTCTCCACGCTCGTGAACAAGAATCATGTTCGTCTGACATGTGTAATTCTGCTGCTATCTCAGTCATAGTTCTTGTCAGGACTTCCCATCTGGACAAATAATGACTAATAAGGACTCTTTTGTCCCGTAAAGGAATGTTGTTGCAGAAGAAAGTTGAGGGAGATAAGTGAAAGAGCAGACGTTCTGAAAAGAATCGGGTCCAGGGGGTGACTACTACTGCAGCGCAAAGTGTGAACGTCCTTCTGAAATCTGTTTTATTTCATATCAGCCAACAAGCACATCCACACGAGGAAATGGAGTTTGCTGCCCAGACACGTTATAATGCCACTTCAAGCTACTCCATTCAGACGTCCAAGGTAGTGTCTGAGGGTTGTAGCCTTGGGCCCCTTCAGTTCCTCTCCCTTCACTGCATTTCCTGTCTGAGCTCCCGGCACTCTTTGATTCAGCTCAGCTGTAACAACAGTAAATCTGAGAATTACAGGTTGTTTAGGATGGAGGAGTTGGAAGCAATGAGGGAGTGGAACTTGACTTCACTCAGCCCTGTTTTATGGGATCCCTTTGAGATTGGGTATCTTGTTTTTTGGGGGGGTTTATAGGGGGGGTTGCAGAGAGCTAAAGATAAACAATGTCCAAACTTATTGCCCACCTTTGCAAAGATACGTGAAAGGCCTTTAAATCAATTCAGCCGTGTAATCTTCTCTTAGTCCAATTTCCTTTAGCTCAGGGGAGTACAAGTCCACATACCTGAATCCAATGAATGGTCCGTTACCAGGCCTCTGCAGAGCTGAATGACAGGGAATTCAGCTGTTTTTGATTAAGGTGTATTGGCGAAAAGATGCATCTAAAGATTGCAGTATAGTATCTCTCTGGGACTAGACTTAGGCAACCCTGCACTGGATCATGGGTTTTCTATGGGATTTAGCTCTAGAGCCTGATATGTATCATCAGGCCCACAGCATCACAGATCCTCCACCAGACCTAGCAGAAGACGTGCTTTCTTCTCTGATGTATATATTTTGTCTTATGACAGAGCCACGAATTGGCATAAAAGCCACTGTTTCCTGCAGCTCTCTAATGCCTTCTTTTCCCCGAGCGGTACGACATGGGTTGGTGCGATTCGCTATTTTATGGTCAAGCATACTCAGGAGAACGTTCACACCCCCAATTCGACTCTCACTGGGCAGGTGGGGCGACGGTGTTTTAGGAGGTAGGATTGGTCCCGTTCCCGGTACGTTGCTGATTTGGACCCCTGCTCTGTTGTTGTGCATTGCCTGCTGGGGGTTGATCAGAGAAACACAGTGCTGCTGATTGTATAACAGCCTCGCTTGGTGCAGACGCGCAGACATGTCAACTGTACGCAAAGAGTTCAGTTAACTGAATCAATGAAAAAAAGATTCCTATGACACCATCTGAGCATCATCTCAGTTTTGGAGACTTTACCCAATGGGTCTCACTATCCAGGAGCTGACAGCGCGTTGAAGAGTTACTGAGGCTTTGGAGCGTATCTGTGACTGCACTGTACACAGACCGGAGATGACAGATGGCTGCAGCTTAACCTAACCACTGATGCAGAAGGAGCGCATGCCGCAGGATTTCCTCCCACTGTAGCGATCAGAAAAGCCCTCGTTCATAGACTCTTGCCGAATTCTGATCACTTCAATTGGAGAAATGTTCCCTGCTTTCATAACTTTGGCTGAAGTGGCGCTTGTAATTCCAGTCTCCAGTGTGGCAACAGAGCATGGATTCAGCCTCCATAGAAGAGTTCAGCTCTATGCAGAGCGTTCAGGCTCTGCATGGGATGGGCAAAAATAGATTATTGCCAGATATTTTTTAACCCGCCAGTCAAAATGACGGACAACAAAAAATTGTAGCGCCACCTCTGGGACAAACGCAAACACCTAACGTGGCGTCATACTAGTGCAACAACAAATGCTCATGCTTGTGCAAGCATTTTTCTGTCCCCCAGTTAAGATCATGTTGTGAGACGCCAGTTGCTCCACCCTAACCTAGCATACCAATGACCTGAAGGGGGCCCAGGAATGGCGAGGTACAGGTCGGTTGTATGGGACGCTTTTAAAATGGAAACAGACAAAATAGCATACAGAACCACACCGACCTGTGCTGTACTGCTCAGATGAAATGAGGGATAACAGTGAACTTTGAAATCTATTTTTTATCTCCCCTACTGTTAGCTTTGTGTGGTGGCAAGACAAAAATGGGTCCTTATCCAGCCATCTGGTCAAGGGCTTATCAAAATTAGCCTTTATGTCTTTTCATATTTATTCACTAAGAACAGTGTTTCTGAACCCTGGTCCTCAAGGCACACAGCCCCGCATGCCTGCTTCAGATGATTGCAGTTTTGTAAAAGCCTGTCAATCAGCCATCAATTGAAATCGGGTGTACTGAAGCAAGAACAAACACTTAAAACATGGAGGGCAGTGTGCCTTGAAGAGCAGGTTTGTAAAACACTGCTGTAGAAACCTAAAAAGGTGAAAGAATAACAAACATTCCCTGTATTTTTTTTTTTATTGTTTGGTGTTTCTCTTAAAATATTTATTTCTGAATGTGTGATTATTTTTCAATTAATAAAAAATATTTTTCTAATGAATAAATGTAAAGGTCTTTTTTGTGTGTGTGTGTTACTGCAGTTAAGGCCCATCTTTTTAAGGCCTTTTATTGATCTTTACCAGGGGAGCAAGTAAGGATGAAAGATGGCATAAAATGCTGGACATAAACAAAACTGGCCACTAATCTGTTCTACTAAAACTGAATAGAAGCAAAAGAGATGGAAGAGTAAAAAGTCAAATTGTTTTTTAAAGTTAGAGGTGCAGCTTCACTTAAGAAGAAGAATAACTCCCTTGGGAGCTTTTAAATTAAGTAACTGCTAGCAAATTTACAACTTATTGGGGAAGAAATTCCAAAAACAACCAAGAAGCTGTAGAAAGAGTTGATGATCATGAACAGTTGGAAGTGCCGAGTTTTATGGATTTCATGGCACATTGAAGGTAAAGCTTGTGAGTCTACACTAAAACTGGAAGTCAGTTTCCTTTCAACTAAGTGATACATCCATCCTTCATGGTTTCTGTGACTTGGATCACAGGGTTGGTCACAGGCAAAAAAAACACACATTCCTCTCCCCAGCAATACTCTCATGCTCTTTCTCAAGATCCCAGACTGCAGGTCTTTCATTTAAAACTGAACAATGGAGTGATTTTGCTAAATTATTTCGACAACAAAACAGTATTTTACAAGAAAAGGTACCGTCTACAATTAATCCTTTCATTGCCAGGCTGAAACCTGGCAATATCACTTTTGCTAAGGTCTACATTTAGTTTCGTCTTGTAAAACACTTTGCTGGTAAAGTGCACACACTATGATTGGTTGTCTTGGACATCTACCAAGAACCTGAAATCTTAAGTAAAGCTTTGGAAACCTGGTCAACGATTGATCGATACCACTTTAAAAGGTTACAAGAAAGTCTGGCTCCTCTGAAGCAGTTTAGAACTTTTCCACAGTCCTGGTGTAATTGCATGGTGGAAAAAAGGCTTTACAGGACGCTCTGACTGACCAAACCTATAGGTACAGGGAAACTCGAAAAATTAGAACATTGTGCAAGAGCAAATTTATTTCAGTAATTCAATTTAAAATGTGAAACTAGTATATGATAGACTCATTACATGCAAAGCGAGATATTTCAAGCCTTTATTTATTATAATTTGGATGATTATGGTTTACAGTTTATGAAAACCCCAAATTCAAAATCTGAGAAAATTAGAACATTACATAAAATCATTAAAGGATTGATTAAAGGACACGGATTTTAAATAGAGAAATGTCGGATGATTATACTGAAAAGTATAATCAAGCATATGTACTCAGTACTCGGTTTGGTCCCCTTTTGCATCAATTAATGCCTCAATGCGGCGTGACATGGATGCCATCAGCCTGTGGCACTGTTGAGGTGTTATGGAAGACCAGGATGCTTCAATAGAGGCCTTCAGCTCTTCTGCTTTGTTCACTCTCATGTCACTCATCTTTCTCTAGGCAATGCCCCATAGATTCTCTTTGGGGTTCAGGTCTGGTGAGTTTGCTGGCCAATCAAGCACAGCAATATTATGGTCATTGAACCAGGTTTGAGTACTTTTGGCAGTGTGGGCAGGTGCCAAGTTCTGCTGGAAAATTAAGTGAGCATCTCCATAAAGCTCGTCTGTAGAAGGAAGCATGAAGTGCTCCAAAATGTCCTGGCTGTGTTGACTCTGGACTTACTTAAGCACAGTGGACCAACACCAGCAGATGACATGGCTCCCCAAATCAACGCAGACTGTGGAAACTTCACACTGGACTTCAAGCATCTTGGATTGTGTGCCTCTTCGTTCTTCCTCCAGACTCTTGGACCTTGGTTTCCAGATTATCTGCAAAACTTGCAGTTCTTTTTTTCTTTAGCCCAAGGAAGACGCTTCTGATGTAGTTTGTTGTTCAGAAGCAGCTTGACAAGAGGAATATGACATTTGAAGCCCATGTCCAGGATCCGTGTGTGTGTTTGGCTCTTGATCCACTAACTCCAGCCTCAGTCCACTCCCTGCGAAGGTCCCCAACACTTTTGAATCCTCTTCAGGCTGCGATCATCCCTGCTCATTGTGCACTTTTTTTCCCACAAAACCTTTTATTGATGTGCTTTAAAGGCATACTCCGCAACTTTTACACCTTAATATAATGTTTTTTTCAAAAGTTATGGTGGAATATTATCATCTATTATGTTCATTTTTAGAGTTATCACCACCTTACAGGGGTCCTTGGCTTTTTTCTGCACTATAGAACTTTTGAGCAGCGACCCACCGCTGGAAGTGTTCTGCTTTACGTCAGAGTCATACAGCCTCGATGTTTAGACTGATAGCTGATCCACCAAAGAGAGATACCGAGAAATCCCATATCAGAAGAAGCTAAAAAAAGAAAAATGGAACGTGATAGAGAGAGAGCAAAGACCAGAGTAAATATTGGTCCGGCTTTTCCTCGTTGGAGAGTTCTTTTGGAACTAACGTCATGTACTACAGACGCCGAGTTAGTCGTGCTGCAAATGGATAGGTAAGTAATCAATGATTTCACCGGGGTTATAATGTTTGGTCTGGCATGATGTTGTTATACAGTACTGAGAAAGCTATTTATTCAATGTGTGGAGGTGGATGGACATAAACTCAGCAAAAAAAGAAACGTCCCTTTTTCAGGACTGTGTATTTCAACAATAATGTTGTAAAAATCCAAATAACTTTACAGATCTTCATTGTAAAGGGTTCAAACAATGTTTTCCATGCATATTCAATTAACCATAATCAATTAATTAACATGCACCCGTAGAATGGTCGTTAAGACCTTAACAGCTTACAGAAAGTAGGCCTTTAAGGTCACAGTTCTAAAAACGCAGGACACTAAAGAGACTTGTCTACTGACTGTGAAAAACACCCAAAGAAAGATGCCCAGGGTCCCTGCTCATCTGCGTGAACGTGCATTAGGCATGCTGATGGAAGGCATGAGGACTGCTGATGTGGCTAGGGCAATAAATTGCCATGTCCGCACTGTGAGACGC
This sequence comes from Valencia hispanica, assembly GCA_963556495.2. Classification (NCBI taxonomy): domain Eukaryota; kingdom Metazoa; phylum Chordata; class Actinopteri; order Cyprinodontiformes; family Valenciidae; genus Valencia; species Valencia hispanica. The sequence continues at coordinate 22,591,677 of OY747722.1, forward strand.
CTAAGACAGCGAGACCACGTGTAACAACACCTGCACAGGATCGGTACATCCGAATATCACACCAGTGTGACAGGTACAGGATGGCCACAACAACTGCCCGAGTAACACCAGGAACACACAATCCCTCCATCAGTGCTCAGACTGTCCGCAATAGGCTGAGAGAGGCTGGACTGAGGGCTTGTAGGCCTGTTGTAAGGCAGGTCCTTACCAGACATCATCAGCAAAAACGCCGCCTATGGGCACAAACCCACCTTCGGTGGACCAGACAGGAGTGGCAAAAAGTGCTCTTCACTGATGAGTCACGGTTTTGTCTCACCAGGGGTGATGGACGGATTTGTGTTTATCGTTGAAGGAATGAGCGTTACACCGAGGCCTGTACCCTGGAGCGGGATAGATTTGGAAGTGGGGGGTCCGTCATGGTCTGGGGCGGTATATCACATCACCATCGGACTGAGCTTGTTGTCATTGCAGGCAATCTCAATGCCTTGCGGTACAGGGAAGACATCCTCCCTCATGTGGTACCCTTTATGCATGCTCATCCGGACATGATCCTCCAGCAGGACAATGCCACCAGCCATACTGCTCGTTCTGTGCGTGAGTTTCTGCATGACAGCAATGTCAGTGTTCTGCCATGGCCAGCAAAGAGCCCGGATCTCAATCCCATTGAGCACGTCTGGGGCCTGTTGGATCGCAGGGTGAGGGCTAGGGACATTCCCCCAGAAATGTCCAGGAACTTGCAAGTGCCTTGGTGGAAGAGTGGGGTAACGTCTCACAGCAAGAACTGACAAATCTGGTCCAGTCCATGAGGAGGAGATGCACTGCAGTACCAGTCAGTATCTGGTGTGGCCAACAGATACTGACTGGTACTTTTGATTTTGAGCCTCCCTTCATTCAAGGACACATTATTATATTTCTGTTAGTCACATGTCTGTGAAACATTTTTAGTTTATGTCTTATGGTGTTGACTCTTTTAGTGTTCATACAAATATTTACACACATTAAGTTTACTGAAAGTAAAAACAGTTGAAAGTCAGTTTCTTTTTTTTGCTAAGTTTATGTTTTTATCCAGGGGTGCCCAAGTCCAGCCTGGGAGAGCAACTATCCTGCAACTTTTAGATGCATCCCTGCTCCAGCACACCTGAATCAAATGAACCGCTCGTTACCAGGCCTAAGCAGGGCTGAATGACCTGCTAGTAGTTCTTTGGGACTGGACTTTGAAGCGTTTTTAACAGAGGAACCAAGTGAAAACAGGGAGCTTAAATACCCGGACAGTGAGTGACAGGAGCGAGGAACAGGTGAGTGCAACTATATGAATGTGCTGCAGCTGTGAGGAGAGTAGAAATGTAACACAATGAGAGAAATGACAGTAAAACACCAGCAGGATAAGTATTTTAACGTCTGTGAAACATTTTTAGTTTATGTCTTATGGTGTTGACTCTTTTAGTGTTCATACAAATATTTACACACATTAAGTTTACTGAAAGTAAAAACAGTTGAAAGTCGGAGGACGTTTCTATTTTTGCTGAGTTTCGTTTGCACGGTATGCCTTACAGTAGTAATGTGAATTACACAACCGAGTCGATCTCCGTTAGCCATCTAGAGGCTAATGTGATGCTAACGTGTAAGACTCGGTTCTGTAGATAAAGCTGCAAACTCTGGCGTAGTAGCTGTATTTCAGTATATAAGTCAAACGTTTTTCTTTTGGTTTTGTCAACCTATTGATTTATATTTCTGTCGTTTGATTTTTTTCCTAAAAACACCTAAAGATGTAGGCTGATTCTAGTGTCGGGAGGTGTTTGCTACGTGGCGCTTAGACGTTCTCTGTATCTTATCCCACTGTTTGTCCAATTACCCCGACCTCCCCCACAAACTGAACACCTAGCTGTGAGGTCTTTACTTGAAATTACCCCGATTGTTACAGTTGAATTGCGAACTGAAACGGCGCTTGTTTGTTGTTTGGGCAAGCGATTTGGAAAGCAGCGACTAAAACATGACTCTTGAGCGACAGAGAGATTTGATTTTACGACATTGATGTTGCGCCGCAAGCCTGAAGAGGGCGACAGAGAGAAAATATCATGAAAGTTGCGGAGTATGGCTTTAAAACTGCATTTTGGGCACATCCAACTTTTTTTGCAATTACCGTTTGAGGCTTTCCCTCCTTATGCAGGGTGTCAATGATGGTTTTCTGCACAACTGTCAGGTCAGCTACCTTCCCCATGGTTGTGATTCCAACTGAACCAGACTGAGAGACCATAAGGCTCAAGAACCCTTTGTAGGTGTTCTGGATTATTAGCTGATTAGAGTGTGACACTTTGAGCCTAAAGTATTGAATCTTTTCACAATTTTCACAAGATTTTTAATTTGTGGTTTTTCATAATCTGCAAGCCATAAACATAAAAATTATAACAAATAAAGGCTTGAAATATCTTGATTTACATATAATAAGTCTAAATCATATAATAGTTTAATCTTTTAAGTTGAATTATTGAAATAAATGAATTTCGATATTCAAATTTTTTGAGTTTCATCTGTAAATGTGCTTGGCAAAAACCAGATCCAGTAAATACCATCTCATGTTCATATTAAGCTCCACCAGGGGGCAGCGCATTCAAGTCGGAATGGCAGCCATTGAGGTGCAAACTCAAACTCACAATTTTAATAGAAGTGGAAACACAGAAACCTCAATATTCATAAAAATCTACACGAATTATATAAAAATAATATTTTTCAGTGTGCATCAGTGTGTAAAGACTGTATCAAACTGGGAAGAATGATAGACTGTCTATATAATCTGAAACTGGCTCGGAAAATCCATTCAAATAGGCCATCATTGAAATTTGGAGAGTGTGAACTGAGCTGTGCTGTTTGTTCAAATGGGTAGGAAACTAACTCAAATCATGTAACTGTGGGAAAAAGTAGGGAACAATAAGAAACGCTTCTAATGTCGCAGCAAATATCAAAACATCACTCTCTTTCTCCTACTCTGTCCTAGCACAGACAGTTAAAGCCCCCCCCCCCCACACACACACACTTCTCACAGAATCCCAAAACTATTCATCTAGTAAAATTCAGACTCGCCTTGCCATATGTGAAAATTTATGGCTCCCATGGGTGCCCTGAAAGAAAATTACTGGCCACAAGACAGCAGTAGAGGATTCTTGTTTTCATGCATTGTTTTTTTTTTTTTTTGTAGAAAAAAAAGTATGTCATTGCAGATAGGTGACGTTCTGGTAGCCTTGTAATCCATCATGTCTTTTTGTCAGTAAAATTTTATTTTTCTTTGCTTCTTTGCTTATTTCTTTAAATAGCTATTTATTTGTTGAAAGTTTCTCAGAATCAGACATTGCACTGAGCAGAATACCTCAACTCTAGCAGCTCTAACTGATGTAACAATGACTTGTTTCTTTTAGTATGATTGTGGTATTTTGTAATATTTGATCTGTCTGCACTTTGGGTTGTATTACACAAAGAGGGGGAGGAGGGGATAGTGTACACACTGTTGAAAAAGGACGCTAAGTATCTAAATCCCTTTTGTAAACACCGCTCCCGTGGCCACGTGTCAATTTGCAGCACTTGTCAAACCCACATTTATCATGTGCTCTATATCGCCTGTAGTGTCTTTGTGTACCCCTAGGAGTGTGTTTCATTGTTTCAGTTTCAACATTAAACATTGTTTTCATTATGTACTTTTGAGAAATAATTTTAGTTCTTACATGTTATATGTAAAAAATTATTTATTGGATCTAAATGTCAGCCTCACCGATTCACCTTTCTCCAAGTGAATAGGGGCCAAAAGAGTCTGCGTTACTATACATTCTTTTACCCGTTTATAGCTGACATTTGGATAGATTAACCAATAGAGAAAAATAGTGAGCAGAATGTAGTCATGACTTCTCTTAAAGCAGTGAGTTCATAAACATACAGCTACCATTTTAAGTGAATGTGTGGATTCTTCTTTTAAGAAGGGGTTCTATATTGTATTTACCAGCAGTCAATATCTAACCTGCATTAGACAGCAACCAGAGTAGTTATTTTGGTTAAACACTGAGAAGCTCCAAGCAAATAGTCAAGCTAAAGGTTAATTGACAGAGGGCATTATTTGAGGGGGATTTCAGCCATTTAAACTACCTGAATCTAATATTGTGTTATGATAATAACTTTTATATCTTCTGACACTCAATTTAAATAGGAATTTCAATAGCAGGCTAGCTAGCTAGCTATTAGCACTGACTCTAGCAAGATTCAATGACTAATTCTATAAATTGGGATTGTTCAGACTTCTGTTCCTTGGAGGTAAAATATTGTCTACTGTTAAAAGGTTCAAATAACTTAAATAAACAAATAAAAGAGGCACAAAAAGTTGAAACTATCCTTTTATGTTTAAAGTCTTTTACATTTCCAAATTTAAATTATGGCTCTACATGTAACATTGATTTTAGACACACTATAACAACTGTGTCGTAAAATAAACGTTTCCACCACAACTTACTTTTGGTGACGCTATACTGTACCAACAATGGCTATTTGGGCCTCCCCATATTGGAATCCCGACTTATGCGACTAACTGGAACGCTATTTACTCGGGTGTGACGTCAAACCCAGCTACGAGTACCGAGGTAAATTCAACACGCCATGTCTTGTGCTTGTCGCAAGCAGTGACGTTTCTCTGTCCTCCAATCAATGGACTGTGTTGTCTGACGTCAGTAGCTCCAACCTAACTGTACCGTACCATTGTCCTATTGACCTACAATACACTGTGCTACAGTAGAAGAAGAACAATCAAAACACCAGAAGAGCAGCTACTGGAGCCAGAAGATAGTGGTAAATACCGGTATGTTTTTTTCAGTCGCGTCAATGCTCTCGTGTAGTACTGATCCAAAAGGGATCACTGGCATGGAGTGCCGACCACCGACAAGATGCTGCGGATGTGATCAATCACCTCAGTTTAGATATATTGAGATTGTCCACTCTTCCACAAGTGCTACACACAGTTCTGCCAGGTCACATGGGGGTGGGGTACGATCATCCAGTCTCTGCTTCATCTGGTCCCAAATATGCACTATGGGGTTCAGGTCAAGGGACATTGCTGGCCATATCATATGAGGCCCTCCAACTTCGTGAAGTCGAGCTGTGACAATTCTGGCACAATGTGGTGGAGCATTATCATTCATGAACAGAAAGTTTGGGGTGAAATTGGGGGATGATGATGGGTTCCAAGATGTCTCTGAGGTAAGAACGTGCAGTGACTGATCCATCCACAATAATCAAATCAGTTTTGCGCTGACTGGTGATGCCGGCCCAGACTGTTACACCTTCTCCACCAAAGCTAACCCTGGGGACCATGTTGACCTCAGCGTATTGCTCACCTCGCCTTCTCCAGCAACGCTGACGACCATCATTTCTGTGCAATGTGACCCGACACTCGTCAGTGAACAGGACGATAGACCACTGAATAGGTCTTTAGGTACTGGTCATTGTTGCGGTCTGTCACTTGTGGGGCTCCACTCCTGGGTCTGTCACGAACTCTGCCAGTAGTTCTGTGTCTTGATGCAAATCTGCTGATGACACTTTGAGACACACCAAGTTCACGTGCAACATCTGACTGGATGCCACCAACACGAAGGCGCGCTATGGCCAGGTGGCTTGCTAGTCCATTAAGTGACGTCGCGTGTTCATGGCTGTTTGAAGGATGAAGTTGGAATGACTTACTGACAATACCAGCTTTTTAAACCCACAGAATGTTGAAATTGATGCCACATTGAAAGGATCTCTTTTACTTCGTTTTTTATATCTCTGCACCGTTACATCAGAGCAAATTCCTAGTCTGTAAATTTATTTTATTTATTTTACTGGCAATGGCAATAACGTGATTCTGATTCTGATGTTACACTCTAAATTGCTGGCCCACTGAAAATATAGCACAACTAATGTAAAACCAGTAAGAAGAAACTCCCAACATAGGAAAACATACTTTTGGTTTATTATCCTTTTCAGTGCAGTGTTTTGTTGGGTTTATCTTCCAACCAGAGACAAAAGCTACTTGGTGTTATTATCACTGTTTTGTTCAACTCAATAGTCAAGTTTTAACATCAGGCTTCACGTCTCGCTCTTTAGTGGAAATCGGGAACGCTCGGAATTATGGGAAACTTTTACTACACCAACATGTAAACTTTGAGGAAACTAATTGTGTGTCATTATGCCCACTGCACTGCTCTGGTACTTTTCTGTGTTTACTTAAACTGAAAACAAACCCCAAAGAGCTTGGATCTAATTGTGTGGTTGGTTTATTTTATTTGTATAGAGCAGCATTATGTTCCTTCAAGCTTTGGATTACACTCTGATATTTCCCCCTCCTTTTAGCACACACTACTTGCATGTCTCTGTGCAAAACATCTGGATCACAAAACTGCGCTTTCTCTTTTTTTTCACTCCCCAAATCAAAACCAGTGATCTTTGACTTATAACATTCGAGTTGGGTAAGATGTGCTGCTAATATTTGTCAGCCTTTATTGCTTTTGAACATCTGCTAACCACTTCAAGTGTTTCAACCGACTTGTTGTGACCAAACTGAAGCATGAAAATTAAATGGCCCATGTATCAACAAATAGGCCTCAAGCATGCACGCAAGCAGAAGTGCGCCGACATCTTATGTCTGTAGGCATTTATGCTAGCTGTGTGCTTGTTGTCATACAGTGCCTTGCAAAAGTATTCACACTCCTTGAACTTTTTTGCATCTTATCATACTATAACCATAGTTTTTAATTCATTTCATTGGGATTTTATGTCACAGACCAATCTGGAGTGATCCATAAATGTGAAGCAGCAGGAAAACAATATTTAGTTTTTCAAATCTTTTACAAATAAAAATCTAAAAAGCGTGCCTTGCTATTTTATGCAGCTCCCTTTCTGGTAGCTTTAAATAGAATCTAGGAAAACCACGTTTTTTGCAGATGCTAGCAGGTTTTCCTCCAGGATTGCTCTGTATTCGACTTAATATATTTCCATCATCTCTGAGTAGCTTTCCAGTCCCGGATGAAAAATAGTATTTCTACAGCATGATGCTGCTACTACCATGTTTCACCTCTGGGATGGTTGAAAAGTTGTGGACTCTTCTATAAATGCCAGATCAATGGACTGAACTACTGATAGTTTTGTCCAAAAAAAAGAATCCCCTCAGCATGATACTGCCACCACCCTGTTTCACTTTGGATCACGTTAGTTTACCCTCAAATTGTGTTTTGCACACAGGCAAAAAATGCCAAAATTTGATTTCATTCCTTGATCACAACTGTTCTCCAACAGACCTCTTAGGCTTTTACAAAACAGCTGGATTTATACTCATTTGGATTCAGCTCTACACACAGTTGTACTATTCACTAATTAGATTAAATTTTTGCAGGACTCAGTTGTCCTGCCGACAGATTCTCCCAGAAGAGCTATGAATAATTTCTGAAGCCAACTGGTTCCAGGAGATTGTATTTAAAAATGCAAAACACTGGAGGTCACCCTTACACATGATCCATCAAGTGAAATGTGTTTTTTCCTTTTTGAAACCTGTGCATAAATTTCCTTCCATCAGACAATTTTGCAGTACGTTTTATTGGTCAATCGCATAAAATATTAATAAAAATGTATTTAAGTAGGCTACTATTAGAGAAGTTGAAAAGGTGCTTTTGCAAGGCACTGTCAAAAAGTGAATGCAATGAAATCGAATGGACATAGCATTGCAGTTAGGATGAGCGCAGAAAAGACACTGACTTATGACTTTTAAAAAAAATCTAATAGAGTGAGGAGAGATGTGGCAAACCTGGATTTCATAAGCAGCCCGCTCTCTGACTCAGACCGTTAGCGTGTGGTAAGACTGTGGGTATATGTTTGGAAGAAAAGACGAGGAGGAGAAGCTCGTATTTCTGTGGTATGACCAGCGAGTGGAGCATGGAAGAACCCGCTGACCTTGAGATCCTCCTTTCCCTTCCCTTATTCTTGCTCGTGCCGTTTCCACCACCACCAGTTCATCCTGTGTCCTTTTTAATAATAGGCCAGGGCATTTAAGTTGGAGACGGACGCACCCAGGCTGTTTATAAGCACAAATGCCTTTTTTTTTCTTACCTTAGGAGGATAACTGTAGACTCTTCTCATGTACTACATAAAGTGTACCAGCGCCTTCCATTGGGAAAACGTTATAAAGTGCCCTTATGTAGAAGGAATAAATATAAACAATACTTTGTCCCACATTCAGTTATTCTGCTCTCAATCAGTAGTATTGTGCTATTGGAAGGACTAATTTTTTAAGGTGTTCTTTGTGTTGTATAGAGTGACTATACAGTACAGCAAATTAATTTTCCATGCAAATGGATAATAACGTTTTATCTTATCTCTCGTCATCCTAAACCTCTTTCTGTCAACCATTAACAGAATAAATCTGCAAGGATCTTCATGTGCACGGTTCTGGTGGAGATTTTTACGGTGGTATAGAAGATGTGTGTGTTTGTGTGTTGGGGGTGAACTTGACAGTTATAGTTCCTCATTATTCAGACCTCAGCAGTGGTTTTACAGTCCTGTGCGGTCTGCGACACCAGGCAGCAGCTATCAACAGTCTACCTCTCGCTGTATCTCACACACCACCCCCTCCGCTGCTCAAACACAACACACACAGGGCGCAAACAAATGTTAACATCGTCAACATGGAGTTTGCTTAGGCCATCTGATGTTTTATGTGACTTCATGTAATCAGCTAAATTATTCAACACCAATGAACTCCCAGGGTTTCGGTATGCTTCTAAATGAATCGCTATGAGTAGGTTTGGCAACAGAGATGTGCTGAGCTGTGCCGAGTCACTGCCGTCCCTCTGCTTCTCCCTTTAACCCGCTGTCTTTAACCTTCTTTGTCTATGCCAGTGTCTGATTTATATGCTTGCATGTAAGCAAACAGGAGGTTCTAATTTCCAACAATAACAGCTTAATAAGCAGGTATTGTAACCTAATCTTTATATTACATGTGATTTGTGCTGACAAACATGCGTCGAGCTGTTGCTTCGAAAAGCTACGGCCATCAAACTCAGAATTTAATCAGTGAGTCAAACCGCAATGGTTTTCCAAAGAAGAAATAAAAAATGTCTGTTTTCCACAAGCTGCCGCCCCACTGTCCACAGTTTGTTTTATTTACTTCTAGTAAAAGCATCCCATTTGGTGTAAATTGAATTGCAGCAAAGCGGGAGTTTTTAAATTCCCTTTTTAATTTAGCAAATTGTGTCTTTATGCACACGTGTCCTCCTGATGACATACACATCTTTTCACAACAAACAAAAAACCTGATAAATGATGTCACATGCCTGTTGTAGGAGGGCAAACTCCTCTGCTAAAACACGAATTATTTCCCACTAAAATAAATTAACAATAAACTAAGCAATAAACTAAAAAATTAGTAAATAGGCAGCATCATGAAGACCAAGGGACACAGTAGACAGGTTAGCTAGAAAGCTGAGGAGATGTCCAAAGCAGGACACTGTTCAATCCTTCATCTGAAAAAAGAAAGACTATGACAAAACTGCAAACCTTCCAAGACCTGACTGTTAACCTGAACTGACAACAATAAAAGAAGCAGCCAAGATGCCAATGGTGATGAGGTACAGAGATCCTCAACTTAGGTGAGAGAATCTGTTAAGTGTTATTGTTTTTGCACTATCCAAATCTGGCCTTACAGTAAGAAGAATGCGATTGTTGAAAGAAAGCCTTAAGAAGCCCTAATTAAAGTTAGCCACTATTCATGAAGAGGACACAGCAAACATGTGGAAGAAACTGCTCTGGTTAGATGTGACAAAAATTTAATTTTCTGACCTACATGCAAAATACATGTGACAGAAAAAAAGAATTGCAAGTGCCCTCCCCAAGGTGAAACATGATGATGGCAGCAGCATGCTGTGGGAATCCTTTTTATCAACAAGAACAGAGCAGTTGGCCAGTAATTATGGGAAGATTGACAGATGAATACAGGGAAATCCTATTAGAAAATGTTAGGATTAGCAAAAGACTGGAGAGTGGGGCAGAGGTTCAGCTTCCAGCAAGGCATTTACACTAACCATAAAGACAAAGCAACAATAGAATACTATGGTCGGAAGGACCCAATCAAAGACCAGATCTAAATCCTATTAGGTATCTGAGGCAAGACCTGAAAATGTATCTTCAAAGACAATCTCCATCCAAAGTGAGCTTAATATCTTTGTGGATCCCCCCTAAACATCTTAGATGTCTTTAGATGAGTAAGAGCTGGCAGAGATGTTCTCAAACAGGCATCTGTCTGCAGAACAGAAGAAAACAATATAAAGTTCAGCTTAAAGGAAAAATACCTTATTCTAAGTTTTTTTCTGTTGCTATTTGTAACCAAGCCACTAGTTTGCCTTTACACAGTCTACAGGATTGTGCACCAGCCCAGACACACAAAGTTGTCTGCCAAGCTCTAAATTTATAAACAGTCCATGGCATTAGGTGTGATGCCACATGCAATAAAAGCTGCTCATTGTTTACTCTTCTTTTTAACGGGCCTCAAGGGGTTGAAACCTGCATCCAAAGAGAACCAATGTGATATTCGGATGTGTTCTCGCAAAATATAAACATCCAATGGGAATATCACATGCTTCAACAGTTTGTAGTTTGCACAGATTTAACAGGGGGAAACAGGCCGTTTTTGCCAGAGTAGTTAATTATTTTTTCCTTTCTCATAAAGCGTTTGGAAAACAGATTTCTTAAATATACTTATACTGTACTTCAGTTTACAACTCCTTCATCAACTCCAGGGTCACCAATGAGTCAAACAGCATGGGCGTTACTGCTCCAAACAAAGGCACAGACCTGTGTTTGAAGCGACCACTCATTCTCTATACTGCACACAATACATTCTATGCAGTTACCACTTAAAATTAATTCATTTATTTTTACCTGCAAATGCAGAAAAAGACTAAATATTTGTTACTGTTTATGGTTTTGTGTAGACTAATATATGTACTATGTTATGTTCATGCTATGAATGAGGCTGCACTTGAAAATAGAAGTGTAATTTCTAGGCTGCCAGAAGCTGTTGGAGCTGCTATAATAGTACATCCACATCACCATTTTCTTTTCACAGTTATTTTGTTGATCAAACGGTGAAAATGTCTCCAAATGTATCTCCTAGTTCCATAATATTTTTCTGTCCTTGATATATAACACAACACGTTATCATATGGACACTACTTCTGATTGGTGATGCTATGCTATCCAAATAGTCATCTGACACCACTGTACAGGCTCTGCAAAGAGAGTCAGACATTTTGAACTGGACTTTAACATCCCATTTTTTTAAATCAACAAATCAGTGGACAATAAGTTCATTTCATAATACAGTAAAAGAAATGTATGTTGGTTGTACAAGAATTGATTCAAATAGATCATAATGTACTAATGTACATAAGATTCTTTATGGGATCCTGGACCTTGGGGACACTTAGAGAAACAACTCACTGGATCCAGTGATCTCACAAATCTGACGAAGACCCCTGTCAAGCTCTGGGTTGCCCAACAAAGACTTGTTGCATTCAACCACATTTGGTTTGCCCACCAGAGATTCTTCGTTGAAAATGTTGACCTTTGGGTCTCCCTCCTGAACTCTGTGCCTCACCAGCCTCCTTTCATAGGTCATGCACAGCTAGTTACTCTACAGACACATGAGCTGTTAAGCAGCTACTCTTTTTACCAACCTTAAGAGAATTGAGTGTACTAACATCAATGTTACCTGGCTAATATTAGCACAGTTAATCGTTGTGATTTTTTAAAAACTTATTGAAAATGCAAAGAGACTGTAACTTGCCAAGGCTTATGTCTGTAGATAACTATAATGCTTTTCAGACTACTTGAAGACTCATGCAAAGGAATTCCCCAGGCATTTAAACTTTGAAGCAGCTCATCTTTACAGTAATAATGCATTACAGTAATAATGCTAATGGGCTCAGCTAATTGAGATTGTCAGACTTGTTCAAAAAGAGCATAGCTACTCAGTATTTCTTCAGTTGTCTCAGTTATTAAGCACCTTGTCTTTTTGCCAGGCTAAAGTGCATAGAGCAGGCTAAATCTAATATTGGCTAGCTAATGCTTACAGCTATTTATACTAATCATACTTAACTATGAAAAACCAACTTTTGAGTAAACAGACCGCAAGCAATAAATCCCCAGTACATAACAATAAAGCATCCCTTTACTTTCTCAGCTCGAAGAGGAACTTCAAATTTAGAACTGCATTCTTAGCTATTCTTCTGGTGCTTATTTATGCAACAAATACCTAGGAAGACTTGGTTCATAATTATGAAGTACTGTGGCAGGGTGGCAACCATCCAACATATATCTCCAAGATGAACAAAATTTAGAAATAAATTTGAGTAAATCAGAAGGACAGCATGTTGATGAGTTTAGAGCAGCTTCATTGCCTCTTGTAAACATGTGCAGCCACAAGAGGAAAATAAAGAGGGTAGATGAGGGGCGGCAGGGCTAAGGGGAATGAAAGCGGGAAAAAGGGTTTGTGGTTGGAGGCTTAATCATAAGCACGTTCTTTTACCGTAAGAGAAATAAATATAAACAAGCGGTTGGACGGGCAGTCAAGAGAAAAAAAGAGAAGAAAAACAAGCACTAGCATCTGTCAAAGTAACTTGCGACTTATGTCTCCCATCCTAAAGGTGCACCATGAGGACAGCAGTGACTTTACTCAGATGTTCAGGCGGCCTGGCAACAGTTACAATCCAGCTCTCCTGCATCACATCTTGTGGGAGATGAGGGGATGCAGAGCTTGCTCAGGGGTCAAAGGCCAGAGCTGCTCTCTCTCTCCAAGCTCAGATCCAGTTTCAGACGTCTGAACGCCCCCAACACTTCACAGCGTGATGAAAGGCTCTGCAGACTCATTGAAAACCCCAAGTGGAGGTTATTTATTTGTCAATGTCAGGCTTTTAAAATTAGAACAAAGAAGACAAAGGAGGAAGAGGACATCAGAGAAACTCATATTTGCTCTTGAGTCATGCAAGCAATTTTAAAAGCATGTTAATCCCTTAGCCTCTTCTTAAACTTGAATTCTCTAATGAATTTCCAAGGACTGCATAGAGTTTTAATAAGGGTTTGGTAACATCAAAAGTATGTTGTGGTAACCCATTTATCTCAGCTTCACTACGATTTGCTGGCAGAGTGTCTTGTTGTGTATTCATAACCCTTAAACATTTCCACTTTGCCACATTATAACTTCAATGTAATTTATTGGGGTTTGATTTACTTGTCCAAAATAAAGTTGAACATAATTGTAAATGTGAAAGGAAAAAGATACATAGTTTTACAATTTAGGTTAGAAATAAATATCTAAAAAGTCTGTTGTGCATTTAAGTTTACTTGATGCCCCTAAATTAAATCCAATGCAAACAACTGCCTATGTTAAATCACTTAATCAGTAATTACAGTCCAGCTGTCTGTTATTTAATCTCAGTATTAATTCAGCTGTTTTGTAAAGGCATCAGATGTTTGTTAGAGAACATTAGTGAACAAACAGGATTATGAACACTAAAGGACACCGCAAACAGGCCAGGGAGAAAGTTGCGCATACATTTAAAGCAGTAATAGGTTGCAAAACAATATAAAAAGCTTTAAACATCTCATGGAGCACTGTTCAACATCTGATAAAAAGCAGGGCACAGAGATATGGTCGTCCAACTAAACTAATTGTAAAAAAAAACAAAAACATGTCTATTACATAAACCACCCACCAACAGAAAAACTTACACAGAAGTTTAGGGTTTAAAGTATAGTACTGCCCAAGCTACTGAATTAACTGACATTTACTGTGGGATTTTGGACACGGTTTTGGGAAGTTATTGTAGTTAGAAACATGTTTTTACATTCTTGATCGTGAAGATAGGACTCACAGCAAAACACGTGATATGAGACGTGATTGGAGAGCTTTTGATATTTATCCTAGGTCAAGAACTCTTTCTTTCATCAGTGTTTTTCAAGTCAAACTAAGAAGATAAAGCTTTCATTCCTACAGATCCTCCTATTGTCTGTAAGTGCTGTACATGCTTCCCTCCTGACCCTAACAGTCCTTTTGACCCTTTTAGTCTTCAGAATGAGGAACTCAGCTGACAGATGACATTCTGTTTTATACTCATGATTTGGATCGGTATCTTCGACTACCTGATAACCCCAAATAGGTCAAAAATGTTGACAGTTTTACATTCCAGCAGTAGGAATTTTTAGTATCTCTGACCTTGTTTACTGGACATCTTGTGTCATCGTCATGCATCATATCCTGGTAACAGACAAAAAGCTCCTCTGAGGTCTTCTTTTAGAGTTAAAAAACACAGGAAGCTTCTGATCACTGAAGCATGCCAGCATAACATGATTTTAAGGGAGCCTCCTTTTGTTTGCGAGCTGGAATCTTTTCTCTGGACAGTTATCTGAAGCTGTACCACCCTGACTGTAAAGACAAACCCTGTTGTTTGGAAATGTTTTCAATGAAATGCAAACGCAAACCCCACTGCAATGTAGTCTTCAACAGACCTTTGCTCTAGATGTGTACATACCATGAATAGGTGAATGCTGCTCATCCCTGTAGTCAAAACTAAATATATCTCTTCATGGGAGAATAAAAGGAGTGGTTTGGATAAATATTACAGACTCCAAGCTAACAACTTTGAAAAAGAGAAAAATCTGTGTATATGTGATTCACGTCAGTCAGTTTCTCATACTGGGACATGACAGCATGCATTCCATTTAAGTTTGATACATCTATTTTACCATAACCCATGCTTGTGTAAGCATTATTCAAATTGGAAACTAAATGACCAGATGATTTTACAGAAGATGCTGTCACACTGTTTCCTATCTTGCTAAGGATGTTGGCTGGGGGTACAGAAAAACGTGTTTGACGTGGGACTGAAACTATGGAAATGAAAGGAATTTGGATGAAAATCATCTCTAGCCATTCCTTAAAGTATTGGTGTCGTTTGTTGGATGTGATCCCGTTCTAAATAGTGGATGTGAATTAGGATCAAGGGTGTGGAACGCATAAAGCTCTCCTGCTTCAGGACAAGGTACATTACTTTTGCCATTATATAACTTAATGTCAATGCCCTGGAAGTGTCCACAAGTGGTTTACTCAATCAGAAAGAAGGTCATGCTGTCAGTTTCACTTTCATTTTCAAGCCTCTTGCATGTTGAAGCAAGTATCTGCATAGTGAAGCATGAAATTTAATTTTGTTGTTATTGGCTTATTGCTGCAGCCTCAAGTCTCAGCTGCATAAGTTATGTAGCAGTGATGCACATGCGCTGTACACACCATGTGAAAATAAATTGTTTATGATACAGTGTCATGGGCATTATATGTTGCTAATGTGTGTCTTTCTATACCTTTTAAATAAAAGATACAAGTGTCACAGGGTATCAGAAGTCAAAAGGTGATGACTGAGGCAAGGAAAGTTAACCATTACACATTTCATGTTTAGATTGTTTCTTTTTTTCTCCATTTCACAATGTTTTTATCTAGCAGGCAATGCATGTAACTTAAGACAAGGTAGTGCATGGTTGGAGAAGTGGAAGAAAAATCAAATATGATTGAAATTTGTTTAAAACAAAACATTTGAAGAGTTTGGTGCGAAAGTTGTAGTCAGTTACTCTTTCTGGAATTGCGCCGCTCAAGGTGGCAGCATGTTGGAGTAGCTCTGTTACTTTGGTTCAGATTTCTTTTCTTTTTTTAAAACTTTAATTCTTCCATTTCTGGTAGAAACATTGTTTTTGTGGACAACTGTTCTCTCTGGTTTTGAATGCTGTGCAGCTGGAAGGATTTTTGCTGATACTTTTTGCTGATACTTTTTTTTTATTTTATTTTTTATTTTTTATTTATATTTGTTATGATGCATAACCATGGCAACAAGGCGGTTTACAACTGGCAGCAGCTGATTAACATCACAAAAGCTCAAATAATACCTCAACTACAGCCACAAAACCCTGATGAGTTGAAAAGAAGACGCCATAGATCCAGAGCATCCTCTACATCAGACTGTCATACAACTACAGAGCGTCTTCAGTCAGAGGCTTCTTCAGATCTGCAGAGCGCTACAAGAGATCATCCCTACCCACAGCCATCAGCATCTACAACAAATCTTTGAAGGAACTTGCATAATGAGTTACATTTAATTTCCCTTTGGGATTAATAAAGTAATTTTGAATTTGAATTATTTTTTTTCACTGCAGTTCTTTTAGGGTAGCTCTTTACCACTTTAGCATATCAAGAGACTGAAACGTGTTCATTCTTTCTTTGCAACATACTACAATGTGCAATGTGACAAACTGTGTTCAAGGGGGAAGGAATAATTTTGTATAGCACTGTACCAAACACTGCTCAATCATATGACTAGTCAACACAACAATGCTGTACAACAAAGGTGTCAAACTCCAGTGGCATGCGACTTTTAGATGCGTCTCTGCATCAACACACTTGAATCACATCATTTAAGTAATCAGCAGCCCTCTGTAGAGTGCATAAGGAGGTGATTCAGAGCCTCAGCCAAATCTACTTATTTTTCACTTCTATTCCACATTAATAGCTGATAATACCTGATTTTAACTTGCACTGTTATGGACAATGTAAATGCCCTTCAAGTGCATTTTAAACTGAAAAATGCTAAGTAGGGTGTTTTTTGTGACATAAAACATGATGACAGTAGTTTGTCATAACTTCCAATCAAGCCCTTACTGACAGGATTATCTCATAATTTTTGCAAAATCCCCCATAATTCAATAGACTCAGGCATGGTTTGGTAATGCTGTAATGCTTAGGGAAATGAGATCATGAGAACATCAGTCAACTGGTGGCAGTAGGTTTGGAAAAGGGAAAGATTCTTCCCACACCTGACTAAGGAGAAAGAGGCATGAGATGCAAGTGTTGCTGCTGGTGCTTCTTTTTCTCCGAGTCCATGCATCTCTTTAACAGACATCCTCAGTATCAAAAGTTAAAAAGAAGGTTTTTAATATATTACGATATACAGTTCTGGTCAGAAATCCAATGCAAATGTTGAGCTTTTAATGATCAGTTTAAACTGTTCAATGATAAAAGCAACAACTAGTTATTGGGCTGACTGTGCTTTTGGTGACAGTAAGACATAAAGCAATACCAGTAATCACTCCCTCCCTGTTTGTGTATACTCCCCGGATTTTTAAATGGCCCTTTTCCACTAGGGTTGGGTCAGCACCTAACAGGTCGGGTCAGCCCGGCCCAGAATGGGCTGCCCTTGTTTCCATTACTATCTCAGGAATGCGGAAGTAGGCGAGGGCATGGGCGGGCTCACCTTAAAGTGGTGCGAAAGGTCCGTGATGTCATTCGTAATTGCCACAAGAGTAGTAAACAAATGTGATGTGCGCATTGAGAGCGGGATATGACGGAGAAACAAAAATGGAGGACGACGAGGTATTTTTGTACGTTGTACTCGGACTGTGGCTCTGTCTGAAGAAGATAATCCGTGCATGCACACCGCCAGGCCAATCAGTTGCTACCACTACGTAGGTAGGCGTGTGACTGACATCACTTTACCGAACCAATCAGTCCATAGGTGGGCGGGTTGGCTCGCTTCGGACCAAGGGAGAGGTAGTCCAAAAAAAGGGATTGGCTTGGCCCGACAAAGGTAATGGATACGTGCCAAATCAGGGCTGAGTTTACCTGTTCCAGACTGAACTGAACCTAGTGGAAAAGGGACAAAAGTTACTTTCAAAAGTTCCTGTTAATCTGTTGCCATCATCTGTGTCTCACTGGTTTTCCCAGTGTCATTTTCCTCAGTACCTCCTACTGTTTGCTGAAAGTCCTTTTTTAAAAAATAAATACTCATTATGATTCTGCCTATCTCCTGCTTGTGTTTGGATTAAACTCAACATTACAACATGACACACTCTTGTTTTCTTTTAAAATAGATCCGAGTTGTTTGTTGTACAACCCTTCCATCTTGACCTCAAGAATGGTTAAAATGTCTCCATAAAAGCCCAGAATTCAGCCCCTGGATGAGTGTATGTAAACTTCCTTGGACCCGTCTATAAGAAGAAATTGGACCTTTTTTAAATGGGATAATTATGAGTCTGTATTTGCATGACACACATTAAGACTGTTATTATGAGAGCAGCTGCTGGGTTCTGATATCTAATTCCAAAGGATTCAAATAATAATAAAAAAGGTTGGAAAGGAGGAAGGAGGATTAGTGTGTGGTACAGACTAAAACATTAGGTATGTAAATTAAATACTTCCCTCCGGTCCTACCATCTTTCCAGACTGACTGTCTGGTCCATGAAGCCTTCATAAAAAAATAAATAAAAAAACACATCTAAACATACTTATCAAAATTAAATAGATGTTGAATATTTTAAACAATCAGCCTATTGCCACCATTAAGGAGTGATTCTTGTTATGTACTCATGTAGCTGGATTTTAAAATCAAGTAATCAGTAAATAGCTGATTTTTAAAATTTTACCACAGTATAAATAATCACTCTCATTAGGGATGTTCGATTTTTACCAATATTTGGTATACTGATATAGTCAAATCTTAATTTCCAAAACTGATATCAACCGATATACGTCTACCTAAATGTTCAAGGTCAGCTCAGAAATTAAGAAGCCACAAGATATATTGTGAATTTTGCCATACAAAAAAAAATATCTTAAAAAGTCCTCAGATCTCAGATCTGTCATATTTTGATATTTTGAGTTAGAAGAGAAGTAGCTGAAAAGTTTAATGTATAATATGTGCATGGTATGAAAGTAAGGTATACAAGTTGTCATACAAGTTTTCATAAAAAAAAAGTAAAAACCGATACCAATAATTTCCAATATTTTTTAATACCACCATCGGCTGATAATAATGGTAGGCTGATGATATTGGACACCCCTAACTCTCATATGTTCAGCAATCATTCAATCTCTTAATCTATTCATCTGTCTAAGGGGAGTACTTCTGATCAAACATTTAAGATAGGGGTTTCCTTATATTTCTCAGTTCTACAATTTATTATTAAATCAGCGAGAAATCCCCATAATCAACTCACGGAGTCAACATGTCAGTTTAGTTTTAATAACCAATACTATACTTATTAATTATTACTATAACAATGCAATATAAAGACTAACAAATGAAGACCATACTTGTACTTCTACTTCTACTGATAATTAAAGTCTCCAGGTCTGAACTCCAGGTCTCAACTTATCCAAAAGGAAAGGAGGAAATGTGCTCAGTCCTGGATTCCCTTTACATCCATATTTAACTGCCGCCAATAAAATGAGGATTTCCCCATCTCATATACAATCAAAAACATCACTCAAGCAGGCATCTAGGGGTGTCCAGACGACTAGGTCATTGTGATCAGTCACAAAGGGAACTAGAAAAGCATAGACCTCCGCCAAGGCAGCTCAGTCCCACCTGTCCCCTACAGACGGTGATCCGGATTACCCCAAAATTCTAATCACTTGTTCCTGGTCCCATTGCAGACATTTCCTGACAATTTAATCGAAATCCACCTTTAACTTTTTGAGTTATGTTGCTAACTAACAGACAGACAAACAAACCCTGACCAAAACATGACCTCCTTGGCTGAGGTTATTACTAGGGAGTTGGAAAAGGAATACTCTTCTAAAGAAAGTGTGGACAAGCAAGCAGGCGATTTTTCTTGATAAAGCTAATTAGTTTCCCAAGACAGTTTCAGTGGGTCTAGGTGATCAACGTCTTGGAGACGGCTCATCTCTTGATTTGGTCAAAAGTTCACTCTAAACTGAAATGCCATTGGCCTTCCGGTCATTAGAGTACGCAACAATGGAGATGATGTGTCTTAGTAAAACCTCAAGGTCCAAGACACTCTGTAAAGATAAGACAACATGGTTTATACTAGAATGGTGAAGACTGAAAATAGCCTCAAAATAGAATCTACAGGGGGGCTTTTTGTATTAAAAAAAAAGGTAAAAACGATCATAATTTTCCCATTGATAAGGTTTCAATTTGCTATGGGACTTTTCTGAATATAAATAATTTCACAACTTTAATCGGAGGCAGCTGTGATTTACAGATGGATAACTGGAGTTGTCAACATGAGGCAAAAATAGAGTTCTTGCAGTAGATTTTCCATTAGGTTATTCAAACATCAATCATTTGCTAAAGCATTCCGTTATTTCATCACTCAGCTAGTCCACGGGGAAAGGTTATGTTCCTAAATTTGATATTTAGGAACTTAACTCCATAGTCATCTGCTGTGAGGTCAGAGTGCTTGCAAAGCAGATGCAAAGTGAGTTGCAGAGAAGCACTCCACACTGAGCTGACCTCCAGCCAGCCAGGCATTCACTCCATGTTCTCCATCTCCCAGTCCTCTCTCCTCTGGGACAACAACTGGCAGGACGCCCTGTGTTTTTGTCTCAGGCACGCTATGCCTGTCTGCAGCTCACGGCTCCGCTTGCTATGGCGCTGTGGTTCCAGCCAATCGCAGAGCGGCCCGGGTCGCCACGAGGGCCAGACAGGGCGGTGTCCTCTCTGAACAGCCGGAGTGGAAGAGGAGCTCACGTGAAACCTGTTTATTTGTTAAAGGAGAAACAGACAGGGTGGAAAAAAGGAAGGAAAAATTAGACGGGCAGCGCGCCTGCAGGATGAAGTTGAGAAAAGTTTCAGTTGGCGGGAAAATAGGAATAAACAGAGGAGGAGGAAGAGAGGGGGAGTAAAGGGAGGGGAGGGAGACGGCACACATGCTGGAATCTGTATTGATGCTATAGATATTTCCACCCATCAGCTGTTAGTCATTTCTTTGGTACAAAGTGCACCAATCATTCTGTGTGACATATTAGTTCATCCAACTGGAGACCAAATTGGATTATGTGGTTGGTTGTTCTCTCTTAAATGGGAAAATCCGGGGCTTAATATGCATGAGTGGGTTTCTTGTAAGGTAAAGGGACAATGCATTGAAGAGAAGGAGGCACTGGTGTAAACCAGAAAACTGCAAACAAAAGAGAAACAAAAATGCTCTTTTAAATGAGTACAGAAAAAAATCCCGCCGTGGATAGGAGCTGGAAATGTTAAAAAAATTTGAATTAACAGAGAATAGAGAGAACGTATGCAGTAAAGGCCTTGCTATGTTTAATTTGGGATAAATTCGGGACTCACTTATGTAAAAAGAAGTAAATATCTAAAATGAGTTACTTATTCTTTGGCAATTGATTAGAATGTTCTTCCATATTTATTAACTTTAGTAGCTGTGCTCTGCTTGAAGCACATGTTTCATTTCAGTTTTCTGCTGAGTTGAACATATTTCAAACTCTAAAAAAAGACCAAGATAACTTTGAACAAAGACTGAATTAGAAAATACCTGATGAAACTAAGTAAATGTGTCCCGAAATGCAAAACAGATTTTTACTGAAAAAAAAATGAAATTTAAGCTGCACATTGTTGTTATAAATTAGATGAAGCGCATATGTGCGGGATAAATCATACCTGTCCAAGTTCTGGTCAAAGTCAAGAAAAACCATATGCCCCTTTTTACTGGTTCTTTCCATCAGCATTTCAATCTACCGTGCTCACTATTTGTCTATGTCCAACGGAAAAGGAGAAGCTGTGTTCATGCAGAAAAATGGGCCTAAACAAAGCGTCATAAATATTGTAAAAACAGGAGAAATAATGAGGTTTCTTTTGATAGTGGTTTCAACAGCTGAGCTTTATTTTTAATGTTTGACTCATAAAACAAAAGGGGGGATTTTTACAAGACCGTCAAACTTTACTGGTTTCTTACATCAGCTTTATTGTACTGTAATTGGCTAAACTTCTCCAAAACTTATGGATGCAACATGGACTTATAGAGGGAAAAAAAGAGCTGTATACTGTTCCACCTAAAGGTGGGTCTGATTGCTTTTCAGTGTTTCCCTGGTGATGTTTAGACCACATGCATCTCATTATTACATGTGGGGAAATCCAGACGGTGGAAAAGTTGTTGCCAATGATTTCCACAGATTCACTTGGTTGGGAAAAGCCTGGTTCTGACACCACATCTCTTAAATGAGAAGTTATTTCACACTGTAACAATTAGTCCATCAGTGTGACTAAAAACTCCTGTTTTTCTGCCTGTTACAGAGACAATCACTGTACTCTCAATTTGTTGGATCTTGCATGAATGGTGTCTTGAATGAGCTTCCATGTATTTCCCTCCCAACAACAACCCCTAACATTTTTCAGTGTAAGTTATCAGAACCATTAGGAGTTCAAAAAAGGTGCGTTGTTTCACTTTAGATTTTCTACTTCATTATCTCAATGGCAAAAAAGCATTTTGGGACTCTAACAAATAGAATAAAATGATTAATAAATTCCCAACTTTATTTTAAAGAATCTCAGTTCAGAGACATGAAAAATCCAGATCAGGTGTTATCACTTTAAGGAGGTTTGATCTTAAAACATCCACCCCGAGTCAGATACCAACTTAAGTTTGGCCGTTTTTGTTTACAATGTGCACAACACAGGGAGGGGGACTAATTCTCCAATTACTTAATATGCAAATAAGCAACAGAAACCAGGGTACTTTTTAAATAAAACCCCCCACTGTACTCTCAGTTAAAAATGATCACTGATTTAACAAGAGGGGAAATTACATTTCAACATCTGGCAAGTTTGGTTTGTACAAATTCTTCTACTTGCTAAATGATATAATGTGAAAACTGCTTTAAGTAGATTATCTTTATCTGATGGTAAAATTAGTTTGAAGATCTGAAGCGTTCAGCAGACACAATACCCACTAACAGACCATTTATAGCAGCTTCAGTGTGAACAGTTAGCATAGCAATGTAGGTGATTCGAAATGTAATCCTGAGGTTACTAGTAAGACAGCTTCGAGTTTTATTTCTGCAAACTGAGATCACTAACACTAGATCTAGAAACTCATAGCTACTCCATCCAACCTCCGTCTTAAAACAAACTATTCCCTGAAGAGTTGAAGATGAGTCAATTTAAACATTGCTTTTGGTCTCCCTTTGAAGCCAACATGTGGATGGATGAGCCAGACGGGAAAATTATGGAATAATTTCCATTCCTCTACTTGATAATTAAACTGTTTTTAAAATACTTTTTAAGGTAAAAGCAAAGCTTAATCAGCCTCAATCCCAAATTGGAAATAAAGTAGAGGAATTAATTAGGCTTCCCATAAAATGTCTCCATTTATACAATTTGCTTGATCAATGCTGTTGTGGTAGACATCCTTGTTTTTTCTAAATGAAATTGATAATTTGAGGCACATAGTGCATGTTTTATTATTTTCACAGTTTTAAGGTTAGGAATTTTTAATTTATAGTTACTAATAAAGCAGAAATAACTCAAACTCTGTTCTAGTTTATCATCTTTAATAAGCCACATTCATACTATTACACTACCTAAACACCCACTGACTACTGACAAAAAGTCATGTGATTTAATGATAAAATACGATACTATTGGTGGATGGATGGATGGATGGATGGATGGATGGATGGATGGATGGATGGATGGATGGATGGATGGATGGATGGATGGATGGATGGATGGATGGATGGATGGATGGATGGATAGATAGATAGATAGATAGATAGATAGATAGATAGATAGATAGATAGATAGATGGATAGATGGATAGATGGATAGATGGATAGATAGATAGATAGATAGATAGATAGATAGATAGATAGATAGATGGATGGATGGATGGATGGATGGATGGATGGATGGATGGATGGATGGATGGATGGATGGATGGATGGATGGATGGATGGATGGATGGATGGATGGATGGATGGATGGATGGATAGATAGATAGATAGATAGATAGATAGATAGATAGATAGATAGATAGATAGATAGATACCAGAGCAAGCAGTTGATCAATGTTAGACCTAATATAAAATAATACATAGAATAACTAAAGGTGATTATAGGAAACACAATTTTGTTGTTTTACTTTTTACATCACCCCATTAAGGAGTTAGCATTGAGCCTGAACAACTGTTTCCATTGTCACCATAACAATATAATAAACAAACTTCATCTGTAGGTGTCTACCTGTGACGCCAGCATTCTTCCTCTATGATTAATGTGAAAACACTCAATGACAAATTTGATCATTCATGACATTTTTGTAACTTTCTACCCTGTCTCTTTCTCTCTGACAGCTGCTCCAGGCTAATGTTACCCTGATTTGGATAAATGAAATATTGTTTTAATAATTTTATATTATTAATATTTAACAACACATATTTTTGGCAGATTACTATTAAAACTCGTAAGGATTTCTGAAGGTTAGGTAGGGATTTTCAATGCAAGCTGTAGTCAAACAGGTTTTCAGACTTACTTTGCAAAGACAGTTTATGTCATCTAAGTGAGTTTTGCTCAGCACACAGGGGTGTTTTCTAAAACAAAATAAAAGTCATTGACTAAATAAGAGCATAATCCAACAAGAGCCTGTGATAAATAGTAATAACGGTTACTCACTGACCCATGATCTACCCAGACAATGTGGTGCAACCAGCATTAAGAAAGCACTGAAACGGAATTAGATGAATCACGTGTTTGATCCTGAGGGGTTGTATGGTAAACAGAAGTCATGCGTGGCGCCTTGGTTCAGACAGGGTGACGAAACAGACATTAGGACAAACCCAGCACCATGTGGGCACAGAAGATAAAGTGTTAATCAGATAGCTTCTGTAAATGCAGGTCTATAGAAAAAGCAGGAATGATAAAAGCTACGAATCAGAATCAATATGTTCTGAAAATAAAAATAAAGGCCACTTCTATTTACTTCTAACCATAAGTCATAACTGTCGTTAGAAAAATAACTAAAATGTTTCTGCTGCAAGCAATGCAAGCTGCAATGAATTCAAGTTAATGACTGAGTGGATTGGATTGGTTCTAAATGCAATGTGTATCAAAAACATTAACATTGCATATCACCCTAAACACATCCTTCCCACCAGTAGCAGCTTTTATATGAGCCAAATTGGCAGTTTCTCAGGGTGGCATTTGAAAGGGGAGGTGCAAAAGTAAGATGAAGAAAAACATAATTTTATGTATCTCTATCTTTTTTA
Source organism: Valencia hispanica (assembly GCA_963556495.2). NCBI lineage: Eukaryota > Metazoa > Chordata > Actinopteri > Cyprinodontiformes > Valenciidae > Valencia > Valencia hispanica. The sequence goes on from OY747722.1 coordinate 22,616,788, forward strand.
TCCCTGAGAAAATATATATTGCTTTTCTATGCAGTTAGTGAGTAATGGTTGGCCCCATGTGTTGAGTAGACATTCCCTGCTTGCTGTTGAGCATAGTGAGATTAGGTTATAAGCTTTGTCTGAGACATCAAAGCATTTTATGTCCTCTGTCTCAAAATCTCTGACGATTTTCTGCATCTTGATTGGTGTTCAATCTGATTTGCTGCGTCCATGTTTGATCTAACCATGTGCATGGTGGGGGAGTTGATGGTATCTTGTCTCTCTCTATCTCGAGTATCTAAACGTTACTTTTAGTTTCTCTCAGCTTGCTAGTTTCTTTTAACAAGAGCCTTGATATGCTTCCTTTAGAAGACGAGTCTCCACAAAACACCGCTGCATTGTGCACTCTTACTCACTTCAAATAAGACAGCCAACACTACCAGCAAGTACCAGTGTTAGTAAACTAGTTAGTAGCATCTAAGCGCTGTGAACTAAACTTAAGGGATAACCACGCTGAAAACCTAAAAATAAAATTTGTTTTATAGTGATATTTGACACCCCATCGGAATTATAACTTAAATATTAATCACCTTTATTGCTAAACACCTAATAGTTTTGTAACCCTCCCACCTCCCCCTCCTCAACCAGAACATTAGAAATAATATGTAACTTTACATCAAAGAAGACTTGTCGAAACACTACACACTGACTCAAAAAGTTAAAACCACATTATTCAAGGTAAGATAACATTGTTTGGCATGTAGCATGACATACCATTAGCTTATGGTGCTGGCTGTGGTGGTGGTGGAGGGTGGCAGGAGAAAAGCTTAGTCCAGGACACTGCTAATGCAATAACCATTACATATCCCCCACAATGCTGTAGGGAGGCAAGGCAAGGCAAGGCAAGGCAATTTTATTTGTATAGCACACTTTCAACAGCAGGGTAATTCAAGGTGCATTACATGATTTGGTGATTTAAAAAAACCAAACAAACAGACATGGAATATAACATTGGAAATTAAAAGTAAAAGAAACACACATTAAACATGATACACAATAAAGCAAGAGAAAGCTCAAAAAAGCAAGAGAGCATGAACACATTTCATACATATGACATCAAGCATTTACTCGAAGGCAATTCTAAACAGATGGGTTTTTAGTCTCGATTTAAAGCAGTTCAGAGTTTCAGCAGCTCTACACTCGTCAGGAAGTTTGTTCCAGATAAGGGGAGCATAGAAACTGAAAGCTGCTTCTTCATGATTAGTTCTGAGTTTTGGGATGTTTAGTAGGCTAGAGATGGAGGACCTGAGTGGTCTTAGTGGTTGGTACCATGACAACAGGTCTTCAACATATTTTGGTGCTAAGCCATGCAATGATTTATAAACTAGTAGAAGTATTTTGAAGTCTATTCTCTGAGCTACAGGGAGCCAGTGTAAGGACTTTAGAACTGGTTGATGTGCTCTACTTTCCTGGCTCTAGTGAGTACGCGAGCGGCAGCATCCTGAATCAGCTGCAGCTGTCTGATTGACTTTTTAGGCAGACCTGTGAAGATGCTGTTGCAGTAATCAATCAGACTAAAGATAAATGCATGGATGAGTTTTTCCAGGTCCTGTTGCAACATCAGTCGTTTAATCCTATAAATCTTTTTCAGGTGATAGAAGGCTGACCTTGTTATTGCCTTTATGTGACCTTGGAGGTTCAGGTCTGAGTCCATCACTACACCTAGATTTCGGTCCCGATCAGTAGTTTCTAGCTGTATTAACTGAAGCTGTGTGCTGACTCTGGATCATTCCTCCTTGGGTCCAAAAATAATTACTTCAGTTTTGTTTCTATTCAGCTGGAGAAAGTTATGGCACATCCATCCATTTATTTGGTCAATGCATTGATTTAGGGTTTTCTTCAGCCGGGATAGGGAAGCTGTTTAAAGCTGACAGGGCAATGGTTAGTTAAATACAGGAAAATCCTCAAAAAATATCTGTCAGAGGCTAATTAATCCCCTTCCAACTGGACAGCAACTCTATAACACCTAGTGATTTACCAGATCTAGGGCACAATGTCAGGACACCAGTCATATTACCATTTCATACTTATGACTTGTGTAGCTATAGACAGATTGTACTGCTGCCTGAATGCAACCAAAAACTTGAAGGAACAGTCACAATTTTTAATAGTCTCAGCATAGTCACTACTTCAGTAACACAGATGCAAATGCAGGAAATAACAGCAGCATTAGGTGTACCCACCAGTTATATGTTACATATGTCCTCCTGTGTTCTTTCCCCCTTCCTCTCACTCACTTTGAAATCACAGAGTGAAACCCCGCTCTAGACAGGAAGATCATTATGAAATCCCTTCAGTCTCTTTGCAAAGTGACTAAATCGCAGGGTTGAATTTTCTTAGTGAGTTTCATATACAGCACCTAGCAATATATACTTTGTTCCATTTTCATATTCTGTCATGTTGCAATTGATTTTATTCAAGGGTGTCAGAGTTCAGGGGGGTGAAAGCAAATGCAAGCCACACTGAAGAATTTATATGTGTAAAAACTTTTCAAACCCATGTATCTTTCTTCCTCCACATAAAATCCCAATAAATACAATGAGGATTATGATTTTAACATGAAAGCTGTAAAAGGACAATGGTGATCTTTTACTACAGAAATCTGCAGATTGTCGAAGACAAGTTGACAAAGACTGACCTATATCCTAAGACTTGTGTAACATAAATATTGTCAACATGAGCATTAATTTCAACTGCTGAGAAATGCATATTGAGTTTCTATGACAGTGGAACAATAGCTGTCAACAGCAGCTACAGTTTCCATGTTTATTGTGACGAGGGGTCATGTTACTCAGCAAAGCCATGAGGTTCTCCAGTGTTTTTAAAACCGTTCTTGGACTACAGTAGCTCTCTGTAAGGATAGATATATAAAGTCTGTCAGGCTTTGGGTTCACAAAAAGTAGTTGTTAAAATGAAAGCTTTAATGTTGCTTTAGTAAGATAATCTTCTTTAAAAAAATAAAAATCCTTCATTTCGAATACTGACCCATTCAAAACTCAAATCGTCTCACTCTTAATTTTGCTACAGTAACAAAAGAAAAAAAAATTAAAAGACATTTAAAACATTTACCTTTTCCTAAGGGGACATGGGTAAAAAAAAAAAAAAGTTGGTTTCTCGCGCTCACCACATACTTTCTGGTGCGTAAACAAGGGCATCAGTTTGTTTTTAAAATTGCTAGGGACAATAACCATTAACTTGAGTGTGGTTTGAAGAATTCTGAGGACAATTATTAATCATTCAAATATAAGTACTGCATTCATGCGTTTGACGTTTCACTACAAAATGCAGTACAGTGTAGGCTACATAGCATCTATATTTAGTCAATAAAATTTGAAAAGCCAAACTGTTTGGTCTAGTTTTTCCAAATGTCACTGAAAGCCAGCAGGCTGTTGGCTAAGAAGAATCATTAAAATCCACATTGTAGCACAAAGACCAATGCTGGCAATGTTGACAGTATTATTCTCACAATCTACGACCAGATGCTTGGATGAGACCAGACTGCTCACACTGTAGGCTATGTGCATTCGCGACAGATCGCAGCCTTGAATTTGGAACCACAAAGACGAAGAAATTTCCTGAAGTGAGGAGACGCTTGCCAGAGAAGAAGAATACACAACAAAAACAAACGTGTTTCCTTGGCAACCCTGGCCGTACTGTGCAGAGAAATTCCAGCTTCACTGTTGTTAATGGCATATTTACTTTTTCTGCAGTTGTTTGGTATTTACAACACATGTGAGAGAGATCAATAAACCTTAAATTAAATAGGCCATGCAAGGAGAAATTCTTGGGGAAACAATATTTATTTTTATGCGACTTTGAAGGCATGTGAAGTTCATAAAGTCCAATAGGCCTATTCAAATTTCGGTCCTTTTTATTGATATGTCTACTTTCAAGCAAGAAACATTTAATTATAATGTTATATTGCTTGGAGGATGCGCGCACAGCCCTGCACAATTTATGCATGCATGCATGGAGCAAGTGACGCTGCTATTTAGAACACCTTCGATTAAAGATACTTTTGAAAGTGTCATTTTAGCCAGGTACATGTCGCCAGCTAAAATGATGCCTATGCGTAAAAGAAAACGTCTGGTGCAACTTAGCGTCTCTGTTTGAGACCAAAACCCATGTCTTCTTAATATTATTATAATTATGATATTTAAAACTCAAAATGCATTAAATAAAGCCTTTAACAGCCACATATATATTTAGTTCTCTCTGAAAATGGACACTAGTGGAGTGGCTAAGGATCACAATTGTTCTTAGCCTAGCGCCAAAGTATCTTGGAGATCTACTGTTGCTATAACAACCCCCCAGACCACTCAGGTCCTTTAATTCTACTCTACTCAGCATCCCTAGAATTAGAACCAAACACAGAGAAGCAGCTTTCAGTTTCTATGCTCCTCTAATCTGGAACAAACTTCCAGACAACTGCAAAGCTGCTGAAACGTTGAGTTCTTTTAAATTACAGCTAAAAACCCATCTGTTTAGAGCTGCCCTTGAGTAATGTTTTATGTATCATATGATTTGTGTGTGCTTCATGCTTTATTGCTGTTTTTACTTTATCCCCTAATCATGTAAAGCACCTAGAATTACCTTGTTGTTGAAAGTGTGCTTTACTTCATATGAAATCAATAGAAAACAATAATGTGGATGCAAATTTGGTGGGCAGAGTTTAATCAAAAATGGTCGCGCTAACTGTTTTTCTGAGTCTATTTTTTTCCATGATCCAGTTGTGATCTGTAGGAGTTTGCTTTTGTCTACATACTTTGTTGAGGGTTTTACTTATTTCTGTCTGAGCTTTTTTCTATTTATTCTTTTGTTAACTTATCCTGCTGGTGTTTTACTGTCATTTCTCTCATTGTGTTACATTTCTACTCTCCTCACAGCTGCAGCACATTCATATAGTTGCACTCACCTGCTCCTCGCTCCTGTCACTCACTGTCCGGGTATTTAAGCTCCCTGTTTTCACTTGGTTCCTCTGTTAAAAACGCTTCAAAGTCCAGTCCCAAGGAACTACTAGCAGGTCATTCAGCCCTGCTTAGGCCTGGTAACGAGCGGTTCATTTGATTCAGGTGTGCTGGAGCAGGGATGCATCTAAAAGTTGCAGGATAGTTGCTCTCCCAGGCTGGACTTGGGCACCCCTGGATAAAAACATAAACTTAGCAAAAAAAGAAACTGACTTTCAACTGTTTTTACTTTCAGTAAACTTAATGTGTGTAAATATTTGTATGAACACTAAAAGAGTCAACACCATAAGACATAAACTAAAAATGTTTGACAGACATGTGACTAACAGAAATAGAATAATGTGTCCTTGAATGAAGGGAGGCTCAAAATCAAAAGTACCAGTCAGTATCTGGTGCCCACCAGCTGCTTGAAGTACTGCAGTGCATCTCCTCCTCATGGACTGGACCAGATTTGTCAGTTCTTGATGTGAGATGTTACCCCACTCTTCCACCAAGGCACTTGCAAGTTCCTGGACATTTCTGGGGGGAATGGCCCTAGCCCTCACCCTGCGATCCAACAGGTCCCAGACGTGCTCAATGGGATTGAGATCCGGGCTCTTTGCTGGCCATGGCAGAACACTGACATTGCTGTCATGCAGAAACTCACGCACAGAACGAGCCGTATGGCTGGTGGCATTGTCCTGCTGGAAGATCATGTCCGGATGAGCATGCATAAAGGGTACCACATGAGGGAGGAGGATGTCTTCCCTGTACCGCAAGGCATTGAGATTGCCTGCAATGACAACAAGCTCAGTCCGATGGTGATGTGATATACTGCCCCAGACCATGACGGACCCCCCACTTCCAAATCTATCCCGCTCCAGGGTACAGGCCTCGGTGTAAGGCTCATTCCTTCGACGATAAACACGAATCCATCCATCACCCCTGGTGAGACAAAACCGTGACTCATCAGTGAAGAGCACTTTTTGCCACTCCTGTCTGGTCCAGCGAAGGTGGGTTTGTGCCCATAGGCGGCGTTGTTGCTGGTGATGTCTGGTAAGGACCTGCCTTACAACAGGCCTACAAGCCCTCAGTCCAGCCTCTCTCAGCCTATTGCGGACAGTCTGAGCACTGATGGAGGGATTGTGTGTTCCTGGTGTAACTCGGGCAGTTGTTGTGGCCATCCTGTACCCGTCACGCAGGTGTGATATTCGGATGTACCGATCCTGTGCAGGTGTTGTTACACGTGGTTTTCCACTGCGAGGATGATCAGCTGTCCTTCCTGTCTCCCTGTAGCGCTGTCTTAGGCGTCTCACAGTGCGGACATGGCAATTTATTGCCCCTAGCCACATCAGCAGTCCTCATGCCTCCCTGCAGCATGCCTAATGCACGTTCACGCAGATGAGCAGGGACCCTGGGCATCTTTCTTTGGGTGTTTTTCACAGTCGGTAGACAAGTCTCTTTAGTGTCCTGCGTTTTTAGAACTGTGACCTTAAACACCTACTTTCTGTAAGCTGTTAAGGTCTTAACAACCATTCCACAGGTGCATGTTAATTAATTGATTATGGTTAATTGAACATGCATGGAAAACATTGTTTAAACCCTTTACAATGAAGTTGTAAAGATTTTTACAACATTATTGTTGAAATACACAGTCCTGAAAAAGGGACGTTTCTTTTTTTGCTGAGTTTATAAATACTTTGAAGAGTGAGTTTAGAGAAGGAAAAAATCTTTAAAGAAGGCTGTGTTGACAACATTTAAAGAAAGAAGCTAATTTTTTTTATTTATAAAAATGTGGCACAAAAAAAGATAAAAGAGAGCAATAAAATTTAACAATCAAAGATTATAATTTGATTTGTTGACATTCTTAGTCAAATGTTTAGATTTGGGCCTAGGCCTATTCTATTTTGTATTTTTTTGTGGGCAGCATATTGTATAAAATAATTGTGAATAAGTAAAATGTTTTTTTAATGTTAGTTTTTTTTATACAAAAAATGCAATGACTTATTCCTCATAATACATTAATCTGTTGTCTATAATCAGTTCTCTCTGCAGGGTCACAGAGGTTATTCATTGGGCGAGAAGCGGGGTGGATCCTTGAGAGGTTACCAGTCCATCACAGAGACACACAGGATGAACAACCATGCATGTACGCACACACTCCCAAGAGCAATTTAAACTTACCAATCAATTAACATGCTTTTTGACTGTGGGAGGAAGCCAGAGTACCCGGAGAGATCCCACACATGCACTGGGAGAACATACAAATGGCATGCACAAAAACCTAAAGTTAGATTATAACCTGGGATCTTCTTGCTGCAAAGCAACTGTGCTGACAAGTGCGCCAGCGTGCTTATTCTTTATGTTAAACCAGAATGAATTCCATTCATTCATTCTGTTGTTCTTGGCCCCACCTGTGGGGTTTGTTCTCATTTCTTCCTCTATCAACCCTAGATTATTTTTTATGTTATTTTCTCATTAAAATTTGAATATGCCTATCTCTTGCCTGTGTTTGGGTCCTACAACTTCACAAAATACGACTTGCATATTATGGTCTTTGCATCCAACATTTGACGCTTTCTTCAAGAAATTTCTCATGAAAAATGACCTAAATCCATATTTGGTCACAAAGGGGTAGCTAAACTTGGTATAGTCATAATTTTAAACTGAGAATGTGTCTACATGTCTTCCGCTAACTCTCCCGTTAAAAGTGTTGTTCCCAATATATATAAATTACATCAGTTAAAGCAGTTTTACATTGACAGCTGTAGACTGGAATGAACCAAAAGAGACTTGTGAACATTTAGGATGATCTTTGACATTATGTGGTATTATAATGTGCAGCACCTCCTCCCACTATGTTGCAAATTGACTCACTGCTCTAACAATTAGATAAAAGGTGGTAGACTGAGTAGCAAAAATAAGCGATGTTCATGCATGCAAATGACCACAAAAGATTAGAATAAAACTGCACAAGGGTAAACCTGATTTTAAGGAGAAACAAGGCAGAAACACGTTCCTGACCTCTTCAGCTTTATTTTGTAATTTTGTGTAAACACAAATTACACCATGTTTGTGTATTTTGTTAACTAAGCCACCTCCTTGATAGACAAGTGCTGAAAACCAGAAGGAGAAACATCCACTTGCAACCTTTCCAAACCTAATTTGAGTCCTCACACTGCTTGAAATGCATCAGTGAGAAACTAAAGTCCACATACCATTTTATAGAATCTCTCCATTTTGTTTGCCTACATGTGTGGGCCACCCTGACAGCAGAATACGCTGCGAAGTGTGAACTTTCTCTCATCGGAGAGCCTGCTGCACACTTTAGATGTGTGTGGGTCTGTTTGCAGGCTTTCATAAAGCCTCATGAGTGATTGAGTACATAAGCCTGTTGACACGCCACATCCCAAACATGCCTGCATAAATAAGCCTGTTTGTGTCAGAATGAAGCCCTTCTTGCACCGCATTACAGTCTCAGAGTACAACTATTGCCCTGACAGTAAAATCATAACAGGAGGTTTTTTTAGTTATGATGCTGATCATTCAGGAGGTCAGTGTCAACTGTAGCACAGACGGCGTGGGCAAACAGTTTAAAGCATCCGCATGATGAGGCATACATTAAATACACCCAAAACGAGGGACTTTCACCATGCCATCCAACAACCATGTGCACGTCTGCAGTTCTTTCCTCTGACCTCAGCTGTGAGTTCATTCTTACCTCACACACATTGAGCCCTGGCACCGGTTCAGCTCTCTGCTGCTGCCCTGCTACTATCAGCACATTTTTAATGGGCCGGCTTTTAAAATATAATGGCATCTGTGATGACAGCATGCTTGTTTATTTCTATATGCGGCCATAAACGACTCAGCTGTCAGGATCAATAAAGCACATATGATGTTTGGTTTCTTCACTTTTTTTGTGTGTTTGTGTTTTTTGGCCAACTGTAAAAGAAAGGATAATGATCAGATTTAATTCTCCTTTCATACAGACAATAGCTGGAAGATTTAAAATAAATACTAGATGTTTGTCTAATGGTAAGCATGGATTTTGATCTAGATCCATTAAACTAAAGCCAGTTAAAGGTTTTTGTCTCCTTGTCTTTTGCACTATAAATGTTGGGTCTGTTGAGGAAAAAAAGAAAGAAAAAAAAGTCTCAGCCACAAATACACTAAGTACGCTGCAATAACAGTAATAACCCTAACAGTACAGGAATCAGTTTCCTGTGCCTGCAGAAGAGAAGCATAACCATAGCATAATGCTGCCACCATTTTGTTGACTAATCTTCCCCAATGAACCTCTGAAGCCTTCACAGAACAGCTGTATTGTCTGGGGCCTCTTTGCCTCATTTCCACTGAGCAGTTTAGTATGCTATTTTGTTTTTTTCCTTTGTTAAAGTGGCCCATACAACCAATCTCTAACGCACGAATCCTGAGCCCCTTTCAGTTAAAGTTTCATAGGACAACGTAACAGTACGGTTAGGGTGGAGCTACTGGGGTCACGCAACACAGTCTATTGACTGGGGGACAGAATAACGTCACTGCTTGTGACAAGCACGAGACATACTAGTGCGTCAAGTTGGTGTCACAGTAGTATGACGCCACATTAGGCATTTGGGTTTAACCCCACCCACCTAGCGAAAGGAAAACTGGCGCTGGAAACGCTCTCCTAAATACGGCGAAGCATAAAATACTGTACCAAAACACACCGACCCATGCCATACCGCTAAGTGGAAACAAGGCACAAGCTACTGGTACCTGGATGACTTGTAGTAATTTATGGAAATTTGAATTTAGCTCTTGGGGAGGAAATCCTGAAGGACAATGTCTGCCTCTCAGCTCAAGGCCTCAAGCACTTGGGTTATGCAGCAGGGAGAAAATCCAATGCACACATGGAAATCCACCATTTGAAAACTCCCCAATGGGGCTGAATTAAAGATGTGAAAGACTGATTGGGGGTTATTGCAAGCTCCTGAAGGCAGTTGCTGTTGTCAAGTGTGGCACAAGCATAAATACATTTAGTGTGTAAATACTTTTTTCACATAGAGCCTGGTTGGTTTGGGTATTTTTTGCCCTTGAATTGATCTCAAACATTTAAGTGGGATTAAAAAGCAATACTAGAAGAACTGTATAATGGGGCAAACATATTTTCTTGATACTGTAGCTACTTCACACAACCCATTTGAAAACAAAATCTTTATTTTCTGCATTCAAGCACAAGTTCCTTATTAATACAGACCAGAACCAAACCCTGCTCATTAACGCTTCTCTTGTTGACATTGATTCGGTTGAATTAAGTTGCATTTTATCTCACTGCACTATCCAGTTCAACAAGACCTGCATAATGAAAGCCATGGCACAATGCTGACTAAGGCTTTCTCTAGGCACAGCGGATGCCATCATCAATGTCTTTACATTGAAATACTCACAAAGATACAATGTCTCTGGGTGAATTAAGGCACAGCATCCAGTGATTTGATTGTTGTTGTCAGTTTGGACTTGGCTAACGCTAAGATTTAGGTGGCAAAAATTGCACAGAAACCAGTACTGGTATCTTGCGTGATGGTTACTAGAACCTGTCTGTATGTTAGCCACGGAAGGTGTGGTATATGAAAAACAGCCGCCACACCCATCAAACACAGAAAATTAATCATGAATCTTTGTTTGCATGTACAGTCAGTAACACTAGTGCTTTCAGTCTGAATGTCGGTCTATAATCGGTTCAGGGCTGATCCCTCTGCCTACCTCTACAAATATCTTGAGCTTTAATTTGGAAAATCCTCCTGAGTAGCTTTGGAAAAGAGAAATATGTGACCTCCTATGCGACTGGATAAATATGTGCGGCAGTCACATGTTTTTCTGTAACACATAACCTGTTTTCCTGTTTCCTTTCCAGTAAGCTGTAAGGTATCTATAGCAGCCTCAGGATTCAAGGCTACCTTTCACCTTTGACTATGCAAGTGTTACAGTAAACCCGATGTATGACTCGTTTAACCACTTATAATTTCCACACACATTCAGGCGTAACTATCATTAACCTTATCTATACTAACGCAATTCAACAGTATGTGCAGCATGTACAGTAAGTTAGAACGGGCAGGTTTGACAAGAGGAAGCAATCAGAACAAAACATATGTATAGTCATAAAACTAAACTGGTAGAGGAAGACTGGCAGGTAATACAAGTTCAGAACTGCTGCAATGACTACTGGTGAGTGTTCTAGTTCAGACTGGGATAGTCTGCTGTACGTGTCTTGAACATTTTTTTTACTAGGCTAGGCAGAACCCTGTGAAGTCAGAATGGAAAAATTGTGTATTTAAATATTTTACTGTGATGAAAACTTATTTTAATGTTTAAAGATTCCTTCAGTTTCTTTAGTTTTTTTGGTAAAACTTAAATGTAGAAACACAATATTCAGTTTTCGTATAATGATTTCATTCATCAATGGAAAAGGTAATCCAAAACTAGCTCTATGTGAAAAAAAGGGTTTGTTAGTTTCTTAACCGTGGCAAATGGGGCACAAGCATTAATAACGTTTCTGTTAATGATTTCCGATCAGTATATCTGATCAGTCCCTCTTTGTTGATCTCACAGTAAATCTGGTGTCAAGTTTTGCGCCATTTTCTTTCGGCTCCCTTTTTTCACTCCGTACAAGTGGATCGCTAGTCCAAGGAGACTTCTTTCTACCCAAGATGACTTTCACTATAATGGGCGCAATGGATTCAGTGAAGTTTCAAATTGTAAAGAGGAAGTTATCTACCAGGTTGCTTACTGAGTTGGAGTAGGAGGATGAAAGGGGATGAAGGGGAGATGGAGGAGTAAATTTGTTTAAAGCTTTTGGCTAAGCCGCCCTCGAGAGAAAGCTTTTTCATAATGGTCTCTCAGTGGCTATGTAAATCAACAGAGATGGTGTTTTCAAAGATAACAGAGAAAGGTTCAGACAGGGTGACATCAATTACGATTGTCGATATGAAACATTTGAAAAACTGTGAAAAATAAAAATGAGAAATATGTGAAAGGGCAAATACTTTTTCATTGCACTGTAGACCACTTAAAATGTGTCCAAAAAAATCCAAAAGAGTGATTTCATGATGAAATTTTATGTTAACACATGAGCCGCTCATTCTGGTTGATTCCTTGACTTAAACTGTTTTCCAACTGCACACAAGTTCCACAGACGTACTGAAAGGAGCTCTTGCTGCTCCCGCATTTAAAGCACACACATAGCATTGCAGTGATTCAGGGCTAGACACGGCTTAAAGTTGACCAAAAAGTAGATAGTTTGCAACCAGTGAGAAATGGTTTGTCTTCTAAATGTTAATCAAGTATCATCACCATATGATAGTTTTTAGGTCTCATGAATTAAGAAAAAAAGTCTGGATAACCATCGCACACACACTCACACATATACACTTCGATTAGTAAAGAGGGGGTAAGGGGCCCAGCGTGCGACCTGAGGAGTGCCCCCTATATTTAGTGAACTTCTGGTGTTTTAATAGGCCTGACGTAGCTTCGTGTTGCGGTCTGAGGCCTCTCTGTCAGCATCTATTTCCCTTTAGAGACTAGGAGCTGGAAAAAAAGCACAAATCATTTAAACAGGCTAAAAATGTATCTGATGGCAACCACTGCTGGATGAAAATAGCCCCGAAAGGGTATTATTATCATCATTAATGGAGGGTAAATTTGTCGGCTGACTTACTCCTGAGTCAGGGACACTTAAAACGGCACTGGAGGTCGCTCCTATTTTAGAAGCTCTGGCAAAGCTGAGTTATCAGGTCAGTCGGAGGAATGAATGGGCTCCTGCTGGTTTCACCCCATAAAGTCAGAATCATGCTGAGCAAAGATCAGCTCAGCCTCTTTAAGAGTTTCTCTGCTCACGCTGTTTTACCACTGCTCAGTGTTTTGTCTCTTGCAGTTTCAGTTGTCCCCCTGATCACATATAAACCTTTGTGCATTGCAAGCGATACACTGATGTTGATATCTTTTCACTTTCTGTCCCATTACGATAAGAGTCCTCAATGAATTTGTGAAAGACCAACACAAAGTTGTGTGTAATTGGGAAGTGGAGAGAAAACGACACATGGTTCTCAAAACATTTTGGAAATAAAGTGTGGTGTGCATTTGTGTTCAGCCAAATGAATTATAACTAGTAAATAGTCCATCTGCGTGTAATTTGATCCCAATATGAATCCAAATGTTCTTTGAAGGTCTCTGAGCTTTTTTAGAGAACAGTAGAGAACAAACTGCATCATGAAGACCAAGGAACACAGCAGAGAGCTTAGGGAGAAAGTTGCGGAGAGGTTTAAAGCAGGGTTAGGCTATGAAGTGATGTCCCAAGTTTTCCACATCTCATGACACTCTGTTCAACCCATCAAGCACAACTTCATAACTATTGTAAGATATGGCCCATGGTAACTCTAGAGGAGCTGCAGAGATTCACATATCCAGTGGTTTAGAGGCTGTTATGGTCATCATTGCGCTCTTGGAGTTATTTTGATTAGTTGGCCTCTTCTGGGAGAGGTCACCACTGTTTAAGTTTTCTTCATTTATGAATAATGGTTCCTTGTAAAGTACTTAGGACTTCCTTATGTATGAATGGTGCTATATACTGTAAATTAATGTCCCTTCTCTTTGGGGTTTACTGGAGCCCCAAGGCCTTAAAAATGCCTTTGTGACCCTTCCAAGACTGATATATTTTGATAACGTTGATAAGAGTGTCATCTGCTATTGAACTTTTTCTTTTTTTTTTTAGATCATGTGGCTTTTTTTAAACAGTTGTGTTTAATTTATGGCACATTAACCATTTTAACATTTAAGACTGTTGCATTACTGAGTGTGCATCTTTCCAGTTTCCGGAAGAATCTAATAATTATACATGGCATTGGTAAACACCAAATGTTAAGGCAAATTCCACTTTCATAACTTTACTTGCTTCGAACTAAATGATCAATGCACCTCCACGGTAAATCTCAGGAGGATGCATGTTTATTATCTGCCAAGAGTAGACTAAATTACTTCTTTTTTGAGACTCAACGCAAAAATGATGGGGGGCATCTAGCAAATTTTTCTCAACATCCAGATATCTCTCCTTAAATGAGAGTCTAATCTTTTCCTGTCATTACTTGGCCACAGTTTGTTGAAATACACTAACAAACTGCAATTTTACACAGGAAATCTTTGTTTTGTCTATTCCTTATGCGGGGTCAGTAGGTTCACAATGACGTATTAACCCTGCATGAACCAGACCTTGGGGGGGGGGGTTAAGGGGGCGTGGTGAGTAAGTTGGAGCAGAAAGATAGGAAATAAACTGAAGTAGGATGAGCTATGATGCTCTTTTTGGCAGGTAAGGAGTGCAGGGGATGTTCAGGAATGATGGGTGTGTGTGTTTACGTATGTGGGTGAGGAGCGGAATGGGAGTTACAGTGGCCAGGGGGCAATGAAGGGTAGTGAGGGAGGGGGAGGCAGACACAGCATAGTGCAGAGGAGAGAAGGAGGACAGATAGGAAGAGTGTCAGGGAGTAATCTTATCAAGGTTGGTTTATCGCAGTGGTCTGCTCTCATGCACATCATGCCTGTGGGGGAGGGGGAGCTCTTTATCATGAGCCCAGGAAGAGTCAAGCTGACGCCCTTTACTATATCTGTTTGTGTACTTGCAAAAAGGATGTCCTTTTAGTCTGTGTTCCCTTCATTTCTCATCCTCTATGTTCATCATTACTTTCGCTATAGTAATTTGCAAAGTTATTCATAATTCTTGAACACTTCCACATTTTGTCAGATTGCAACCACCAACGTAAATTTATATTAAATGGAAATCTACATTTTAGAGTCTATCGGATAGATCCACTCATAGTTAAATGAATATGTATTCAGGCAGCTTTAATTTGATATCACTATCACCTAGTTAGAAAATACAATTCACTTGTGTGTCATTTAATCAGCACAACGGTAATTAACTTTGCACGGTCAGATCTGTTCTTTATGGATGACAGGCCAGAAGAAAACCTTTGATAAAAGAAAACTAAAAAAAAGTTCTGTTTGAAGCTTACCACACAGCAAACATGTGGAATACATTGCTCTGGTCAGATTAGACAAAAGCAGTCTGTCCAACATGCAAAAGGTTTTTTGTGGAGGAAAACAGTGCTCATTGCTTCAAACACACCATCCCCCATGTGAAACATGGTGGTGGCTGCATCATGATGTGGGGATGCTTTTCTTCAGCAGGGATAGGAAAGCTGGTCAGAGTTGATGGACAGCTGAATCGAGATCAGTAGGGGGTGATCTTGAAAGAAAACCGGTTAGAGGTTACAGAAGACTTAAGAGTGGGGGTAGAGGTCCACCTTCTCAAAGCCCAAAAATACAGCAAGAGCTACAATGGAATTAATACTTTAGGTTGAAGCATACTTTTGAGTTAGAATGGCCCAGTCAAAGCTCCGACCTTCTCCAAGATAATCTGAGTCAAATTAGGATTTAATTCATTAAGAGCAAAAAGTGACATTATAGCTGCTGGATGTTCCCCCGGGGCTCTCCACTGGTCCTCTCTTGGGGGGGGGGGGTCAGCCTGGGGTTACTGTGCTCTGGGGGTCCTTTGGATGTCTATGTCTTCGATCTCCGTCATGTCTGCGTCGATACCTGGGAGGCGGATCGATGGCTCCTCACACCAGCTGTTGAACACTCATATGGAGAAATCTTATATGCATGCTCATACACACACACACACACGCACGTCTTGATATCCTTGTGTTGACATTGTATTGACTTCCATTGATTTTACTATGCCTAACCCTGACACTTTCCCTAAACCTAACCATTAGTGATACATGCCTAACCCTAACCTTAACCTAAACCTAATTCACACCATACCTCTAAACCTAACTAGTAGAGTTTAATAGCTAGTTAAACATTGTGGGGACCAGGCAAAATGTCCTCACAACTACAAATGTCCACACAATGCTGGTGGCCTGTCAAAGGTTGGTCCTCACAAGTATTGCTATACATGTACACACACACACACACAGGTGTGGGGATTCCGGTGTTTACAGATGCATTCTTGGGCTGAGGTTACAACAAGTAGATCTTGTAATAATCGGGACCATGAGCTTTTCAGTGACACTGTTATTGTATTTATATATCTATTTGTGGGTTGTGGTTGTGTAGTTCTCGGTTCACAATGTTTGATTTGTTTTGTCGCTTTTTTCCCCCTCTCTGCCGTCCTGCGGGTGTGGAGGCGGGCTGGGAGATTTTCTTGTGTTTTCTTTGTTCCCCTTCTTCTCTTGTATCTTGAACTTACCTTCTCCCTCTTAACTTTTTTTCCCTACCTCTCTTCATCTTCTTTCTTTCCTTATCTTTATTTTCCGTGTCCATGACCATAATCATAATCAGAAGGGAAAAAAAACACAGCAATTTCTTAAACATATATATCAAGCGGAGTACTATAGCAAAAGCAGTAATGTTCCGCTTGTGAAAGTATATCTGTAGGGCTTCTACTTTGTACTCAGATACAAATTCTGAGCACCACACTGCCAGACAGGACACATAAAAAAACAAAAAAAAGAGCCAAAAGTGTCAACAGGGAAAAAAAATAAAAAATGAACACGGTCAGTTTCAGTGAAAGAACAACATAACGACAGTCAAAAATGGTAGTGGCAGTGTGGTGGTCAGGAGATGCTTATCTACTTCCAGACCTGGATGACTTCACATAATTGATGGAACCTTAAATGCTGCTCACTAGCAGAACCCTCTGAAGGTTTATCCACTCATCAGTTTTTGACATAACGTCAAAGAGAACTTGGGTTATGCAGCACAACAATGATCCAAAGCCCAAAAGTCAATTCACTTCAAGATAACGGGGGTTATTTATTACATAATTCTGGATGTGGAGACTGTTAAACATTCCATTTAAGAACCACACAACATCCATAATGGATCCTGTTAAAGCTCCAAAAACACAGAATGTTCCTTTGACTAATGAGAAGGGATGGACAAATATATCCTTTAGCTAAAGCAATAGTTTGCAGAGAAGTTAAAAAGAAACAGAAAGATTTCATTGTGAAGTGTCAGTCAAAGCGATGAGTAAATAAATATGTATAGCATTAAATATACACCACAACACACTGAAGGCAGTTAGCAATAATTAAAGAAAGTATCAGACAGCAGAAATACTTACAAAAACAGAACATTTCTCCAAAATGGTTGAAAAGACAAAACAGAAACTGGTCAGGGTGGCTGTCAAGAAGCCGAAAGCAACACTGAAGGGGCTATAGGAACTTCCAGCAAAGTACTGCCTGTGTCCCACGTGTAACAACAATCTCCAGTATTCTCCATATGTCTGGACTTTGGTATAGTGGTATAGTCTGATGAAGCCAGGCTTAAACTTTTGAGTCTTAATCCCAGATGGTGGTATGTGTAGTACAAAAACAAGCCTGTGCATCATCAAAAGCCCACCATACCCATGTTGAAACACAAAGGTGGCACTATCAAGAGCATCTGGTTCTGTGGATACTTTTCTTCAGACGGAATTTATGTTTTTCTCAAGGATAATGAATTGAAGAATAGTTCCACAGCAGCACATTTGGACTCAAACCTTCAGGCGTCTACCATTAAGCTGAAGAGGGCATCACATGAAGTGCCTAATGAGGGCTGTGGACAGGAGAATTCCTCACAATTGGACAGATATGAAGAGCTTTTGCAGATAGATCGAGTAAATATTACCAAGTCAAGATGTGGATGGTGATAAATTCCAACCAATGAAAAAGGAATACTGAAATGGAATCAAAAGGTGTTTTAGCAAAGAATTAGTTTAAAAGTGTACACATTTATGAAAGTTGCTTTATTTGTATTTTTTCCTTCCAACAGATGTATTTTTAGTTCAATTGCACAGAAGAAATTACCTCTAGAAAAGGGGGATGTGTACACCTTTCAGAGCCACTATTGGTCATTGCATATATGAATCCAGGAGGGCTTTCCACCAGCACATTTGTCAACATTAGAGACACATCTGGCAAAAAAAAATTAAAATTGACTAAACATATGGAGCTACTTCTCAATAATGAAACTTCTCTTTTAAAAGAAATGTGTGCTTTCTTATAGAATTGCGGTCTATGTAAATAAATCTATTTAAAGAAATAAATGAATAAATTAAACTTGTCTGACATTGTATTATCAGAGTGGAATTTTATTATTAATTGATCTGAGGTCAATAAACGAGTGAAGAAAATAATTAAATGACCGAGGTGTACTGTAAGTGAAGGAATGAGACTGAGCAAAGTGCCACCTGCTGCAGAGTTACTCACAACCTGTACAACCTGATTTATGGGGATTACTGTAAATGTTTTTGCCTTTAGTATGCCGCCTCTCAAAAACAGGATATTTCACTGGGCTTAAGCCTACTGTAAGTCACGCAACAGCCTTTATACTTAACCCGTGATGTACACACCCTTTTACTCACGAGCCCACCTGTTAGAGTCCAAACTGGATGATGCCGATTTCTTATCATTTCCTATTCATGAGGATCGTTATCCAGGAAAATGTAAGTCCTAAAACGTCTTTGAGAGAAATTTGAGGGAAGGGCTCAGAGAGGATCCATCAAACTTTTTGCACAAAGGGCAAAAACTACTCTGTTAAAAGAACTCAGGGGAGATTATTTTC
The DNA here is from genome assembly GCA_963556495.2 of Valencia hispanica. Taxonomy (NCBI): domain Eukaryota; kingdom Metazoa; phylum Chordata; class Actinopteri; order Cyprinodontiformes; family Valenciidae; genus Valencia; species Valencia hispanica. The sequence continues at coordinate 22,635,417 of OY747722.1, forward strand.
TTCTCCTGCTTAAAACACAAAATAACTTTATTGTGAATCCTTTTTCTCTTAACCTGGTAAGAAATAATTAAACATGAAATCTTTTAATAAGACAAGGTAGAAAAGAACTGATTATTGTAGGTCTGAAAAATGGTCTCAGATGGTTGACCTAAAGTTTAATTTTTAGTAAGTCTCTGGATATTTTGGCCCTACTTACGATGACATTAAAATAAAAGAGAAAAAAACATTCCTAATCAAAATACTTTATTATGCACTTAACATTTTCTATTTAAGAAGATATAAATATGTCACTGATACTCTCATCCTAAAACAAAAAAAAAACTACAACGGCTCCTTTTCGGTAGGGCCAAATTAGTACCATTCTTGAACTGTGGTCGGGGGCGACACAAAATTGCTCCGAGGGCTACAAATGGCCACTCCACCACAATTTTGGGCACTCCTGCCTTACAGGCTCTGTGATTAGACTGAAAAAGTACATTTGCCTGTTTGAAAATGTTACCTAACTTTGTGCATTTCCCTGGATCTCTGACTCCACCCAGTCCTACTGTAGAGAAATTCCCTTGGCGTCTGTGTCGTCACTGGTTAGACTAGTTTAAATGACAGCACTGACTAGATTTCAGTTAAGTTTTCACTTCAGATTAATTAAAAAAACTACTTCAGGCAACATATGTCATGACAATAGGTGAAATAAAGAAACAGGCATTTCTTCATTTCAGCTATACCACCATCGGCCTACGACATTCTACTCCGATTATTTTTGGCAGACATTTCAATTTTAGAACAAGCCAAGACTTTAGTCCAGTGGTCTGTGTCATCTTAGCACTCTTATGTGCGTAATTTGATTTAATTTGTTCTTCAGATTCTTCCAGCAACTTAGAGTGGTTGGATTTGGCAAATTTTGAGGGTATAATTAATTTTCAAATCCTATATTTAATCCTATATTTAAATTTTAAATCCTATAGTTGGAAAGTTTGAACTATATTAAGTATCATGAAAATTATATTCTAACAGGTAATGCTAGATTCATCCAACCTTTCCATGATGTACACTGCCTTTTGCCCATTGACCTCTGGAGAAAAGGACCATGCCATTCGCAACCAGGGAATTGTTAAACAGGTAAAAAAAATGGATGTCTGGTTGGATGGATGGGTGGATGAATGTTTGAGTTCTTTAAATAAACTGTTTAATAGTAAATCCCTGTTTTATATGACCGCAGGAACCAATTTATCCATGTGCCGCTGTGAAAACAAAAGTCCTTCCCCTGCAATGGAGCACATTTCTGAAAGCTGAACGATCTTGTATGGACTGTCTAAAAATGGAGAGTTGAATACACATTTATGGTGGCTAATATCAACCAAGATTAACATACCATCCCCAGCAACGCCAACACATTCTCTACAATAATGTATATTGGTTACCACAGGGCAAAAATCGATCCACCTCATTCCTAGTAGTGTTGCTATGGAATTCATTGTTGTTGCAACTTCCAATAAGACAGCAGAAAATATGGTAAAGCGGTTGGTTTTTATGGCTTATCGTACTTGATAAGCTGTATGTGTGAAGTAACTGGTTAGAAGTTTAATAAAATCTTTTCTTTTTATCTTTTTATGTCTGTTTTGATAATCACACTCTTTTAGTCCCGTCCCTGTAAAGCTCTGGTACTTGTTATGCTGTTCTTGGCTACACCTATAATCAGATGCAGCTTAACTTGTGGCTTTAAAAAAGCGCGTGTTGAACGTCAACGTTCTCCAGTTTATTCTCCTTATCTTTGATTGATGAAAGGACTATTATGTATGTATATATATATATATATATATATATAGAGAGAGAGAGAGAGAGAGAGAGAGAGAGAGAGAGAGAGAGAGAGAGAGAGAGAGAGAGAGATTGATTGTTGTTTAGATGTAAGAATGGTGGGCCAAAAAATACATAATGTGCTTTATGAACTGGGTTATATTAGAAATTGCACACATTTTCTTATTCAAAAGTATGAATAAAGTTGATAAATTATTGAATTTCACCTTATTTTTAAAGCTTTTGCTACTTCTCTAACTTCCTGCTGTGGCTAGTCAGGCTACAGTGCTAAAGCTAATATGTACTGAACTAGCCGTGTTTGTGTTCTCCTTTATAAGAGCACCAAAGCTAACATTTACGAGTGTCTCCTTTGTTATGTATCTTGTTCATTCTGATTGCTAATTTTAAGCGCAAAGCTACCAAGTTAAGTTGCTACATCCATTAGTCAGCTCTAGAGAGTGAGAAGGGTTGTTTGGGATTGTAGCCATGGGAACCCCCCCATGGCTACAGGGTTATTGCTTTTGTATGAACAAATACTTTAACTGTGATTTGCGTCAGTCCTGTTGATGAAATGATACCTAGATTAATGTGTTTAAACATTGCAAATATTAGTTTATTTAAGAAATAATATTAACACAGTACTTGCAACAAGGAACATCCCAAAAGTAAAATATAGAAGCAACCAAGCAAATAAAAATCTATGTTTTTCCAATCCTATAGTTTACTGTCAATTTGATTTTGAATGGAAAATCTGAATACTTATATGTATAGGAGACAACATTTCATGAAAAAGTATTTCAAATTATTTCCTCTGCTCAACACTTTACATTTAATCATTATCAGCTGCTGGCCAGATGCAATACAATGAAAAAGCCTACGAATGAGCTACAAATGTTCATAAGTGGCTCTTTAAAAATTACAAGCTCTGTTTGTGCTCTGGGGATACAAAGGTGTGTTCGCTTGAGGACAGCCGCACCCTTCAGTAGTAAAATCACGTACCATTATACCACAACCTAAACAGAACCGGCCGCAGCAGAAAACCTGCAGCGTTCAAGATGACAGTGCAAGTAATGTTATCAGCTTCAACATCTTGCAGTTCGTTTACATGGGCTGACTTTTGACACTGTTCAAAGACCTCTCAGTTTTATTTCAGTACTTCCAATTTCATGTTTGATCTTTAGACTCAGTGCTCAGTGATTTCTTTTATTTTTGCTGTTAGTTAAATATTTTAGATCATCAAAAAAATTTTTATAGCAGACAAAGAAACCGAGTAAAAGCTGAAACTAGTTTCAAATGAGTGATTCCATGGCCTTCCTTGTTAAATGTGCATCAACCACATTTTCTGAAACCCATGTACTATTTCACTCATCACAATCAGGCCTGGTTTCTGCAGACCTGTGCAACCCGCCACAGCCAAACATGGTGGTGGTTGCGTCATGTTCTGGAGCTGCTTTGCTGTTTAAGTACCTAGACGACAGGTGATTTGGACAGTTTTTTCCCTTAATTAATGAAATTCTTATTTGAAAACTATATATTGTATTTACTGGGGCTCATTTTTCTCTGATTAAAATAAATTTAAGTATGTAAAATCCAACACTTTTCTAATGTGCCTTTCTAATAAATGTATTCAAATCCAATTTAGCGTATCTCTGCATCTTATCTTTCAGTTGCTGCTTAGCCCTTATCTTATTTAATGCCAGCATGATTACCCTAAATGAGTTTTTTTCTGATTCAGACTTAGACATAACATCAAATCCTCTGAGAAGTAAGCTCCAAGCTCCAAAGAGGAGAATTTGGTAAGAAGGTTGAAAGGTCCGAACAATTTTTCAAACCCCAGTTATCCGTCTCTCTACACGAGGCTCCACTTAGTCTATTTAGGCAGGCTATAATTAGATTAGTAGACTTTATGAGCCTCTCCAGAAGAACAGAGAGGAAAGGAGAGGTACAACAAAAAAAATGGAGGGTAGGAGAGACAACCATGTTGCCACCCTTTGATCTGTAGAAGTTGTGAAATATGTTCCCTGTCCTCTCCATATGCCCTTCTTAATCACCTAATATTCCTTTACTTACACACACGGATTTGCCCTTAAGATTTAGCGCAGCAAAACTCCGAGCATGTGATCTGGGGTCTGTCTTATTTTGCTCCTCTAGAAGCAAAAGCAAGGCACTAGGGCAGAGTGGGACACAGAGAGAAAATTACGAGACGTGCTCCCCACATTCCTTTCAATTTAATGGCTGCATTAGTATGTCCTGTTTTGACAAGGAGTTTGGGCCCCAGTGCTCTATGTGATTTCCTACAGTGGGATGACTTATGGCTTGGCGGTTGGAGTAGATAAATGTTCACCTCCAAAAATTTGAGGGTGTTGGCTTTGAGGTTGAAATGTTAGTTACGAAAACAAGAGGTCCAAATCTAAAAAAATTGCCATTTTGTCCTCTAGTCAGCAACATGTGGACAGTGTGCTCTATCAGAGATCCAGTTTGAAGGTGTATACAGAGCAGAAATTCACACACCTTGAACTTTTTCACAATTTGTCACATTACAGCCTCATACCTCAATGTATGTTGGGGAGTTTATGTGATAGATCTACTGAAAGTAGTGCATAATTGGGAAGAGGAAGGATGCATGGAGTATAAACTTTTTACAAGTCAACCTGAAAAGTAAAGTCCTCTTTACACTGATACTCCCCAAATAAAAACTAGTGCAACCAATTGCCTATTTGAACCAACCTAATAACTAGAATGTAGCTGTATGTAATTTAATGTTAACATAAATTTAGCTCTTCTGTGAAGCCCTCAGCAGTTTGTTAACATACCTTAGAGAACAAACAACATCATGAAGACCAAAACACAGCAGACAGGTCAAGGTCAGGATGAGGGGAACTTTAAAGCAGCCTTTGATTATTGGCCAATATTTCACATAGCAATTCATCATTCAAAAATGTTGCGTACATCACAACTGTAGACCTACCAAGATATGGCTCTGCACATTAACTGACAGTACCAGTCAAAGAGAGCATTATTCAGAGAAGCAGCCTAGAGACCTATGGTGGCCCAGGAGGTGCAGCAGAGGTCCACATCTAGAGTAGAAGGATTGGTGAACAGTACAGCTTTGAGTTGGGCACAGCAACCATGTGGAAGAAGGTCCTCTGGTCAGATGAGACCCACATCTTTGGGAGTACCATAACACAGCAAGTGCACACCACCCTGAACATTCCATCCTTATGGTGGAATGTGGTGGCAGCATCGTGATTTGGGGATGCCCAGCCGATCGGTTGGGGAAGCTGGTGAGAGTTTATGCTGAGATGGATGGAGCTGAATGAAGAAAATTCTTGGGGGGGAAAAAACTGTTGGGGTCTGCAAAAGTCTTGACACTTGAGTGGAGGTTAGCTTTCCAGCAGGACAACCTCTCTAAGTATACAGTAAGAGCTAACGTGGAATGTATGCACATGTGTTAGGACGACCCAGCCAAAGTCCAGACCTAAATCAAACTCCTAAATCAGATCTAGGATAAATGCAGGGAATAGTGGTTGTACAAAATACAGACTCTGATTACAGAAGAAACTTTATATGTAGTCTTGTCTGAACCCAACAAGAGGTCTAATAGTTTATTAGTGAGCTTGTATGTCTCTCACTGATTTTAAAAAAATCTAAGATTTATATCGCAGAGGCCATCATTATTGGCCTAAATATCTTGAACACAAGCCTGAAAACAAAGCATACACTTACCAGATAAAATCCCAACTAATCTCTCATTCCATCTACCTTCTCCACGGACCACTGACTGCACTCATGCTGTGAGGAAGACAAACAGTTTGACCACTGACCTCCGGCTACTCTCCCGCCTTTGAAGTTGACCAAAAATCTGGCCAGAAGTGGATAAGTTCCTTGACAACTGCGGACATTAAAGAGCAGGGTGATAAAACCATTCTTTCGTTTTACAGAGCGCCTTAGATGAGAGAGTAAGCTCCTTCAGCTGTAATAATATGATGAATATGAGAAATGTTCCAACGGACTGATCATGTGTTACCTTCAGGTATTTAGAGGCTTATGTCGGACATCACAGAAAAACTTGAACTTTCATAATCAATATTTTTTAAAGGAGTTTACACATGGTAAAAAATGTGTAACCTGCTACAAACATGACAGGAATCCATCTTCTGTTCCAGTACTTTTGGGCTCATATTCATATTTTTCTCTCTCATTGAGAAATCTTATCTGAATCCCACAGGGCTCATAAACTGTCTGTTGTGTTTTTAATGCACTTCAGTGTAATGTGTGAACATATAAGGTTTGCCTATAAGGCCTTTTAGGGAGCATTTAGAAGCGTATTTGACAATAAGCATATCCTTAAAATGATCCTAAACGAGATGTAAACAAATCAGAGTTTTGTGGCTGATTTTTGATTTGTATTTTTTTTTTGTGTGTAAAGATCTGATCTACTGATATCCTTTTAAGAATATTTCAATTTCTTTTAAGGAACTGTAATAAATGGCAATAAAATAGATGTTCATATTTTGACCAGAGGGGATGCCACACTGTGTGTGAGATAAAGAGGTCATTGCTAAACAGGGGTTTAGTCATTTAAAACAGACAAAATGATTTGCATTTAACATTTATCACTCCGAAGAACTGCAATGTCAAGTTTGTGTACCCCTATGATCTGGGGGATATGATGTCTGGAGCTTTGGCTCCTGGTAGAGTCTCCCATGGTAAAATGGCATCAGGAAAATGTCACAATTAGATTGATTCAATGATCTTGATAAGTATTCTAACTGTCATGTACCTCACCTGTTCAAGCTTTGGCTCCTTAAGTCTGACTAGCAAAGGGAAAAAAAGTTTCAGGAAGCCCCCTTGACGAGGGCACTGTGCCACGCAAACTGGGTAGCAGGCAAGAGTGGGGGGATGTGCATGGTCATTCCCAACAGCATAATCTGGCTTTTGGGTCATGGAATGTCATCTTGCTGCCAGAAAAGGGAGCTGGAGCTGGTGAGTGCGGTTAAACAATACTAACTAGACAGTGGAACTCTCCTCTACAAATAACTGGGCTGTGGAACCCAAGTCATGGAGAGGGGACTGGATTATCACCTACTTCAGAGTGGTGGTAAGAGGGGGGGGGTGCTTCTTTGCAGTTTTGGATGGCAAGAGGGAACGACTCTGATTGTTGTCTGTAACAGCAGCTCAGATGTCAAAATCTTGTAGTAGTAGTAGTTTTATTCGGTCATTTCATTCCTTTATACATTAAACAAAAACATTTTCATTTTTCGTGTACAAAACGACCGAAAGGGTTTAGGTTGAAGTTAATACTTATTAATGTTTTACAAATATTAATGCTTGAATGCGCATGCGTCGGCGTCCTTCTACAGAGAGACTTGCCAAACTTCGGCTCCCTAACAAACACGGTTTTAACTGGTTTTAAATCGTTTTGATGACTGTTTTTAACCGATTTTAACACCACTGACTTTTAGCAACTTGTTTTTATCGGGGGCGTTTTTTATCCGAGCACGGACTACTTTTTATTTCGTCATGCCTTCACTCACCTGCACCCCCGGATGTGATGGCTGTTTTAAATTAACACAAAAAGTTCTGGAGCTGGAGCAGAGGATCTCCACGCTCCATCAAATCCAGGACCACGAGCGCGACGTGGACATCATCTTCGGCCGGACTTTCGCCGCCGCCAACAGTGCTCAGCTGGCGGACACAATTCCCTGCCAGCCCGGTGAAGCTGCGGAGGGGGAATCCATTGCTGGACTCGGACTGCCGAACGCCGGAGGAGCAACAACAACTGCAGAGGAGGACTGCTGGTTCCATCTGGGGGCAAAGCCAAAATCCCCCATCAGCTCAACACCGGTGCTCCAGGGTGTCTGGTCCATGGTCGGAACCGGCCGCGGTGGGGGGGCCCGGAGCAGCCGCCACCGCTCTCCTTCACCCGGCCTCCCATTGTCAAACCGCTTCGGTGCCCTGGAGCACGACTTTCCTCCTCTGACTGTCCCTCCGGACGCCCTGAAACACCGCAGCTCTGCAGGACTGCCGCCCATCCCCTCCCAGCAGCCGGAGCAGCAGCCGGGCTCCCGCAGCCCTCCACGTCGCGCTAAACCCAGGACTCGCCGAGGAGCGCTCAACTACACCCCGAACCCACGGAACGAGCCCTCGGCGCCGACTACACATCGCTGCAGTCCTGGGGAAGCTAATCCGCCCAACATCCAGCAGGTCCTGGACGGTGAAAGATCCTCTGCCCAGCATCAACTTGTTGACCAGCCGCCCACCACGCTCATCATTGGAGACTCTATTATCAGGAATGTAAGGATGAGAGGAGCGGTCACACTGTGTTTACCTGGAGCCACCGTAAAGGATATTACTGAACAGATCCTGGACCATATCCAACATCACCCATCTGTGAGTAGAGTTATTATTCACGCTGGAACCAACGACATTCGTAAACAGCAATCTGAGCTCCTGAAGCTGGATTTTATTCATTTGTTTAATCTTTTAAAATACACACATGTGTCTGTTTTTATTTCTGGCCCCACCCCCACTGTTGGCAGAGGTATTGGTCGTTTTAGCAGATTTTTATCTCTTAACACCTGGCTTTCCTCTGCCACCGTGATGCACAATATTGGTTTTATGGACAATTTTAACATTTTCTGGGGCAGGAGTCAATTGTTTGGTCCAGATGGACTACATCTTAATAGACAGGGTGCCCGCATGCTGTCAATGAGCCTGGCATTCCCTCGCCCCCCCCTGTCTACCACACCAGCCCCAGCTGCACCTGCCCTCCATGCCCCTTCTGCCACATCCTGATGTGCAGCTGGTCCCTGCTCCTATGAACTCAGTTCTGATTTTAACAGTAATTCACATATCGGACTTGGACCTTGCCCTAAATCATCTATACCCGTTATTATCAGCAGAGAGCGGACAAATAATAAAAAACGTAGCAAACGCAACTCTAATAATCTCAAACAGTTACCAAAAGTCCTACACCCAGTAGATCATACAGTCACTCCATCTCCAACCACTATTAATATGGCACTTTTAAATGTCCGCTCTCTGCTGAATAAAACTTTTATAATAAATGACCTAATTTTAGATCATAATATACATTGTTTATTTTTAACAGAAACATGGCTGAGTACAGATGCCCCTGTTGTTCTTACAGAGGCCTCCCCACCAAATTTTAACTTCACTTATTCCACGAGGAGTTGCAAAAGGGGAGGCGGAACTGCTTTTATTAGTTCATCAACGCTTTCTGCCAAACCTGTTTTATTTGATAATTTTAGTACTTTTGAATATAATGCAACTGTTTTTAGCACTCCTCAGATTTTATGTGTCACAGTTTACAGGCCTCCTAAAAAGAGTGCACTTTTTATTCAAGAATTTTCAGAGTTTTTATCAATTTTGTACAACTCCTTTGAAAGGATCATTTTAGCTGGTGATTTTAATCTACACATGGATAACCTTTTAGACCCTTTATCAACAGAATTTTTAAATATTTTGAATTATATGGATTTTAGTCAGCATGTCATGCAGCCAACTCACAACAGAGGACACACCCTGGACTTGGTCATCACGCATGGCCTGTCCACCCGTGTGTCCTCTGTTGTTGACTTGGCTGTCTCTGACCATTACTGCGTGTTTTTTAACATCACCAGTTTTATCCAGCAGGAGACCTCTGTGAGAACTGTCAGGAAGCGCCATCTAACCCCTGAAGTGGCTGCAGGTTTTCTAGAAGTTTTCAAAAAGTTTCCTCCTACTCTCTTACCTGCCCCCTGTGATTTTATCGTCAGTGATTTTAACAGAAGACTTCAGTCCGCTCTTGACCTGCTGGCTCCACTTAGAGTGAAACGCTCACATTCAAAACTTGCAGCGCCATGGAGAAATAACAAATTTAAAAAACTAAAGAGGGACTGCAGGGCGGCAGAGAGAAAATGGAGAAAAAATAAAACCACGATAAACCATCAATTATACACAGAACTTCTCAAATCCTATAATAATGCTGTAAGAAATTCAAGAAATGCTTACTTTGCAAAAATCATATCAGACAATAAAAATAATCCTAAAATCCTTTTTTCCACCATTGATAAACTTTTTAACAGAGCTACTAATGCATTTCAGAAAACCCCCTCAAACACTCTTTGTGAGGAGTTCGCAGACCACTTCAGAGGGAAGGTAGACACCATCAGATGTAATATTTTATCTTCTCAGTGTAACATGGTTTTAGACAAATCTGAATGTGTGTCTCTACCAGAGGAAACGCTGGACAGTTTTGTCCTGGTAGAAGCTGGGACTCTTGATAAAGTTTTCTCCTCAGTGAGGCCCACCACATGTGTTTTGGACCCGATTCCCACTTCATTTTTTAAGCCATTTTATGAATCTTTTAGGGATGAGATTTTAACCATGATGAATTGCTCCCTTCAGACGGGGGTCTTTCCTGCCGCCTTTAAAGGGGCGGAAGTGAAGCCCCTGCTGAAGAAGAGCAATTTAGATTTTAATGATTTTAATAATTTTAGACCGGTATCTAACTTACCATTTTTAAGCAAGGTTTTAGAAAAGCTAGTTTTAATTCAACTTAATGATTTTATTAATGAGCACAATGTCCTGGAGAAATTTCAGTCTGGTTTTAGGGTGAACCACAGCACAGAGACGGCCCTTCTGAAGATTTTAAATGATTTTAGAATAAATTATGACGCTCAGAAGGTGACAGTGTTGGTTCTACTGGATCTAAGCGCTGCCTTCGATACAGTGGATCACACTATTCTTTTAACCCGTTTAAAACAGATCGGCCTCTCTGGTGCTGTTCACAAATGGTTCACATCCTATCTCACAGACAGGACTTTTATGGTAAGTTTAGATACCTGCTCCTCTAGGGTCCATAGGATTACATGTGGTGTGCCCCAGGGTTCAATTTTAGGCCCAGTGCTTTTTAACCTTTATATGCTCCCTCTTGGCAGCGTCATCAGGAGACATGGAGTTAACTTTCACAGTTATGCTGATGATACACAGTTATACATCTCCATGTCTCCCGATGACACACGGCCAATGGATGTACTTTTTAACTGCATTTTAGACATTAAATCCTGGATGGCAGAAAACTTTCTCCAGCTCAACCAGGACAAAACTGAAGTTTTAGTCATCGGTCCTGAGGCTCAGAGAGAGAAACTTTTACCAAAACTACAATCACTGTCTTTTAATCTCTCTTTACAAGTGAAGAACCTGGGCGTGATTTTTGACTCTGAGCTGACTTTTATTCCTCACATAAAAAACATCACTAAAATAGGTTTTTATCAACTAAAGAACATCGCCAGAGTCCGCCCCATTCTGTCTCGGGCCAATACGGAGACACTGATGCATGCTTTTATTTCCAGTAGAATTGATTACTGTAATGCCCTGCTTTCTGGTCTTCCCAAAAAGAGTATATCAGGTTTACAACTACTACAAAATTCAGCAGCACGTGTCCTGACGAAGACCAGGAGGCGGGAGCACATTACACCGGTCTTAAAATCATTGCATTGGCTCCCCGTACATTTCAGGATCGACTTTAAGGTTCTTTTAATGGTTTTTAAGTGTCTTAATGGTCTTGGGCCTTCTTATCTCTCTGAACTGCTTTTACCATATAAACCTTCACGGTCTCTGCGCTCCTCTGGCAGCCGTCTCCTTGTCATCCCAAAAGTCAGGACACACAAGCATGGCGAGGCGTCTTTCCAGTTTTATGGCCCTCACCTCTGGAACAGGCTGCCAGAGAACCTCAGGGCTGCAGAGAATATTCATGTTTTTAAGAGCAGGCTCAAGACTCACCTTTTTAGCTTAGCTTTTAACTGATTATTATTTATCACTGTTTGTTTAATTGCTTTGGATGTTTTATATGATTATATTTTTATCAGTTTTACTTTTCAATCTTAGCACATTAATTTACCGTTTCTTTTTATACTTTAATTTATCTTAATCCCCGTTCCAGTGTTTCCTCTGTGGGAGCCCTCTGCCCCGGGAGCGGTGGTCGGCTGTAGCTGCCTGGGTGCTCTCCGGGTGGAGCTTGGTTGGAGGTGGGGGTCTTGGCCTTGCCTCCACTGGGTGCCCTGTGTCAGTGCCTCGGCTGCTGCTGTTAATCTACTGCTGCCGGGGCATATGGCTCCTCTGATGGCGTTTCCTTGCATGGTTCATCTGCACTCGGCCCAATGTCCTTTTTTACCTTTTCTTTTAACTGTGTGTGTGCATGGGAGATGGGTTGGGGGGAGGGGGGTATAACTGTGACCATGCTTTTAAATCTGTGGGGGAGGGAAGGGAAGGTGGTTTTATGTGGGGTCATTTTAATCTGTAAAGCACTTTGTGATGCAACTTCTTGTATGAAAAGCGCTTCATAAATAAAGTTTGATTTGATTTGATTTGATTATGCCTAACCCAATTTAGATACTTATTTGTCAGCTTTATTGGCCAGGATTGTGTGCACAAACAAGAAATACAGATCACTAATCACTCGTACAAAGTGCCAAAACACATCTGTTCACAATCCACGACCGAAATGGGTAAAGACTGAAGTTCAACTTATTTATGCGTACCCAATACATTAAACAAAACCGTAAACAAAAACAATAAACAGCATCAATAGCTCATACACACCACATAGATATATTTGCCCCATTTCTACGAAAAATAAATTTTAAATTAACTGATCATATCAATGCCACAAAAAGCAAACGTATCCTTCGTATACTTGGTATTTTTCTAAAGTCATACATTTAGGCCGTTTTTTGAAGGTTTGTAGTGCGTTACAATTTTTTAAGTTATCATCAAGATTATTCCATATACTCACTCCTTGTACTGAAACACATCTTTTTTATTAGTTTTTATTTTCTTTATTTTAAACATCCCAGTGCCTCTTAAAAAATACCCACTTTCTCTAAGTTCAAACAATCTTTGGATATAAGGTGGAAGGTTAGTATGATATGGCTGATACACCACAGCCAGGATGTTCAAATTAACAATATCATAAAGTTTTTAAATGGACAAACATAGAGTTTGTTGGTGCATAATAGTTAGCATAATAGTTATCTTCTTGGCTATCTATGGATTCTGTGCTGCTTTTAGGGGAATTCAATGCTCATGTGGACAGTGATTGTATAACCTGGAGGGTTGTGATTGAGAGGGTCCATAAGTGAACTTGGTTTTTGGCCGGAGAGAAGAGAGGGGTACAGCAGGGGTAGAGCAGTTTATTTTTAAATTTTTTTTAAATTTATTTTATTTTCTCTTTTGGGGTTTTTATTTCCTGATGTTATGGACACGGAGACGGAAAATTAAGGAGAAGAAAGAAGGAAGATGAAGAAGAGAGGTAGGAAACAAAAAGTCAAGAGAAAGGGTGAGTTGAAAATACAAGAGAGGAAGGGGAACAAAGAAAACACAGGAAGACATTGAAGTCTGCCTCCATACCCACAGGACGACAGAGAGAGGGGGAAAAACAAAACAAAACACGAAAAAGGAACATTGACAAAACAAAACAAACACTGTGAACTAAGAATTACACAACCACCATAAAAATACAACAACAATGTCACAGAAAATCTCATGGTACCGATTAATCAAGCTCTAGTAATGATAACCTCAGCCCAAGAATATATCTCTAAACACCAGAGGCCCCACATCTATGTGTGTGTGTTAGCATGCTGGTGCATATAAGGTTTCTCCATAAGAGTGTTCGACAGTTGGTGTGAGCAGGCATCAATCCGTCTCCCAGGAATCGATGCAGACATGAAGGAGATCGGAGCCAAGAAGTCCAAAGGACCCCCAGAGAACCAGGCGGACCCGGGCGGGGCCGACCGCATCCCCCAAGAGTGGAGCAAAGGAGAACCCCAGGGGAACGTCCAGCGGCTACTATGCAGGGGCCCGGGGGGCAGCAGTGACGAGCCCACGGGCCCCGCCGGCAATGGACCGGGAGAGCCGGGGCCCAGGGGCACCCCACCCCCCAGCAGGGACCCGACAAGGGACCGGCCGACGAGGGGCCCCCGGCACTGCAGGGGCCGTGGCCGGCCGCCGGCCGCCACGCGCTGCCAAGACCCTAGGCCAATCCCCACCGCCAACATCCCAGCGCCCCACCCCTGCCCTACGTCGGGGCGCCCCACCGATAGCCGCAGGGGACGGACAGCATCCCCAGGCCGGGCTCAGCCAGCATCTGGACACCAAGTTGTACCAGCTCCCGGGTCCTGATCCCGAGCAACGCAGAGCGCCGAGACCAGGCATCCAACGAGGGCCAGGGCCGGTCCAACCCGCCAATGAACTGACCACGCACGGTGTGCACAGAACAGGTGATCAAACGAACAGAGACGCCGGATCCGCATCCCGCGAGCCACCGAGCAGGCACCACCCAACAATCTCAAACCTGGCACCCCTAAAAGAGGTGCCCCAACCACCCAAAGGAAGAAATCGGCCCAGCGCATCGGCCGACCGACACACCGGCCCCCCCAGGCCCGGCCAGGCACGCACCAGGTCCGAACCGGATTGACCACGGATGCACCGGCAGGCAGGGGCCCCCGTCACCGGCTGGGAGTGACAGAGGGGAAATAGGCCCCCCATTAATTGTAAGGCCTGAGGTGCGCCAGGCGAGGGGGCAGACCAAGATCCAACCTGACAGGTAGACAAAGACATACAGACACAGTCATACGTTCCCTCCCTCTTAAACCCATACATTCTCACTGACTCACCAAGACACCCAAAAAAATGACGCTGTACCCTCACTCACACACCCCATACACACTTTATGCTCCCAGTTCCAGGTACCGATGCCCCAGTAGAGCCACCAGCCCCCGGACCCGGGAGATGGAGCCCTTACCTTCTAGGACGGAGAAAAGCAGACCGCCAAGGGCCCCACAGTGGCAAAGCAGCCCGACAGCCCAGGACCCCGACCAGACCGCCTGTTCCTCCTCCGGACCCCAACCCCTGATGGCCCGTAGCGAACAGGGGTGTGAAAAGACCCCTAGCCTCCATCCTCTCGCTCGAGTATGGTGTTGATGCGTGTTGTTATAATGTGCATTTAAAACAGAGGGGTGGGATGTGGGGAAGGCAGCCACACATCCCCCAACCCCCACCCCGAGCCCTCAGTGTCTATATGTGGTTTAACAGTGGGCACCGGTACCAGAGGTGAAGCTGATTTAACCGCTCCCCCTCTAGATGCCGAAAAGTGTGCCCACCCCATATAAGTTGTATATTAAAATTGGGGCCCAGGACGCCACAGGATAGCGAGGAGGGAAACCCCAATGATGTGCCCATGCCCCAAGACCCTATATGAGTGGTAAAGCGGGTGGACAGAGGTGTCCAGGGATGGGGAGGGAAGGACTGGGAGACAAAATGTCTTCCCAGGGAGCCAGCTCACCCACTGACCCCAATAGGCACCGCTGTTCACCGGGATCCACCAGGGGAGGGAGGCCATGGCACGTTCGACCCGGGGCCCACGGTCACAGCACCACAAAGCCCCACGGACCCCAAGGCAGTCCCCCCAGCCCCATCCCAGAAGGGGAACTAAACCCACCCTGACATTCGCTCTACTCTCAAAACACAAAAGACACTAGAATCCCAGGTTGAGTTCCACCAGGCCTGTAACCCATGTCCGCCAGTGCAACCCCCCTAAGGCACCGCATGCAGCCATCAGGAGTTACCACCCAAAGCCAAACCCCAGGCCGGCCACGACGTCCAGCGCCCCATCCGCCCAGTGATCCCACCCCCTGGGGTCCCCCCAAGACGCCTCCAACCCCAAAACCCCCACATCAGCAACAGTATCCCAAACGACAAAACCAAGTGCCCCCCACCCCCACTAGGTGATGGAGCCGATCAAAGGAGCCCAGAGAGATTGATCAGATATGGAGCCAGAGACCGTCTCAAGACCAATATGGTCCAACAAGAGATTTCTATCATTTTATCAATTCCATATTGTGTAATTAATGTATTAAATTGGATAAAGTCTGTTCCTTCAAATATATGTTCCAGGTATTCAATTCCATTGCACCTCCAGACTGGAAAACTTATCATACATTTTTTTTTTTTGCAAGATGTCGGGGTTATTCCAGATGGGTGTACGTCTGCATGGGATTATTGTGGACTCTGTCAATTTTAGAAACTCCCACCATGCTGTCAGAGAGGAGCTGATATTTATGCTTTTAAAGCATTCATATTGTTTTATATTTGAGCTAATAAATGCTAGGTCTGAAAGTTTTATCTTATTACATAGTGTCTGTTCTACGTCTATCCAGGACTCGTCTAGGTAGCTATGTTTTAACCATCTTGAGATGTATTGGAGCCTGTTGGCTAAGAAATAATGATGGAAGTTTGGTAGATCTAGACCTCCTTTTTCTTTGGTCTTCTGCAGTGTTTTTAAGCTGATACGTGGGGGTTTATCTTTCCAAAGAAATTTAGAGATAGAGGAGTCCAGAGATCTAAACCAGTCTAGTGATGGTTTACTTGGGATCATTGAGAAAAAGTAGTGGATTCTGGGCAAAACCATCATTTTTATTGAAGCAACCCTTCCCATAAGTGATATGGGTAGGGATTTCCATCTAGCAAGATCATCTTCCACTTTTTTTAAAAGTGGGATGTAGTTTTAAGGCAAGGCAAGGCAATTTTATTTGTATAGCACACTTTCAACAGCAGGGTAATTCAAGGTGCTTTACATGATTTGGTGATTTAAAAGAAACACATAAAAGAAACACACATTACACATGATACACAATAAAGCAAGAGAAAAATAAAAAAAGCAAGAGAGCATGAACACATTTCATACATATAACATCAAGCATTTACTCAAAGGCAATTCTAAACAGATGGGTTTTTAGTCTCGATTTAAAGCAGTTCAGAGTTTCAGCAGCTCTACACTCGTCAGGAAGTCCATTACAGATAAGGGGAGCATAGAAACTGAAAGCTGCTTCTCCATGTTTAGTTCTGAGTCTAGGGATGTTTAGTAGGCTAGAGTTGGAGGACCTGAGTGGTCTTGGTGGTTGGTACCATGACAACAGGTCTTCAACATATTTTGGTGCTAAGCCATGTAATGATTTATAAACTAGTAAAAGTATTTTAAAGTCTTTTCTCTGAGCTACAGGGAGCCAGTGTAAGGACTTTAGAACTGGGGTGATGTGCTCTACTTTCCTGGTTCTAGTGAGGACGCGAGCGGCAGCGTTCTGGATCAGCTGCAGCTGTCTGATTGACTTTTTAGGCAGACCTGTGAAGATGCTGTTGCAGTAATCAATTCGACTAAGGATAAACGCATGGATGAGTTTTTCTAGGTCGTGTTGCAAAATCAGTCCTTTAATCCTAGAGATGTTCTTCAGGTGATAGAACGATGACCTTGTTATTGCCTTTATGTGACCCTGGAGGTTCAGGTCTGAGTCCATTACTACACCTAGGTTACGAACCTGATCAGTAGTTTCTAGCTGTATTAATTGAAGCTGTGTGCTGACTCTTGATCGTTCCTCCTTGGGTCCAAAAATAATCACTTCAGTTTTGTTTCTATTCAGCTGGAGAAAGTTATGGCACATCCATCCATTTATTTGGTCAATGCATTGATTTAGGGTTTGAATGGGTTCAGAGTCACCTGGTGACATTGTAATGTAGAGCTGAGTGTCATCTGCGTAGTTATGGTAGCTAATGTTATTGGTCGCTATAATCTTGCCTAGTGGGAGCATGTAGATATTAAATAAGAGGGGCCCCAGGATGGAGCCCTGGGGCACCCCACATGTGATTTCTGTTCGTTCTGATGAAAAGTTTCCTATTGAAACATAGAAGTCCCTGTTCTTTAGGTAAGACTCGAACCAGCCAAGTACTGTACCAGAGAGTCCGACCCAGCTCTCCAGTCGTTCCAATAAAATATCATGATCAACAGTGTCAAATGCTGCACTGAGGTCCAACAGAACCAGCACTGTGGTTCTTCCACAGTCTGTATTTATGCGGATGTCATTAAATACTTTGACGAGGACAGTCTCGGTGCTGTGGTGAGCGCGGAAACCAGACTGAAAAGCATCAAAACGGTTTGTCATTGTTATGAAGCCATTTAACTGCTGAAACACAGCTTTTTCAATAATCTTACTGATGAATGGGAGATTAGAGATTGACCTGTAGTTCTGCATTAACGTGTTGTCCAGATTTGTCTTCTTTAGCAGTGGTTTAATAACTGCTGTTTTTAAAGCCTGAGGGAAGACACCTGATAGCAGTGATGAGTTCACTATTTGAACAAGATCAGAACCAATAACAGGAAGAACCTTCTTTAGAAAAGCTGTGGGTAGGATATCAAGACAGCAGGAGGAGGAGCTTAATTGGATAATGATTTTTTCAAGGCTGTTCTGGTTTAATTCGTGGAATTCAGACATTTTCTCTACATTGTTGTTGATTGGGGATGGCACTGGTTGTGGGTTCGATATTGAGGTACAGATTGACCGTCTAATTGTTAGAATCTTTTCAGTGAAAAAGCTGGCAAATTCATTGCAGGCCCTGGTAGAGTTTAGTTCAGGTGCTACTGTCACTAAAGGATTAGTTAGTCTTTCCACTGTTGCAAATAGAGTCCGTGCGTTATTAATGTTTCTGTTGATGATTTCAGAAAAGAACGATTCCCTAGCATCTTTTATAGTTAGCTGATATCTATTCAGTCTCTCTTTGTAGATCTCACAGTGAACCTGGAGTCGAGTTTCCCGCCATTTTCTCTCGGCTCGTCGACACTCTCTTTTTTCACTACGTACCAGTGGATTACTTGTCCACGGAGACTTCTTTCTACCTGAGACTACTTTCACTTTAGTTGGAGCAATGGAATCCATGATGTCTGAGATTTTCGCAAGGAAATTGTCTACAAACTTATTTACTGAGTTTGAGTTGGGAGATGAGGGGGATGTGGTGGAAGGATAAATACGTTTAAAGGTTTCTACTGAACTGTCCCCTAGAAAACGCCCTTTTTATAGTGGTCTTACTGTGGCTGGATAATTTAGCAGAGATGGTACTTTGAAAGAAAATACAGAAATGGTCAGATAATGCAATATTAATTACAGAGATGTCAGAAATATTTAAACCTTTGCTGATAATTAAGTCCAGAGTGTGCCCTTTATTGTGTGTTGGTTGTTTGACATGCTGGATCAGTCCGAAGTTGTGGAGCGTATCATCTAACGTTTTTGCTTGTCTATCTTGGGGGTTGTCGGTATGGATGTTAAAGTCCCCCACGATGATTAGTTGGTCATAGTCGATACATATTACAGAAAGAAGGTCATTGAAATCATTAAAGAAGTTAGAGTTAAGTTTTGGTGGTTTATATAAACTTAGAAATAACGCTATGTTAGGCTCATTTATCTGGGTGGCTAGGTATTCAAAGTGGGAAAGGGAACGTCGAGTGGGGTCTTCAACTCTCACCTCTGGTTGAATTTCATGTTTTGATGAAGGTTGGGCACATGGAATCTGAACAGGCCTTGTTCAGAACCTATGTTGCAGATAAAGGTTTCAGGAGCTGTGGCTTCAAGGTCATTGGTGCCTGCCAGAGGACATTCTGGTTGACACAAGCAGTGATGGAAGCCATCAAGCTGGACAAAGAGAGCTTCAGGCCTTAGCTATTTTAGTGGACTCCTGTAACAGCAGAAAGGCAACCGGTAGCCAAGACTCCAACAAAAACTTTGGCATGGGAGGAACTAAAAAAGTATCTTGGACAGGGACTTTTGGTTGACCTCACAAAGTCCTGGAAAATTGTTTGACAACAAAAAAAGGGTAAAACAGGTACCATCCAAGGCTGTGAATGGTGTGGTGGGGGTAACTGCTGACCCTGGACTGAGGATGCGGTCTGGCTGTAGAAGGACCACTTTCAGAACACTTCAAATCAGTCTTCAAGAACATAGAGGAGACAGGGATGAAGGAAGAGGTAAAGATTCCATTACCAAGTTTGAGGTAATAAAAAGGCTTTCCAGTGGCAGGGTGCCAGAGGTGAATGAGATTAGACAATAATGGGCTGTCCTGATGGATATACCTCTTCAATGGATTCAGACAACACCAGTGAGGTGATGCACTTAGGTGCTGGTCGGAATATTTTAAGAAAGGAGCTTGGAAAATGCCTTCCATCGATCACACCTCTCTGCTTCCCAGGAAACACAAAAAATTCTAAAACAACTAAATGAAATGACCAACCCTCTGTAATTTAATGATATGAAATGTATTTATTTCTAATTCTGTGGATTGGCAACCAGTAACATTTGACCATTTAAAAGATAAACTCAGGGCATTTAAAAATAAAGATAAATCATACGTGTCTGAAACCAACATTCTCTCCTTCTAACAGCACCCCCTTTGTCTCTACAAAGAAATTATATATATAAATTATATATATAAATTATATATATAAAAACGTCCCTTTTTCAGGACTGTGTATTTCAACAATAATGTTGTAAAAATCCAAATAACTTTACAGATCTTCATTGTAAAGGGTTTAAACAATGTTTTCCATGCATGTTCAATTAACCATAATCAATTAATTAACATGCACCTGTGGAATGGTCGTTAAGACCTTAACAGCTTACAGAAAGTAGGCATTTAAGGTCACAGTTCTAAAAACGCAGGACACTAAAGAAACTTGTCTACCGACTGTGAAAAACACCCAAAGAAAGATGCCCAGGGTCCCTGCTCATCTGCGTGAACGTCCATTAGGCATGCTGCAGGGAGGCATGAGGACTGCTGATGTGGCTAGGGGGAATAAATTGCCATGTCCGCACTGTGAGACGCCTAAGACAGCGCTACAGGGAGACAGGAAGGACAGCTGATCATCCTCACAGTGGAAGACCACGTGTAACAACACCTGCACAGGATCAGTACATCTGAATATCACACCTGCGTGACAGGTACAGGATGGGCACAACAACTGCCCGAGTCACACCAGGAACACACAATCCCTCCATCAGTGCTCAGACTGTCCGCAATAGGCTGAGAGAGGCTGGACTGAGGGCTTGTAGGCCTGTTGTAAGGCAAGTCCTTACCAGACATCAGACATCGATTTGGAGGTGGGGGGTCCGTCATGGTCTGGGGCGGTATATCACATCACCATCGGACTGAGCTTGTTGTCATTGCAGGCAATCTCAATGCCTTGCGGTACAGGGAAGACATCCTCCTCCCTCATGTGGTACCCTTTATGCATGCTCATCCGGACATGATCTTCCAGCAGGACAATGCCACCAGCCATACTGCTCGTTCTGTGCGTGAGTTTCTGCATGACAGCAATGTCAGTGTTCTGCCATGGCCAGCAAAGAGCCCGGATCTCAATCCCATTGAGCACGTCTGGGACCTTTTGGATCGCAGGGTGAGAGCTAGGGCCATTCCCCCCAGAAATGTCCAGGAACTTGCAAGTGCCTTGGTGGAAGAGTAGGGTAACATCTCACAGCAAGAACTGACAAATCTGGTCCAGTCCATGAGGAGGAGATGCACTGCAGTACTTCAAGCAGCTGGTGGCCACACCAGATACTGACTGGTACTTTTGATTTTGAGCCTCCCTTCATTCAAGGACACATTATTCTATTTCTGTTAGTCACATGTCTGTGAAACATTTTTAGTTTATGTCTTATGGTGTTGACTTTTTTAGTGTTCATACAAATATTTACACACATTAAGTTTACTGAAAGTAAAAACAGTTGAAAGTCAGAGGACATTTCTTTTTTTGCTGAGTTTATATATATATATATATATATATATATATATATATATATATTGCTCCAAAAAATAAAGGGAACACACAACACAGTCTAACTCCAAGTCAATCACACTTCTGTGAAATCAAACTGTCCACTTGGGAAGCAACACTGATAGACAATCAATTCAGCATACTGTTGTGCAGAATAGAAAACAGGTGCAAAATATAGACAAGACAGGCAATGTCAAGTTTGTGTACCCCTATGATCTGGGGGATATGATGTCTGGATATGATGTTCCCTTTATTGTTTTGAGTAGTATATATATATATATATATATAATTTTTTTTTTCCTCCCCTCCAGTGATGATGTAAAGCTAAACCTGTCCATTTACGTCCATCTTTTAATACTGACGCCATACACTTAGTGGCTAGAATGCTGCGTCACCCTATCACTCTTGCAGCTTGTCCTCCTGAGAACTGAGAATTATGTTTTTGATGGTCAGAATTTTGCATTTATTGAAATTACGGGAACACACCTTACAGAACCAGACAATTTCTGAAAACATAATAATACTAAAAACAACAAACTCCAGGTAATAAAAACTTTTTTTATTGATTTTTGTTTCCTGTTCATAACTAATGTTGCTAAAAGTTCAGGTTGTCCTCTAAAAGCGTTTTGAGGACTGGCACAGCTCTGTGTGCGAGAGTGTGTAGAGTATGCCTGCATGCTCTGTTGGTTAAGATCATAGTAGGCCAACCAAAGTATTAAAATGTGTGATTCCAGCAGAGCAGTGCAAGAAAACAGGAGACACAGATAATGTCAAAATATAATTGGTGCTTTCTTTGCAGTGGTTTCCCCCTCTCATATTCACAAACTACCGCAGCCTCTGTTTGATTTAGAGGGAGCTTCTGCCAAACACACTAGTCGTCCCTCTCTTTCTGCATTGAAGGTAGACATTCCTGCAGCTGGGTGGTAGAATTGCTCCATTTCGTTTTGTGTGTTCTCTTTCTCTCTCTCTCTCTCTCTCTCTCTCTCTCTCTCTGTCTCTCTCTCTCTGGTTTCAGCAATCTGCACAAAAAGCAAACAGCTAGCACTCTGTGTGTTTTTATGCACCAGTGTTGGAGCCCTTGACATGTGACTCATTGTGCTGTTTAAAACAACCTTTATTATAATGACTGCTCATTACCTTCCATGCCCTCATATAAAGATATATTTATACACCGAAGGACATAACATCATTGCTCATCTATATAACAATTATGGCTCGTTTTATGGGCCTCTTGGAGCCATAGAGGAAACGCTGAACGCACTCAGTTGCAAAAATGGCCTGGGTGACAGACAGGTTGGGAAATTAACAACAGCCACAGCTCATACTCTGGTTCCGTTTATGCTGTGGCCTGAATGTTTGTCTACCAATCTCTCTGGCATAAAATTACTGCATCAGTTATGTACTCTGTATTCTGTGTGGTTACCAGGATAAGTGTAAGTTGTGGTAAAAATACTCATTTACCATCTACTATGGCCTCCTTTTACAAATGCAGATAAATGTTAGGTGAAAAAAAAAGAGAACTTAAGTATTGCACGACAGTCTTGAGGTAGGCTCTGATTTCTTTACAATTTAGATCTGTAGAATCAAACTTTTTTATATTTGAAAGTGGTCTTGATTAATTGGTCTCCAGGCTTTCTGGAGGTTTTCAAAGTTTCTCAGTTTAACCTTTTTTTAATTCAAATTCTTTGTGATTCTTTCGGCTGTGGCCATTACAGCAAGCCTGTACAATCCTGTTAATACATGTGTCCCCATCCAGCAGATTTCTCCCGTTTTTCTGTCACAATAAAACAATTTCACAAATGGAGAAAAAAATGGAACAGTGGTGAACCTTCAGGAGTGGCCGGCGGACCAAAAAGTACTATAGCACATGAACGACTCATCCAGGAGGTCACAAAAGAACCCAAAACAACATCTAAAACATTGCAGGCCTCTCTCGTCTCATTTAAGCTCATAGGGTATAGAAAGAGACTGGGCAAATATGGCATAGATGGAAGAATTCCAAGATGATAAATAACTGCTAAGAAAACCTCCCCAGAAAGAGCAAGGATTGGACCAAAAATTAGTGAAAAAGTTGCAGAAGGGTAAAGAGATACTTCCTAAAACCTTCAGGAAGCTTGGAGCCTTATTGCTAAGGAAAATTTTTAAAGAATATAAAAACGTCTGGCTAGTTAAAAGCAAAGTACATTCTAAAAATGTTGCATTGCCCTCTTCAGTTAAACTTACATTCCTAACATAAATTAGCCAAATAAAACTCTTGTGCTAGGGGAGAGGGAAGTAAACTGAGAGAATGTAAGAACATGTCCTATTTATTTGTGTAGAAACAGGCAAGTCAGTCCATTGCTGTAGTTAGCTCTTTCACCTAAAAGTCTGAGTTAAAATCCGCTTTCATCGGCTTGTGGCATACAAAGAAGTGACAATCAGCTTCTGATAAAACAAGAACACTTTTTGTGAGATTTAAATACAAGATCTCTTTCAACAACCCTATAGCTGAAGCATAATCCTATCAAACCACAAATTATTTTCCATTTATTAAAAAAAAAGGAATTATAGCATCAGGCAGGTCTGTCTGCGGGCAATAAACAAATGACTTTGTCTCCTAGCTGTGAACTGAGTACAGAGATAAAAGGAGGTTTTACTGAGCACGATAAGAGCTGATGTAATTTAAATAAGGTCACATCAGTAGGAACATGTAAACTGTCATCTTTATTCAGGTAGCTTTCAGTACAGACAGGCTAGGACTTTCAGTGTCCTCCATACTTACTGACAGCCCTTGTAATGGTTTGTGAAAGTTTCAGTCTTGATATGGACATATGGTATTTTTTCAATCATTATTCCACCAAAAGACTCGATGACCCAGTTTCTGTTTTCTGTCAACCTGATTTTTTTTTTCAATATACTGATATTACAGATGGACGATGATGCCACTGTGAGAAGTTTCAGAGTCTCTGGAAAAACATCAAGCCCACAGCATCATAGATCCTCCACCATACCTAAGAGTGGAAGTGAGAAGCTTTTCCATATGTACATTCTTTGTTACATGCTAAACCCACTATGAGTAATGTAAAGAATATCAATCTAGACTTATCTGACCAAAGCATTCAGCTCCAGTTAAAGTCTTGGTTGAAACTTGACACATTTTAGATGGTAGAAAAGCTTTTTCTAGACTTGCTTCCAAATAGGACGTTGGGATGTAGATAGTAAATACCATCTAATGTTTATTATGGAGCTTTGGAGAATTTTTTTTACATTTCTTTTACTATTCTGCTTACTGTACATGGTAAAAAGATAAACTTGGGTCTTCAGCTCTTTTAAACATATTAATTGTTGATCTGACTGTTGACGCACAAGTTTAGGTGAGAAGGGATTTTCTTGCCGTCATTTCCTACTGTCGTAAAAGACTGCTTCTTGTCACACTGTGCGACCTCTATAGACAAGGGACACTGAAAGGCCCAAGATTTCAGTGAGTCAAACTGCATGACGTCTCCATCTAGCAGGACACGCCAACACAACAAACATACGTCGCCAAAAAGCCGACAAATATGGAGGACTGTCCCTGCCAAAATTGACAATGAATAAATAAATAAATAAATGAGATAATACATGTGTAAATAAATAAATAAAAGTTGGAAATACATTTGTAAATAAATAAATATAGAATTAAATAAATACATATGAAAATAAAAAAATATTTCTTGATTTAACTGTAAACTTTTTGAAGATATACCAAGGTGTAGTGTATCATAATTAGTGACGGATCTAGAAAAATATTTATAGGGTGGCAAGAGAGGGGCAAGAATTTTTCAGGGGGGCACCATATGCCAGAATTATATAAACTTAGCAAAAAAAGAAACGTCCTCTGACTTTCAACTGTTTTTCCTTTCAGTAAACTTAATGTGTGTAAATATTTGTATGAACACTAAAAGAGTCAACACCATAAGACATAAACTAAAAATGTTTCACAGACATGTGACTGACAGAAATAGAATAATGTGTCCTTGAATGAAGGGAGGCTCAAAATCAATAGTACCAGTCAGTATCTGGTGTGGCCACCAGCTGCTTGAAGTACTGCAGTGCATCTCCTCCTCATGGACTGGACCAGATTTGTCAGTTCTTGCTGTGAGATGTTACCCCACTCTTCCACCAAGGCACTTGCAAGTTCCTGGACATTTCTGGGGGGAATGGCCCTAGCCCTCACCCTGCGATCCAACAGGTCCCAGACGTGCTCAATGGGATTGAGATCCGGGCTCTTCGCTGGCCATCGCAGAACACTGACATTGCTGTCATGCAGAAACTCACGCACAGAACGAGCAGTATGGCTGGTGGCATTGTCCTGCTGGAAGATCATGTCCGGATGAGCATGCATAAAGGGTACCACATGAGGGAGGAGGATGTCTTCCCTGTACCGCAAGACATTGAGATTGCCTGCAATGACAACAAGCTCAGTCCGATGGTGATGTGATATACCGCCCCAGACCATGCGAATACATCCTTAAACACCAGAGACCCCACATCTATGTGTGTGTGTTAGCATGCTGGTGCATATAAGGTTTCTCCATAAGAGTGTTCGATAGTTGGTGTGAGCAGGCATCAATCCGTCTCCCAGGAAGGTGGGTTTGTGCCCATAGGCGGTGTTGTTGCTGGTGATGTCTGGTAAAGACCTGCCTTACAACAGGCCTACAAGCCCTCAGTCCAGCCTCTCTCAGCCTATTGCGGACAGTCTGAGCACTGATGGAGGGATTGTGTGTTCCTGGTGTGACTCGGGCAGTTGTTGTGGCCATCCTGTACCTGTCACGCAGGTGTGATATTCGGATGCTCATATTTCACTCTTTCTGCACACATTATATATCAAAACGTAGGTTATCAAATTTTGTTCAGGAAATGTTACCAAAATTTATGTGACAGTTACAGTTTTTTTGCAAATCGACCCGAAGCAAAGTGGCCGCACCCAGTAGGGACCATTGGAATGCATTGGGACTGAGCAAAAATTCAGAGGAGGACAGCTGGATTCTGACCTATATTAGTAAAGTCATATCTCATAAACGATGCGACGTAAAAACATGAGCCTTGTGCCAATATAACTTAAGACCTTCCTGACGCTCATGATTCAACAATTTTTTTGATACCTGCTACTGTTTCTCCATAAGTTCAGTTTTTTCGAGTGTAACCAATCTACTCTTTGCTAAAACGGCTCAGATTGAAAAATGCCAAAATCATGCTCATTTTTACAAAACCACTGCTCCTAGATAGATTGAGGTACACACACGAAACGAACCATGATTCTTCATCAAAGCCTGCTGATACTCAGAGTGAAAGAATAATTTTGATAGGCCTTATATTTTCCGAGGAAGAGGATGTAGTTCGGGACCAAGGAAGGACAGATTAATGTTTTCACCAAATTTCATTTTATGGCTGTAATATTATATTTTCAACAAATTGAGAGGTTTGAGAGCGTTCCCCTATCCGTTCCGATAAAAACGGTCCATTGGTGACGTCGATACGCCTTACGGTTCTTAAGTAGTAGTAGTTCGGAAGCTGCGTTACCTGTTAAAACGGCTGAAAAATTAGGAGACATAAGTGAGGTGCTGCACTAAGGCTGTCTCCCCCAGTCACAGCCTGCCTGTGATTGGTCGAAAAATGGCAGGCCTTTTCATGGCTTTAGGTGGAGCTCCCTTTTGTGGTAGAAGAAAGAATTACTATACATTATGAACTCCAGTGTAAAACTGACGTTTCAGGGTTATTGTAAGACATCTCAAACAACTTGTAGATTTAATACAAATCACTTCACCAGGACTTTGATTACTCTGGAAAATATGATGATCAATGCAGTATCATAGGCAATAGCGGCCAATTTACTGTTCCAACACCTGGAAAACAGTGATTACTTTTAAATGGCAGTTACACAGACTTGTATGTTTAGACAATCGTGGGCATAATAAATGGAATAAGTTATTGTTAGCTAACTTGCTATTGTAATCCATTATACTAACACTAGCATTTAAGCCAACATTAGCATTTTAGCTAATTTTGACTTAATAGCTAAAGTTAACATACTGAATGGATTGAGATACAGTTAACCAACATGTTAGTGTTTGCCAACATGCTATCTGTGGCATTTTAGCTAACATTAGCATTTTAGCTAATTTTAGCTATCATTTGGTTTTTGGGTTGATTTAAACATTCTGAATGGGTTGAGTTATTGTTAACCAATATGTTTATGTTTGCCAACATGCTAACAATAGCTTTTTTTTACTAACCATAGCAATTTAGCTAATTCAAGCTAACAATAAAATTTTAGCTAATTTTGACTTCTGCTAAAATTAACATAATGGATGGATTGAGTTACTGTTAACCAACATGCTGGTGTTTACCAACATGCTATCTCTAGCATTTAAGCTAACATGAGCATTTTAGCTAATGTTCACTAATATTAGTATTTTAGGAAGATTTTAACATACTGAAAGGATTAAGTTCATGGTAACGAACATGTTAGTGTTTGCCAACATGCTATCTGTGGCATTTTAGCTAACATTAGCATTTTAGCTAACATTAGCATTTTAGCTAACATTAGCTATTATTTGGTTTTGGGTTGATTTGAACAAACTGAATGAGTTAAGTTATTGTTAACCAATGTATTCATGGTTGCCAACATACCAGAAATAGCTTTTTTGCTAACCATAGCAATTTAGCTCATTCAAGCTAACAATGGGATTTTAGATAATCATTTAATTATTTAGAATATTTTAACATACTGAAAGGATTAAGTTTATGGTAACAAACATGATACTGTTTGCCAACATGCTACCACTAGCATTTAAGCTAACTAGTATATCAGTTAGTATCACAATTTATGCTAATTCAGCTAATTTTAGCTAACACTTCCTTTTAATCATGTTTTTATTATAATGAATGGATTGAATTATTGTTGACCAACATGTTTGTGTTTCTCAACATGCTACCACTAGCATTTAAGCAAACATTAGCATGTTAGCTAATTTTCAATAATATTGGTGTTATAGCTTGTTGTTAATTGAATCTGTCTTCTTTTAACCAACATAGTTGTGTTTCCCAACATGCTACTACTAGTGTTTTGGGTAATATTTGGAATTAGGCTGATAAGTCTTCTTTTAACCAACATAGTTGTCTTTCCCAACATGCTACTACTACCATTTTGGGTAATAATTGGAATTTAGCTGATTTTAGGTAACACTGGCATTTTAGCTAATTGTGAGTTTTTCTATGCGGTAGGGTTGGTAGACTACTTTTCTTTTTTCTGCTTATTCTGTGCATTACACTTCAGCAAGTCTTCTACAGTTGACTTCAAATACTTCAGGCACTAGGCAGGCAACAGTGGCAATTTTACTGTTCCAACCCCTGGAAAACAGTGATTACTTTTAAATGGCAGTTACACAGACTTGTGTGTTTAGGCAATCTTAGGCATTACAAATGAAGTACGATATTGTTAGCTAACTTCTTATTGTTATCCATTATACTAACACTAGCATTTAAGCTAACATTAGCATTTAATCTAATTTTGACTTAATAGCTAAAGTTAACCTACTGAATGGATTGAGATAGAGTTAACCAACATGTTAGTGTTTGACAACATGTGATCTGTGGCATTTTAGCTAACATTAGCATTTTGGCTAATTTTAGCTATCATTTGGTTTTTGGGTTGATTTAAACATTCTGAATGGGTTGAGTTATTGTTAACCAATATGTTTATGTTTGCCAACATGCTAACAATAGCTTTTTTTACTAACCATAGCAATTTAGCTAATTCAAGCTAACAATAAAATTTTAGCTAATTTTGACTTCTGCTAAAATTAACATAATGGATGGATTGAGTTACTGTTAACCAACATTAGTGTTTTAGGTAATTTTGACTTAATACCTAAAGTTAACACACTGAATGGATTAAGATAAAGTTAACCAACATGTTAGTGTTTGCCAACATGATATCTGTGGCATTTTAACTAACATTATCATTTTAGCTAACATTGGCATTTTAGCTAAATTTAGCTATCATTTGGTTTTTGGGTTGATTTTAACAAACTGAATGGGTTGTTATTGTTAACCAATATGTTCATGTATGCCAACATGCTAGCAATAGCTGTTTAACTAACCATAGCAATTTAAGTCTTTCAAGCTAACAATGGAATTTTAGCTAATTTTGACTTAACCAAAATTAACATAATGAATGGATTGAGTTTATGTTTACCAACATGCTATCTCTAACATTTAAGCTAAAAATAACATTTACGCATTTTACGGCTGTAATATTATATTTTCAACAAATTGAGTGGTTTGAGAGTGTTCCCCTATCCGTTCCGATAAAAACGGTCCTTTGGTGACGTCGATACGCCTTACGGTTCTTAACTTATTAAGAGTAGTTCGGAAGCTGCGTTACCTGTTAAAACGGCTGAGAAAATAGGAGACATAAGTGAGGTGCTGCACTTTGGCTGTCTGCCCCAGTCACAGCCGGCGTGTGATTGGTCGAAAAATGGCAGGCCTTTTCATGGCTTTAGTTGGATCTCCGTCTTGTGGTAGAAAAGAGAATTGCTATACAATATGGCCTCCACTGTAAAACTGAGGTTTCAGGGTTATTGTAAGGCATCTCAAACAACTTGTAGATTTAATACAAATCACTTCACCAGGACTTTTGATTACTCTGTAAATGTAAATACAGTCTCATAGGTACTAGGCAGGCAACAGCGGCCATTTTACTGTTCCAACACCTGGAAAACAGTGATTACTTTTAAATGGCAGTTACACAGACTTGTATGTTTAGACAATCGTAGGCATTATAAATGGAATAATATATTGTTAGCTAACTTGCTATTGTTATCCATTATACTAACACTAGCATTTAAGCTAACATTAGCATTTTAGCAAATTTTGACTTAATAGCTAGTTAACATACTGAATGGATTGAGATACAGTTAACCAACATGTTATTGTTTGCTAACATGCTAACTGTGGCATTTTAGCTAACATTAGCATTTTAGCTAATTTTGACTTAATAGCTAAAGTTAACATACTGAATGGATTGAGATACAGTTAACCAACATGTTATTGTTTGCTAACATGCTATCTGTGGCATTTTAGCTAACATTAGCATTTTAGCTAATTTTAGCTATCATTTGGTTTTTGGGTTGATTTTAACATACTGAATGGGTTGTGTTATTGTTAACTAATATGTTTATGTTTGCCAACATACTATCAATAGTTTTTTTACTAACTATAGCAAATTAGCTAATTCAAGCTAACAATGGGATTTTAGATCATTTTGACTTAACAGCTAAAATTTAAATGATTAATGGATTGAGTTACTGTTTACCAACATGCTATCTATGACATTTAAGCTAACATGAGCATTTTAGCTAACATGAGCATTTTAGCTAATTTTAGCTATCATTTGGTTTTTGGTTTGATTTTGGGTTGAATTATAGTTAACCAATGTGTTCATCTTTGTCAACATGCTACCAATAGCTTTTTTACTAACCATAGCAATTTAGCTCTTTCAAGCTAACAATGGGGTTGAGGATAATTATTTAATTATTAATAATATTTTAACATACTGAAAGGATTAAGTTTATGGTAACGAACATGATACTGCTTGCCAACATGCTACCAATAGCATTTAGGCTAACACTAGTATATCAATTAGTACCAAAATTTAAGCTAATTTAGCTACTTTTAGCTAACACTTCCCTTTAAGAATATTTTTATTATACTGAATAGATTGAATTATTGTGAACCAATATGTTTGTGTCTGGCAACTAGCATTTTAGCTAACATTAGCATGTTAGCTAATTTTCATTAATACTGGTGTTATAGCTTGTTGTCAATTTACTGAATATAATAAGTCTTCTTTTAACCAACATGGTAGTGTTTCCCAACATGCTACTGCTAGCGTTTTGGGTACTATTGTTGAATTTAGCTGATTTTAGGTAACACTGGCATTTTAGCTAATTGTGAGTTTTTCTGTGTGGTAGTGTTGGTAGACTACTTTTCTTTTTTCTGCTGATTCTGTGCATTACACTTCAGCAAGTCTTCTGCAGTTGACTTCAAATACTTCAGGTACTAAGCAGGCAACAGTGGCCATTTTACTGTTCCAACACCTGGAAAACAGTGATTACTTTTTAAGGGCATTTACACAGACTTGTATGTTTAGGCAATTGTAGGCATTATAAAAGGAGTAAGATATTGTAAGCTAACTTGCTATTGTTATCCATTAGACTAACACTAGCATTTAAGCTAACATTAACATTTTAGCTAATTTTGACTTAATAGCTAAAGTTAACATACAAAATGGATTGAGATACAGTTAACCAACATTTTAGTGTTTGCCAACATGCTATCTGTGGCATTTAAGCTAACATTAGCATTTTAGCTAACATTAGCATTTTAGCTCATTTTAGCTATCATTTGGTTTTTGGGTTGATTGTAACATAATGAATGGTTTGAATTATTGTTAACCAATATGTCCATGTTTTCCAACATGCTACCAATAGCTTTTTTACTAACCATTGCAATTTAGTTCATTTAGGCTAACAATAACATTTTAGCTAATTTTGACTTAACTGCTAAAATTAACATAATGAATGGATTGAGTTAATGTTAACCAACATGTTGGTACTTATAAACATGCTATCTCTAGCATTTAAGCTAAAAATAACATTTAAGCTAACATTAGCATTTTAGCTAATGTTCTCTAATATTTGCATTTGAGGAAGATTTTAACATACTGAAAGGATTAAGTTCATGGTAACGATTATGTTAGTGTTTGCTAACGTACAACCACTAGTATTTAAGCTAACACTAGTATTACAGTTAGTATCAAAATTTAAGCTAATTTTGACTTAACAGCTAAGGTTACCTTGCTAAATAGATTTTGTAATGTCTAGCGCCATGTTAGTGTTTGCCAACTTACTACCACTAGCATTTTAGCTAACATTTGCTTTTCAGCTAATTTTAGCTAACACTTCCCTTTAAGCTTATTTTTATTATACTGAATGGATTGATATATTGTTAACCAACATGTTTGTGTTTTGCAACATGCTACCATACGCTTCCGTAAGTTTTTTGAACATCAACTACTTCTGCTTACTTTGTGCTATTTTAACCATTCAACTTTTAAACTATTCTGCTCATTCTGCTTTTTCCGAGTATATCTTTTGGTATTCATAACCTTTATACTCTTCATAATATTCAACTTTTTATTTTAGCTAATTGTGACAGTTTTTCTTTGTAGTAGGGTTGGCACACTATTTTTCTTTTTTGTGCTGATTCTGTTTATTACACTTCAGCAGGTCTTCTACATTTGACTTCAAATACTTCAGCCATTTTCTGCAAATAAATTCAGCTTACAGCATTCACACTGCATTTTCGCAGGAAATGAATCTTTTTTTAGTTAGAATACACTTCAGTAAATAAATAAATTTGGTATAAAAAAAAATACGGAAATAAATAGTTAAATAAATGTGGTAAGAAAGAAATGTGGAAAAAAACAAAATAAAAGTGCAAATAAATAACAGTAATATCAAAACAATCATAATTATTTCTCCTCCAAATTAAAGACAGCATTTAAGTTAATTTTTTAAGTGTGAGATGTTTTTACTGCAAAAAAGGCCTATTCCTTATTTTTTCAAAAGATACTAATAAAGCAGCTGACTGGTCAGTAACGGATGCAACTCAGTGGCGTACGAAAGACCTCAAAGATAAACCATCACTGACGATGCAGCGATTCTGAAATTAAATTACCTTGACTAGTACATCCCCAAAGATATGTGTAGTTACAACTGATAATGCTGAGGGGAAAAAAAGTAGAAAGTAATTTTATTTTAAAAAATTGATAAATTTGTAATTTGTTAAAATGCAACGTCTTCTCTAGTCTTACCCATATAGAGGCAGTCAGGGCAGTTGTAAATGTCAACAAATTTCCCTGTAAGTCCTTTTATTATATCCCTGTCAATAAGAAGTGGACTAAAGCTTTTTCTTGTTCCGATTCAGTTCTTTTGGATAGGTCAACTATTTGCTCCTTCAATGTCAGCGCTGCCATTGTTATACAGTCAAACTATCTGTTCATATGTTGTAATACATGAAAAATATGAAATCGCTATCAACTGTATCAAAGACAAATATTTGTTCTCATTTATAGCTGAACTCTGATCACAAAATCAACATGAATTAAGTTTTTCATTCATCAGTCAGCTCCCAATTTGTGCCCTTTGTGCCATGGCATTAACAACTAAGTCAAGCCTACATTTGCTTTACTTGACAATCCCAGGGCTAGTTTCTTGTTAATAATCAACCAATACAACCTCATTAACGCTTATCAAATCTAAATGCATCATCATCCATCATAAAAGGGGGCCTGTGCATTTGGATCTGCCCAGGTGGCTCACTGGTGTTGGTTTCGCTGTGCCTTCGAGTGTGTGTGTGTGTGTCTGTGAGTGTGTATTTATCACAAACAGATGCTTAATGTCAAGAGAAGAGATAAGCAGCTGGGGATGACTCTGTTGATTTGTCTTCCCAACAACGCTGTCACGCAACTTAAGTTCTGTTTCAGTTTTCCAGACTTTGCAGCTTTAAATTAAAATATTATAAATCAGTTTGTTTACAGTATATGTGAGAAAAAAAGGACTTGCTACCCTGGTCGTCATTGCTGTCATGTTAGACTGGAAGTGACATTGTTCTTGTGGCTTAGCCAGACATTTACTTGTTTTTTTCTGTTAGAGCTGGTCGTTTCCTCCGCTG
This sequence comes from Valencia hispanica, assembly GCA_963556495.2. NCBI lineage: Eukaryota > Metazoa > Chordata > Actinopteri > Cyprinodontiformes > Valenciidae > Valencia > Valencia hispanica. The sequence continues at coordinate 22,669,624 of OY747722.1, forward strand.
CCTCAAACACACACACACACGCACACACACACAGAAGTGGTTCACCATTGCAGGCGTGGGTGAAGGTTTTGTCCTTGTTTAAAGTGATCAGCGCCAAAAGTTGTCCCCTTTGCATGTCTTGTGCGGTTAACAACATTAGACTACAAACCAGATGAAAGAACTTCTTCATGAGTGAAAGTGTGTGGGAAGTGGTAGCTTTAGGCAGTATCTGTAAAAGAGCAGAAAGTGTACTGGTATATGGAGGCTTTAAAGTTTAAGAAGAGGCGCTGATTCCACTAAATTGCAGAAAAACAGCCTTTAAGTATCTGTCTACTTTCTTGTGTTCTGATTTTGCTCTAGGAAGGAAACAAAAATTAAAAGGACAGAAAATATCCCTGAATTGGATTTCCCTAATCATCTTAACACAAATACAGAATCAAGAATAATTTTAGAAAAGCACACTGGCATGCAGTGCTGTGAGAAAACAATGTGTCGCCTTAAAGATCTCTTTTGCTTTTGTCCAGACTTTGACTAGGCCATTCCAAAGACTTTGTTTTGTTTTTTTCCTAAACCATTCAGAGGTGGACTCGCCAGAGTGCTTTGAATCGTTCTTGCTTAATATTCATGAACTGATGGTTTGGCATTCTCCATGAGAATTTTCTGTTGCAGAGCAGAATTCAAGGTTCCATCAATTATAGAAGTCAGCCAGGTCATAATATAGCAAAGAAGCCCCAGACCTCCACACCACCACCATGTTTGATTGTAGCTACGAATTTGTTTGTCTGAAATGTTATATTGGCTTTAGACCAGATTCTCACCCATCCACTGAATATTTTTACCAGAGTCTTGGGGATGATCAAGATGCCTTTCTGTTTTATTTTTCTTTCTGGGGGGGGATCAGCACAGCTTTCCATCTTGAAATCCTCCCATTGCCCAGTCTCCAGAGCTAAATCAGCAGGTTGGACAGGATAGCGGCTACTATCTGAGGGTGTCAGCCAATCAAATATATTGCTTTTGTGTTCATAATATTACATAGACACACTGTATCGGGAATTTCTGGTCAAATTGCCCTGAAGTTCCGATAGTGGAAACGCGCCTCGTGTCGATCTCTTGTTATTTCTGCTGCTCTGGGTGCCTTTTCGCACTGATCAGTGACGCTACTCCTGCTGAAACAGTCGTGATATGCGAATGTCTTTAGCTGATTCCTTAATGAGCCAATTTAACTTTAAAGTTGAAACATGGATCCGACTAAAACATATTAACTTGAGAGTCAAAACTGAACACAATTACATTGTAACCATCAGATAATTGTTAATTGTAAATAGATAACAGATTTGTTTTTATGATATAACACAACAAACTAAAATAGTCCTTTTGTACTATTGTTTTAAAGTTTCTGCCTTTAATTTGATACTTGGGAAAACTGGACGACATGCTACTTGTTCTAGAAAACCTCCACTGTAGACATTGGTGAGTTTCACAAGAATTAAGATAAAATTTCTTTCAAAACAAATAGGTTTTTAATTAACTGTTGAGTCAAGCAACAGTTACAGTTTAAATACTATCTTTGCTCCAGCTTTATAAACATGGCCAGGGTATTGATTTATTGACCCAAGTGCGATTGTCTCTTCTTTGAGATGTGGCAATATGTCCCCTTCTGTCTCGTTGGTACTCGGTTTTTCCCGTTTGACTGACCATCTCACAAATTACAAGGACTACCTACAAAAATGAGCTCATCTTACACTGGTACCACCTGAAGCATGAAATTGGGTTTAGGTCAAATCATACCAGCATGTTGCCAGTTTGTCCCTAACTACTTCCATGTTGTAAATAAATTAGTATCTATCTATATACAGAACCACTGCATGTCACTTCATCTTTCTTAATTATGGAAAAGGAAATCACAGAAAAACTTTAATATCATGTACACATTAACTGTATGTTATTAATATAACAGCATTATATCAGATTATATTTTAATTAATTATTGGTTTTATTTAAGTTTGCCATATCAGGTGACTCATGTGACTTATGACATACTAAGTATGCTGATTAAACCAAAAAGCAACTGATGCATGGTCAGTCTCATAGCAGAACACAAAGGCAAAACAGCAAAGGTACGAAAGGCTAAACGGACAACAGGGTTGCATGGCAAAATTAAAACATATATATTTGATACTATTGCTAAATATTGATATGAGAGTATTGTGATTGACTTTATTCCATCCCCAAAACTTTTGCAACTCAGCCACTATAATATACACCAAATGTTGGCAACAAGTGTAGTAAAAAGCCTTTCTGCTACCCAAATATATATTTGTTACATATATAAACTTTTGTTTCATTTTTGTTTACTTTTACATGATGGTACTTTAATGCAACATCCTGTAACTGCAAAATGGCTTAAGGTGTACAGCGCCCTAAAGATAAGGGTGTACTATGCAAAGATAAATCCTAACTTTGCCATGTTTGCAATGCACTTATCTATTTATGAGGATTTCATTAAAATAATACTGATACTCTTGACTCCAGATGAAACATCATTAGTCTTGTTCTTGAACCTGAACGGTTAGACTCATGAATAAATATTTATTTTGCATTCAGAAAGTTGATTTGCTCATCCTTTAAAATCCAGTTCAGAACAGTTATTAATTAAGACAAAAACAGGTACAAGAGACTCCAGGTAGTACAGAATATATCACTGATGATATTCAGCACATTTGCTGGACTTAGGCTATGTTCACACAAATCTATGCTCCTTTAACAATGTCTTATTAACTATTGAGATGCTTGTCTCATTTCCAAGCAGAAAATGTTTTTTGGGTTGAATGCATATTATTTTACCTCTAAATTTGCCAGAAGAATGAAACATTTTGGACACTTCCTGTGGGTTCAAAAAAACATAAACTCTGACTTCTGATAATCTGAATAAAACCAGTTCAAACTTCCCCTTTGTAGGTTACAACTTCACAGATAAGATCATTAGACCATAAAACACAGTAGCTACATTCTCTTTCAGTTTCAATAAATTATTGGTCCTAAAATGTAGTAAAAACAACCTCATAAGAACAAAAGCCCATGACTTATTACAATGTTGTGATTTCATCAAGTAAAGCTCAGCCAAATATGCAGATGGCGGGATTTGGAAAACTAAATATGCATAATGTAGCATATGAGAGAAGACAATGTAAGCAAAACCTCAACTGTGTCATTTCAAGCTCCTCTACCTCTGAACAGCAGTGGAATGAAGCAATTACTATGCTGGCTTTGTGTAAGGAATTGGACTTTGACCTTTGACCTCCAAGGAGCCGTGAAGTCACCCACTTATATCACCAATCGTAGGCTGCTTAGACCTCAGTGTGACTCGGTACGGCTCAGGGTTCCTGCAGCCACACGTCTGTCCTCGGGTCAAACATTACTCAGTGGTAAAAGTCCCAGCTACGCTGTCAGCTGCGAGGAGATCATAAACACCAGTTTTCATTGCAGTGCTGTTTGATTATCTAGCTGAGGTGACACACTGACAGATACATGGCAAGGTGCCTAAACACAGATTTACACTGGCACCAAAATGCTTGTCAGACGCATAAATATTAAAATATGAGAGGCGCATTTTTAGGTTATATCCTCAGTGTTTGGTGTCATGTTGCTCTGGTTGCCATGCACATTCAGAAGCTCGCACATGCCAAGCTCAAAGTGACAGATGCCTGTCTTGAGATTGATATATTCAAGCCCTGGGTCATAAGCAAGACAAGAGCCGATCAGCAGTTGACTGTTGAATTATTTCAGCTGAATTGCTCTTCTGTTTTTTGTTCTTTTCAAGCTCAGCAAACCCTCAGGGTCGAATGCAAGAAATCAAATCCCCATGATAGGCCCCAATTGTGTGTTCATATGTGCTTGTCTGAATGCAAGAGAAACTCAGCATTCAGTTAGCCTTGGAGACAGTTTTTTTCCATAGCATGAACACAGTGTCTCTGTTCTGTTCCGAGTTCAGTCACCTGATTCTTCTCAGTAGAAGAGCTGAGACAGAGGTATGTGTTTTTTGTTTATTTGTCTGGGGAAAACACATAAAATCCACTACAGAGCTCAGTTTGATCAAACCTTGTGGGTTTGTGGAGCACTATGAGAAAAGAAACAAAGACTCCAGGGAATAATTTATGGCGTTTACAAAAATGTTGCCCAAATTGAAGCTCTAATCTTGGCAGACTATGTTCAATGAGGGCCTCTCTGGCTAGCTTCTGTCTTAATACATTTGTATAAACCTGTTCACTGTAATACATTTAACAAAATAAGCTTTTTAAATACTTTTCTTGCACCTCACATTTGTTCAGGTGTTTCCTTGTAAATGTGAGACAGCAGTTTTTTTTAAATCTTATCTAATTTTGGTAGATCAGCCACTCCTGTAAAGGTTCATTGTTCCATGTTTTCTCCATGTGTGGATAATGGTTCATAATGTGGTTCTCTGTAGTCCCACAGTCTTAAGAAATATCTTCGCAACACTTTCCAATGATGTGTTGCTTTATGTTAAGCCTAATTAACGCTGTCAGACAGGTTCTAGGTATATTTTGTTTCAAATGGTCTGGAAGAAATCATGATTTCAAAACTACATTTTACTCTGGTTATCTTTGCCGTATGAAATTTGTTTGATCCTCTGAAACATTTAAGTGCGAAACAAAAGCAAAAACAGAAGATATATGTTAGGGGTACATCTTTTACAGCACTACTTCTACTTTGTAAAAGAAATGCTTGTGGTGAGTTCAATGGATCGAAAGTCCTAAAGTCTATATCAATGTTTCTCCCCCCCAAAAAAAACAAAGCTAAATCTTTCCCGACTGCTTTGGGAAAACTGTTGAACACTAATTGTGCTTCTACAACTCATCTCAGAACGTTTGTATCCATGAACAAGGAAGCCAGCAGGGCTGCATAGTCTTGGTGACCCCTGCTGCAAGTAAAACTAAACACTCCAGCACTGAAACAGCAGGACGGCCAGTATCTGAGGTCTGCACAAGCAGGCTGCAAAACTCACAAAGTTCAAGAGCAAAAAAAAAAAAAATCCAAATGTGTAAAGAAAAAAACAACAACCCTATTTTGGCAGATTCCTTTGTTTACATCTTGGACTGGATAGGATTTGGCTTGGCTGCTGCAAAACACAACCAAGGAGCATTTTTTCGCGCTCTTCCTGTTTAACTCTACCGTTCTCTGCCCCCTTTTCTGTTCTGTTTTTCTTTTAATTCTCCCTCTTTAAACCTGCCCAGGGCAGATGATTATGATGGCTAAAATATCAAGGTGGCAGTTCTAAACAAAAATAAAATATTTGTGGGAGAAAAGAAAGAAAATCCCCCAACTACTCTGCTGCAAAGCCAATAATATTTTGCTGTGTTTGGAGACTAACTGAAAATCGTTCTAAGCAATCCAGTGTGTACAGGACTATTTCAACTTTTCAAACATCTGACTAAAAGCCCTGAGCAAAGCATTTCCTACCTCTGGACACATCATGTCATTGTGTGCAAGAGGAAATCTGGCTTGAAGATACCCAATAGTAACATCCTCAAAACTGCATCAACTGCCATGTCCAACATAAACTAGGTCCAACATTTATAACTTACTCCCATTCAAAATCAAAATCACCTGATGTGCTTAAAGAAATACATCTATTTATTGACGTCAATTAGCCATAAGGGTGTGAAGTCTATATATGATGCTAAAAGGAAATGAACTGAACTCATACTGACCACTCAAAGTGCTTTACACTGGAGCCACATTCACCCATTTGCACTCAAAACCACGCACACATTTACACAACTATACAGAGCTGGGGAGGCAACTTGGGGTTAAGTGCCTTGCCCAGGGGCACATCGACATGTGGCAGGAGAAAGCTATAATTGAACCTATGACCCTTCAATTGCAAGACAACTACTCCACCTACTGTGCCACAGTTGCCCAAAGTAGCAAAGCAGATTGTGGTTGAACTCATTATTCTTAAAAAGAGGTCAAACTTTAGCTACATTTTTGTAAGAAACTGAGAAAAAAGTTGCCCCCTTACAAAGTTCTTCTCCTTTGCTCTAAATGTAGTTTTTAACAATATTTTTTGGGGGAAAACAGAGTTTAATTTAACCAACCAAACCCAGGCCTGATTACTGTCTGTAGAATCAAGAAATCACTTAAATAGAACCTGTCTGACAACATGAAGTAGGCCAACAGATCTCAATGAGCAACACATCAGGCCCCAGTCTAAAGAGATTAAAGAACAAATGAGAAACAAACTCACTGACTATCAATCTGGAAGGAGTTATAAAGTAATTTATAAGGCTTTGGGAGTCCACCAAATTCTTGTAGGTTGGCGTCTAAAAATCATCCAAAGGCTCACAAAAGAACCCAGAACAACATCCAAATCTGCAGGCCTCACTTGGCTCGATTAAAGTCAGTGTTCATGATACGACAGTAAGACACGGCATAAAAACGGTCTCCATGGGAGAGTTCCAGGGCCCATTTCACAGTTGCCAAAAACCATCTTGATGATCCCCAACATGTCTGTGAAAATATTATTGTTCTGATGAGACAAAAGTTGAGCTTTTTGGAATGTGTGTGTCTTCTTACATCTGAACCAAAACTAACACAGACTTTCAGAAAAAAAGAACATCATACTGTCAATAAAACAGTCTGGGGCTTTGTTGGCGCTTCAGAACCTGGACAAAAAGCTCTGATTGATGGAACCATGAGATCTGCTTACGGAAATCCTGAAGGACAATGTCCAGCCATCAATTTGTGACCTTAGGTTTGTGGGTTTATTCAAACCAGCTCTGTTTAGTCTGCTTTAATTGAACTCTAATTAGTTTGCCCAGGAAAGTCTGGTTAGTATAGGGAGGTGTGAATGCAGAAAAAAAAAAGCGAAGTCTGGTCTGCCTACAAACCTTGGTCTTGGTTCGGTTGAAGTAGACCCTGGTGCGGTTTGATTGCATATGTGAATGGCAAGCTGGTAGGGGGACGCTCCAAAAGCAGGAAGCGGACTATAGCACAGGGCATTCTGGGTATATACAACCAAAACAACCGTGCAACCACAACTCTGCCTCGTTCTCTGCCCATGCTGATTGTTGCAACGTATTTCTCAATAGACAGTAGAGCAATCCTAAAACCACTCAAATCTGAAGCCACTCCATGTTTGTTGACATCTCAGAGAACAGGAAGTGTTCCTGTGTTCAGTGTTTCCTGGTGCAGCGCCACCACAGGCGAGGTGTTAAACATCTGATTTTGCCCAGGGCCCCATACAACCTTGGGCTAGCCCTGGACACATGTCTGTTTTCTTTACAGTTACCACGGCTACAGCAGATCCCATCATGTTTTTTATGCTCATTAATGAAAGACAAGTTTATTCTTGTGAGAATATATTCTAAACCTAAAATATAAAGGTACCTCAACTCTTCCATATTGTGCAGTGAATTACATTGGTACGCATCAAGCTGCACATGACAATGAGGCTGTTTTTACTATGTTAATTGTTAATAAAGAAAAGTAGGAGAAATAACTATATGTTGGAACAACTCCAACAAGACATAACTGAGCAATTTGTTAATAATCATTTATAAGTAAATTTGCTAACTGAAATTACTAAACTGAAATGAACCTAAACTTTCAGGGATTTTAGCCTCTCTACACACCGCAGACACAGGGAGCAAGATGAGAAAATAAACCATCAGTAGCATTTGATCTGTCATTTGTCCATATTTTCATCTGCCCATTGGTTAGTAACTGAAATGAAAAACCTCTGGGTTAGGATAGTGATAATAGGTGTGTATAGAACCCATTGATTCACAACAGATGCTGCCTGTGGTTAGGATACACCCACATATACTAATTCAAACATTTCCAAGAGCTCCTAAAAATAAAGGTGTGCCCAAAATATTTGTGTAGGTTGCTTTCGGGGATCTCCTTATAAGCTAAATTTTCAGTTACTGAGAAACAGAAGCTACATGAGCACAAATAATAATAGCCTTTTTTGTCAACTGTGTACCAAATCAAGAAGAAGTTGGTGTTAAAATAGTTACTAAAGGTCGTATGTTTTGGAAATGGGAATAGGTGGGGCCTGTTCTGAGAATTTCTTCTTCAAAGATCTCTTTGACTTGCAGAGCTCGGCGTCATTATTGCTGAATACAGATCAACACCGAACGTGATGTTATGTTATCCAAAAAAAAAAAAGGAGACCTGAGTTTTGACAATTCATAATAGATGCTGAAGTGGCAAATAACTTCAATGACAGAGGAACCGAACTGTCCAATACTGCAAAAGGTCGCTGCATTTCAAGACTGTGTCAAAAACAATCTGAAGGTTTGTTGCAAAAAGTTGAAAATGGCACTAAAAATATATGAGCTCACTCGTAAATCTTGCAGACACTCAGAGCCAGTGTGAGATATCATGAGAGGAGCTCTTTCTCTCATTCTCTCTGTATTTGACTCCAACACACATACTAGTATCAACAGGAAAGAGTCAGCCAATGAAACTATTTAGGTTGTGTGTGCCTTATGAAAAGAACAGTCTGTACTGTCCTCAAAATCCCTCCTACAGCTCTCTGACTGGCTGCTGGCTAAGTGGTCTGCTTTTTTTTACTCTACTATGATTGGAGCCCAGGAATGCCAATAACTCAAAACTTTTCTTCCCTCTCTTTTTTTTCCCCTCCTTCCCTCAGGAGATACCAGTGTTGTTTTTTAACTTCAGACTGAAGGTATTCAGGAGTCACGGCCTGCACTCTGCTGCCGCTTCTACGCACAAAATGTACGCTTCTTCTTTTTCCTCCAAATTGATCTTTTTCTATGATCCACTGTAGCTACTTTGAATCTCATGGAAGTGTTGCAAAATAACTGCATCATTCAAGGTGGAAAAAAATTTTTTCACTTACTGTTGCAATTAAACCTTTCATTTTGCTGCATTTTTGTATTATTGAACTGTGCTTCAGATTTAAATAAAATACACCATAGCAATTATTTGGCTCAGTTTAGCAATTTTATTTATTCATCTTTTTGTTTAAAAAAAAGAATGATGAAAATATATATTTACAAGAATGCACAAAAATTTTGCTTTGGAAAGCTAAACATTAACCCACAAAAAAGAAGACATAAATAAGTTAGTATAGTCTTACAGTGTTTTTCAAAAAAAAAAAAAAGAACACTTCAAAGTTTTACACAAAGTGACAGTGTGTCACTTTGTATTTCTGCCCTCACTTAAATGAGAAATGAATAGTGCAATCAATTATGAATTTCACACCAAAAACGCCATTCTTTGATTCACATATTTGCATAAAGGAAAAGCCCAGTGGTTTTAACATATTTTTCCCCATCTATGTTAGCCTGGACCACACCTACTTTTGGAGGGTGGCGCGTGTACGTCACTAAAATACAAAGTCACCGAATTTTTGAAACTTTTGGGATTTTTTTTAAATGGTGGATATTGCTTAGCAGTTTTAATAATATTTGCAACCCCCTCCCAGCCTGATCCCATTTGGAAAAATATAATAATAATAATAATAATAATAATAATAATAATAGGGAAATAAGAAGTGTGTAAACTATCTATCATGGCTGTTCTCAGTTTCATGGATCCTCAACTTACAGTGTGGACCAAGTGGGCCTTCGACATCAACACTGTAGAAAAAGTGAACATTTTGTTTCCACGTGACCCTGATGTTTGAAATCTGCATTTTTTTTCAAAAAAAAAAAACAAAAAAAAACACAATTACATGAAATACCTGAATAATGACACAAATTAGCATTTTTATAATCCTAAATAACTTTCAAATTTCTCTGATGGGAATTGCACTGCAACTCCCTTAGTCAAACTCACACATACACACATTTACACAAAAAGGTATCAAAACCAATTATTTGCTACATCTGAAACATAGGTAGTATATATATATTTATAGATATATGTAAAAAAAAATATGAGCAAAAATCAATTTGCACACTGCTACATTGTCTGCTGCTTTTGAGGCAATTTTATAATAGAAAAATATGAGTGCCAAAAGTCGATAGTGTACATATTCAGTGCTTGTGCAGCCTTCTCCTCCTCCTCCCTTCTTTCAGAAAAAGCTGCTTGTTTTTCATGTTTCTCTCCACGTCTTCTGTCAGATGGTGAGGAAGCCTACAGTATTCCACCAGCGACAGGTCTCGGCGCTCTGTTGGACGCAAAGAGGAAACGGGGCTGAAGATTAAGAATGCAATCGCTTATGCGTGATATCACTCATGCATTCACTCACACACAGGGCAGAAAGAAAGTGAAAAGTCGGAGGGAGAGTTGTGAGGATATAATGTGAGTATAGATGTTTGCAGCGGTTGTGCATGCGTATTCACTACTTTGGCACGCAGTGCAGAGGTAGTGCAGCGGCCATTCAAAGCGCAAAGAAGAGAAAATGGTTTCTAACCTGGCACCGTTCAGCACGGGACCTCCTCCTCCTCCTCTGCCTGGCTTTCTGCACAGAGCGCCTGCCCTTCATCGTCGTCTTCGTCGGAATGCGACTTTTTGCTTTTACTCGCACAATCGCCAGAGCGACAACCTGCAGAACAACATAAATAAATAAATGCAAGTCGAAAAAATAAATAATAAAAAAAGTTTGCACGAAGGAAACGACTTCACTTTTCTTTAGTTCAAAAGCCCCTCAGAAAAAAAAAGTATTTGCGAGCCAATGTGATTTTAAAAAAAATAAAAGTATTTGCGAGCTAATGTGATTTTAAAAGCAATAAAAGTATAAAAGCCAAGACACTGCACACGGCTGACTAAAGTCTACTATTTTCTCTCTCTGCTTTAATTTTACATAATCAAAACGCATGACAGTGCTAATAAAAGTAAGTTTTCTCACCTGCAGATTTCGCAGATCGTTTCCGCGAACCGTTAGCAAGAGCCGACCGCCTCTCCCCCCTGCTCTCCTGGTTGTTTTCGCCAGCCTCTCCCCGGGGCGGCTGTCTCCCCCGGGGCGGCCTGCGGTAAAACTCCGGCGCGTCTTCGTCCTCCTGCCACTTGTAGTCCCCCGGAGCGAGCGGCCTGTCCTCCACCGGATCGAAGTTGTACGTGTCCCTGAAAGCCTCCACGGCTTCTCGTTGCAAAGCCTCCGCTTGCTTCCGCGTCTCCTCCGGGTCAGGTGTGCCGAACAGCACCCTGCGGACCGGCCTGGCGCTGTCCGGTGGCCGCGCGTCCACCCGCTCCACCGTGGGGCTCGCGTTAGACAGGCGAACGTCTGACATCTTGTTACACATATGACGCCAGAGAAGGATAGAGAAAAAAAAACGCAGCAAAAAACAAAACAAAAAAAGAAGAGGAAAAACAAGGTCTCGGTCCCTTTAAAAACTGCTATTCCAAAGTAGTATTCCTTCCGAATGCAAAGTCACACGAACGACGCGTTCATCCTCCGCGCCTATCATCCAAATTACGCCTTAATAAAAACGGAATGTCTCCAGAAATGAGAAGGTGGTGGAGGTGGTGGTGGGGAGGTGTTTTCACGCAACCACTCCTGTCAGGTTCGTAGTAAAAGTCTGATGAAAACAAGTCAAGTCATAACAGCCAACATGGCGTTAAAGCGCTGTGAGAGAAGGAGGAAACCTGACTATTTAAACAGAGAAGCGGCTCGTCAATGCGACGCTGGAGCACCGCCCATCCACAGCAGAGCAGAAAAGCAGTGCACTACTCCGGAGTGGAAGGAGCAATTTTAAAATGGAAATCTGAACAGTGCGGCGTGCACGACCACATTTTATTATAAAGTTCTGGTACAGACTCTATTACATTTTTTCTCTGGACTTTGACTAGGCCATCGGAACACATTGGTAGGATTTCGTCTAAATCTTTCCTTTGTAGTATATTAGAGGTCAATGCTCTGCTGGACGGGGAACCCTCCACCCCAGTGTCAAATCGTTTCATGCTGAGGAAAAGCATCCCCACAGCATGATGCTCCCACCATCATGTTTCAACATGAGGATAGTGTGTTCAGGATAATGTGAAGTGGAAGCTATTAACTATGCGACTTCTTACGGTTCTGAAAACTATACAATTTCCCTTCTACAATTACATGCTACTCTGCGCTGGTTTATCACTTCAAATCCAAATTAAATAGAAGTTTGGGGTTGAAATGTATGCGACAAAGATCAGTTGGTATGAACCCTTTTTCAAGGCTCTTGTGTTTCCACCAACATCTGATTTAACAAACTGAACAGCTATTAATTTGCCTCTTCTGCCTCTTCATGCTCCTGCAGGATGAAACAGGCAGTAAACACGCGATAACTCCCAGAGTAGTAGTAGTCGTAGTAGTGCAATGAAGCCTCGCTCCAGGCAGGGCGCACTATCACATGAATAAATCGTGCAATCACTGCTTTAGAGCTGCCACATATCACTGCTTGATCTGATTTGGCGTCACAAAAACAACACCCTTGATTCAATCAGCGTTAACTCTGTTAAGCTGGGGTTTTTTAGGGTCACTGTAGTGAAGCTTTTCCATGAGGCCATGGGGGGGTAGTAGGCGCTTCACCTCTGCCTCAAATGACATCAGCTGTGGAGCAGAGGCCTTCCGTCATTGTTGGCTCGGTGCCTATCGCTGTCAGACTTTGGCACTGGTGTGGTTTGCGTGCTTCACTGGGTGTAATTGCTAATGTGGGCTTAAAATTTAAACACCAAAAGGAGAGGGGAGGGGAAAGCAAGTAGGTGGAGCTAAATTTTATAGCAAACCCCTCCTCGTCAGGGAATCTTTTGCATCCCGAAAGCCCAGCCACTTCTGTAACAAGTGAATAAAATCAGCAAAAAGCTGTCTCACGTACGTTTTATAATGTCCCGACATCCCCTCCCCAGTGATTATCATCTGGATTCCTCTGCAGCGTTTTACCAGTAAAGGAGAAAAAAAAGAAGGGAAAAAAAGACCTTCCTTCAAGGCCATGCTGTTTCAATTAACCCTTGCAGAAGCTCAAAACATCTCGTGATAAAGGCGGCCAGGGCCATCTGTTATATAGATGTTATCGGGTTAGGATCACACTTAATCCATAATGTGTTTGTGCTGCCGTATGGAGTGAGACTCGGACTGGAAATAAGACCTTTGATCAGTCGGTGGGACGGGAAAAGTAAGCAGCGAGGCAAAGGGGGGGGGGTTCGGTTAGGGCCCCACGTAGAGGGATGAATCCCAAATTGTTATTTCCAAAACTGCTGAAAAATCTTGTATAGTTTTGATCCCTTTAAAAGTGGACAATATTTACTAAACAGATAACTTATGAAGGTTTTTGCTTGATCTGGATTTTTATTTAATGGTCCATGTCGATGCAAATCAGCTTTCCTTTCCCTGTAATGCACCCCAAAAGCATGATGCTGCCACCACCATGTTTCACCATAAGGATGGTGTATTCAAGGTAACATGCAGGGCTATTTATATACACACACACAGACACATATGTGTGTGTGTATTTTTTTTGGAGGACTTACCAGTTAGGTGATGTCTGAAGGTAATTGTTTTATTTAAAAGGCATCAGAATGCCACACTCAAATTTTAAATAGGAAAAAGAAAAAAAATAGATAAATAAAAACCATGTATCATTTTGTTGTACTTTAAAATTATGCTGCGTTAAACAACATAAGTTTGACACATTCGCGTTTCTGGTTTGACATTGACAGAAACGTAAAAATGTTCAAAGGGTGTGAATTCTTTTGCAAGACACTGTATGTTTGTAATAACCATTACTTTTTTTTGAGCTACTACGTCATATTTAATCTTCACAATGAAGAAATACAAAGTAGCCGGATACCACAGCAGTCTCAGTTCGTGTCCTTCAACATAAAGGATGCTTTTGAATTTCAAATTAAAAAGTAGGACAAGTTAAATTTCTGTGGCTCGATATGGATTTTCACATTCTCCACCAGTATGTCTAGGACTGAATGTCTTGTTCCATTTTCGACAAAGAAAAAAAAAAAAGTTCAGTTGCAGTCTGGTGAGCGTGTTTGAGGACCTCGTGTGTCATGAGACGCCGGGCTTTGTGCTCTGCTTCTTCTTTGCCAGCTCGGCCTGAATCTGCTGGGGGAACTGGCCCAGGTGCTTGTTCACGCACTGCATGCAGAACCTCTTGGTGTAGAACAGGCTGCAGTCCTGCACAAAAAAGAAAAGGGCGACATGTCGATGGTTTAATTTCAGCAAAGTCACACAGGTGTTTCACTTCTTGCTGTCAGCTTGAGCAAATTTAATCACTCTAAATAAAATTACGCTACGATGATGTGCATACAGTTGAAACAATGTTTTTATTAACCTATCTGTGTCTGTGCATCAAGATGTTAAAAGTGAGCAAAAGAGTGACTGAAAATGTTCATTATTCCTGAATGAAGGAATTTTGCAGGGATACATAAGAAAGTCCTACTCTAAGAAATACAATTAAGGAAAAATACATGTAAGCAGGTGCATATATATGCATACATACACAAAAATATAGATCCACTTTGCTAACCAAAATGTTTTCATATTTTTAAATTGCGTCAGACAAAGATGTTCATGCATCTTACCGATCCAACACAGACACACATGCTGCATAGGCTGCAAGTGGATCCCAAGACTAGAAACTTCTCCTTATCCGGACAGAAGGGGTCCTTAGCCACAAAACATTCCTCAAGCAACCTGGTAAAAGGGGCAGAAACAGCATTCAGGTTGAATTACGGCTAACTTAGCTATTCTTAGAAGCACAACAATAAGAAAATGTATCATTAAAGTCATACGGTGCCCTGAAAACAACAGAGAAACTGAAGGAGTTGTTTTCAGCACCCAAACACCACACACAGCAGCTGAAGCGGTGTTAGCTTTAGCACAAGCTAGCTCCAGAACGCTTCGCGAGTGAGTGTTTAGCCTAATTTACACTTACACAATGGCCCTGGTGTTGGGTGGTTTCTGGCCGTAGTAAGTATACGAGGTACTCAAACCACATAACTGGCAACTGAACGTGTTTTGAGGTGTTTCAGTCGCAGTTTGCTCCATTGTTTTAAAGTAGAAACTTGGTTTCAGTACGCACCCATCTTGTTGTGTGAGTTCGTAGCGCCACCAACCGGACTGGGGTAATAAAGCACTAGGCTGTGACGTCCAGATTTTGATCATTTTAGGACTAATTAGTGGCTTTTGTGATTTATTTGATGGGATAATATTTAAGCCCTTTATATACCGAGTTATAAAAGCAAACATGTTATACATAATTAACTTTAATGGCTGAATCTCATCTTCAGAAATATAAATTCTCCAGGTCAAAGGTTTTTGTTGTGTTAGCAGTACTTTAAAGCCCTTTAGCAAATAAAAAACAGCAACACTTTGCTCATTAACATTTTATTATATTTTAGTTGAAGTAAAAGCGTGCTTCATAAAAATAAGAGTTAGAATAATAAAATACATAATAAAATGGCTGTAGATCAAATTTTCAATTCAATTCAGTTTATTTATATAGCGCTGATTCACAACAGATATAATCTCAAAGCACTTTATAGGAAAATGATTTCAATACAAACATTCCAATCAGTTTAAAGGTTTAGCTAATTTTCTATGTAGCAGATAGCATGGAGTCATTGACTGGCAGTTGCGCGCTGTTGATGCAGACTTCCAACCACATCAATCCCTCATACTGAACAAGCATGTAGCGACAGTGGAGAGGAAAAACTCCTCTTTAACAGGAGGAAACCTCCAGAAGAACCTGGTTCAATACGAGAGGCCATCTGCCACGACCGACTGGGGGTTCAAGAAGACACAGCAGAAACACAGAAAGAACAAAATAACTGATGTAAGAATACTTTCTATTTTAAAGAAAGTAAAACGTTGATAACAGGACAGGGGGGATGCTCAGTGACTGGGATGCCCGACGTCCAACATTGCATTGCAGCTGAGCAATGCCCTGAAAAGAGGAGAAAAGAACCAAAATACTTGATGTGGACAGATAAAAAAAAATGCATGCATACATTCCTAGTATGAGCATTAGATGGCTGTGAGAGATGCCTGAGATGTATTAGACAACAAAATAAAATAATAGCTATGACATACATATATAGCTAAGAAATAAAAAAATGATGCATAAGTACAATAAATACAAGAGAAGAAAAAAATCCCAAATGGCAATGTGATATGTCAATGTCAAATTTATTTCATTAGCACATTTAAAAACAACAAAAAGTGAACAAAGTGCTTCACAATTAAGACAAACAATAATAATCATACAGAATAGAAAAATAACCGCATAGCAGTGTAAAGAAACATTGTGCTCCCTAAAAATTAACCCAAGGTGCAACATGTACAAGATAAACAGCAGGGGATTCATTATATACCCCTGGGGAACCCCAAAATGGTGAGGGGCTACAGGCAAGGAATAATCCCCATATGAAACTACCGCATGTGAGGTATGATTTAAAAGACAGAGCCATACTTACATTACCAAAAAACAAGTTTCAAAATTGATACCAGAATCGACAGTGTCGAATTCCCTGAGTCAACTGTTGCACAATGACTCCAAGGCATTTGGAAATGCATGCACACATGCTTAGCAATGGCAGTTGGAGATGTGTTACAATTTTTAAAAACAATGCAGACCAAAAGGGAATATATCAAATAAGAACATGTGATGATAAGTATTACGTGTTGATTTAAGAATCCTACAGTTTCCTGCACATCAGGAGTTGAGGAGCGTAGGAAGTACAAGTTAGTTAAAGTCTGGAAATGCAGATTATACAGCCCTCTGATGGCCTGAGGAGTCAAGATGGTTCCTATTTGACAAGTGATAAAAATAGTAGATGCCCATAACCACTCAGTTGCTTAGAGACTAATAGAATGTTATGTTTACTCTTGTACAGAGTATTTTACATCTCTGTGTAAACCGATTTAAATAATTTGACTATTCTTACTGAATAGTCTGATCTTGTGTAATTGGAGAGATCGGCTTGACAGTATGATTCATGTAATCATGAAGGAAAACTGAAAAAAATCCTGCTTTATTTATTTATGATGTGAAAGTGTCACATCATTTATAAAATTAGATATTATTGATGGATGCAGCATAAAATAATGCAAGTGAATGTGTGATATGCTGATATGTTGTTTCTGGAGGTAGACTCATACAGATCTGACCGGGTCATGCAGTCATGAGCGAGCTTTATGCTGAATAGTTTGCTGGCAGACAGTAGGGGTTTCATATAGTTTGATAGTGCCCTATCAATTTGGGGGCTTATCCATAACGAGTCAGAAAATATATCAGTCTTTTACTGACACTTAAAAGATTGTCTTTTTTCTTAATGGAGCACAAATTAATTTGAATCTTATTTATTTGAAACATAAATGACAAAAAAACAAAACAATTGAACGCAAACAAGTTCGGGCTATTTCTGAGGAATGAAAATACACAATTACACATTAAATATACAATTGTTGAATTAATTTCAATGAAGAGCGTGGTTAGAAAGATAAATAATTTACATCTTCAGTAGGCAGGTTTTCAAATGTGAATCACAGCATTGCAAAAAAAAATAATAATTATATATATATTAATTTATGTTATACTTCTACAGATAAATTACTTTACAGGAATAATTGTATGTACTGTATAGGATTTAAAAAAATAAAGAACTGAATTAATACATACAAGAAATTAGAAAAAAAAAGGCATCAATCTTTCTTATTTGGCAGCCTCCTTCCTATCTTTCTCTGTTGTCAATGGATGCCTGTTATATTTACAAAACACTACATGAACCAGTTCAACAGATTATTGTGTTTTTAGTGCAAATATTTAATACTGGCCAGTTATTTGAATACACAGGACTTGCACAAACACATTTTACTCTGCAGTTTAGAAACCGTAAAAAGGTTAAAGGCAACCTATGAAGAGGTCTGGGTTGTCAATCGGCACTTTGAAAGATTATTATAAATGTTAGAAATTGCAACAGACATTTACAGCACGGTTTCAGGTATTTGTCTAATATTAAATCTTAAAATAGAATCGGGCAGATTAGGCTGGTTTGAATAAATACACAATAAATACGACGATTTTAACCCCACCTAAGGACATTCATATTGTTAGGCTAAAATTGGTGCATGCATCGCTTGAGAAATCATATCCATCTAATTTGCATAAATGTGTGTATATTTCAACTGCTGTACATATCTGCACTTTCAACTTTATGTTTAGCTTTTGTTTACTGTTCAGAATACTAACAATAATACGACATACAATTTTCTCAATACATGTCTCTGTAGATTTCCTGCAGGAGCGGGTGCAGTGAAGTGTCCTCTGTTGTCTTGATATCCTGAACCAGCTGTGCGTGCTCTGTCACCAGTTCCCGGAGGTCAACCAGCTTCTGCAGCAGTCTGGGAAAGAGGAACGTGTCATCCGGATGGTTGGCCAGCAGGTGGAGCCGTAGAGCCTGGATAATGCTTTCCTGCAGTTGCTCCACCAGAGGTACATCCACCAGTCCTGGACGGTCTGAGAAGGAAGAATGACTGAGTAACACTCTTCTTGTGCTTGAAGGAACCCCCCCCCCCCCCCAATAAAAATCTACAAGCTTCGCCAAATGCAGGTTACCTCCGCAGCAGATAATAGCTGCTACAAACAGGGCCAGGTCGCTGTCATCCAGATCTAGAGAGTTGAAGCGAGTGGCAAACTGGAATTTTGGCTCCATCATGTCACTGAAAGGCCGCCGGAGACCTTTGAGGAATTCACGGGTGATGAAGCCTCCACCACGAGCCACGAGGAGGCCATCCTTGTTCATACATGAGGCCAGAAGGGTGAAAAGGGCTTCATAGACCGCGTATTTCAAGAGAGTTACCTTCAAACGGAGGGGGGGAGCAATAAAATGTGCTTAGACATAGGCTGCCTGCAGAATAAATCACGAGTGAAGGATTCCTATATCTACCTGATCATTCAAATCCAAACTCTGAAAGCCAGGCACAGATTTAGCGAACTCTGTTAGCTCGGTGACTGTCTCCACTGAGGTACTCTGGCAGCAGTAGAAGAGCCTGGCCTCAGCCTCCGTCTGCTTGAGTTCCTCACAAACCATGGCTGGAATTATTTGCCCAGCTTGAAGATGTCTGTCGGACTGCGCAGATTCAGTCCTTACCATGTGAGCTGCTAACGTCTTCTCAGCAAGCTGAAATGTGTCCATGTCATGAATGATAAAAGGCTGTTGATGAAGATTAAGGAGACAAGTGTTTGTAAGTCATGCAAAGCGCAGGGATAATTCAGGGTTTTAGAAATGAGGCTCTGTTAAAAAGTTAGAAGCGGTTAATATCTTACCCGCAGTAGATAACTGTCTCTGCGTCTTAGTTTTAGTATAAAACCAGATTACTTGGCCTCAGAGTCGGCAGCTGATGGCTTGTTCAAGAGGGACAATGAACGGTTATCTCAACAAAAGCCAATGATTGTGTACACAGGGAATGAATGTAGGAGGCGGCTGCTCACCGACAATCTTCATGAGTGAAACACGTGCTGAAAAGGGGGACCTTTTAAGACTTCTTCAGTCAGAATTAGATGTAAAGAACTTCAAGAAGCAAATAAATTCCACCCTTTTAATTGAAAAGTGTTTTATAGATTTTTTACACTCTCTTTACTTCTATATTAGGCCCTTACTCTGACTGGGAAAGTCATGTGTGTTATGCAGAAAGATTTTCGGTGGTCTGCCACCTCTTAACTCCACTTCCTGTGCCAATATTCATCCGTTTCTCTGTAAATAAGCTGACGTTGGTTTAGAGGTTCTTAAAATAGTGTTAATGTAAACTTCAGGGATGTCTTTGACATTGAAGATTATTCTTTAAATGGTCCAGTCTGGTCTTGCTCCCTCTCTGATTAGCCGTTAGCTTTAACCTCCAGCTCCAGCTAAAGTTTTTGGTTCTAAATGAAGACATCAAAGACTTATTTACTACAGGTAGGATATTAATGCTTAAAACCTTTTAACAGAACCCAATTCAGAGATCCCAAACTCTATTTCTCAGTTGCAGCAAAAAGTGTTCAATTTTCTTCTTCTTTTACCGGCTTGCTGGATTTTCCAGTTAGTATGAGTCGTGCTTTTGCCTTGTTCATGTTGAAGTTCTTGATGTAGGCTTCGTGGATCTGTCTGACCAGAATCTTGTGGTCGGCCTTGATGGGGTCTTCTACTTCTGTTTCAACAACCTTACTTTCCCCCTTGAGCTTCAGCTTCTCTGCTTGGGGCATGCGACCAAATCGGATGGCTAGTGCACAAAGAATCAATCATTAGAGTTGTAATACTTCATAAAATGCACACAATACAGATCAGACTTTTGTAAATATGCATCAGTTTAAGTAAAGACACCACATATACAGTATGTTGTATTCTGTTTTGTATGACTATTCTTCAGTGTACTATGCTGTGGCTCTCATGTTTCAACCTGCTTTAGGAGGTCAGTGTAACAGACCCACTGACCTCTCTGTAGTCAGAGCAAGTGACAGACCAGATGTGGAGCTATACTGAACCAGCTGCAACAGGACATGGTTCTATAAATAACCGCCAGTGTAAAGGATGTAAAAACCGGAGCTAAATCACAGAGGGACATGTTCCACTGCTGTGAAGAGCACATGCAGATTCTGACTGAAAAAGATCCTTAATGTCACCCTACATGACTGCATTCATAAATCTTGTAGCTTTTACATCTGAATATGTTGCTTCACAGCTATAGTTTGCAGTGATGGGAACTCCAGTTCTGCAAAGTAAGCTGGTACAGATTCTGTTGGAAAAGTTAATTACCATTGCAGAATTATAAAATCATATTATATATGTTTTGTGCTAAAAACTAATTTTATAGTACAAAAAGAACACCCATGCAGGTTGGAGAACAATTTTGATGTGATATTTTAACCTTTCAAACCACATTCTGCCCTTGTTTTATAGACGTAATCAAAATCCATCCAAATTTCACTGTTTCCTGCAGTCGCTCATTTTGTAACCCTTTTCAGCATGTTGTCGTTGAAGCAACTGTTCTCTTTCACATATGTACTTCTTCTATGGTTCCCCAATCCTGGTCCTTAAGGCCCACTGCCCTGTATGTTTTAGATTTTTCCATGCTTTAACACACCTGATTCAAACCCTGTTAATCAGCCATCAGTCCAAAGCTAGCTGGGCTAACTGCTGTTGCTTAACAGGAGTAACTCGTCAACTGTAGTTTCAAACTGTGTTGCCATAGCAGTATGGTTGTAGTAAACAGACTTAAAAGAAACGTTACCATTATGAGACATCCCCACAGACACACACTTTTGGAACCTGCAGTACTGGCATTTGTTTCGATTCTTCTTCAGGATTTTACAGCTGCGTTCGCACTTATCGTATTTCAGCTTTAATCTGATGGTCCTCCGAAAGAAACCCTGATAGAGACACAAACAATGTGCTGCTTAGCCTGATTTTCATGGAAAAAAACTAGTCCATACACACTGATACCAGAGGCGGAGTGGGGCACTAAAATCCACAGGGAAAATTCGGTGTATTTTTATTGGGTGGGAAGGCACTCTGTTTGGGTGGGCATTGCCTACCCTTGCCCACCTGTAGAACCAGCCCTGTCTCCACTATCATTCTGTGCAGTGCATTCAACCAAATCAGGGTGAAACAGTCTCACTCACAGGGCTACACCACAATGTACCACAATCGACATTCACACAATGACATAAACACCTCAATTTGGATAAGACAGAGAATATACTTGTTTGTTTTTTAGTACTTTGTAAAAATAAGTAGGGCATATTTTGCATGCATCAAATGTTTCTTGCCAACTGCCATTAAACAGAAGTTTATTGCTTATGGTGTTATTTTCAGTGGCGTATTTTTGTCATAAGTATTAAATGTCCTACGTTTTTGAACTCACCATACATTTCGAACGTTCCTTGAATGCACCACAGGTGTGAGATGCAGCGTAGTACAGACAAGCTTCTGCCTTAATTCTCGTTGAAAGATCGGTCTTATATACATGCATGTTTATTTTTTACTTTTGAATTAACATTAACTACCAAAAAATTTCGTTTGTGCGTGGATGAAATGAACCGAAAAAGGTTTATGATTGGTCAGTGGACATAGTCTGATCATGCTGTACACATGCGCAGATCCGCAAGCGCAATGGGTTCATTGGATAAACGCATTCCCAATTCCCAAGAGGCTTTGCTCCATTCTACATTAGATAGATATATATATACATATATATATATATATATATATATATATATATATATATATATATATATATATATATATATATATATATATATATATATATATATATATATATATATATATATATATATATATATATATATATATATATATATATACTTTATTGATCCCCAAGAGATTCAAGAAAAACAAGCAAATCAAATCAAATCGTTTTTTACATTTTTTTAATCTGTGACCATGAATGTTCTGCAAGATAAAACCATGACTAAGATATAGAGAGTGAACAACTGATATAAATTCTTGTTGGCCGCTTAATTCGTGTTCCGTTGTGTAAATCCTTCAGCCGGCCGACTGGGAAAAGTCCCGGTCTCCCCGATTGCCACTCCGCCCCTGACTGATACACACTTAATGTGGCTCTTCCACCTTCTGCATGGAAAAAAGCCTTTTTTTTGTTTACATTTTTGCAAAAGTAAACACATCAGGGCTCTTTCTGTTGTTGTTTGACCACCTTCCATTTTGTTGATCCAGGTTAGTCAAGTTGGCGTGGCTGTAAAGCATTAACAAAAAGCACATTTTCAGTTGAAAATGATATACAGAGTAAAGATTTATCTTTTTTAACAGTAGGAAAAGAAAGCTGTAAAGGTGTTTCAGCCTCTATCATGTCTCATGAAACAAGTTGGATTTGTTTCAATTTTAAACATTGAATAAATAGTTTTTACCAAGCAGGAAAACACACCAAACTGATTTTCTTCCAGGATCGCCCTGTATCTAACTCCAAATCATCCCCCACATCATGATACAGCCACCACCATGTTTTATTAAGGTGAATGCTGTGTTCATGGTGCCAGAAATAGCATTCTGGATGTGGGCCAAAAAGTTAAAAAATGCATGGACGCCTTATTTGCACATCGGGTATCATTTCACTCCTACTTCATTCATACATTTAGAAGCATTTTTAAACTGTTTAAAGGTTTAGGAAAATAACAATACCGCTTTTTCATTTAGTTAAATCCCCTTTTTAGCTCAGTATGGTACTGAGCTTCTAGGAATTCCAACAATATACCTTCAGGACCTACTCTTCTGTCCATTGTATCCTCTTTTGTATTGCAGGGACTGAAATCAGAGCCGTAAAAAGCAGTAAACACCAATCTTTCTGAGGAAGGTCCCTGATTGGGAGAGACAGGATACAACCCTCCAACACTCACTCAAGGCTCTGAGCCAACACAAGCACACAGATGTCATACATATGCCAAAACATATGATCCTCTGATTTACTCTCATCCACACACATCAATGAAACATCAGTTGGGAGACTCTGTAACCCTCACTGTCAAGTAGGGAAAATGAATTTTCTGGCAATATATCTGGAGCCACATGGTCATAAAAATACACCAGTCATCATCCTGCACAACATCTTGGCTGCATTTATGCTGAGGAGCAGTTTTGGCACATTGCTATTAAAGGTTATTATGTGTCACATATCACGTTTTTGTGTCATTTTTAACCAGAACCATCTGGTTTTGTGGGAGAACTAGGTGAAATCTTCCTGAATGCAGTTAAAGGGGAAGGTCAAAACATAAAGTACGCCATATGATAGTCCTTTGAAAAGCAGTGTATGACAACAGAGCTGGGGAAGGGGAGGACAAACCTGTGGTTGTGCAAATACACATGTCCGTGACTGGGGGGAACAGAGAAAACCAGAGGCAAATACAGTTATTTAACATGTAGAGTAAAAAAAAAAAACACCTCAGATTTACTGTTAGTTTTAATGGAAAGAAAATTTATTTCGAAGAAATGTAAAAGATATTACAAACTATTAATCATTGCTATGCACATTTTTTTCTCCCCTAAATCTATTAAGGTACACTATTAAGAGCACAAAACCCCCACTTTCCCTCTTCCAAGCAAGGGGAACAAAAAAAGATCCACAGAGCATGCAGAGCTAGCATGCAGGATTTTTCCATGATGGCACAATACCAGCCAGAGAATGTAGGAGCAAAGTGCCATCAGAGTTCACCTCTACCAGGTTCAGGTTCCACGTCACCAAGTGCCAAATTTGGAGCAGCAGCACTATGACACAGTGGATTACATTCCAAGACCAGCAGCTGTCCTGGCGACAAGATAAGCATTATTGGAGGAGATTCTAAGAGGTGAGTCACAAGCCTCCCTATTAAAGGGTATACGTATACAGCAACCTCCAAAGTTAGTGCTGCAACTGGGAAATATGTCTACTAAACCTTGGGATCCACTGGTATTGGCCCCCTGCTGTCAGTACTTAGCATGAGTTAATAATACAATCCCTGTTTACCAGAAGGAAATATTATAGGGTATTTGACTGTTGCAGGGTTTCTATCAGGTTTAGTTCTGAGGACTCAGGTGGTCATGGAAGAAGTTTAATTTTCACTCTTTGGAACCATTTACATGTTGATATGATCACACGTTCTGGATCGCCATCTCCCTAAAAGACCCATTGATTACCTATCTCCTGTATTCCGGTGGAGGCCGTTAGATTTTATTTAAAATATTCAGGTTTTTGGAAGAGTTCATGATGCCATGAGTTCCAACTCGCCTCCCATGGTTTCTGGAAGAGGCCACAGCATCACAGATCCTCCATCGTAACTAACAGTGATGGGGATTTTTAACTGAAAAGGTAATGGATCCTGGGTTGAGGATGGTGCTTTTCTTGTATCTATACCACTGAATGCATTTGGACGGCCTTCATGAGCGCCACAACACAGAGGTCAGCCAGATCTAAGGGAAATCCCAGAGCCTTGTCTTAAGCATATTGCACAGGTCAATGCTGCAAGATGTAAGACACAACCCTTTTGGTTCTTTCCCATTTTGAAGAGTGGCCACTGTTGTACCTTTGTGTCATGTCATATTTAAACAAGAAACTCATAGATTGCTCATCACAAAAGTGACAAGTGAAGTAAAATCTAAAAATATGTATTATTTTACTTATTTTAGAGGAATTGTTTTGAATGTCAGTAAGTGTTGCTCTGGTGATTTTGTAAAAGAGAATAAAACAAAATCTAAAATGTTACTGCTGAAAGGTTTTTACACTGAATAAATGTGATCAAATCAAAGGCTGGATTGTTCAAATTCTTTCACTGTGAGATTATGTCACTGTAATAGAATATTTGATCATTTTTAGATATCTCTACCAATGTGTTTTCTGTCTTGCTGCAAATTGGCTTGAGAAGAAACTAAACATTAAATGGCAGTCCATAGAAAAATGTTTTTTTTTGTTTATGCTTCTTCTGTGAATTAAGGGTGATGATGAGAACCTCTGAGAAGATTAAAAGGACATGGAATAACAGCACACAAAGGTTTAGATTAAAAATGACAGCTAGCGGTTTATTTAAGGTGTTTTGTCCCATGACCAGATAAGCAGCGCAGTGTTTATCACTGGTTTTAACATACTCGCACAGGGATCTAATGACCGCAGCTCAAGGTCTGCTACACAATGTTCTCCGTGTTGAAGCTTATTAAATGATCACACTTAGGCATCGTGGTGAGCTACACTATCAACGCTGAAGACTGCTCTCCGTGAGTGTGAGAGAGGTGACAAGTGAACCAAGGGCGCCACGTCACCCACCTCACATGACCCGGCTGGCTGCATGCCTCAAAAACTTTCCACTCGGCCTCGAGGTCAGACACCCCTGCAGGACGGGACTGTCGTATGTTTGGATGATGCATGCAGTCATTGATTTTTTGTGAATACGTGCAAATGCTTGTAAATGTTTGTGACGTTTCCCCCCACGATATAGAGTTAAATAAAGTTACATTCATTTACCTTGCAGCCTTCACATGCATGCACTCCATAGTGAAAGCCCGAAGCTTTGTCTGAACACACCCTGCACTCAAGGTTGAGGGGGCTACTACCCTCATCTGGGCACAGTGATGCTCCACATTCCCCAGACAAAGGACTGGAGGCTGGAGTCAAGGTATCTACAGAAGTTAGAAAAAAGAGAGAGAAAGTTTTGATCAAATTTCATGGAAAATATAATTTTAGATATGTGTTTATTGTAGTTGTGCCTGTACATTTATATTTGTTTTGTGGTAAAAAAAAAAAAAGAAAAAAGAAAAACTGAGGAAAAGACTTTTAAGCTTGCAATATGCTATCTAGATTTTAACATTTTTGAAAAATAAGTAACAGGGTCTACAGGTTTCTGGTCTTTCCTGTGAGCTATGTAAAACTTGGGATTAGCCCAGCACCAGAGATAGCATTAAGTATTAAAAAATATCAGTTACATTGAAAAAACGGTGACTGATATTACTGCTTTTCCAACCTTAATCAAAATCCATCTGATTGCACTGAAAATTTCAATTACCCATTTCACAAAACTGAACAAGAACGACTCCGGAAGTTGGAATTCTAGGTAGGAAAGATGAAGGTATCTGAAAGGATAGTTATCCCCGTCTTAAAACACAACAATTAGCTATTCCCACTAGTTTTTGATGTGAAACTGTAATACGATTGACTTGACTTAACCATTCCCAGAGCAGTTATTTTTTTCACCTTCTAAGGTAAATAAAATGCAGCATATCTTCTTGACTCTGTTTTTTCCTAAAACATTGATTAAGGTCATGCTGGTTCTTGCTGGTTTTAGTTGCACAACTTTTTTCCATTTGTGCAATTTTAATAATTGTGCTTTATGTTTAGCTTTATTAGCATTAGATGATTATCTTTAGCTAAATTTAAGTTCGGTACAGGAATTTTGTAGAAATACCATATTATAGTATTAAAAGAAAAGGTACATTTGAAAACCGGGCACATACAATAGAAAATGTACATGATAAAGTATAACAGGTACCCAAAAACACTATTGGATTAGGATAGATGCATTTAATAAAGGAAGATTTATTCTACTCACTGTCCAGCAATGATATCCATTAATTATCAGTTTCAGAAATCTTAAGCTTAGAGCTTAGATCTAGTTAGCAGTTTACACATTTACTTACACAGTGTGATGGAGCCGCTGGACCCAGAACCAGCAGTTTGGTACTCTGGGAAATCAAATCCCAGTGAGTCGTCTTCTAGAGACTGGGAAAAGTCAGAAAAATTGTCTATCATGTCTCTACAGAGTGGACTGTCCAGAAGGGATTCCCCAAGAGGGGATGGGGGGTTGTAGAGATCGGCTGCCATGTTGGAGACCAGGGATCCAAACTTGTAGGGATTTCCCATCACTCTCCAGACTGTAACAGAAGGGCAAGGTAAAAAAAAAACAACATCCTTAATCAAAGAGGACTACATTTTTAACAATCAGTTGGCCAACTTTAGCATCTTAATGTGTGTAAAGGAGGATTAACCTCCTGACCCGGCCATCATTACTTTAAAGCCAAAATTACACCTTTTTAACCAAGAAAATGTTGGTTGTGCAGATCTAGTAAGACTATTAAGTTTAGTAAGACTAACATCACACTGCCTTTATCAGTTATCTGTTCTGGAGCAAAATAAAGCAAATGCACTCAATCACCTACGTAGCGACCGACATCCATCCACACGAAAAGCCGCTGTGGGCTCATTTGGGTTTTGTGCCGTGACGCCTCTCGAATAAGCTGTTCTGAGGTTAGTAGATCTAATTTGAAACTACAACAATTAACTTTGGTTCTCCGTCAAAACAACTGGTGCATGTATTAGGTTACATTGAACGAAAATGCTTACGTTACAAAATTGACGGTCCACATAGAAGTTTACCACACCAAAAAAAAAAGTCTGCTGGAAAAACTGGTAACAGGTAAGAAACGTGCGACCACACCCCCTATGCAATTATCTGAGGTGTATGACAAATTCCAACACCTGTGTCACCATAGCAAACAAACGAAACAAACATTTACTTCGGCTCTTATGATGTAAATGAAACTCGTCTTGTCAAACAAGGTGAAGTTCCTAAATTGCTCGATGGTTGAAAACTAAACCTTTAGACCCTATGCACATCAATAAATACGCGTTTCCTACAGTCCTGGTTTTGTTTTGTGTGCCAAACAGGTAGAAAGTGTCAAGAAATCTTGTATGTTCAGAAGAAACAAGGATTGATTTGCTTGTCCACAAAGGTGAAAATTGTGTTTGGAGAAGTCAGTTTGAAGCTTTCAAAGCCTAAAACCCTGTACCAATTGCCAAGCATGGTGGTGGTAGCATCATGCTGAGGATCTGTTTAGTTTTGAGTGGTACACAAAGTGATATGGTGAAGATGGACTACCATTGAATTATTTTACTTTCAGTTAATAAACAGCAGTTCTACCCATTCATTTATTTTTTCATGCCTATTTAATACTGTTATGGATTGCAAAAGACCTTGTCTTTATCTTCTTTATACAACATTCAATTCGGTTTATTTATATAGCGCCGATTCACAACAAATATCATCTCAAGGCACTTTACAACTTTGCTTACTCTCTAACTTCCAGTAACACAAGGCAACAGATGTTATTGCTGCCGTAGTATGTAAATATACAGTTAACGCTTAAAACAACATCCGGTCCATCCTACAGTATCCACAGTGTAACTTCATTTAGACTGAATTTCTAACAAACCTGCAAAATGATTTTAGTTTGCATACCTGAACCACCATACCTGCCTAATGAACTAATGCTGGGAACTGTCGATCGGATGAAACATGCTGCCTCTTTGGACTCTAGTGATGAGACGTTGACAACGTGACTGATCAATGCCAGCTTGTTCTTGTTTATCTAGTCTCTGTTGCAACATTTCGGGGGACAAGACCTGACAGAGAGCTAGAGATGGGTAAAAGTATGAAAATGTGTGCCTGTGTGTTATGTGGGGGGAGTTCGAGCGTCATAAAGAATATAAAGTAGAGAGCGTATGGTGTGAGCCACAGTGAGACCGTGAGGCACAGCTGTTGGTGAGGCTTTGATGTGAAGAATCTGCCCTCTGACTGACTGCTGTCAGCAGAGATTTGCCAATGGCTATTGTATGGAAGCAAGTTCAAGAAGTTTGCTTTATTGCATGTTTGGCCACCTTTCAAACAGAACGCTATCGCCAAAGCTAACTTAATCAGGATCAGGGCAATGAAAAAAGGAAATAGAGTGCAATACTAAATATTTGGAAAATGTATATTTTCCCATTCTTATGACTGTTATTGCCATAATTCATGAAAATACTTCCCTACAAGGACAAGAACTTATAGGAAGTGGTTTTAGTACATGGGTATATGATGGTTTGTTTGAGGGTACTAAACGGAAGTAGGAGACAAAAATTATGGCACGTAGGTAGAGATCTATTTTATAACTGCTGCAGGATCAAGTCTCTTAACATTGACACTCAATCTATATGTTTTGTGTTTCTATCCATGTTTAGCATTGTATATTGCAAGCTTCATCTGATTTGCTTCAGAAGAACTCAATCTTGTTATGCAGCATGCTTCTTAGAGAATTCTCTATTATTTCAAAAAACAGTGAGTAAAGGTCAACATCTTCAATGTCTCTCTGCAGTGTTACATTACTGAACAAGTCAGCAGCTGAGTTTCGATCGTGCTGAGTGACTTTCCTTCCCTTCCTTGGGATGACTCCGGCTCATGCTTCCAACCTTTCCCCATCACCTCAGAAAGCCATTGTGTTCTAACTCCCCTGAGGAACTCCAGTCCCAGTGTGCTCTATCTTTAGAGCCACAGGAGAAGTGGAAACAGAAGCTGTGGTGTCTGACTCCTGCTACACTCAACAAAGCATGTTACCAGATGACTCAAAGGTAAACACTGACTGATAGTAAACTAAGCTGTAGTTTAAGGCACTACCTCAGCCTAGGATTCCTAATTCCTAACAGAAAAAAAACCTTTACTGACATCTTCTGAAAGCAGTCTTGTATATATTTTTATATTGCGAGTAATAAGGAGTACAAGTACATTTTAGGCTTGTTAAGAGCAAATCAGAAACTCTATGAGAAACCCTGTTGGTGTAAGTTAGCAGGAAAGTTCAAAATCAACACGCAAAAGGCTTAGTTTACAGATCACAACAATAGTTTTAAGAATGAAGTTAATAAATTACCTCAGCCGCTGCCACTCGAAACATTTCCAGATTGTGTTGAAAGTCTGTCGGAGACCAGATGAGGGAGGTGTTTTGGTCCTGTGACCGGCTCAGTCAGGACCTTGACGGGTCGCCTCCTCCTCCTCCTCCGCTGTCAGAACCTGCGTTTCTCCTCCCCGGGAAACGAAACGCCCACCCGACACACCCATACAGCTAACCAATCAGATCGCACGCCTCAAAAGCAGACGCCGCTGATAGGATCTGTCTGCAGTTGTAAATTTAGTATGAATTGTGCGTGTAGTGAAGCAGAAGGGACGGTCAGTATGGAGAGCCCAAACTGTCACAAAATCTAATAAAGTACATAATAAATAACTTCAATAAAAAGGAAAATTAACAGAAGAAATCTAGAGTAAAATAAGGAAGGTCAAAAGTGCCAAAAATCAACAAACATATAATTTCTTGAAGTGAAATGTTTAATTTGGCCTAATTAACTGAAAGTGACAAGTAATAAGTAATATTAATAAATGCATAATGTACAAAATACCTCATTGGTAAAATTCCTAATTTACAAAAGCATAAATACTTATTTCACAATCTAACTGAATAGGTAATGGTCACATGCTGCGACTTATCAAATTGTTAAATGTCCTCCATTAAAATCAAGAGGTGAGGCTGTCACTGATTTATTATAAAACAGCCGGTTTCAATTGTGAGCCAGCTAAAGAGCCAAAGTGACAGGTTACATATTTAGAGGTACCCTGAAAAAATATGTAGAAAAATAATATATGCTTTTACCTTACAATGAAATCAAGGAATATTACTTTTAATTATATATTTAATACACTATTTACATCAATAAATACCTTTGTGTGGATTTATGGTGGAATAAAATGTCACGATTTAATTTATAAATCCTTAAATTGTTTAAATGTCCTAATTTATATCAAACTGGAAATAAAAAAATAAAAAAATAAAGTACATTTCTGACATCATTACATCAAATACGTAAAGAATTTATGGAAGACCAGTGTCATGATAATAAAAAAATTATATTTGCTTTGTCATAAAAAACTTAAATAATTTGGTAAAATATGCATAAGTAGGCTACACAAATATGGAAATGATTTATGGAGGGACAAAAACTTTACACGTGAACAAAATGTTTATATAGGTTAGAATTTAAATAAATCTGTTAAATTATAGAAATATGTGCATTGGTACTTATATTTCTAAAAATATGGAAGCCCAGCAATGTCAATTTTGAAGAAAAAGGAATATTTTGTTTTAATTCATATTGTACCTATCATACATACATTAAATATTCAAATAATTTTATTTATAAATTTAAAAATGACTTGATAAATACATCATTATAATTATTTGACTACATGATATATTAGAAGCATATATTATTCCAATTTTCATTTCATGGTTTTTGTATTGCAGTACAGCATAGGATGATCAAATCTGTCACCGACTACTCAAAACACTGTCACATCTGCACATGACGTCTATTTTTAAACAATTGGTCATATAGTGAAATGTTTTTTTAATGAATGTTATTGTCACATATAATGTATATACTACTTTTAAAATATATACACATTTTAACCAGATAATGACATTTATTTGATGATTTAACAAACATTTTGTGTTCCTTTCCTACACATATTTAAGATCTTAATAGTATAAATTGAAATTACATATCTATTGGATTATGGCGCTTTTGACCTTCCATACTCACAAGGCCATTTTACCATTTGAACTAGGATTTTAATTGTCACTCTTCTCCCGTCAGTTCCAACTCCTATGCCAGTAGTGTTAAATTTGTGAAGTAAAATCATTAGTGCAGATGACCAAGATATAGTGGAAATGCCCTCCCAACACAGACAGCGTCTGGCGCCATCTACTGTGAATGAATGCATGGCAATGGTTCAAATGTGTCCTCATCCCATCTTGGGATTTAAAATGCAAACCTTTTTTGGCTGTCTTCTTTTCCTGTTGACTTCCAAACTCCTGCAAGGCTGCTCAGTGTTTTAAACAAAGAGGTGGGCGTTTCCGTTTCTGCTTTGGCTTTACCTCGTCTCCCTGTTCCATTTGTGAGCCAAGTGTGGACTTGTGTTGTACAAATCAGAAGATTTCTTTAGCTGTAAATCCAGATATGACCTTTTAGTAAATGCTGAAAATCAAAGCCTAATTGTTTCCAAGCCTGAACGTTTGACTTTTTTATCTGCTAGAAATCCCTATCTGATTTTAAACCTGGGAAATCTAAATTAATTGCTTGAACAAAAGATAGATAATGCAGAACAAGAACAGATGAGGAGATAAGCTTCTGAAGCTTCTTAGGTACCTCTTTTGTTATATAATAAGCTACTTAAAGGGATTACCATGCCAGGATTTCAAGGACATTTTTCAAAAAATGAGCTTTGATGTAAAAAGAAGACCCGACTTTTTTTGCGGAGGTATTATGTCTTTATTTAATTAAGAAAGAAATACATCGCAAATCAGTGAATAAACCAAGCACAGTTTTTGTGCACAAACTGTAGGAGTCATGTTACAGTAAAAACACCTAATCAAGCAGCATCACTTACCCATTCAAAGACATGTTTGAAAATGAATGCCAGTCATGCGTCAAGCTTTGTAAGGGTCATTAGAAAGATAACAAAGAGGTTTGTGCTCCTGTGATGTATTGCTGCCCTCCAGGGAAGGCAGTAGGTTGTATAGTTAGCTCCTGATGGGGCAAAATCACAACCCTGAAACCACACAACCTACTACCTCACCCTGTGCGAACACCATGAGTCTCGAGTTGAAAGACAACGTGAAGCGCAGGTTTTTCAGCCACATAATGGCGAAACTACTTAATGCGAAGATTTACAAAACAATATTGATTGGCCATATACATTTGCAGAGCTTCGGCGAGCAAGTAGAAGACACAAAAGGCACACTGCCCTGCATGTTTTAGATGTTTTGCTGCTTCAGCTCAGCTGGTTTCAATTGACGGCGGATTAGCAGGCTTTTGCTGAATTGCAGTCATCTGAATCAGGCCAACATCTAAAACGTGCAGGGCAGTATGTGATGTGGACCAGTTTTGGGAAAGACGTAAATAACTCTTCTGCTTTGCCTCTGTAATGCTGTTCTTGTGCTGTTCTCGTCTGTGGCCAGTCCTTTCATTGTCTACTTGTCTAGCTTTCGCCAAAAAGGTGGGGAATCAATATTAATAATATATTTGGAAAAGTTTATGTACATAAAAATAAAATTGGTTTTATTTCTATCGAGGTTTATTTACCATAAAATTATTTCTGTAAAGTTAACATTACAACTTATGTTGTAAATATGCAAATTATGTAATATTTCTAATTATAGTTGAGTTTTTCAAAATAAAAAGTACAACATAAAAAGGAGTAGACTTTTCCGTCACAGATACACATACGAACTTGTTAATATTTCTATTTTTCGTTCTTCTGTTAAATAAAAAAACAAAATTTATAAATTAAAAAAGATTAATAAATCAACAAGATGCACAAAGATTACAACATAAAAAGAGATCATTTCCACAAAATGGGAGGACATTTCAGAGTTCATATTTGTACGACCCGATGTATCCCAATGATCATGATGATGAAGCCATCACAGTCACTTCAGGAAAGACAGTAAGTTGTATAGTCATCTGACAACTTGGGAATGACCCTAAAACTATACAACCTACTACCTCACCCCAAAGGACAGTTTATCTGCCGCCACTGTCGCTTTTTAATCCTCTGAAGTTGAACCTGTGGGAACATTAACTTAAAACAACCGGCAAACATATAGAGGACAAACATTAGTTATTTTAACTATTAGTTACAGGTAGGCATGGGCTGGTATATGAAGGTCTGAAAAAGTTATGGTTTCCAAACTCCTAAAATGTTCCATTAAATCATTCATATTGTTTTTCTGACTGGATTTGGCATTGAGTAATCCAAGTCTTCCCCTATTTGTTGCTGCACTCTGCAGGGTCGGCTTGCTTCCAAGAAAGATAAATTCAGCTGTTTGG
Organism: Valencia hispanica; assembly: GCA_963556495.2. Lineage (NCBI taxonomy): Eukaryota > Metazoa > Chordata > Actinopteri > Cyprinodontiformes > Valenciidae > Valencia > Valencia hispanica. The sequence continues at coordinate 22,703,741 of OY747722.1, forward strand.
ATACATTTCCAATGGTGAAAAAACACAAATGTACACATTTGTTAAAAATATGTTTCTTTTATTTTTAGTTATTTTTACTTAAGGTTGTCAGATCGTGAAAATCTCCTACCAGCCCATACCTACTGCCAGGAATCAGAGGTATATTTTAAACCCAGAGTCCATATCAACACAATATGAACAAAAAAGAAGATATTAGCAAAATTATTAAAGCCATTTCTCTAGCCATTAATGTAATTATCCAAACAGTGATAGTTCCAAGCTGAAAGTGGTTAATGTGAGGATAACAATGTTTTTCCTTTTTTCCCGAGTTAATGGGATAATTTAACACAGTTGTCTACTTCCTGCTCGTCACTTGGAGTTTTTCAGGTCACTTCCCCTCCGCAGTGTCGGCTCTGAGCGCTCCATCAGCTCACCTCCTCTCTGGTTTCATCAACCTGAAGGTGACAGACGAGAGGAGAGAGTGAACTGCTGTTGGCTTGATTCCAAGGGCTAGACTGTGGCTTCCTATCTGACGCGGGAGCGTGTAAAACGTGGCTGCCTGCACGGATCGAGGTGCATTCAGGAGTTTGCGTTTGGATGCTTTGCACACCCATGCACGTGATTATCATGGCTACATGTGAACGATCTGAGAGTGAGTTTTAGATTATTGGACATCCTGTTAGTGACTAGCTCTTTTTGTAGGGGCAAGTCTGTGAAAAACACACTCACATAATCAACTATTCACAGAAACGATTTGTTTGGCTGTGCTGATCTATATTGATGGAGCAGATTGGCATAAATATGCATATTTGAGAGGTCACACCAACAGGTTGTGGTGGTTTCAGGGAGTTTCCTGAGTGAGACAGGGCCCTGAGGCTGTGGCTCTGCTGCGGTTTCCCCCCGAGATGGTGAGCGACAGGAGACTGAAGCAGGGTCGAACTTATAAAAGTGACTCACTGCATTAACTCCTCTCTGTCACACACACACACATGCAGCCAGTTGCGGCTGTTTTATAGCAGGTTCAGTTATCCCATAAATGCCACCCAAATCCCCTGAATGAGCCACTTAACGTCCTAGCCTGTGAGGTACCCAGTGTTTCACTGCTAATCTTGCATTCTGACACGCAGGACCTTTATCCAATAATAGAAAGGCCGAAAGGTCAGTCTCAATATAAGTGCACAAAACGTCAAGAAAAAGGAGGTAAGATATTAAAAAAGATGACATTTTATTTTAGTTTTCCAAGTAAAATTATAAAATCCTGCTGAACACTTTTAATACTTT